>CM060702.1:223136421-224336421 GCA_030686995.1 Artemisia argyi
AATGTAACATAAGCCTTTTGCATACCCTATTCATCACACTTTCTCTCAATTTAAATATTCTATATCAATTTTTTATGTCATCACACTACCCTCTGTGACCCAAAAGTCTTATATCTGCTTTTGTTTGTCCAAATGGAATCTCATCTTTCTTTTTCATTTATAAATTAGGTGACTTTTGTTTCTCCATTTCATTCCACGAAATTTCCACACAAACACATCTTTTCACATATACACCTGTTTATTGTCCATCATTGTAACACCCCCAAAATACCGCAGCGGAAGACTGTGTCATAGGGGTGCTACTTCATAATACAAAGTACAAGGTATAGAAAACGAACTCTAAATGAGACGTTTTGAAAAGTTACCATTCGATTAATGAATTCAAAGTTACAAACATGAGATTCCAAAGTATGATACATAAATGTATACAAAATGTTGAATGGTAAATGATAAAAGCGTAAGTCTTCAGAATATGCAGCTTGACTCTAAGTTCCACGCACTAGCTATCGTCTTATAGACCTGAGATAAACATGCTAAAGTGTCAACACAATGGTTGGTGAGTTCATAGAGTTTGTCTTAAAACAGTTGAAAAGCCTTAAAAGAATGTTCACATAGCAAAGGCATTGTGAATCCACTCAGTTACAAGTCCCGCCATAAGAGACTTGTAACTTGTGTGTTCACAACCCACTGCTACAATATAGTATAATAAAGACATGTATAAGTTCATCAAGACAATTTAAGCAATTAGAAGTGAGTCTCTACTTCATCTCCGAAGGCCTCACTTTTATGATGTATCCAACATTCGCAAATGTTAGGATGTATCAAAGACAACTGGGAGTCAATTCCCAAAGACTACTGGGAGCCACTTCCCAAAGACAACTGGGAGTCAATTCCCAAAGACAACTACTAGTCAATAAATAGAATAACGCAATTAAGTATAACGCAGTCATGTATGTAAGCAATCAAGTATAACACAGTCAAGTATAGACGTTTTGAGTATTTGTACAAGTAAACAAGTAGTTGAGCATGTATCCCCCCCAAAGAGTTAAAACAAGTACGAAAAGAGTAGGGGCTATGACTCACCTTAAGTCTATGTAATGAGAAATGATAGTGGTAGCCGAATCGCGAAAGTCTCTAAGAGCAGCCTATAATAGAACGTTGCAACTTAGGTTTGGAGTAACGTCTAAGGTTACGAAGAATTGCCTATATATGTCTTGCATAATGTTCATGATGTAGTACTTTAGTATAATGTGTAAGTCTTTGAATATAAATGGTCTATGAAACATGTATAGGTTGTATATCTCTTACTACCGTTCGGGCCGACATAATTCAGAAGTCATGGAGTAAACGTTCGAGGAGCCAGGACACTTTAACTCGTAAATCCACAACTCGTCTCGACGGCTTACTTAATGAACTCCTCACATGAGGCTCCCTACTATTGTAGTATTTGATAACATATATATAAGCTTTTTGATCTTTAATAGTTATATGGTCTTTAGCCGTGGCTTTGCCGTGACCTTGGTCATTGTTACCATGATCTTGAGACTCAACCTTGGCTTTAGCCATGGTTGTGGTCTTGGCTTTAGGTCATTAGACCTCTTGGTCTCATCTAATTATAATGATTATATAGTAACTTTGGTCTAAAAATGGGCTGTTAAGAATTTGAAGAAATTTATCACTCAGAAAGCGTTTTCAGGGCTCGAGCTTCTTTGTTCCTGAACGAAAACGTCGTTCCGGACAACTTTCGTGTTTTAACTTTTTGATGAATCGGACCAGAAGTGGGACTTTCAAATTCATAATTTGATCAGAATGCTAATTAGGCAGATTTGCCGTTTTGGTTTCGCTAACTTCAAATGGTCATAACTTTTGACTCGTGTACTCGTTTTGGGTGATTCAAATTGCTATGTTTTCCTTGTTAAGTCCTCTTTAACAGTAAGTAAGTGTCAAATATCAAAGTTATACTATTGTGGTCGTGGTTCTCCATAAAAATCACTAGTTTGCTTGTTTGCTTGTCATAAGTTAACATATGTATACCAATACTCGTTTTATCCATTTTTAAACATCATGAACACAATAACAAGAACATATATAGCATGAAAGAAACATAATAAGCATGAAATGATATTGAGCAAGAAAGTGTAATAGGATTTCTTACAACTTTTGGCTTTCTCTTAAGAAAGGAAGTCAAGTATGAACTAGGACACTAAACCTATGCTTGTAAACCCTTTACCACAACTCTTGTAACCCTTGCTAGCCTTGATCTAACCCTTGTGAAAATCATTTAACTTCAGCCCTAGTAACCTTGTGTAGCTCCTAATTCAACCATGGAATCACCAAACAAACTTAAGAACTAGGTAGAGAATACTAAGACCTTGAACTTTGGTATGTAATTTGTAACTTGAAGATCAAAGATGATGAAGCTATGGAATTATGTTGGGAAGTTTTAAATGGTGATGAAAAGAATGAAGAGATGAGTTTCCTTTTATAGTGCAAGTGAGGAGGTTAGCTAGTACTTACTTGTGGTTAAAATTGGAACACATGAAGTATAATGAACTAATGGTTAAAAACTAAACACATCTATGCATACTTGGTTGTTCTTAGACCACATACTTTCCTAGGCTTATTATCAAGCCACCAAGGCCACCATATACACGTTCATGGACAAGGGGAAGGGACTAGGTGGATGAATCTTGGCCTTATATAAGTTACGTAGTGAGTTTTGGTCCCGTTAATCGCTAACCGTAAGTTGTTAAGTCACGAAACGTAAAACCGGGTATCCTAAAAATATGAAACTTATAAATATGGTTAAACATGTCAATATAGTCCATAATAAAATATAAAATGAGTGGTAGGTTCTATCGGGTGCGAAAACCCTGCTAAAAACTGGAAACACGGGTCTAAAACGCGCAATTCGCGTAAAACGCTGAACTGAAAAACGTAAAATTCCGAAACTTTTGGAATTGTCCTAAAATGAGAGAAAATCATATTTCTATTGTTTATAATGTTTTATGGACATATCGGGATGCTAGAAGGACGTTTAAACCTAAAAGTAAATCTCGGACACGGCTTTGTGACTTTTGCAGAAATGATCCGACGAGCGTCAAACTCTCGGATTATCGTTAAAATAGTTTAACTTACGAGAATATGAAATAAAAATTTCTGAGATGAATAGTGAAAAGTGAATAGTAAAAAGTGAATAGTAAAAGTGAATAGTAAAAAGTGAATAGTAAAATTTTCGGGAACAAAAGTTAACCTGAAATTGCGAATTGTTACAATCATCTCTTACAAACAATAGCTTGACCAACCATACTTTCAATGGCTTCTTCTTCAACATCATCCATTCAAAAGAGCTTCAAGTATGATGTCTTTTTAAGCTTTAGAGGCGAGGACACTCGTAACACCTTTGTTGGCCATCTTTATGAAGCTCTTAAGCAAAAAAGTATTGAAACTTATAAAGATGATGAGAAAATAAAAAAAGGGAAAACTATTAGTGATGAGCTTATCAGAGCCATTGAAGACTCAAGATTCTACATCATTATTTTCTCAAAGAACTATGCTTCCTCATCTTGGTGCCTAGATGAGCTAGTCAAGATTATGGAGTGTCAGAAGAAGATGAATAATCAACCTACTGCTTATCCCGTTTTCTTTGATGTCGAGCCAACAGAAGTCTGTAAGCAAAGTGGGGCTGTTGGAGCTGCCTTCACCAAACATGGAAATAATGAATCTGCTGCCAAATGGAGAGAAGCTTTGAAAGAAGCAGCTGATCTTGCTGGATGGGAGTTGAAGAACACTCTTAATGGGTATTTTCTTCCTTATATAATATGTTCGTGATCTATTATCGTGTGAGTTGTGTGACATAAAATGGGTCGAAATGGGCACATAAAAATCTTTAGCTAGATATGAAACGATTCAAATGGGTCGAAAGTCATCAAGGTGTTTTTTTAGCTAAACATTATTTTTTATTGTTGTAACATAGTTATATCAATTATCTTTAACCAACTTTTTGTGAAAATTACCCAACTGACCCAGCCTATATGTTATTCTTCCACTATCTGTGTTGAAAGGGTTATCCATGGCATCTCTTATGATTATGTTAGTATTTCATTACCTCATTTACGGTTTTATGTGTTATAGATCTGAAAATTAATTGTGTATCGGGTTCTTTAACATACAGGCATGAAGCTAAACTCGTTCAAAAGATTGTTGAAGAGATATTATTAGAGTTACGTTGTATTAACTGGGGTGTTGATGAAAACTTAATAGGCATAAAAGCCCGGATAAACGGTGTTGTTTCATCCTTAGAATTTGGTGTTGATGATGTTCGCATGATAGGGATCAAGGGGATGGGAGGTGCGGGCAAGACAACTTTGGCCAGAGCTATTTATGAACATATATCCTATCAGTTCGAAGGTTATAGCTTTGTTGAAAACGTTAGGGAAAAATCAACACCGTCTATGTCTGATTTGAATAAATTACAAGAACAAGTACTTTCAGATGTTTTATCGGATCAAGGCATCAGTGTAAGTGGTGTTCTTGAGGGGAAAAGCGTGCTGAAAAAGAAGATGTGTGGAAGAAAGGTTCTTATTGTTCTAGACGATGTTGATAAGATAGAACAACTTGTGGCGTTAGCCGGTGACCGTAGTTGGTTTAAGCTGGGAAGTAGAATTATTATAACAACTAGGGATGCACAGGTGCAAATAGCACACAAAGTGAACCTGATGTGTGATGTACATTTGTTAGATGATAAGGAAGCAATCCGTCTCTTTAGTAGGCACGCATTTGGGAGAGAGATTCCACTTGAAGGGTACAAAGAGCTATCGGAACAAGTTGTACATTACGCTGCTGGTCTTCCCCTAATGATCAAAGTTTTAGGTTCCTTTCTATGTGGCAAAGATGATCTTGACTGGAAAGATGCGTTAGAAAGATTAGAAACAATTCCATTGAATGAAACTATGAAAGTTTTGGAGTTAAGCTATATCGATCTAGAGGAGGATCAAAAGGAAATAATCATAGATGTTGTATGCATACTCAAAGGTTGGAAGAAAAACGATGCAATCATAGCGCTTGAAAGCCGTGGATTTCGTGCTCGGATTCGTTTAAGGGTTCTTGAACTGAAATCTCTTATAACTTATGATGAATATGGTGTGACAACTGGCAGAATAGGGAGCCGTTTTATAAAACCCGCATTACATTAAAATTATAATTTGGAATTTTTGAAAGTTTGATATGACGAGATATTTTACAAACGTTGGTACGAGATTTTAATCGTACGATAGTTATGAGATTTGATTATCTATTTATGGTTTGGTTTGATTTCGGTCGTGATAATTTATTTTGAGATCGTTATTTTTGGCACTACATTGACTCCAGCACTATGTTAACCTAACAATTTTAATTTCATTTTATTATTGGATCGGATATTATTATTTGTGGAACGGGTTCGGTTTGAAAGACATTTGGTTATTTAAGTTTCGGGTTTGGTCCGTGTATTGACACCGAGCTACTAAATCCCCTACACCCACTATTATTATTATTATTTAAAAAGTTTACTTTTATTAATAAGAGTAAATTACATAAAAATCGTCCTTGTGGCTCTGCGTCTTTCATAAGCAACAAACCATCACCAACATCTCACCACATTATTCCTCTCTCTCTTCTTTTAAACACAACACCACCGCCACCCTAATACCACCATAGCTCCGCCACCGCCGCCCTCACCATAAAAATAACACCACCATCTTCACCATCTTTTCGAGATCTATCTATTGGTACCAATCACGCGCTCTAACTCCCCCTATAACACCTAATCCGAATTAAATCCTCACGAGTTCATCACCACTTGTTCATATTTCTTGAAGATCTATTCGTTTTGGCTTTGGTTTTTGAAGGTAGGTCAAGTTTTGACTCGGGTTTGTGTTCAAATCGTGACTATGGGTCACGGTTTTCATTTCTTTTCGGGTTTTCATGGATTTTGAGACAAGAATTTAGTTGGGTGCCGTAGTCGGACCCTCATGTTGTAGCACGTGGTATTGGGATTGATTTGGACGGAGTTGTTTTATTTATTTTGACTTGGTTATTATTTTTGGACTTGGACTATGAGCCGAGAGTGATGACTCGGACATGTGACCAAATTCTTATGACTCGATAAATATTTAAAATCAAACGTTAAAAATAATACTCATAATAATATTATTAGTAATATAATCGTTTATATAGGTATATAGACGTGATAAATGTATATATATTATTATAAATGCGTATATTAATAATAAAACGGTCACGAGTGAACGTTATAATAATATAACGATATTTATTATACTATGCGAATAGTGCAATAAATGTCGGAGTATTATTATAAATAATAACTATAAATAATGTCGAGAACTAATACGTCGGGTAAGTAATAAATAAAAACATGATAGACTTTTATAATTTTGGAAAACTTATCGAGTTATACGAGTTGTGGTTACTTAAGTCCAAGTGGACTTTATTATGTGACTTTTGTGTTGTCACGGATATATGACGATTAATATATCCATTTTCTATAACTACGTAACTTAATTAATCGACGGGTTAAATAGGGTTTATTTAGCCATAGAAAATGAGTATATTAATGGGCATCGTATCCCACGACGCCCATAGGTTGTGGTACGTGTTTAGGATAATAAATTACTATATATCTCGTGGAATTGGCTAAATTGACGAATTTGGCAAATTGGACGATATATATAGGGAATTTATTGGACTACGATATTTACCATATAGTATTCTTTGTGCTATGTGATTTAGGTTGGGTATAATCTTGGAGCGATATATTACGTAAATAAATATGGGGATTACCAAATCGACGGATTTGATAAACTTTGATGATTTATTTAAATGATATATTGAGCTAATATTAGACCTATAGATGTTTATTATTTCGTTCGTTGTGGCTTCTTGGTTTGAGCTGTGTCGACCCACCACCCATATGGATACCAAACGTCGAATTTCAAATGAATATGAAGTTAATTCGAGAAATGGATATTTTCAGAAAGTAAAATGGAATACGTTCGGGAATGGGAAAGTTTGATTTTGAGGAAATGATTTCTGAACGAGTTTGATATTGTTAGGAAGTGCCGAGTCTGTAGTTGCCGTTACGTGAGTTACTTGAGTTGCTTACGTCTTTCTTCTATCGATTTCTTTTGAGGATTTCTGGACTTGAGGTGAGTCATAGCCCCACTTTTACTCTTGAACTTAGTTTTCAATACTTGGGGTGAGAAACGTGCAAATGTTTTATGTGGACTATTATCGCTTTTTGATTTCAAAACTTGCTATGCTTATAGAACTAGGTAGAGCGAGGCCTAGACTAGATCTAGGTAAGCTATTGATACTGTTATTGAGCGAGGCCTAGTCCCCGAACTAGGTAAGCTATTTGATTTGGTTATTGAGCGAGGCCTAGTCCCAGAGCTAGGTAAGCTATTTGATTTGGTTATAGAGCGAGGCCTAGACTAGATCTAGGTAAGCTATTGATTTGGTTGTTGAGCGAGGCCTAGTCCCTGAACTAGGTAAGCTATTGGATTGATTATAGAGCGAGGCCTAGACTTGAGCTAGGTAAGCTATTGATTGGATTGATTTGAGCTATAGCGTACACCTATAGGGATGATTTGATTTGGTTGGATTATTTTGGTTGGATGATTGAGCCCTAGTCTAGCTAGCAAGCGTTTTGCGTATATGTCCACTATATTGAATTAAGAATCTAAACCTATGATCTCACCAGCGAAAGCTGACTTTTAGCACGTTTTCTCAGGTAATTAAGTGATGCTCTATGGATGCTTGGGATTGGAGGCTTGGTATTGGCACCGGTTATGGATCTATATTTCTAAAACTCTGATAACTATTGTGGACCTATATTTATTTCTTTTGGGCCTGACTTTGGATGATTTTGGAATAATGTAAACTTTAAAACCCCGCGTGGTTGCATTTTATTTTGTTTACTTTATCTCGTTCTTTTACGTCTTGTGTTTGGATACCAATCCCCGTAGCACCCCGAAAGCTTGTTGAGTCTTCCGCTGTACCAAATTTTGGGGGTGTTACAGATTGGTATCAGAGCCAAGGTTATAGAGAACTAGGTAAATAGACACCTAAACTATAACCGATTTTTATAGAAAACGATCCCCGACCATTGCCCGCCAGCCCGCCAAGCCGAAGCATCATTGTTATTATTGAGGTATTATGAGATTATTGAGATGATTATTAGATATGGGATTCTTGAGATGATTTGAGGATTTGAGGTTTATTGATTTAGTGATATGATGGCATTTTGAGGAATTATATGCGTTTTGAGGAATTATATGGCTTAATTGTTTTACGAATGATTTTAGTAATGCGGTATTTTAAATCTTTCTTGATATATATGATTGGGAATTATATGATGATTTTGATATGGTATTTTGAGTTTGTGGTTTAGTTGTTTTGAAACACTTACACCTACCCTACGCCGTTGTCACAAATCATAGCCTCCTTTGCACGTGTTGTTATTAAGAATTGTTATTGCTAGTACGCGTCGCCCCTCGTAGATCACTATGGCCCCTGATGACCCATACGTGTTGGTCATGCGTTCGGCCACTACTTTATCATCTCATTGACGCCCTAAGTCACTAATTTTATCGCCTCGTGGTTCACCTACTCAGAGATGACGATTGATGGAGTACCCCTCCGACGAGGAGTATGAGGAGGAGTACGAGGGTGAGCAGAATGATAACCCTCAAGATGAGGAAGAGAATGATGACCCTCAGGATGAGGAAGAGGATGATCCTCAGGAAGAGGAGATGCCTGATGATGATGGGTCGCTAGCACATTCGGCTCATTCTGCGAAGCCCGATTCCCCGATACATCCGTTAGAGCCGGTTTCACCTGATCATCCATTTTTGTTTGAGTTTCCACCTGGTAGTCCCGTTGAGTTAGATGCACCTTCTGAGGTTTCTGCTGAGCATGCAGATTTGGGTGAAATTGGTAGGATGTGGACTCGGATTACTGCACAGGGCGAGAGGATCTCGGGGATGTCTGACCGAATTGAGATGATTATTGCTGAGTTTATTGCTGAGTTTGTTGCTGAGTTGAGAGTTGATTTGACTACTGTCATGGGCAGGACGACAGCGATTAGGAGAGGTATGATGGAGGTACATGAGCAGATAGAGAGTCTGCAAAGAGGTTTCCTCACGGCTCGCGAGGCAGATCGCAAGCTGTGGCAGAGGAACACGGAGTTGGAGAAGGAGGCAGCAGACCTCAAGAGAGATAGAGATATATACAGTGTTGAGCTCGGATCGTCATGGAGAGATTTGGATGGTTTGAGATCGGAGTTGAATAGTCTACGCCAGCTTCATGGCTAGATCAATTTAAATTTGTGATGTTGTTGTGTTGCTGCCTAAGCAAGGGAGTGCTTGGTTAGGAGAGCTGTTTATTCTATCCCTTATTCGGATTGTATGTTCGTCTCGTATGGAACGATTAGTATTTATTATGTCTTTTGGTGTTTTGGAACAAAGTATCGATCGCTACTTGTATGGACGATGGTGATTTCGTATGACATTCTACGGTTCTTGGCGTACATGGATAATTGTGTTTCAAATTGTGTGGTCGATATCGTGTTGGTATTATGTTGATCAATAGCTGTACGCAAAAACCCTGTTAGAGCTACCAGAACTGGTCCTGCAACGACTACCCCTGGTCGCCAAGGACGCCGTCCTACTCGAAATGTTGAAACCCCTACTCCTGATAACCTGGACACTACTAACCGCAACAACAGAACTCAAAATGTTGATGTCCAGGGAGACAATGATCATGTTCCACTTAACACACCTGCTGTGGATCAAGCAATGATCAATCAACTTGTGGAGCAACGAGTTGCTGAGCTACTAGCTGAGTCAAATCATTCCAACAATTCTACTGGAACTTTTCCACCTGTTCGTGCTAATGGATGTAACTACAAGGTGTTTAAGATTTGTAGACCTATTGAGTTTGGTGGAACTGAAGGAGTGGTTTACTTGGTTAGGTGGACTGAGAAGACTGAGTCAGTGTTTAATGTCAGTGGTTGTGCGGAGAATGCGAAGGTAAAGTTTGCTTCTTTTACTTTCAAGGATGAAGCCTTGACTTGGTGGAACAATTACCATAACTCGGTTGGGAGTGATGTGGCTTATGCTATGACTTGGGAGCAATTTAAGTCTTTGCCGATTCAGACTTACTGCCCAAGGAATGAGGTTAAGAAGCTAGAGATTGAGTTCTGGAATCATAAGGTGAAAGGTACCGATATGGCAACTTACAATCGCCGTTATCGAGAGTTAGCCTTACTTTGCCCCGATATGGTTAGGACTGAGACACAAAGGATTGAGAGGTATACCGATGGGTTGCCGGTAGCTATAAGGAACGATGTGATTTCTGCTAAGCCTGCAAACATTCATGAGGTTATCACTATCGCTCAACAATTGATGGACTCTTTGGCATTGGAAGAAGCTGAGAAGGATAAGAATGGAGGAAGAGGGATGATCACTCTAAGGGTAATGATCGTCGAAACAAGCGACAAACAACTACTAGAGCTTATGCTATGGGAGATGGAGACAAGAAGAACCACAATGGAGATGCACCCAAATGTAACCGGTGTTACAAGCATCACTCTGGTCGATGTACTATGATGTGCAAGAATTGCTATAAGATGGGACACATAACTAAGGATTGTAGAGCTCGACCACTTGTTATGGTTTAAGCTACTCCTGAAACTATGAGCAAGGCAAATGTTACTTGCTATGGATGTGGAAAGAAGGGACATTATCGGAATGAGTGTAGGGAATCATGGAACCGAGGAAATCAAGGATCGGGTGGTAATGGGTACAATAATGGAAACCGTGGAGCTGGAGGAAATCGTGGACGACAAGATAATGGGGATCAACGTGTGGAAGTTGGAACGGCTCATGGAAGAGTGTATGCACTTGGGAACGAGAGAGGAGAAGATCCGAACGTCGTTACTGGAACGTTCCTTCTCAATAATCGTTATGCTTCCATACTAATTGATACTGGTGCCGATAAGAGTTTTGTATCCACTAAGTTTGCACCCTTACTTGAGAAACCCCCGATGGCCTTAGGAATTGGTTATGATGTAGAGTTAGCTAACGGGAATATAGAGAGGATTAGGACTATCATTCGCGGTTGCACGTTAAACTTTTTGAATCGCCCTTTTAACATAGATCTTCTACCCGTCGCGTTAGGGAGTTTTGATGTTATTATTTGGTATGGATTGGTTGTCGAAATATCGTGCTCATATAATCTGCGATGAGAAAATTGTGCGTGTGCCATACGGCAGGGAGATACTGAACATACCAGGAGATAGAAAGGATTTGAGAGGCCCATCTAGATTAGCGGTCATATCTTGCACTAAGTTGCCGAAGCTAATGGAAAAAGGAAGTTGCCTTTTCTTAGCTCAAATTTCTGAGAAAGGAGGGAAGGAGAAGAAGGAAAGGTGCATTGGAGATGTGTCTATAGTTCATGATTTTCCTGATGTATTTCCCGATGATTTGCCGGGAATCCCGCCGACTAGACAAGTGGAGTTTCAGATTGAGTTAATACCTGGCGCTGCACCTGTAGCATGAGCGCCTTATCGTCTTGCACCTGCTGAACTGGAAGAGTTGTCGAAACAATTAGCGGTGAAGAATAGATACCCGTTACCGAGAGTTGAACAAGCTGACGGTGAAGAATAGATACCCGTTACCGAGATCGATGATTTGTTCGATCAGCTTCAAGGATCGAGTGTGTATTCGAAGAATCGATTTGAGATCAGGATATCATCAGCTTCGAGTTCGCGAGGAGGATATTCCGAAAACGGCTTTCAGAACCCGTTACGGGCATTACGAGTTTCAGGTGATGCTGTTTGGGTTGACTAACGCACCGGCGGTATTCATGGATCTCATGAATCGGGTGTGTAAGCCTTATTTAGATAAGCTTGTGATTGTGTTTATCGATGACATTCTGATTTATTCGAAGAGTGAGAAGGAGCATGAGGAGCATCTAAGACTTATCTTAGAATTGCTCAGGAAGGAGAAACTGTATGCCAAGTTTTCGAAATGTGAATTTTGGATTCCGACGGTACAATTTCTAGGTCATGTGATTGATAGACAAGGAGTTCATGTGGACCCTGCTAAGATTGAAGCGATTAAAGATTGGGCTGCACCAACGACCCCAACTGAAGTTCGTCAATTTTTGGGATTAGCCGGTTATTACCGAAGATTCATTGAGGGATTTTCGAAGATAGCAAAACCGTTGACCAAATTGACTCAAAAGAGCGTTAAGTACGAATGGGGAGATAAGGAAGAGGAAGCATTTCAATTACTTAAGGAGATGTTGTGTAATGCTCCTATGTTGGCGTTACCTGAAGGTAGCGAAGACTTTGTCGTCTATTGTGACGCTTCTCATAAAGGTTTGGGAGCCGTGTTAATGCAATGAGAGAAAGTGATGGCTTATGCTTCCCGAAAGCTCAAGAAGCACGAGAAGAACTACACCACCCATGATTTGGAGTTATGTGTTGTGGTTTTTGCTTTAAGGATATGGAGACATTACTTGTATGGACCCAAATGTGTAGTGGTTACTAACCACAAAAGTCTACAACACATTTTGAATCAAAAAGAGCTTAACATGAGACAACGACGTTGGATTGAGTTGCTAAGCGATTACAATTGTGAAATTCGCTACCATCCTGGTAAAGCAAACGTCGTTGCTGATGCTCTTAGTCAAAAGAAGAGAATTCCACCATTACGAGTTAGGTCATTAGGGATGACTATCGTATCGCCATTACCGTCTCAAATATTAGAAGCTCAAATGGAAGCGTTGAAAGCAGAAAATCGATCTGCTGAGAACATATTTGGGATGGCAGAAAATGAGAAGCGATTTATTAAGCATTCTGGTGGAGTATTATGTTTTGGAGAGCGAAGTTAGGTACCTTTGTATGGAGGAATTCGAGAGTTGATTATGCACGGGTCGCATAAGTCAAGATACTCTATTCGTCCTGGATCTGATAAGATGTACCAGGATTTGAAAAAGTTATATTGGTGGCCAAATATGAAGGCAGATATAGCGTTGTACGTTAGTAAGTGTTTGACAGGTTTTAAGGTTAAAGCCGAACATCAAAGACCGTCAGGATTATTGACGCAACCAGAACTTCCAGTCTGGAATTGGGAGCGGAATACAATGGACTTCATTACCAAATTACCGAGGACAGCTAGCGGTTGTGACGCTATCTGGGTAATTGTGGATCGTCTGACTAAGTCTGTTCATTTCCTAGCAATTAGTGAAGATGATAGTGTGGATAAACTTGTGAGGTTGTATGTAAAGGAAATCATTTCTCGTCATGGAGTCCCGATAGCGATTATTTCTGATCGTGATAGCCGCTTTACGTCAGCTTTGTGGCGATCATTTCAAACGGCTTTGGGAACGAGACTTGATATGAGTACTGCATATCATCCCCAAACCGAAGGTCAAAGTGAGAGGACCATTCAGACTTTAGAGGATATGCTTCGTGCATGTATCATAGACTTTGTTAAAGGCTGGGAGAAGTACCTACCCCCTTGCGGAATTCTCCTATAATAATAGCTACCACACAAGTCTTAAAGCTGCACCATTTGAAGCTTTGTATGGCCAAAAATGTCGTTCGCCTATTGGTTGGGCGGAAGTTGGAGATAGCAAACTCACAGGCCCTGAACTTATCTTAGAGACTACGGAGAAAGTAACCCAGATTCGTGATCGGTTGCAAGCAGCTAGAGATAGGCAGAAAAGCTACGCCGATCAGAGGCGTAAACCCCTAGAATTCCAGGTTGGAGACAAAGTGATGTTGAAAGTCTCACCTTGGAAGGGTGTGATACGTTTTGGAAAACGTGGGAAACTTAATCCCCGCTACATTGGACCATTTCTTATTTTGGAAAGAATTGAGCCCGTAGCTTATCGTTTGGAATTACCAATGGAATTGAGTAAAGTTCATGATGTGTTTCATGTTACCAATCTGAAGAAATGCCTTTCAGAGGAAACACCAGTTATACCAATCAAGGATATTCGTGTGGATGAGAGATTGAATTTTGTGGAAGAGCCGATTGAGGAAATGGATAGAGAGATTAAACGACTCAAGAGGAGTCGTATTCCGCTCATCAAAGTTCGTTGGAATTCGCAGCACGGACCGGAATTCACGTGGGAACGTGAGGATGAGTTTCGAAAGAGATATCCGAAGCTTTTCACTTCGTAGATGGGTTATTTCGAGAGAAACCCAGGACGGGTTCCTTCTGAGGCTGGGAGGATGTGACAACTGGCAGAATAGGGAGCCGTTTTATAAAACCCGCATTACATTAAAATTATAATTTGGAATTTTTGAAAGTTTGATATGACGAGATATTTTACAAACATTGGTACGAGATTTTAATCGTACGATAGTTATGAGATTTGATTATCTATTTATGGTTTGGTTTGATTTCGGTCGTGATAATTTATTTTGAGATTGTTATTTTTGGCACTACATTGACTCCGGCACTAGGTTAACCTAACAATTTTAATTTCATTTTATTATTGGATCGGATATTATTATTTGTGGAACGGGTTCGGTTTGAAAGACATTTGGTTATTTAAGTTTCGGGTTTGGTCCGTGTATTGACACCGGGCTACTAAATCCCCTACACCCACTATTATTATTATTATTTAAAAAGTTTACTTTTATTAATAAGAGTAAATTACAAAAAAATCGTCCTTGTGGCTCTGCATCTTTCATAAGCAACAAACCATCACCAACATCTCACCACATTATTCCTCTCTCTCTTCTTTTAAACACAACACCACCGCCACCCTAATACCACCATAGCTCCGCCACCGCCGCCCTCACCATAAAAATAACACCACCATCTTCACCATCTTTTCGAGATCTATCTATTGGTACCAATCACGCGCTCTAACTCCCCCTATAACACCTAATCCGAATTAAATCCTCACGAGTTCATCACCACTTGTTCATATTTCTTGAAGATCTATTCGTTTTGGCTTTGGTTTTTGAAGGTAGGTCGAGTTTTGACTCGGGTTTGTGTTCAAATCGTGACTATGGGTCACGGTTTTCATTTCTTTTCGGGTTTTCATGGATTTTGAGACAAGAATTTAGTGGGTTTTTGATAAAATGTTATCTAAAAATTCGTTTGGTATCCGGGTTTTGGTGGATTTCATGTGGAGGTCGAGTGAACCATGAGCCGTAGCTCATGGCTTGGTTTTGGTTCGAGCCTTATGGCTTATGTTTGATGGTTTTGACCTCGAGTTCACGTTAGCGAGGGTTGGATTATTGGAGTATGGTTATGGTTGTGGTATATTGATTTGTTTGGGGTTTGATTGCGGATTGATTCTTGTTATGGTTTTGGTGATGCCGCGACCCTAAGGGTCCGTTTGGCTGTTTTGGGTGTGCTCGGATGAGCCAATGCCTAGACCAAAGTGGTCATAGGCTTGAGTCATCTTGAATCGTGGAGTTGAGCCGAGACCCAAATGGGTCTTCCGGTTCACATTGTCGTTGTTATTTTGTTTTCATTGAGACTTGGGCATTTTTCTTATTGTCATTGTTGTTATTATTATAATGTGGTATTTTGTTGTTGATGATATATATACTTGGTGCCGAGTTATGATGGACTTATGGTATATTTTGGAGATGTGTTGACGATAAGTGAATTTGGGGACCGATTGTGAGACGGTCGATTAGATGACGGAGATAGGTTAGTTGGGTGCCGTAGTCGGACCCTCATGTTGTAGCACGTGGTATTCGGATTGATTTGGACGGAGTTGTTTTATTTATTTTGACTTGGTTATTATTTTTGGACTTGGACTATGAGCCGAGAGTGATGACTCGGACATGTGACCAAATTCTTATGACTCGATAAATATTTAAAAGCAAACGTTAAAAATAATACTCGTAATAATATTATTAGTAATATCATCGTTTATATAGGTATATAGACGTGATAAATGTATATATATTATTATAAATGCGTATATTAATAATAAAACGGTCACGAGTGAACGTTATAATAATATAACGATATTTATTATACTATGCGAATAGTGCAATAAATGTCGGAGTATTATTATAAATAATAACTATAAATAATGTCGAGAACTAATACGTCGGGTAAGTAATAAATAAAAACATGATAGACTTTTATAATTTTGGAAAACTTATCGAGTTATACGAGTTGTGGTTACTTAAGTCCAAGTGGACTTTATTATGTGACTTTTGTGTTGTCACGGATATATGACGATTAATATATCCATTTTCTATAACTACGTAACTTATTTAATCGACGGGTTAAATAGGGTTTATTTAGCCATAGAAAATGAGTATATTAATGGGCATCGTATCCCACGACGCCCATAGGTTGTGGTACGTGTTTAGGATAATAAATTACTATATATCTCGTGGAATTGGCTAAATTGACGAATTTGGCAAATTGGACGACATATATAGGGAATTTATTGGACTACGATATTTACCATATAGTATTCTTTGTCCTATGTGATTTAGGTTGGGTATAATCTTGGAGCGATATATTACGTAAATAAATATGGGGATTACCAAATCGACGGATTTGATAAACTTCGATGATTTATTTAAATGATATATTGAGCTAATATTAGACCTATAGATGTTTATTATTTCGTTCGTTGTGGCTTCTTGGTTTGAGCTGTGTCGACCCACCACCCATATGGATACCAAACGTCGAATTTCAAATGAATATGAAGTTAATTCGAGAAATGGATATTTTCGGAAAGTAAAATGGAATACATTCGGGAATGGGAAAGTTTGATTTTGAGGAAATGATTTCTGAACGAGTTTGATATTGTTAGGAAGTGCCGAGTCTGTAGTTGCCGTTACGTGAGTTACTTGAGTTGCTTACGTCTTTCTTCTATAGGTAAGCTATTGATATGGTTATTGAGCGAGGCCTAGTCCCCGAACTAGGTAAGCTATTTGATTTGGTTATTGAGCGAGGCCTAGTCCCTGAACTAGGTAAGCTATTTGATTTGGTTATAGAGCGAGGCCTAGACTAGATCTAGGTAAGCTATTGATTTGGTTGTTGAGCGAGGCCTAGTCCCCGAACTAGGTAAGCTATTGGATTGATTATAGAGCGAGGCCTAGACTTGAGCTAGGTAAGCTATTGATTGGATTGATTTGAGCTATAGCGTGCACCTATAGGGATGATTTGATTTGGTTGGATTATTTTGGTTGGATGATTGAGCCCTAGTCTAGCTAGCAAGCGTTTTGCGTATATGTCCACTATATTGAATTAAGAATCTAAACCTATGATCTCACCAGCGAAAGCTGACTTTTAGCACGTTTTCTCAGGTAATTAAGTGATGCTCTATGGATGCTTGGGATTGGAGGCTTGGCATTGGCACCGGTTATGGATCTATATTTCTAAAACTCTGATAACTATTGTGGACCTATATTTATTTCTTTTGGGCCTGACTTTGGATGATTTTGGAATAATGTAAACTTTAAAACCCCGCATGGTTGCATTTTATTTTGTTTACTTTTTCTCGTTCTTTTACGTCTTGTGTTTGGATACCAATCCCCGTAGCACCCCGAAAGCTTGTTGAGTCTTCCGTTGTACCAAATTTTGGGGGTGTTACATATGGGCAGTTGAAAATGCATGACCATATAGAAGAAATGGGCAAGAATATTGTCCGTCGACTGAACCCCAATAACCTGGAAAGGCATAGCCGGTTATGGATTAAAGAGGAAATTGTAGATATATTGGCTAATAACAAGGTACGTACCAACTTTGGATACTTTGCTTATCTAAAAGTAGAATTAGTCATGGTACAAAAACAAAATTTTGATAACAAGCCATTTAACACCTAGTCAAATACAGTGTAGTAAATGTAAAGTATTGAATGAATGTGATTAAAAACGACAATAATGGTTTTGACTAATAACGTATAAAAGATTGGTTGTGGAGTGAGGGGGTGGTAAATAATCCTTCCTAGAACGACTCTCTATTCTCTCTTTGTCTGAGTCTCATTTTCAGAGAGTCTTTGACCACAATAAACACAAAAGATGCTATAAAATAAAGTTTTTAAATTTTAATAAAATATAAAATACAGATAGATAATAAAGCTTCTATATTTATTATGAGCAATGCTATATCCACATAATTTATACAAAAGAATTTCCACAAAATGAGGTGTGACAATATGATTTGTCATGAAACAAAGAGTTTGTGGAGGAACAATGTACTAATTGGTCCATTTGTCTTGCCACATCATTATGTGAAAGTTTTTTTGTAAAAATTTTGTGAGTCTAGCAATTCTCATTTATTATTCTCTTTCATTCTTTCTAATTTATTTCAAACAACAACAACAACATCATCATCGTCTTCGATCCTAATAATAATAAAGTTTCTATATTTATTTTTAGCACCGAATCACCATCACCCAAAAATCCCCAAATTTAACAAAAACCCTAGCCTAAACATTTTAATCCAAAAAACAAAAAAGACCCAAATTTTATAAAAATTAGAAATTAACCCTAACCTAAACATTTCATTTCAATTGGAGAAATTAACTTCACATTTTGTTTTGTAATGAAACAAATCTCATGGTCTCTACTACTATTTGAATTACCTACAGGGTACCCAAGCAACACAATGTATAAAACTGGATGCATATGGAATGGATTATGAAAATTTATTGAACGGTCTCGCAAACATGAAGGAACTTAGATTTCTTTATGTGGATACCGGATATGCAGATGAAGAGGAAGATAGCAAGTGGAAGTTTGATGAAGATAGTGTACACCTTCCAAATGCCTTACGATTTCTGAGATGGAGAGATTATCCCTTTTCAAGTTTACCCAAAACATTTCAACCAAATAATCTTGTTGGACTTGAAATGACTTGGGGCAAAATGGTTAAACTTTGGAAAGATGGACAAGAAAAGGTAGAGTAATTAATGGTTGATTCATTAATTGGTAGTTTTATCTTTCCCTCTTTTGTTACTCATTACACCAATTAACATTTATCTTTCCATTTTTTGTTGCTTTTCACAGCCTTTTTTAAAGCTCAGGTTCCTACAGTTCAAATATTCAAAAAATTTGAGGACCCTTGACCTTAGTGTGGCTCCGAATCTTGAGACACTATTTCTTAAACATTGTCCTAATTTGGTAGAATTACACATGCCTGCTGAAAGTCCAAAACTCAAATCTCTCGACTTCTATAATTTAAAGTTGAGGACCCTTCACCTTGGGGTTACTCCAAATCTTGAGACGCTAAGGGTCATGAATTGTACTGATTTGGTTGAACTTCGTATGCCCGCTGAATGTCCAAATCTTGAGACGCTAAGGGTCATGAATTGTACTGATTTGGTTGAACTTCGTATGCCCGTTGAATGTCCAAATCTTGAGACGCTAATCCTCTTGGAGTGTACTGATATGGTCGAACTTCACTTGCCCGCTGAATGCCCAAAGCTTGTTAAGCTCAAACTCAGAGATTTAAAGTTGAGGACCCTTCACCTCGGGATTACTCCAAATCTTGAGACGCTAAGCCTCTGGGGCTGTACTGATATGGTCGAACTTCACTTGCCCGCTGAATGCTCAAAGCTCGTTAAGCTCAAACTCAGAGATTTAAAGTTGAGGACCCTTGACCTTAGTGTGGCTCCGAATCTTGAGACACTAGTTCTTGGAAATTGTGATAATTTGGTAGAAGTTCATTTCCAGGTTACTCCAAATCTAAAGGAGTTATGTATCTCTGAATGTGTTAATTTGGAAAAATTACACATGGCTGCTGAATGTCCAAAGCTCGTTAATCTCGCCCTTGACAATTTAAAGTTGAGGACCCTTGACCTTAGTGTGGCTCCGAATCTTGAGACACTAGTTCTTGGAAATTGTGATAATTTGGTAGAAGTTCATTTCCAGGTTACTCCAAATCTAAAGGAGTTATGTATCTCTGAATGTGTTAATTTGGAAAAATTACACAAGGCTGCTGAATGTCCAAAGCTCGTTAATCTCGCCCTTGACAATTTAAAGTTGAGGACCCTTCACCTCGGGATTACTCCAAATCTTGAGAAGTTAAGCCTCTTGGAGTGTACTGATATGGTCGAACTTCACATGCTTGCTGAATGTCCAAAGCTCGTAGATCTCAACCTCAGTTATTTAAAGTTGAGGACCCTTCACCTCGAGATTACTCCGAATCTTAAGACGGTAAGTCTCAAAGATTGTCGTGATTTGGTCAAACTTCACTTGTCCTTCCATTGTTTAAAGCTCAGAAACCTCAGCCTTAATGGTTCAAAGTTGAGGAATCTTCACCTTGGAATGACTCCCGATCTTGAGACTCTAAGTCTTGCTGGATGTGACAGTTTGGCAGAACTTCACATGCCCTTTGAATGTCTAAAGCTCAGATCTCTCGACCTCAGTTATTTAAAGAAGTTGAGGAACGTTCACATTGGATCGACTCCGGATCTCGAGACTCTAAGTCTTGCTGGATGTGTCAGTTTGGCAGAAATTCACATGCCCTTTGGATGTCCAAAGCTCATATACCTCAGCCTTAGTAATACGAAATTGAGTACCCTTGACCTTGGGCTGACTCCAAATCTCCAGACGTTAGATGTTAACGAATGTCATGATTTGGTAGAAATAAACGGTCCCTTTGGATGTCTAAAAACGCTTCGCTACTTAGACTTAACTGATTTTTGGAGGTTTGAATCATTTAAAGTTGGCGTTGATTCTTTATTGGGGTTATATGTCACTGTGGAGTCATTTGATGTATGGCCATTGCACTCTGAAAACAATTCACCCAAGTCATGGCTTACATCGTTTTATATTCAACATCCAGCAGATGGGAATCTTGAGAAACTTATTTCTGTATGCAACCTTGAGATTTCTACAGTAACCATTTGTGATTCTCAATGTTTAAGAAAGCTTACTCTGAAAGGTGGTATTCCAGAGGTTCCCGAGTTCGTTGTCCAGTTAGAAGGTCTAGAGGAGCTGATTTTGCTGTCTACAAAGATAAAACATCTTCCAGAAAGTATTTGTATGTTGAAATATCTGAAAAATCTCGAACTTAAATCTTGCTGGCTACTAGAGAAGTTACCTGATAATCTTGGTCAATTACAATCTTTAGAGAAGCTAATCCTAACAGAGTGTGTGTTTTTACGAGATATTCCAAACAGTATATGTGAGATGAAATGTCTCAGATATATCCATCTCCCGTATTGTATTCAAGTTGCGGAATTGCCTGAGGAAATTGGACGGTTAGAATGTTTAAAAGAGTTGGATATCACTGGAACAGGCATAAGTCGGCTTCCAGAGAGTATTTTTAGGGTGAAAGGTCTGCGGATTGTTGGGTCTAGATGGCTTCTTGAGTCATGTGGTTTTACATCCGAGATAAAAACCTCTGATGATGAAACATTCTGCTACGTATAAAGCCGTGTATAGCACAGGCACAAAAAGCAGAAGTCCCCTGTACCGTGGTCGAGTAATGATTTTGAACAGCTCCAATGGGCCAAAGAAGTCACTGCATTAAGAACTTTTTTAACAGGTACTTTCTCCCTTCTCTATAAATTGTCTTATGTTTGATGAAGATTGCAATTTTTTCCGTGTCAGATGTAAATGATGTTCCTTACCTTATTTTTAAAAGGTTATCAATATGTGGTTCAGTAAGAAGAGGATTTCTGCAGGTTGTGCACCAGTTGTTCTTGTTGTTATAGATTTTGGTCGTATTGATGTTACTTTTGCTAAGAAGAATAGAAGATTCATCTATTTCATGGGTCTGATCATCTGAGTGTGCTGATCAAGCTGGAGGTAATTTTTTCCTTTAAGTCAAAGAAACTTTTTTTTTTTTTTTTCTTTTGAACTGCAATCTAATTTGTAATTGACATACTGAACGTGAAGTTTAATCTCCGCCCTAGATGGTTTGGTTTCAGCTAAGCGTTTAAAATCAATGTACAAGGAGATACGCCAAGGAACCAAGTCTCTAATACTAGTTATATACTCTTGAATCAGGTATAGAACTTTGACTTCTTCATTAAGTCAATGTATGTTCATGGTTAAAACAATGAAACATTTACATGATCATGTTATAAATAAATTCAATAAAAGTTTACATTTGCAAAAATATAGTCTATAATGGGTTGAAATCAGTGAAAGATTGACTTTTGAGTCGAACTATTGACTTTTGAATGGATTTCATTCTCTATGGAAGCACATATGATATATTATATATAGTGTTTACTGGTACTAAAAAAGCTACTAAACATGTTTCAGGAATACGAAGCTACTTCACTGTGAGAGATATGCGAAAATCCATTTTCTGACAGAATCTGAAGTCAGGAACAAGGGATGCAGTTATCAAATAAAATAACATAATTACTTATTTTTCCATGTGGCATGGCAGGTTGTAAGGGCGGTAAGAAAATAAGTTAAATTAATACATTACTTATTTGTTTTTGTACTGTTGCCTTGTGTTTCTTACTGTTGGGCTACAAAATAACAAAATATAGAATGTAGTATTTTGATAACAGTTTAGTGGGAAGATTATCACCACATGGACTCAAAGTTGACTTTTAAAGGTCAAAGGTTGTGTAAATATAAACATTGAAAGTTTGAAACATGCTACTGATACATGAAATTTAGTATCTTGCAGAACTGAAAACGGTGTGTCACCGACCTGGCGTACAATGATGTAAAATTTTAATTAACTGATAGTTGTATTTAGGAGTTAAGTTAACATAGTCTTAGATTAATTAATATTCATATTGTTCTTATTTGTCGGATTGCTTAAAGAAATTGAAGGTTAGTGATATCGAAGTAAAATATGATGTTAATCAACAGAAGATTCTTTGATCGATGTTCTAAGAATTTGAATTGTCAAGATATTTCTTGATCATTAAGGACAGGGAAATTTAGCGGAAATAAAATTTATATTAGTGTAAAGGAACAAATAATGCATGTAGAAATCGAAGTTAAGAAGTGGCGCATGAGGTTATCATATCAACAAACCACAAGTATCATTTACATGTGTTGCAGTTAAAACTTAAATATACAGTACAAATGTCATTAGCACAATACAACGGTAAATACATGTCTTCATCTCTATGGCATATTCCTATTGAACTGAAAAGAGATGTTATCTTGAGAAAACCTCAGATGTTGTTATTTTTGTTCACATTGTTGATTGTTTTCATAAAGAACTCGACGTTCGATCTCAAGGCCTTGCATCGGGGTCAATCAGTTTTGAGAAATTTGTGTTTTGAAAAAGCTGTTGGTTATGGTGCAATTGATAGAAACACAATCTCCCCAAAATCTTTATTATCAATTTCATGTCCATCTTGCCTTCTGAAAATCAAGGTCCAACATCATCTTCAAATAATTATATAAACTCTCAAAACCTGACCCTCCAGGCCACCACCACCACTTGTATTATTGTTCTCTCAAAACATAAAGAGTTTTTATGTTGTGTTTTTAATGAAAATAGAGTAGTAATGTGACTGTAAAATCGAATTGAATTTTGATGATAATGAAGAAGAAGAATGATAGTCACAGGAGTGTGTGGGCAGCTGTGACCCGTTCTAAGACTATAAATAAATACGAGTAATTGGCGGGTTAATAACCACCACAAAAGACTAATGAGTTTTGTTTTAGCTTTTATATGCACACAAACAACAATCTTGATACATATTTGAACTTGCCTGAGAACATAGTAGCAACTACACTCATGTTTACCTGTATTTATTAAACCAAAAAGTACTGTATATATTTTCCAGCACTAAGTAACCAAATTAGGACTTTTTATTGCAAACTATCCTGTCACCGGAATCTGTGTTTGTACGTGCTTACTGTAAAAAATTTTAATACATTTTGCCTTTTAATTACTATAATATAATTCAATTATTTGTACGTGTAACCTTTCGGTCAACACCTCATCAACTTCTTTCGGTCAAGATCTCATCAACTTATAAAAGTTAAAAAAAGTATAATTAAAAAAAAAATGTAGCCGAAATCTGGGTTTGGTCACCAGAGAAGATGAAGATGAAGGGAAAAGGGTGGTTGTGTAGTGGCGGTGGTGCAGTTGTGTGGTGGTAAAGAAGGGTGGTGGTGCAAAGTCAAAAGAAGCTTAAAATTGTAAAAATTGTCCTTGTATAGGCAAGAGTAAATTGCAAAAAATGTCCCTGTAGTAGGCGATGGTAAATTAGTCATTCACATGGCCACTAACGACCGTTAGCCAAAAACAAGAATTTGCATGAACAGTATCGCCTTAGGGGGATCTCTCGCAAAAAAACGCAAAGGTTAGGGACATTTCTTGCACTTTTTTGAAAAAGAGGACATTTCTTGCAAAAATTACAAAGTTTAGGGACATTTTTTTACAATTTACTCAAATAATTAAGTAGATGAAATGGAAATTTAATGGGGAATTGGATGCGAATAGATTATGTTTTAGATCATTTTTGTTATTGTTGTGGTTTCATCGGAAAAAACATCGCCCATTTCATCGATGTTTACTATGAAGAGTTCATAAGCTCCATCTTACGGAGTACGTAATAATTTAGACTTAAACTACTATAGCTATTAAACTTAGTATGACTTGTAAGAAAAAGCCGTGAGGGTGACTACTATGGCCTTATATTAACTTGTCCCAAAAAAGTCATATTTCACATCACCTGGTGGATAACAAACTGATGAGAAGATCCTACGAAAGCCATTTCACTTTTAAAGCCAACGAGTGACGTTACCTTTTTGCTTTTTATGCTTGTTTTTACACAACAATTTAATTATACAATGAGTAAATTACATCGTCCCTGTGGTTTAACTGAATTTTATGTTTAGTCCTCGCTATAGAGAAATCGCAGTAGACCTCCCTAACGGTTGGTTAATTTTTTGAGAATTTGTTTTAAGATTTTCAATCCCACATCGACCAAAAGGAAGATATATTGCTTCTTTAGATACTACAACGTGTGTTGATACTACATGTCTAGATTAGTATTATGTTGATGGGATACTATATTGGTATTAGGTTCATGCAAAGAATCTTTTACCAACTCTGGTACCCACTAACTCATACAATATCTCAACTTTTTAACATTTTGAAAACGAAGATTTGGACTAACTCATACAATATCTCAACTTTTTATCATTTTGAAAACGAAGATTTGGATTTGGAGTTTTTAATGTAAGTAAGTTTGTTGCTAACCTTAGTAAATATGTTCAATGACAATGTCATATCTTGGTAATTGTTTCATAAGCATGCTAATTTGTTATTTATACCTTTTTTTGTAGTGGATATGTTTGGTTATTCGCATTATTTTGAAATAATGAGTTACATTAGAAGAATGTGTAAATTTTTTTAGCGTAACATAACTAACTTACATCAATTTTAGACCCGATACTTTTATTAGTTCATAGGAAGCAAACCGAGGTGGATCAAGATTTAACATCATTGCTATTGACTACAACTATACATTATAGAAATCAAACAAAGTGGATTATCAGCCGGTCATTGAACTGAAAATACATAATGTTATAGATTAGTCAGACACAACGTTCAAATTGCTTCAATTAGAAATGAGCATGGTTTTAGCTCAACATGTATAGAACAAAATGGCTTCTGAAAAGAGGTTCAAGAAAACATCTATAAACACAAACCATAAGTATACATTCCATAGACTACTCGAAAAAAAGTTTACTAAGAGCATTAGCAATCATAACTTAAGTTAAATTTTAACATAGTGTCATGTCAGCGCCACATCAGCTTTAACATTTTCACCTTAAAAATAAATAAATAAAAAAATAAAACCGAAATCATTACTCAACATTTTGGGCCCCACTTTTATCATTTTTTCTAACTATTTAAACAAAATACAAATTAAAACAAATTACATTTTTATTTAAAAAATAACTAAAAATAATAATGTTATTTACTTAAAATAAAAATAAAAATAAAAAGAGCCAATCTTTATAAACCCACGAGAACCAAACTGTAAATACAGAAAACCTTAAGGATTAAAGAAGCAAAATAAATAAGCACACACAACCTTTCTTCTACCTCTCGACACATACTGAAAACACACACACACACACTGAAAACACACACACGCATACACCAAAACCCATTAAAAAAAAAAAAAAAAAAAAAAAAAAAAAACGCTTCACTCAGCATTAAGCTTTCACGTTAACGCAAGCCAGCGGTGTGGTAACGTGGGTTTAATGCACGTTAAAGATTGTCCACGTAGGCCTTAACGCAAGCCTTACGTTACCATTGCCAATGCTGTAACAAAATGAGGAACAAGGCAAGCAAAGCGAATGTACATACATAAGGAAAATATCTAATGGTTCCCAAAGAGCATGCTGCCTTACCCACCGCAAATTACAGCGCGCGGTAACTGAAACATGTTTTCGAACACTGTTTTGATGGGATTGAATGGTAAATGGTGTGTGTATATTTAAGAATTCCCACTTAATGAGTAAATCGGCTGTGACTTGCCAACTACAACAACTTCTTGTACAATTACTCTTCTAATTAAGAAGGTATCAAAAGAATTTATTTTGGATTTTTGAGATTTTTTGGGTCAGAAAATGATAAGTCATTAGGCGACTGATCTAGTTTCGTAATTTTCCCTTGTTATAATTATAAAAGTAATAAATCAAAATAACATAATGAATTAAAAATGTTTTATAAACAACATTGTGAATCACTTTTAAGGATGTGATTGCCATTTTTCTAATCCAAATGATAAATCAAACTACTCTATTCACAATAAATTCATTACCTCATTACCAAAGGGGAAGTCATTTGTACACTCTCAATAATTATTGGGACACTTTTTTTTGTGCTTTAGTTAGTTGTACAAAACTCACACTATGCTTTATCTTTTTGTACTGTGAAGTGCGTCAATCAATAAATTAAATATGTCAATCAATTTACGGTATTAAACAAGCGGACTCGTGAATCCATACCTGACAATCTAGACGCACGCGGGTCTAGACGGGGGTTTATTATTATTTGCATATATGACAAATTTTCATACTAACCGAAACGAACCGTATTGTCATCCCACTATCTCCCCTTTCTAGTTTAATAATTAAGAAACCAAAATGTGTCACAAAACTTAACATTGGTTAGTTGGTCGGTAAAAAAAATATCCCTTATACTCAGGGGCGGAGCCAATAGGGTGGCGGAGGGGTGTTGGGCCTCCCCTAACTGCTCAACCGTTTTGTCTTTTTTCTCTGCAAATGCCAAATGGCCATATTTAGTTTGTGGTTTAAGGTAAAACCAATGAAAATGTACTCTAAACCTTAAGATTTTGATGTTATAAGTGAAACATACGTTGGTTTTCGTTGATTGAAACAAAACACAAAAAAGAAACAAAGGTAGGTGGCAACATGTTTGTGACAACTCGGAAATTTCGGTTTCCCATATATTTATTTCTTATTCTCTTTGTTTAAGTTTCGGGAGCGTTTATCTTGGTCTTGAATACTCTGCGTGAGATTTGATTATATGACGGGTAAAACGTGAATAATAATTAATTCGGGCAACGGAAAAATAAAGACATAAGTATTTATAATCACAACTCATGTTAAACGATTCTAATATCAACGGTAATAATCTCGTTATAACATGGTTTATCGGTCTCGTGCACATAACGTTAAAAATATATGAAAATGACGATATTGGTCCTCGGGGGAGCGCGAGGGTTTGCTAGTAGTCCCCCTCACATCCCTCACCCTATATACTCCCACTTATACAATTCGAGGGTAAAACTCCCTCTCCTCTCTTCTTTATCAGCCGCCACCTACAACTCTTTCTTCTCAGGCCATTTTCCGGCCAACACCATCACACCACCACTCACATCATCTCACCGCCACCACCATCTTGTGCATCTCGTCACCCCTGTCATTTTAATACACACCACGCGCCACATAGCCCTCACGACCACCACGTTAACACCATTTCAGTCTTGATATCAACACCAAGAACACTATCTTCTTTATTTTTCTTGTCTATTGAAACAGCAAGGAAGGGAACCCATCATTTGGGGTCATTTGTGACGCGATGGATTCAAAACCCACGGGTTTATGGGTCACAATCATAATAACAAATTAATAACTATAATAACTAGATTAAAGTTTGTGTTTGGTATCGTGTGGTTCGTTGTTGTCGTCATTCTGGTGGTATTAGACACGCCGTGAGTTTAGACTCACGGCTTATTGATGTTTAAATCTTGTTGTGTTCCTGGGTTTGATCGGATTTGGATGTTATTTTGTTGCCGAGAGATTAGGATAGTTGGGAGATGGATTGGGAGGTGTTATTGCAGTTGAGAGTTGGGTTCGAATGTGGATTTGGGTGACCAAGTTGTTGGTGTTGGATTCTTGTTGTCGATGGTGTTATTGTTCTGGTTGTTGCTGGTCCTTGTCGTCATTGTGGTTGTATTTGCTGTTGTTGGGTCTCGTTGTGGTTCTAGTTGCGATGTTGTGGTCTCCCTGATGTTGTCGATGTTTTGTTGTTGTTGGGTTGAGAAGTAGTTGTTCTTGGATTGTTCTAGTCGTCGTTGTTGTTTTGGACGAGAAGTGTTAGGATTAAAAGTGACGATCATTAATGAGTCAAATAGTTACTTAAATATATTCATGTAATAGTTAGTAAATGCTAGTTTATTAAAGTTTATGTGTATTATTCATGCTTGTATAAAGTCTAAGGGCTAGTTATGTAATATGGTCAAAGATATGTGAAGCCCTAGACTACAAGTATAAATACACTTGTAAGGCCTCATTTTGAGGTTGGTTCTCTTAGTGATTCATTTAGTGTTAACAAGGTTATTATTCCACACACTAGAGTTCCCACTCTCTCTCTACTTACTTTCTCTCTCTAGATCTAGCCTAAATTCACAAGTGATAAGGTTGTTCTACGGTCCTACAAGTGGTATCAATTGCCTAGGGATAATATAGGTTGTTTTAGGTTTGTTTTTGGGCGAAAAAATTGTGTTTTTGGGTGAAAAATCAAATCTGGTTACTGTTCATCGTGAAAGTTTATCGAGTTTGGTGTCTTGTTATTGAGTTTGACAAAAGTTTGGTGTTTATCGAGTTAGGAGACACTTTTATCGAGTTTGGAGTTGGTGTTTATCGAGTTAGGAGACACTTTTATCGAGTTTGGAGTTTGGTGTCTATCGAGTTAGAGCTTCTGTTATCGAGTTAGGATTTTGGATTTGCTTATCGAGTTAAGTTTGACGAGTTAGCCTATCTTACCTAATCGTTTATCGAGTTAGGTTTATCGTTTATCGAGTTAGGGGAAACTCTGCCCAAATTTTGTGAACTTATCGAGTTTGAGAACAACACTTACCGAGTTTGAATCTTTTTAAGAGCTTATCGAGTTTGAAACTTTCTTGGTTACCGAGTTTGCCCACGTTACAATCCTATCGAGTTAGCAAAAAAAAAAAAAAAAGTTTTTTGGCGGGAAAAGTTGAGTAAAATTTATTTTTCACACGTGACTTAACGTTCAATTTTTACGCGAGATTTAAATTTTGGTATAACGTTGAAAATTTTTGCCCGAAATTCAAATTTTTAGGCCAAAATTCAAAAATTTCGGTAAAAATTGGCGAAAAAAATTTCAAATCTCAAATTTTTCTGGTAACCTTAGAATTGTATTTCTTTGTGTTTTTCAAATTTTGAGAAATAAAATTTTCGTATTCATTTTTTGGAGGGAAAATTTGAAATCACAAAAATTCAACCGAGAACGTTTTTCAAAATTCGCCAAAAACATCTAATCTTCTACAACAACCTTTGTTATCTTAAAAGATCCTAAGATCAACTTTATCACACATCATTACACAATGGAAATGAAAGTGCAAATCCAAGAGAGAGATTCAAAGAAAGTGTTTACAGTGTTCAAGTCATATGTAGAGAAGTTCGTCAATCCTGATGGCTATAACACAAGGTTTGATCAGGCATTTGAATACTTCATCCGAGTCCAATATCACAATTTCAAAGACAAACTCAAACAAAGCCTGAATCAACTTCAAAAGCTACTTTATGAAGAAGAACCTGATATGAGTAACTGCAAGGATGCTCTTAAAGTGATCCAGACTCAATTTCAGAGTATCTTTAACCCTTGGATAATGGGACAGTCAGAGTTTATCGATGCATTTTACCAAAAATTTTGGGTAAGCTATTCGACCTTCAGAACTCAATGCATAAATCAAATGGATGAACTCGAAAAGATACTTGATGCTGAGGAAGCTGAGTTAAATGAAATTGAGAAGCTGAAACGGGAAAGAGAGCAGATGGAAAAAGATATGCGGTTAAAAGAAAGAGAGCAAATTGAAAGAGAGATGCAGTTAAAGGAAACAGAGGGGATTGAAAAAGAGACAGAGAAAGATTTTCAAGCAAATAAGGAAACGGTCAATGAGGGTGATGCATCAGATGATAGTTTGGTTTTCACGGGAAGTGATTCATCTTCAGAACAGCAGGTTGAAAGCAGCAGTCCTAGCTATGATTCAGATACTGATGGTACACAAAGGAATGAAGCTGTTTGGTACACCGAAGATGATCATATCAGACCTTCATCAGACACAGAGATATTGGCTACGGTACAACATTCATATGCTCATGATAATGTTAATATATTTGAGAATATGTTTGTTCATGATCAGACACGTCCTGCGCATCCTGAGTCTATTTGTAACAATTCGCATTTTCAGGTTAATTACTTTTCCCAGCAGGTCACCCAAGCCTGTACTACTCTCGCATGAGCACGCTTAACCGTATGGGCGATTAACCGTTAGACCACAAAACGCGTTTCTAACACGATTTGAGTTTTCAACTTATTAGAAAAAGTCAACATATTTTTTCCCTCCTCCATTGACCAAAAATCATCCCTTGATGTTATAAGTCATTTCGTGATTTTTAGGCTTACGGTTTGATGTCTAAAAGACATTTAATACCAACCGACACTAGACTGAGCCCAGTCTAAACATTATAAGTCATTTTAAATCATTTTTATCACATTAGAAAAGTAACATTTTACTTTTCTCAATTTTACGCAATATTCGTACATTTTACGTATTACGCGTTTTAGACCCGTGTTTCCAGTTTTTAGCAGGGTTTTAGCACCCGATAGATCCTACCACTCAGTTTATATTTTATTATGGACTATATGGACATATTTAACAATACTTTCAAGTTCCATAATTTTACGACACCCGGTTTTACGTTTTGAGGCTTAATCCTTTACGATTGGCATTTCCCGGAGTCAAAACTAACCAAGTATCTTGGATAATACCAAGAAAAGTCTAAACCTTGCTCTCCAAGCTCATGAAACCGCCCTAGGAGGGGGGAGTCACACCCATGTGGCTTCATCTCATGAATTTACCCCTAAATCAACACTTAATTACAAACTTGGTCACCAAGTTGTAACACTTTCCTAGTAAGCTTCCTAACCTCCTCATTTGGACTATAAATACTCCCTCCCCCCCCCCCCTTCCTTTGGCCGGCCATCAAACCACACCACAACACTTCACATTTAGCTTATTTCCTTCATAGTTCAAGCAAGATTCAAGTGCAAGTTCAAGGTAGAAACCCTAGTTAAGTTATCATTCACCAAAACTCTTCCAAACCCTAATATACTTGGTGATTTCTTTTGAGTTTAAATCCACTCAATTCACCTCAACCTTTATCATCATTCTTTCAAGAATACCAAGGGTAGAAAGGTTGCATGAAGTGAAAAGGGTTGAAGCAAGTCTATCAAAGTCCATTTCCTTACTTGTTACTCCTTTCTTTAATTAGAAAGCCAAAAGTTGTTGCTCGTAGAAACCTTCGCGATTCGACCATCACATTCACTACTCACTACATAACTTAAGGTGAGTTCGTAGCCCAACTTTCTATTGTCTAACTATTTTACAAACCCATGGGGGGAATACATGCTATTATTTTTCTACTCGAACACAATGCTTTCTAATGTATGCTTCACAACGATGTTTTATTATCACTAAGTAACGATTGCCATGTTCGAAGTCCCTATATCATGAACCATTAGTCACTACCTTTAGTGAGCGCGAATATTGTGAATAGATCTATTGGGATTGACGAATCCCATTTGTGTTGAACAACGATGAGTTCACATAAATGCACTATATTTGAGATTTAGCGGTATAACGGCAAAAGTACCTTGATAGGGCTTCTATAATGCCAATTTTGTTGGTTCGATGTTAATGTTTTGGTTGCATGAGCTTAGTGAAATAAATAACGATTTTGTTTTCTAACTATGAGTGTGAGTCTATAGCTCACACTACGATTATTGTGTTCAAACGATTTAACTAAACTCTACGAATTCCACTCAACCTTTGTGTTGACCTCTCAAGCATGTATTTCAGGTTCATGACGATCAAGGATGGCACGGAAGGACACGGATGTTCAAGAGGGCTATAAATTTAATTATCATTCAAAACTCATTTAATTTGTAAACATGGAACCATCTCGGACCTCATTTTGTAATCTCTGATATTTATATAATTTGAATGATAAATCTTTTAAAACGACTCAATTGGAGTTCGTTTTCTATTATTGTGACTATTGTGCCGTCCAGTAACACCCAGTTCGAATTCCGCTGCATCCATGAATTGGGGGTGTTACAGATTGGTATCAGAGCCATGGTTATAGAGAAACGGGTCTAATTGAGACCTAAACTATAACTACAATTACAAGCAAAACCATTTTATAGCCTTCCGCTCTTCGTGCCTTCCATCCTCCAGACGATTATGGACTTATTATGTTTGTTAGGCTACATAAACATATTAGTATATTGTTATATATATGCTTGCCATATTTCGAGCACTTCCCATAAACGATAGAATTATATTAACATTGTAATTCTTCTTATAGAAATCATGTGCGTACCCACTTCTCCCGATTATGTGCCCACTCTACCTAATAACTTCCAAGTCTTACCACCCTCACCCGAGTTCGGATTTGACTTCGTAAATGCCTTCGCTTCTGATGACGAAGAAGAACCTTTCGAAGATTCAACCGACGAAGAAGAGGATGAACCAATGCCAAATATTTTTGAACAAAATTGGGTTGAGGCAGACTCCGAGGAGGATAACGAATACGAATATGTACTAGAGCCATTACCACCACCACTATCACTTCCCTTTGATATCCCTACATGTGATGAATTGGATCACTCATTATGGATCGTACCTCGACCACCATTGATCCAACAAGAAAGTCAACATGAAACTACAGCTTCTCAAATTTCATCGACTCGTAACTCTATGACACACTAAACCAAGAAGTTGCCGATCAATCAGAGCTGCTCGGACCTTCTAATCCACAATAGACTAGTGTGATGATACTAGTTAACTTTTGTACTACTAAACTGATTAGACTCAGTTAGTAAATGTTACGAAATCTATGTAATAACTAGCGATAGTAAAAACGTTGTAATTACTAAACTGAAAGTATCAGTTAGTAAATTTTGAAGAAGCTTGTAATAGGTTTCGATTTTGTAAATCAACCAACGTTGTACGAATAAAACTCTTGTTTTATATACTATCATGTGTTATGCTTTTAAGTTTCAAACATTACCATCCTATCATTCTTATCAAAAATTGTGCTCATCTCACAACTCTCTAATTACAACATATCTTTTGAACAATAGAATCATGGCGCCAAAGAAAAACACACCACCAACAATGACGCAAGCTGCCATCCGCAAACTGGTAAAGGACAGTGTCAATGCAGCATTTATCACGGAACGAGCAGCCGTAGCTGCAGCAGCTGCCGAAGCCACCACAGCTGCTGGTGCCGCTGATGCTGCAGCAGCCGCTGATGCTGCAGCAGCCGCAGAAGCCGCCACTGCTGCGGAAGCTGCTATAGCTGCAAAAGCAGCCAGAATTGCCAGTCTTAACCTTGGAGGACCGAACTCAACTACCCCTCCGGTGACCAATGTTACTACAGTACCAATGGGTTGCTCGTTCATTTCCTACTTGAAATGTGAACCCATCAAATTCAAGGGTATTGAAGGAGCTGTAGGTCTGACCCGCTGGTTTGAAAAGGCGGAGTCGGTGTTCTTGGTTAGTAAATGTACCGAGGGGGATAAAGTGCAGTATGCCACGAGTACTCTGTTGAATGAGGCGTTGTCCTGGTGGAACTCAATTGCTCAACCCATGGGCATTGAGAATGCCTACAAAATTACTTGGGCTAATTTGAAACAAATGATGATCAAGGAATACTGTCCTCGCAGTGAGATGCAAAAGTTGGAGGTTGAATTCTGGGATCATACGGTTAAGGGAAATGATATCATAACCTACAATCGTCGATTCCAAGAATTGAGGATACTTTGTCCCACAATGGTTTCCACAAAGGAAAAATTGTTGGAAAGGTATATCTGGGGACTTCCATCAAGCATACAAGGGCATGTAACTTCGGCAAATCCAAAGGAACTTGATGAAGCTATGCGGATGTCCCGCAGCCTCATGGACCAAGTGGTACGAATGACAGAAACCCGAAAGCAAAACAACCTCAACACCAACAACAACACCAACAACGCCAGCAATACCAATAACCACAACAATTCCAACTACAGTAACAACAATAACAATAGGAACAACAACAACAAGCGACCATGGGATGGTAACCATGGAAGTGACAACAACAACCAAAATCAAAACAACAACCATCATAACCAGCAAAACAAAAGACAAGAGACCGCAAAGGCTTATGTGGCTGCACCAACTAGAGGCGCAGGATATACCGGGAATGCTCCACTATGCAATAAGTGTAACTTCCATCACTCAGGTCCTTGCCCGGCTAAGTGTCGCAACTGTCAGAACACGGGACACCTTGCCAGAGATTGTAGAGTCAAGGATGTAGCTACCGGTAGCAACACACAACCGATAGTTATATGTTTCGGGTGTGGAGAAAGTGGACATTACCAGAACCGATGTCCCCAAAACCAAGGTCAACAAGTTGAAGAGAACCAAGGGTGAGCATATATGATAAGAGGAGAAGGAGCTTATCAGAATCTCAACAACACTGCAGAACAATGAAGTTTAGAACTTAGCAGTCATATTTATTTATGCACTCTGTTGTACTACGTGTATGTCATCCCTAGTAATGGGAGTTTTATGACTTAAGAATAATTAATGTTCAATAAACGACTCTTTGTGATAATTCTTATCTATTGTACTTTCTATCTCCAAATCAATTTGACTAATTAACAGATTATTACCATTCTATAAGATTTACTCAGTTGTCCTATAAATCATTCCACAAATATTACTTCAAGCTATTTTGTTATCACTTTATTGTTTCACATCATTTTACTCCAAGATATTTTACCACCATCTTAGAAAAATCACTTCGTTGATACCACCCTATAAATCAATATCATGCCTTCATTTCCAACTTTCATCACAAACCACTAAATCTCAACATACCAAAATGAAGAACACAAACCTTCTTAACCTTCTCACCATCATCATCTTCACAACCCTTAATCCCACAAGCTCACTTTCTGATCTTGATGCACTTTTAAAGCTCAAATCATCCTTAGTTACACCACAAGCAAATTCATCAGCCTTACAAGATTGAATACCATACGTGACTAAACCGAACATCACATTATCGGTCCTAAATTATACATAGCCTGATCACCTATGTCTAATTCAGGAGGGATCATGTTATGCTGGGAGCAGTCACCTGTATGTTTTCTTAGAAACAAACTTCTCATAAGTAACCTCATCCTACGCCATACACTGAAACGACAAATCAAACCATATCACTCTAATCCTCATAAGTAACTACACCTTTTCATCGACACCACTCCAACATATGACACACAAAGAACTTCGGGACGAAGTTCCCCGTAAGGGGTAGAGACTGTAACAATTCGCATTTTCAGGTTAATTACTTTTCCCAGCAGGTCACCCAAGCCTGTCCTACTCTCGCATGAGCACGCTTAACCGTATGGGCGATTAACCGTTAGACCACAAAACGCGTTTCTAACACGATTTGAGTTTTCAACTTATTAGAAAAAGTCAACATATTTTTTCCCTCCTCCATTGACCAAAAATCATCCCTTGATGTTATTAGTCATTTCGTGATTTTTAGGCTTACGGTTTGATGTCTAAAAGACATTTAATACCAACCGACACTAGACTGAGCCCAGTCTAAACATTATAAGTCATTTTAAATCATTTTTATCACATTAGAAAAGTAACATTTTACTTTTCTCAATTTTACGCAATATTCGTACATTTTACGTATTACGCGTTTTAGACCCGTGTTTCCAGTTTTTAGCAGGGTTTTAGCACCCGATAGATCCTACCACTCAGTTTATATTTTATTATGGACTATATGGACATATTTAACAATACTTTCAAGTTCCATAATTTTACGACACCCGGTTTTACGTTTTGAGGCTTAATCCTTTACGATTGTCATTTCCCGGAGTCAAAACTAACCAAGTATCTTGGATAATACCAAGAAAAGTCTAAACCTTGCTCTCCAAGCTCATGAAACCGCCCTAGGAGGGGGGAGTCACACCCATGTGGCTTCATCTCATGAATTTACCCCTAAATCAACACTTAATTACAAACTTGGTCACCAAGTTGTAACACTTTCCTAGTAAGCTTCCTAACCTCCTCATTTGGACTATAAATACTCCCTCCCCCCCTTCCTTTGGCCGGCCATCAAACCACACCACAACACTTCACATTTAGCTTATTTCCTTCATAGTTCAAGCAAGATTCAAGTGCAAGTTCAAGGTAGAAACCCTAGTTAAGTTATCATTCACCAAAACTCTTCCAAACCCTAATATACTTGGTGATTTCTTTTGAGTTTAAATCCACTCAATTCACCTCAACCTTTATCATCATTCTTTCAAGAATACCAAGGGTAGAAAGGTTGCATGAAGTGAAAAGGGTTGAAGCAAGTCTATCAAAGTCCATTTCCTTACTTGTTACTCCTTTCTTTAATTAGAAAGCCAAAAGTTGTTGCTCGTAGAAACCTTCGCGATTCGACCATCACATTCACTACTCACTACATAACTTAAGGTGAGTTCGTAGCCCCACTTTCTATTGTCTAACTATTTTACAAACCCATGGGGGGAATACATGCTATTATTTTTCTACTCGAACACAATGCTTTCTAATGTATGCTTCACGACGATGTTTTATTATCACTAAGTAACGATTGCCATGTTCGAAGTCCCTATATCATGAACCATTAGTCACTACCTTTAGTGAGCGTGAATATTGTGAATAGATCTATTGGGATTGACGAATCCCATTTGTGTTGAACAACGATGAGTTCACACAAATGCACTATATTTGAGATTTAGCGGTATAACGGCAAAAGTACCTTGATAGGGCTTCTATAATGCCAATTTTGTTGGTTCGATGTTAATATTTTGGTTGCATGAGCTTAGTGAAATAAATAACGATTTTGTTTTCTAACTATGAGTGTGAGTCTATAGCTCACACTACGATTATTGTGTTCAAACGATTTAACTAAACTCTACAAATTCCACTCAACCTTTGTGTTGACCTCTCAAGCATGTATTTCAGGTTCATGACGATCAAGGATGGCACGGAAGGACACGGATGTTCAAGAGGGCTATAAATTTAATTATCATTCAAAACTCATTTAATTTGTAAACATGGAACCATCTGGGACCTCATTTTGTAATCTCTGATATTTATATAATTTGAATGATAAATCTTTTAAAACGACTCAATTGGAGTTCGTTTTCTATTATTGTGACTATTGTGCCGTCCAGTAACACCCAGTTCGAATTCCGCTGCATCCATGAATTGGGGGTGTTACACTATTAGTGACACTTATGTGGTGGAACAAAATGATAGTAATATCACTTTTGATACTCCAGATATGGATCCTAATAGAGGTGAGCCTGCCCAGGATGGATCTTCTTATGAACAAGATCGTACCTTATTTGCTTCATTGATCAATAATTTCAAACATGAACTTGAAAAGTGCAAAGAGGACAATCGCAAAGCTAAGCAAACGAATGTCTTATTGACAAAAGAGCTTGAGAGATTTAAAGAAATGGAAAAAGGTTTTCAAAATGTAACAAAAAGAAAAGCTGAACTTGAATTTGAAAACTCAAACCTTAAATCTCAAGCTCAAAAGTTTGAAATGTATGGAGAGTCTGTCAAACCACTTTTAAAAAGAAATGAAGAACTTGAAGTTGGTTATAGAGAAGCTGTTCTTCGTGAAAAACGTTCCATTCAAAATCTGGATACTCAAATGGTTGTTAACAACAGAAAGGTTCAAGCGCTTTTAAAAGAGAACAATGATTTAAAAAGTGAAAATTCAAAGCTTCAGAAAACCACATCAAATTTTGAGATTGTAAACACAAAACTTGAGAATGAAAACCAAGAGTTTTTGAAATGAACAAACGATCTTGAAAACAAACTTCGAAAATTGGGACAGACTTCTCAGACTATCAACATGCTGCCTACTAAAGATGAGGAGGTTGAGAAACAAACATCTGGGATTGGTTTTGTGAATAATGCTAATGTGGGAAATGGAAAACCGTGTTTTTTAAACAAAGTGAAAAAGCTGACACCTATTTTGTACAACGCTGAAGATATGGGAAAAGAATTGTCAGATGATCTTTTGTTTGAGTCTCAAGATATTTTAAAATCTGAAGAGGAAAAACGTTTGAAAGTAAAACAAACAAAAAACCCACTCTCGTATCACGGCTTTGTGTATGGTGGTCTACAATTGACTGATATACCAAAAGAACCTTTCAAAAGAAAAGACACAAATGTGAAAAGATTTTTCAAAGAAGCTCAACTTGCTACTTATGATGCTACGTTATGGCAAAATAAAGCAAGGAAACAATTTTGTAGTCTTAAACATCACATTGAGCATACGTTAAAGGTCATTTGGTTTAAGCAAGTAAACATCGATAACAGCGTTTTCTCTAATCCTCTTTCATCAGATGTACGCCTTAAGATTGAAGTCCAAAAAATTTTGAAAGATGAGATTGAACCTCATGTGAAAAATCTCAACTTAAGTTTTGAGTACTTTGAAAAACATCTCGTCACTGAAATGAGAGAAGATTTACAGTACGTTCATTCTCTTGAAGACGAATTTGATGAAAAATGCTTAATACTTGACATTCAAAAGGAGTTTTTCACAAATCAAATAGAGTCTTTCAAATCAAAATATGTTAGCCATGAGAAAGTGAATGAGCATTTTGAACAAACATCTTCTTTGAAATCTGAAAATCTTTGTCTCAAAAAGAAAATCACCGAGCTTTCACAAGAAGCAACTGATATCAAAGCAGAATTGTCAAAAAGAACTGCTCACTTTAAGAAACATCTTGCAATACTCGAAGCACAAAGTATCTCTTTCCAACTTAAACTGCAAGAGAAGAATGAGAAAATGTCTTCTGAAAACTCTTTGACATCAGTGCTTAAAGAAAAAGAAAAGATTTTTGAAGAAAAATGTGATGATACCAATATCAAGTTTGATTTAGACGAACTTGATACAAAAAATCTTGAATTGGAACATGCTGTGGCATCATTACAAAAAGAAAATGAGCACTTGAAACAGACTTACAAAAACTTGTTTGATTCAATCAAGCGGTCAAGAGTTCAGAATCAAACTTTAAACAAATCTGACTCTCAGATCACACCAAATCATCTTTTTGAAAAAGAAAAGTCTGTGCTTCAAAAGAAAATTGTTGAATTGGAAAAAACGATTGCACAACAAACCAAGGATTTTGGTGATGCCAAAAATGATTTTTCAATCGAAACAGACAAATATGAAAAATATTTTGCACATCTTGAAAATCAAAATGCTTCTTTGCAAGAAAAACCGGCATCATCGGATCATCTTTCTCTTCAAAAAGAATACAATGATTTGAGAATGTCATACAATGCCTTAAAAGCAAAGTTTGATGTTCTTAACCGGTCAAAAGGAAAATCTCAAGTTTCAAACGAGTCTAAACCACAAGTAAGTGTTTCGGAGAAGGTTTACACGGGTGAATCTTCCAAACCGTTTTCGAAAAAGGTTTCTCAGTTTACAACCTATTCTTTGCAAAAAGGAAGGAAATTTTCAAAGAGACCTAATTTTTCAGAAACATTTACTCCTCAAAAGGTTTCATATGCAAGTGCTCATAAAGAAAAGAATCAAGGTTTTCAAACTCCATACTCTCGTTCTACTCCGGTAACGCCAGTGTGGAAACCAAAGCAAAGCCGTTCAAAACATTTGAAATATTCATACTCTGAAATGCTTCCGCTACAACAAAAGAATGGCTATGCTTTGAAAAATCCCAATTCTGAAAGGTTTCCATTCATCTCAAAAACGAATTTTCGAAATGAAACGCCGAGTTTCAACAATGGATGGAGAACTTCTTCTTCAAGTTTTAAAACTCCAAGAGAAACACCGAGTTTCTCAAACAAGTTTCAAAAGAAAAAGAGTTTTAAATCACCGTTGATTCCACGAGCTTTATTTCAAAATGAAACACCGGTTTTCAGTCCTCGTTGGAATTCAACTTCTTTGTCTCGGATTGACACAACTTTCAAATGGATTTCAAAATATGGTAAACCCGTTGGCGCCGTGCTTAAATGGGTTCCAAAAGTTGTTGTCTAATCTAAAAACGTAATGGCTTTCGTATACTTCAGTACGAAACCCGGACTTCAAAATCATGACTTCTTAGTATTTCAGCTAAGGACTCGTTCTTCAAAGAAAGGAAAGTGCTTAATCATTCAAAGGTTTTAAATATCTTTTGAGCACTTATCCTAAAAACATTATGATTTATGCACACATAACAGTGTATAACCCGCGATTTTCAAAGAAAGGACCCTGTTGTACATTTATGTGCGACAATCCTAAAAGAAAAGAAGACTTCTCACCAAAAAGCTTATCAAAGTCTTCTAAATCAAAATATTACTCCCTCAAATCCTTAAAAGTTCAATTTAATCAAAATGTTCTATTTTTTAGGGGGAGTAATATAAAGTTGTTCCAAGCAGATCATGCTTAAAGGAAACAAATTCAGAAATATCATACATCCGTTTCTCCCATAAGCTATCCAAAAACAAAGGTTTTAATCAATTGGTATCAAAAATACCATGGATATGCTATTTTTGATGGGGAGAAGACGTGATTAAAATGTGATCGTCTTGAATCTCAAAAGAGCTCGACTCAGAAATGACCCAAGAATTGACGAAACAACAAAAGTTAGTAATTGAAAAGACTTATCCTCGACGGGTAATAACATCAAGTTAGTTACTAGAGCTAGTTGTCACTTAAAAGCTGACAATGGAACTCTTTAACTAGCCACGTAAGCGTGTCTCGAAAAGGATTTGTCTTAGTAGAAATGTACCGTTTCGAGAAACTTTTTGTGGATATGACCAGGCCGGGTAATAACTTCAAGCTAGTCTAACTAGTGATGTAAGCGTGTCTCGAATCGGTTGTGTTCATTGAAAGTGAATCAATTCAAAAGTGCAAACTCCTCACGCATGTGCAAATTTCTTAAAAATCCATGAGCACATGTGAAGGGGGAGTCCTTCAAATGTAATGCAAAAACTCTCGAAGTGTTAACAAAATATGTTTCATAATCATAAACACTTTGAGAGATTTTCAAATGAATGGTTTTATGGCAACAATAGGATAGTCATGGAGTTATAAGGTGACTAAGGTTAGGAAAAACCATCCTATGATCCGCCAGAGCCGGAGGTATCTACCCAAGGACAATTCCAATAGAATAGAATTAGAAGTCCTTAGGTATGATTGAAAAAAGGAGAAAATGAGAAAGGAGAAAGAAGGGGTTGAAGAATTAAAAAGAAAAGCAAATGAAAGGGTGAAAAGAAATAGCCCTCCATATGTTCAACCTTAGGGCAGACACCGGGTTCAACTCATATGCTACTGGTTGTTACTAAGGTGACACTGGTATTGAAGACAAGACTTCATGGACCCAGTGACGCACTGCACTTAACCTTCTAAGCCACTCAAGTTCTCTTAAAAGAGCTTGTTTCATTCTCACGGGGAACCGGTGTAATCTATCAACTTATCTCTTAGAGATGGTTGATATTGAAGCAGGAGACCTCTCCCTAGTCTCCGCATAGGAAAACCAAATTATGCACTTAGCGAGTCTAGAGCCATGAGATTCATTAAAAAGATCTCTTAGGATACACTTTCCTATGAATACACTTGTGTTCACCAAAAAGGACACAAGTTGTAAGAGTCTTTATGAGATCTACGGATCTTGCCTTATCTATCATGATGGTTACTATGTCTCAAACGGTCTACAGTTGTGGGGTGATCTCCAGCAACTCACCTGAATCATTGATGTACTTCGGTGGATCTAGTAAGCCCTTTCAGGGGTATCTGGTTCAGGAACGACCTTGGTAAGGATTAGAAGGAGTCTTCACACTATGCTGTTGACGATCTCTAATTCCGAACCTGTAAGTACCGGTTGATTTATTGCTAACTGTTTTATACAGGTACTCATAAATGTTCCTTGGAGAAAGACCGTTACCATCACTCAAAGATCCACATGCTCATACCCTGCAAAGCTCTCTTCAAAGATCTAAGCAAAGCAAAGTTCAGAATGTTTCTAAGTCAAAGTCAAAGAATCTTCAAACTAAAGAAACAAAGATTAAAGTCAAAGAGAAGAGAACTTCACAAAGATTCAAAGTCAAACAAAGTATGAGCATGTTGGAAAAGACATAAAGACAACATAGTAAAGATGTTGATCAAAGGCAAGAAAGATCACAAAGCATGATTGGAACAAAGGAACTAGCAAAACTATTACACAAGGACTCAAAGTTCAAGAGAACAAGCTTCAAAGATCAAAGATCAAAGTCACAAAAGAGAGATCTCAATGATCACCCTTAGGGGGAGATTGTTAGCATTAGAAGTGTTGATCATTTATGAAATCAAAGTGAGATCTCAATGATCGTCCCTTAGGGGGAGATTGTTAGGATTAAAAGTGACGATCATTATTGAGTCAAATAGTTAGTTAAATATATTCATGTAATAGTTAGTAAATGCTAGTTTATTAAAGTTTATGTGTATTATTCATGCTTGTATAAAGTCTAAGGGCTAGTTATGTAATATGGTCAAAGATATGTGAAGCCCTAGACTACAAGTATAAATACACTTGTAAGGCCTCATTTTGAGGTTGGTTCTCTTAGTGATTCATTTAGTGTTAACAAGGTTATTATTCCACACACTAGAGTTCCCACTCTCTCTCTCTCTACTTACTTTCTCTCTCTAGGTTTAGGCTTGATTCATATGTGAAATAGGTTGTTCTACGGTCTTACAAGAAGTAGAGCCGAGACCTTTAGGGTCTCGGCGGGTGAGTATTTTGTTGTTAAGTGATAGTTGAGGTGACAGTTTAGATGATGGGAGTAGGATTAGTTGATGTGCCGTAGTCGGCCGTCACTTGTTGAAGTTGTGAATTGTGGATATGGACATATTATGTTTATGATGATGATTGAGCGGGTCGAGCGTCATCTAGACTTTCTAGTCTCGTGTGACCTCGACAAGCCGAAATGGACTTAGTATTATTATTAGATATTATTTGACTTGTTGACTCGAGGGTAAAGTGAACTCAGAACGTGAAATAACTTGAAAAGATAATTTTTGTTGGACTATAAGTGACATATTTATATGTTAAATTAGTAGTTTTAAAATATTAACTAACGACTAAACATCGTTACTTAATATTCATAAGTAATCTATAATTATTAAATGACGATAAGAAGTTATATAATGTTTTCTAAATAATAAGGAATATTAAGCGATGTTAAAACGTTAATTAATATTTTTAAATTAGAAAGAAAACATTAAATAATTAAAACAATGTTATATAACATTTTATAGAAATAATAAAGGAAACGGTATTTACTTTAATACTGACGAGTTATTAAATGTTTCGAGGGCACGTTTATCAAGACTTGTCCTTTAGGAGTTAATAAGGTTCGTGTTAGTATTTGCCGAGTTACGGATTGGTTAACATTAATATAATCATCCGACACGGTTAACGGACTAATTGGGGTACTAAACCCAATTAGGGTCGACAAACGTGTCAGGAGACAATATTAATGGGTGACCCATCCTACGACTTACCATATCTTTATTAGGTGTGAGTAACGTTGGATTAACAAGTGTATTGTAGGAATTGTTGAAATTATCGTATTGGCAAATGCGATAAGTATTCAATAATTCGTACGATTTCCCTTGTTAAGTTTTTGGTTACTCGAGATTGACTTTGACCTTAAGGTTGACTTAGTAGCCATTTAAGTATGATTGCTTTGGATGGATTGCGTAGCTTTGACCCGGATGTATCGTATTGAGTTTTGTCTCGTTTCTGGTTGAAATCGTATGTTATTCATCTCTTGGCGTGAGTACTCTTGAGTCTTGTCTCGATTCTTGTTGACTTCGCTGGTTTAGTCTTTGGCGTGAGTTCACTTGATTATATGTCGTGTTCTCACTACACACACAATGATACCAAACACAAACACAAATAAATGGATAATAAGAGTTTTAGAGATAGAAGATTGGGTATTACTTGGAAGTAGATAGTTTATGGAAGACTTGGTTCATCGCTGTGGATCTCGTGTTAGAATAAGTCTTGCATATAGAAGACTTCGCCGTTTTCCGTATCGATGTACTGTCACTTTGATGCTGTGTGAATCTGTTCGATGCCAGTTGTGTCAATCGTGATCTTTGCGTTGCTGTGGCCCAGGTGAGTTCATAGCCCCTACTTTTTAACAGTTTTCTTAAACTATTTTTGGGGGAGAATACATGCTCGTTTCCAATTAAACTCAAGTTTGTTTATTTGGATACGTGAATTGTTTACTCAAGATTTGACTGGTTGGTTGGAATATTTGATTCGGTGGTTTGAATGCATTATGTGGTTACTTGTTTATTTATGTGGTATGAGATTTGTGATTGTGATTTATTAAACTGTTACATGAGCTGGCTAAGGGCATGTCACATCCTTGCGAATGCAAATTTAATTGGTTTATTGGAACGAGGCCTAGTCTAGCTAGTAAGATCAAAACTTGCTATGCTTATAGAACTAGGTAAGTTGTTGAGCATGTCGTATACTTGCGAATGCATATTGATTTGGACTGGATATGGTTAGATGGTATGGGAAGTTATATCAACCCTAGTCACACAGTGAATCTTGTTATCGCGTGGGGACTAGATATGGTTAGATAATATGGGAAGTTATATCAACCCTAGTCACACAGTGAATCTTGTTATCGCGTGGGGACTAGATATGGTTAGATAATATGAATGCTATTGTATGAGATTATGTGATTGACTATAGTGTGCACCTATAGGAAATTCTTTTGGGGTTTGACTTAGCCAGCGTAACAGGGTAACTTTGTGTGACTCTATATGAGTGTAGTATCTATGTGATTGATTATGATTTGAGTTGTTTGATTATGAGTTGATTGCGGTTATTTGATTCGGAATGATGATTTAAGCTGTGTAAGCCTACGTTAAATTTGACTTGTTGAAAAGGATGATTTGAACTCGAAAACCCTTTGGTTCAACTATATCGTTTTAAACTAAAACTCTATGGACTCACCAGCGTAAGCTGACCGTTTTAGCATGTATTTTCAGGTTTAAGGCGTTAGCTCACTATTTGAAAGCGCTTGGCAAGGGGCATTGGTCATAGGCGACTCTGATAAACTTTTGGGACTGCTTTAACTACTTCATGGGCCTATTTCCGCATTTCTTTTATAAAATGTAAACTCAACGTTTTTGTTAATGCGTTTTATTCTCAATAAATAAAATAAAAACCGTTCTTTGTACCTTATATTGTGATACCAATTTGTTAGCACCCCAAAGACATGTATGCTTCCGCTGGACCCGAATTTTGGGGGTGTTACAATGTTGAGGAAGATGATAACTAGGGTAGTATTCACACTTTGCACCTTAAGTTTTATGAACTTTTCACCTTTTGTCCTAGTCTTTTTGTTTTCTCTAGCTATGTACAAATAGATTCACAAAAGTTATGCTTTTAGCCGAAGTTAGGGAGGTTATTAAAAGTAGTCTCATCTGTTTTTTCTAAGTTAGTTTTGTTTTTATAAAATTTTCTATAAAGAAATCATAAAAGAGGTCAACAATATAATTGTTAACCGGTGATAAATATAAACATATTATAAAAACTGTTAATGTTTTCCTTATCTATGGTTATTTTTACACACATTTAAATATTTAATGTTTTTCAAAAGGCTTATATTTACAAACTAGCACATTGCTCTCAAAATTCACGAGACGGTCATATCTGACATGACTTATTTCTATATGGTAGGAGATGAAAGAATATGACATGACAACTTGGACTTTTTAGCATTGTATATTATATTTTGAGACACAAGATTTGCGATGTGGAAAACCGAAAAAAATAAATAAATAAATAAAATAAAAAAATTCCGGCCCCCTTTAACTTGAATTCTCGGCTCCGCCCCTGCTTATACTCTGACACTTGCTTTTCATTCATTTCATTTCACACACACAAAAAAATATCCCTTATGATCTTGTTCAGTTACAAGCTTGGTTTTGGGTCATTTGCGTTTGCACACCACGTGTTTGATTAAATGTCCCGTTGACTTAAATGTTGTATTTTTATGGCTAGTTTGTTGGGTTTTGATTAGGCTATGCTTTTGATTGTTATTAGATGAAATAGGGTATCACAACTGGTTATCTAAGCTATTTAGTTAGCTAAGATGTTTAGTTAGCGTTTAGTGTTTGATGTTAAGTGTTAGTTGAATTTTGAAACCTTAAACCAAACCAAACCTTATACCTTATATTCACAACGTTGAGGACAGACACTCTTTTTCGTTAGTTTCCCATGATGGCATTAGGAGTAAGTGCGTGAAAGTCTACATGCTTTACTCCAACCCTTCTAGTTTAAGTACAAGATTCCCATTTATTGAGTCTTTAACACTTAAAGGTCCCTCATCCGATTTTCATCAAACACATTCTCATGATATGCGAATCAATAGTTTTCAGATTGCATTATTGTATAGTATGGTAAAAAAAAAAAAAAAAAAAAAAAAAAAAAAAAAAAAAAAAAGGGTATACCACAAACATCTTTGTTCATATTGTTAGCTACTTACTAGTGTTATAACCATTGTTTGTAACAATGCTAATTGTGAAAAGTTATTGACTTGGTATATATAAAAAAAAAAAAGCCATTAATGAAACAAGTAATGACTTTTTAACAATCGTATTTGATACTTAGCTGTTCACTGTAGATTAAAAAAGCATTATTCTTAACAAAATATCAATAAACAAATAACTTGAAACAACTAGAACAAAATATTTGCAAGAAGCCTTTATAAAACTGTGAATCTTATCGTTCCTTTTCGTTGACCAATTAAGTGGATTTTTGTGGGGTTGATCCGGGTCACTTCAAATCCGGCGGGTTTAATTGGGTTCCGAAAATATAAAAACTGGTTTAATTTGACCTTTTTTTTTTTTTTTTTATCAGAACGGGTCTACCGCTATAAAATATTGTTGTTATTCACGCATACTCGTCTTGTATTATAACTAGAACCTCTTTTATGACACTAGCTCATCTAAAAAATGAAACATCACCACTAAACACTTGCTTACTATTCTATGTTTGAAAAAAAAAAAAAAAAAAAAAAAAAAAAAAAAAAAAAAAAAGCTCCATCTATGCTCATTATGACACCTCCTCGCATCTTTACCTTTTAATTTTCCTATCATTTCTTATGTTCATCAATCATCACAATTTCTCTTAATTTCTATATACTTTCTAATTTTTTTATGTCATCACACTACCCTCTATGACCCAAAAGTCTTTATTATATCTGCTTTTGTTTGTTCAAAAGGAATCTTATCTTTCTTTTTTCATCGACCAATTCAGTGAGTTTTGTTTCTCCATTTCATTCCACGAAATTTCCACACAAACACATCTTTTCACATATACACTTGTTTACTGTCCATCTCTTACAAACAATAGCTTGAACAGTTTGCACTCTGACAGTAATTTGCCAAAGTTTAGGTTTAAATGTTTTTATAAAGAAGGTTCAGTTTCACCGCTTGGAAATCTGGAGAAGCTTCTTTCTTTTGGTCTTTGTGCTTGCACAAACATTGAGAGTTTGTCAGGAAGCATTAGTAGTTTACAAAGTTTAAGAAAGCTTAAACTTGAAGGCTGTATTACAGAGGCTCCCAAGGATCTTGACCAGTTAGAATGTCTAGAGGAGCTAGTTTTCTGGTCTACAAGGATTAAACATCTTCCAAGCAACATATGTAAGTTGAAACATCTAAAATTTCTTGAACTTAAATCGTGTTGGCTTATTGAGAAGTTACCCGAGGATCTTGTCCAATTAGAGTGTCTAGAGGAGCTAAACCAGACCGAGTGTATATTTTTACGAGATATTCCAGAGAGCATATGTGGGATGAACCGTTTAAAGTACTTTCATCTCCCCTATTGTATTTTAGTTCAGAAATTGCTTGAAGAACTCGGACGGTTAGAATGTTTAAAGGAGTTAAATATAGAAGGTACAGGCATAAGTCGTCTTCCACTGAGCATTTTTCGGTTGGAAGGCTTACGTATTTTTGGGACTAGGTGGCGACTTGAGTCGTATGGTTTTACATCCGTGATAGAACACTCAAGATACACGTCCTGTGGTTATGTATAGCAGTCAACAACAGATTCTCTACTATGCTCCAAGTATATTTTGAGAAGCTTAGAAGTCCCAAAGGAGCCAAATGGCAACTATTGTACATATCAGGTAATTTCTCTGCATTTTCAATTCTTAGGAATTTAACTTCATTTAAATTAATACTGATTAAAACTAACCCTTTCACATATAGAGCACAACTTAAGAGTCATTGAGCTTAGCATCTCCTAAAATGCTTAAAGATGAATTTAAATATAAAAACTTCAAAAGTATTAAACATTTCTAACATTTTTATTCTCCAAACGTATTTCATTTACTCTTTAGATTATTATTGTTCAAATAGTGCCCTATGACTACATTTACGGGTCAAATGTAAATAAATTAAAAATATTATTTTAAATTTTCGAAAAGCTTTAAGATTGAAATTATGCAGGTGGAATGTGATACTGAGGGTAAAGAAGAAAAAATATATTTTTGTTGGGAATTAATACGGAAATGTGTGAAGAGTTGTATACTTTTGGAGGGCATGTTTAGTTCAGTAAAACTATATCAAATAAATGAATATGGTTGAAATTCATGTTTGGTTCCTAAAATGTAAACGGTTTCCTACATTCAGGAGTTTCGGTGACCAGGAAGAAATTGGCACACAAGGACACAAGGTGATTTTTTGAACAACTTTATAAAAACTATTTGGCTTATATAAATTCACATCGCTAACTTAAAAGTTTGTTTTGTTCTCAATTGTGCTGTTATTCATGATTTTATATCAGAATTATACTAAAACTTTTCAACAAAAGTTCAAGTACTTTAAAAGATCAAAACATTCAATAAACAGTTTATCACAGTTGACTTTTTCAGAAAGTCAAACTGTGTTCATGATAAATAGAGTTAATTACATAAATGGTCCTTGTGGTTTGTTGATTTTTACGAATCTTGTCCATGTGATTTTTTTAGAGGGTTTGGTCCATGTGCTTTCAGAAACTTACGGATCCTGCCTTTATTTCGACCCAACTTCAAACGACCGTTAAAGACCGTTAAAAAGGACATCAGTTGAATTAAATGGACTAACGTGAGGGCTAAACTTTTAGTTTGGGTTTTCCATCTCAAAATACAAACCACAAGGACGATTTATGTAATTTACACCAAAAAAAAAAAAAAAAAAAAACTTTTAACTTTTTTTATACGAAAATTTTTTAGTTTTACAAAAAAAAAAAAAAATAAAATAAAATAAAATAAAATAAATAAATAAATAAATAAACTTCTTAACTTTTTTATACGAAATTTTCTTAATTTTATTAAAAAAAAAAAACTTCTTAACTTTTTTATACGAAATTTCCTTAATTTTATTAAAAAAAAAAAAAAAAACTTCTTCACTTTTTTATACGATATTTTTTTAATTTTATTATTTAAAAAAAAAAAAAAAAAAAAAAAAAACTTCTTAATTTTTTTAGTAAAATAAAAAAAATTTCGTATAAAAAAATTAAGAAGTTTTTTTTTTCTAATAATAAAATTAAAAAAATTTCGTATAAAAAACTTAAGATGTTTTTTTATTTTTTTATTTTTTTGTAAATTACATAAATCGTCCTTGTGGTTTGTATTTTGCGATGGAAAACCCAAACTAAAAGTTTAGCCCTCACGTTAGTCCATTTAATTCAACTGAGGTCCTTTTTAACAGTCGTTTGAAGTTAGGTCGAAATAAGGACAGGATCTGTAACTTTCTGAAAGCACAGGGACCAAACCCGCTAAAAAAAGCACGGGGACAAGATCCGTAAAAATCAACAAACCACAAGGGCCATTTATGTAATTAACTCTGATAAATATGATGAGATTTGGCATGAATATCATCTACATTGGGTTAAATTCCTCAAATCTGAATATATTTGACTTTTGAGTCAAACTATTGACTTTCATCAAGTTCACTGAGTTTTTGTAAGGATAACTATAAACGAACATATATGCGATAGTGTTCGCTCGCATTAATACAAGCTAATGATCTCTTTCAGGAATATGAAGTCATCAGTGAATGATTCTAGGAAAGTCCATCTTCGGATAGAGCTTGAAACAGGGGATGAATTGATCAAATAAAACGACGGGTAAAAAGCGTGTAAGAATATAGGTGAAATGAGTAAAGTATATCTCTTTGTATTGTTTCAATTATGTCAGCCACAAATTTGACGTATCATATGTATGTATGTTTGTTAAAACTGGGCTAAGTGCATCAATTTTTCACCTAACCACGGGTGAAAGTCCTGCTACGTGTCCATGTTATGCTCTGCTTATTTCTATGAACATAGATTTAACCTCTTGTTATTCTCGACAACTAGCATGGAAAATAAAGATGATATATTTATCTTCAAATAATCTGTAGGAGAATCATATATTCAATCAAGCATCCTATACACAATTATTGGTTTCAATAAGAAATGTGGATCAATTATTGGTTTTATTTGTTCACGGTTTACACAATTACATGACATACTGAAACTGAAGGTTAATCTCCACCCTCAATAGTTTGGTTTCAGCTAGCCTTAAAAACAAAGTACAAGGAGATATATGTCCAAGGAATCAAGTCTGTAATACTAGTTATATTACAATAATGAGATTTGATATGATATTATAAATTAATTTAACAAAAATTTTGATTTGCACTAACATCTTATACGATGGGTTGAAATTATTAGAAAGTTGACTTTTGTCAAACTATTGAAGAACATATTATTGTAAAGTGTTTACTGGTACTGAGAAAAGCTGTTAAACATGTATCAGGAATACGAAGTTACTTCAATGCCAATCGTTTGCGAATAGCCATTTTCCGACATAATTTGAAGCCGGGAACAACAGAAGAAGCTAACATATAAATCCACATTACTTCTTGTTCCATGTAGCGCTAAGGGTAAATGTAACACCCCCAATTCATGATGCAGCGGAATTCAACTTGGGTGTTACTCGACGGCACAACAGTCATAATAATAGAAAACGATCTCTAACCGAGTCATATTAAAAGAGTTGTCATTCATATTTATTCAAATATATCAGAGTTTACATAGTAAGGTCCCAAAAAGGTTCCATGTTTCAAAATACATCAATATAAAGTCTTTGATGTTTTTATCGAATGACATAATAGTTTATAGCCTTCTTCCTTCGGTAAGTGCCCTTCCGCTCCATTCTTGATTATCATGGACCTAAAATACATGCTTAAAAGGATCAACACAAAGGTTGAGTGATATTCATAGAGTTTGTTTAACGGTTGAACACAATATGTTGGTAGTAAGAGTTAATTAGACTCATACTCATGTTTAGAAAACAAAACAGTTATTATTATATACTAAGCTCATGCAACCAATACGTTAACGGGTACAAATATCAATCGGCGGTTTTGTTTCCCCGGTAAGTACTTTGCCGTCATACTTAATGTTCAAATATAGTGCATTCGTTTGAACTAATCTGCTCAAACAAATGGGATTCGTCAATCCCAATAGGCCTATTCACAATACTCGCGCTCACTAATTCTAGTGATTTAATGGTTCATGATAGGGGCCTAGGATTGGCAAGGTAGGTACTTAGTAATAATAAAACAATCAGGCAGCATACAGTTTTCAAAGCATTGTGTTCGGTTTAAAAGTAGCATGTATTCCCCCCAAGGGTTTGTAAAACATTGAAGTAATGTAAAGTGGGGCTATGAACTCACCTTAAGTAAGATAGCAAGTAATGAAGGTAATGGTTGGATCGTGTAAGTTTCTACGAGCAACCTATAATAGAATGTCGCGACTTAGGATTTGAGTAATGAATATGAAGTAGTGCCTATATATATATCTTGCATTTTAGTCCATGATGTGGTATGATGTATAGTGTAAGTCTTTGAAAGAAAAGATTCATGAAACATGTATGTTTTATATATCGTTTACTACCGTTCGGGCCGACATAATTCAGAAGTCATGTTAGTAAGCGTTCGAGGAGCCAGGACACTTTAATTCGTAAATCCACAACTTAACTCGACGGATTACATAATGAACTCCTCACATGAGGCTCCCTACTATTGTAGTAGTTGATAAAATATATAGATATAAGTTTTGATCCGAAAAGTTACATGTCCGATATTTGAATAAACTTAGGAAAGTTTATTTTTACATGAAGATTGTTATTAGGGGAAGTTTCATAAGTCTTGTATGACCATTTTTCTCTTTGTAATATCTCATGGTTCCTTTTTAAGTGAAGTAGACCCAAATTGCTTGTTCAAATTATCGCCAATTCCTTGTTTCATGTTTTCGCCTAAGTAATCTTACATGGTCATTTCGTCATGGCCTAGCCATGACCTTTGGTCCTTGTTCCAAGGTCATGAGACACAACCTTGGCTCTAGCCATGGTTGTGGTCTTGATTATAGGTCATAAGACCTCTTGTTCCTTTTAAACCATAACCTATATATAATGACTTTGGCCTAAAAAATGGGTTGTTTAGAATTTGAAGAATTTATCACTCGGAAAGCGTTTTCAGGGCTCGAGCTTCTTTGTTCCTGAACGAAAACGGCGTTCCGGACAACTTTCGTGTTTTAACTTTTTGATGAATCGGAGAGAAGGGTGACTTTCAAAAAGTCAGAATGCAAAACGGTATGGTTTAGGCAGTTTTGCCGTAAATCTTTGGTAACTTCAAATGGGCGTAACTTTTGACTCGTATACTCGTTTTAGGTGGTTCAAATTGCTATGGTTTCCTTGTTAAGTCCTCTACTATAATATATAATGATCCAATATCATAATTTTACCATTTTGATCAGGTTATACCAAGAAAGTCACTAGTTTACTTGTTTTATTAACTTGTCTTATCAATCATGTACAATAACTTGTTTTACTCACTTTTATACATCATGGACATTTATACAAGACATAATATAGCAAGAATAATATGTAAATAACATGAGCATGATCATTTAACAAGAAGCATGTTAGGTTTGGCTTACAACTTTTGGCTTTCAAAGATGAAAGGAAGTTAACATGCAAGGATAGGACTTTGATAGACTTGCTTCAACCCACTTCACTTCATGCAATCTTTCTACCCTTGTAATCTTGAAAGATGGATGATGAAGGTTGAGGTGAATTGAGTGGATTCAAACTCAAGAGAAATCACCAAGTATATGAGGTTATGGAAGTGTTTTGGTAACCTAAGATCAAACTAGGGTTTCTACCTTGAACTTTCACTTGAACCTTGCTATAATTTGGAAGAAATAAACTAAGTGTGAAGTGTTGTGGTGTGTGGTGATGGACGGCAACAAGAGGGAGGGGGGGGGGCTTTTATAGGTCTTTGAGGAGGTTACTTATCAAGACTAGTCAAAGCTTCCTAAGTACACTTCAACACATGGAACTCATCCAAGGTACTTAGCACAAGATCAAGCCACACCATGGGGTGACTCCCCCCCCTATTGGCGGTTCACAAGCCTAGGGGGTGAGGTGTGCTTGGTCTTGATAATATCCTAAGTATTAGGATGAGATTTGACTCCGGGAAATGCCAACCGTAAATGATTAGGCCTCAAAACGTAAAACCGGGTGTCGTAAAATTATGGAATTTTAAAGTATTGTTAGACATGTCCATATGTTCCATAATAAAATATAAAATGAGTGGTAGGTTCCATTTGGGTGGTAAAACCCTGCTAAAACTGGAAACACGGGTCTAAAACGCGTAATACGTAAAATGTACGAATATTGCGTAAAATTGAGAAAAGTAAAATGTTACTTTTCTAATAGGATATAAATGAATTAAAATGACTTATAATGTCTAGACTGGGCTCAGTCTAGTGTCGGTTGGTATTAAATGTCTTTTAGACATCAAACCGTAAACCTAAAAATCAAGGAATGACTTATAAAATCAATGAATGATTTTTGGTCAAAGGAGGAGGGAAAAATATGTTGACTTATTCTAATAAGTTGAAAACTCAAATAATCTTAGAAACGCGGTGCAGGTATAGGCTAAGGTTACGGCTGAGTAAAAACGCTTAAAACTAAAAATTCCAGTTTTTCACGGCCGAGGTTTATTTTTGGTCATATTTTTCTCAGTCATGATTTATTCTCAAATAAATCATGAGTGTGTCAAACATTTTTCTGATGTGGGGTCACCTGACGGGGTCGAATTTCGTTGTGCGTAGAATTTCTGAATGACGTTTTACCCTAAAACGTGTAATTCCTTAATAACTTTCACGAAAATGATCTGACGAATGTCAAATATTTATTTTGCCATGGAAATGATTTATCACTCGAAAATAAGAAATAAAAATCAACTTTTGGGAATATTTCGGGAAAAATGAATAGTAAAATGAATAGTAAAATTTTCCGGGAATAGTAATTAACCTGAAATTGCGAATTGTTACAGTCTCCACCCCATATGAGAGCTCCGTCCCGGAGATCAATTTGCGTTGGAGTAGAAGCTTCGTTGGTAAAAAGATGCGGTTATTTCTTACGTATCTGGTCCTCTCGTTCCCATGTGTATTCAGGACCACGTCGTGAGTTCCAATGAACTTTGACAATTGGAATACGGCTTTGCTTGAGTTGTTTGACCTCTCGGTCCTTGATTTCTATGAGTTCCTCAATAAATTGAAGATCGTCATTGAGTTGAATTTCATCGAGTGGAATCACGAGTGATTCATCCGATATGCATTTCTTTAGGTTAGATACATGGAAAGTGGGGTGTACACTATTGAGTTCTGATGGAAGCTCAAGTCTGTACGCCACAGGGCCAACCCTGGCTAGGATTTTGAATGGTCCGATGTATCTTGGGTTTAGTTTTCCTCGTTTACCGAATCGTATCAAACCTTTCCAAGGCGATACTTTTAGCATAACCCTATCTCCGACTTGGAATTCTAGGGGTCTGCATCGTGTGTCGGCATAACTTTTCTGTCGATCTCTTGCGGCTTGTAGTCGATTTTTGATTTGTACAATCTTATCCGTTGTTTCACGGATGAGTTCTGGTCCAGTGAGTTGAACTTCTCCCACTTCAGCCCAACAAGCAGGTGAACGACACTTTCGACCGTAAAGTGCTTCGAATGGAGCTGCTTTAATACTTGTATGATAGCTGTTGTTGTAGGAAAATTCGACTAATGGTAGATGAGTATCCCATCCTTTTCAAAAATCTATTATACAAGCTCGAAGCATGTCTTCAAGTGTTTGGATGGTTCGTTCACTCTGACCATCGATCTGAGGATGATACGCTGTACTCATGTCTAGATTTGTTCCAAAGGCGTCTTGGAGTGACTGCCAAAAATTGGAAGTAAATCTACCATCTCTGTCGGATATGATGGATATTGGTGCACCATGTCTTGAGACTATTTCTTTGACGTACAGTCGGGTTAGTTGTTCCATTTTGTAAGTCTCTTTGATTGGTATAAAGTGTGCGGATTTTGTGAGACGATCATCTATGACCCAGATGGAGTCATAACCGCTTGATGTCTTTGGGAGCTTGGTAATGAAGTCCATAGTAATTCTTTCCCATTTCCAAGTAGGAATCTCTGGTTGTTGCAATGGACTGGATGGTTTTTGATGTTCGGCTTTTACTTTGGAGCAGGTAAGACATTTGCTAACGTATGTTGCAATGTCGGCCTTCATGTTTGGCCACCAATAAAGTCACTTAAGATCATGATACATCTTATCAGATCCTGGATGTATGGAGTATTTAGACTTGTGTGATTCATGCATGATCAAGTCTCGTAGGCCACCATAAAGTGGTAACCAACTTCGACCTTGGAAGCATAGAGTTCCATCTGAACGGGTTTCGAATTTCTTTTGTATCATGCCATCCAACTTTTCCTTTTGGATATTTTCTTGTTTCACCGCCTCAGCTTGAGCGTGAAGGATTTGAGTAGGAAAGTTTGAATTTATGGTTAAAACCAAGGCTCGGACTCGTAGTGGTTTAACCCGTTCCTTTCGGCTCAGGGCGTCGGCTACTATGTTTGCCTTTCCTGGATGGTAACGAATGTCGCAGTCATAATCACTTAGTAATTCCAACCAACGACGTTGTCTCATGTTTAGTTCTTTTTGGTTCAAAATGTGTTGTAGGCTTTTATGATCGGTGTACACAGTACATCTAGTACCGTATAGATAGTGTCTCCAGATTTTTAGTGCAAAGACCACAGCTCCTAACTCTAAGTCATGAGTGGTGTAATTTTCATCATGAACCTTGAGTTGTCTTGATGCATAAGCCATGACCTTATCGCGTTGCATTGATGTGTGGGAATCGTACCTTGCTTTACCTCTCGAGGGATCTCAAGAAGCTTACAACCCCCACCAGGCAGTGTACCTGATCGTTGTAGTACAGTATAGTGACAAGTACCGGGGGATTGATCGTTCAGCTTAGGAATAGTGTCGCTAGGATTAGAAAACCTAATTAATAGTTCTAAAGGTGAGAGATGATTATTTTTGTATTTTTATATTTTTATAAAAGCAAGTAAAATCTCGGGTTTTGAAGGAGTGGGCGGAATTAGTTGCTAATCAACTAACCCAAAACTAAGATGCAATCAAAATAAAATAATAAAAATGAAAATAAACTAATTATACTAAGGTTGTGAGCAGTGGTTGGAGAAATTGTGTTTACTTAGACTTCCTTACTCCCTAGATATCTTTTACACGTTAATTACTTGTTACACTTGTATGGATGATGGATTGTATTCCTTAATACCATTCGTGGGGTGGCATACATAACTCCCCAACTCTATGAGCTCTTATCTCCTCCTACACCATGACCCAGCACAACTATAGGGATTGTAAACAGTGGCTCATGCATTAAATACAACCAATAAAGACCTAGTACGCCTCGGTTCATGTTTCTTAAGACGTTCAAGCATGTTACCATTTGGAGATCTGCTAGTTTTCTTAAGCCTAACATATAATATCATTCATCCAAAACAAGAATAGACAAGTAATCAACACATAATCAATATCTAGGTTTCATTAGATCTAAGCAAACACAAAAGAGATCTAGCCTAGCATAGTAGAATTGAGACAAGAACAAGAGACAAACAACCAACACATAGACATATTGATTGAATTGAAAGTACACTTATCTCAATTACAATGCAAGGTCTCAAGGGTTTGGAACCCTTGAAAAACCTGTAAAAGAGGCACCAAAATCGTCTTTAGGGTTTCACCAAAACTTCTCTCTTTTTTAATGAAAAAACTAGAAAACTATATATAGGAAAAGTAGGCTGACGGCGTCAAGAGTTACTTGTGACGCCGTCACCTCGCCGCCATATACTTCCTCGGACGGCCTTGATCCACTTATGACGGCCTATGTGACGCCGTCATCACCCACGGTATTTTATTCTTGCCACTTTGACGCCGTCATGAAGCCTTCTGACGCCGTCACCACCTACGGTGTTTAATTCTTCATGTCTGACGCCGTCAAGATGGTAGTCTTGACGCCGTCACCTTGTATCTTCAGCATGGAAATTTGGTACTTAGCCGTTTTCTTCACTTTTATGCTCCAAAAACGTCCAAAATGGCTTCTTTTCCAGAATTCACTCTCCAAACACCTAAAATCACAAAAGGAACGATTTAGGGTAATATTTGATCAAATAAATTCGGATTCGGGCTTAAATGACCCCCTAAAAACGGATCATTTTTCGCCTCATCATATACCCTTACACTTGAGATTTGCTTGTCCTCAAGCAAATGCGCTTTTATTCTACTCGAAAGACAAGTTAGGGGTCATTTAACACTAATATAAAAGTAATTTCAACAAATAATCGTTCCACTAAAGACCAATAGACAAGCACGGAGGTCATACTCTAGCACCTCACAAATAGTGTTTAGATACTCACATCTCTCGGGTGTAATAAAGTAATATAACATTATGGAAATGGAAGATATCTCTCACTACCTGTCATAGCAAAATAAATTACCATAGGCTTGGGAAAGGATCAAACCTCCACCACATGGCGTAAGCACCTAGGATAAACTATCAAAGAGGTCTTTTAAAGGGTTATAACGTTAGGTGTAGGGATATGAATTACACGGTTTTGTTGGATAAAGGAAATTTTACTGGTGGCGAGTTAACAATCTTGGTTAATTACATGTACAAGATGGCGTTGCTAAGCCAAGACTAGACTCGACTTAAGCTAATAAATACAAAATAACAAAAAACATAAAATGAACATAGAATGAAAACGGGATGGTAGTCCGTATGTTTTTTTTTTCTTTTTCTTTTCTATTTTTTTTTTCTTTTTCTTGATTTTTTCAATTTTTTTTTTTTTTTTTTTTTTTTTTAAACATACACTCTTACCCTACCATCCAAAATAATACATCATAGGGGATGAGAATTCCCCTTACACTTGAATCTTTACATACTTTACATTAAACTATTCTAATGACTCGAATTAAGAAAATCAAAACACTTGTAGCACTTTTAAGATTAACGTACATATGGGGGTAATAAATGATGTTCTTCCCCATTACTCCATAAAATAAGTACTTACCCATGAGTCCCAATCGTCCCAAAACAATATGTACAAGGATATGACTCGACTTAGCAACCATGTAATCAATTAGAAAGTTAACTTAGGGTTTAACAAATAACAATAATGCACTAAAAATGAGCGCATACATGGAAGGCTAAGGCGATTTGGGTGTACATTTAAGTGGGGTGTAACAAATTCTTCCTTTAAGTAAGATGCTTAAAGTTAGAAACGAAAAGATAGGTTCGGAGGGGTGTACTAGGGGTTTCGTGTACTAAAAATGAGTACAACGCAAAGGGTGTGGGAAAAAATTAGTTGACTTAACTAGCCAAGTAATATGACTTAAATGGTCAAGTAATTATGATACGGGTTTAACACAAGGGTGATCCTAATGCCTCTTATCATGTAGTAAATCCTACCACACGAATGTAGTCTCACTAGCGGTCTCGGGATGCATCACTAACGCAAGTTCTAGAATCTAAATGCTACCGGTACACTCATAAGCACTAATAATAAATGCTTTTCATATCAAATCTAAAGGCGAACCTCACATTTTTGGGTGGAAAATTTTTCTGAATATACGGTTATGTGCTAGTCATACAATCTCCTATCCATGAGACGCTTGCTATGGCTAAAGTTTCACTCCTAAATGTTGTAAAAAAATTTAAATTTGGCGCTAAAATTACACTAACAAGTATTTCTCATAGTTTTATTACACATCTACTATCAAACAAAACAAACTCAAGCGAAAGTGCATATGTAAGGTATCATCTTTTTACCCTCCCCTTACACTTAGGATGAACATTGTCCCCAATGTTCAAGTAAAGAATGTAAAAGTTAAGAGGTAAAGAGAATGAAATCAAATACTCCCCTGATTCGCTCGGTATGGATTATAGGTTGGCCAGGTTAAATCTTCCTCCAAGAAAATGAACAATCAAAGCTTCCCTTCCATAATATAAATCATCTTCTTGTCATAAATAACCTGTAAATCCTGACAAAAGTAGACAAGACAACCTCGCGTAAAATCGGCGGCATCCTATATAAGTTACTAAATCCTAGAAAACAAAGTAAGATATAATGCTTGTGGAATGAAGTTTGCAGATTTCCTGGAGATTATAAAACTTAATAATTCACAAAAACCATAAGACTCCGTTTAGAAAAACAAAACCGGTAAAATTTCCAGATTTTAACTCCTGACGCCATCAAGAGCAATACTCTGACGCCGTCAGAATGGACCTGCAGAAATTCTTATGTTAAGTTTCCGGAAAATTTCTGGAAAAACTTTGTCCTACTTCCTGGAAAATCCTGCAAAACTTCATTATGACTCAATACAAGCATTTGACTCTAACAAATACGAATATACATGTTCATTAAATATTGTGGAGAATCATGATCGGGTTGTTTCTTAAAAAACATATTTGGGGTTTCCCCTTACACTTATCTTTTGCAAAAGTACCTTTAGGTTGAAGTTAAGACTAGTCTAAACAACATAGTAAAGTATTTCCACATTTTAGTTGAGAAACATGATTAACCAACAATAAAAATAAAACATGCATACGGAAACAAATAACAATCAAACAAATAAAATCACACAAAACATGGGTTGCCTCCCAAGAAGCGCTTTTCTTTATTTATGAGTCTAGTAGCTAGACTCAAAGTCATGGGTTACTACGTGATCTCATCATTGGCTCCACCCTCTAGGTCGTCTTCTAAACCAGTTTTGTATTCCGGACCTAGTTGCAAGCATTCTTTGTAGAAACCAAGCATCCTATTTCTAACATACTCTACTCCTCTACGTCTATCCTCCTCATTCCTATAATAAGCCGCTTGCTGATGTTCCTTTTCGAAATTAGAGAGAAGGCGGTATTGTTCGATCTTGTAGGGCATTTGATAAGCAACCTCATCATTCTCTTTCTTGAATCTAACTATTCCCAAAGTCGGATCATAACTCATCCTAGTGGCCTCAACAAATATTTTTTCGAATATTATTTAGCTTAGGTTAGCATCAATTACCGGACGAGTATCTTCCACTATCATAAAATCAATCTCATAGGTGAGATTCCCTACAATCACATGCAATCCCTTCACTCTTCCCGCAAAATTACTTATCAGATTCTTACCGGGCATCATCCTAAAATTGAGTTGCTTCTTCATCACCCAATTGTAATAGGTCCTAGTCATGATGTTCACGGGGGATCTAAGGTCGATGTAAGCTTTCCATATATGCATGTGCCCTATATTACATGGGATGTTAATGTTGGAGGGATCTCCCATTTTGATCAGAGGGTCGCCAAAAATATATGTTTTCTCGGGACTATCGAATAAATCCTTATGGTATTCCCGTTCTTCCTCGGTTGGCAACTTATCAAAGTATTTCTCTATAGGTTCTATCTCCTCTAATTCCTCACCCTTATTAACCTCAACTTCCCTACTCTCATCCTCACTATTGGTTTCAACTCTAACTTCATCCTTGTCACTCTCTTCTATCTCCCTATCTATCGGCTTAATGGTGACAACATTGACAAAGTGGACATGTTTGGATGATGAGGGGTCCTTAATTTGGATTCCACTATTGGTATCCCTAGTGTCCTTCCTAGGTGTGGTTAATGTTTGGTTGTTGAGGGCTTTCAACAAGTTGTCGATCTTATTGGTCATCTCCGTTTGTTGTTGGTTGAATTCGGTTTCGAACCTAGCTATGCGGGCTTCTTGAGATGCCATGAATTTCGACATCAATCCTTCAAGATTGTTGGTACTACCATAGTTGTTAGAAGGATTGTTGTTGAAGGTACGGTTGGGTGGTGGACCGTTTGATTGGTAACGATTAGGCGGATTGGAAGAATTGGGTTGATTTTGCTTCCACCTAAGGTTTGGGTGATTTTTCCATGAGGGGTTGTATGAATCACCGTATGTGTTTGGCTCGGGCTTGAAAGTGTACCACTTATCTCCCGCTTCGTCGGTACGCGTGGATGCGTAGTCCGCAAAAGCTGTTCCGGGGAGTTCCATGCAATCACGAGTGTCATGGGGACCACTACATAATTCGCATGAAGAAGTGATTTTGTTCACTTGGCTTGAATGCTTCGGAGCTTCGTAAGATTTCATGAGAAACTTGACTTGGTCCTCAAGTTCCATGATCCTACGGTCGGGAGTGCTTGAATTGTTCGAAGGCAAAGATATTGCCTTGACCGTTTTGTTCAAATCACGGGGATCATTCCAACTTTCATTGTCATAGAGAGCAAGATCTTCTATGAGTTCCCATGATTGTTCCGCACTAAGATCACGTAGCTTACCATCGGCCGATTGGTCAACGGTTCGCCTCGTGGAGATGTCGATATGGTCATAGAAGATTTGGACTTGGAGCCAAAGATCTATGCCATGATGAGGGACTTTTTGGAGTAAGTCCTTGAAACGAGTCCATGCTTCATAAAAAGATTCATTTTGACGTTGTTGGAACATCAAGATGTCATTCCTAAGCTTAGTAGTTCTCCCCGGTGGGAAAAATTGAGCAAGGAAACGAGTGGTGAGATCATCCCATGTGGTGATGGATCCCGCGGGTAAACGCTCAAGCCATTGACTAGCTTGATCCCGTAGAGAGAATTGGAATAGGCGTAAACGGGTAGTCTCTCTAGTTTCAACACCTAGGTCTATGGAATCTACGATTTTGAGGAAGTCCTTAAGGTGTTGGTTTGGATCTTCGAAACGAAGTCCATGGAATGCACATCCGCTTTGCACCAACCAGATGGTGTCGGATCGCAAGGGGGTCACATTGTCTCCGGTGAGCTCAATGGTGTTTCGGTAGCCTTGGTGGCTAGGTCGGGAATACTCTCCTAAGGTTCGGGGCCTAAGGGGTTCTAATGGTGGGTTTTGTTGTGGTGGGATGATGGGTTCAAAGATGTTACCACCTTCCATGATGTCGGATGGTAAAGAGTTACGAACAAAGGCACGAAGAAATAAGATAGACTAAAGAAGACCTAAAAAATAAAAATAAAAATCTTACTAGAAAGGAATCTAGCAAGTAGACCTAATAAAAAGAAATCCTAACCTAGACAATAACTATTCCCCGGGCTGCGGCGCCAAAAACTTGATGCGTGGGAATCGCACCTTGCTTTACCTCTCGAGGGATCTCAAGAAGCTTACAACCCCCACCAGGCAGTGTACCTGATCGTTGTAGTATAGTATAGTGACAAGTACCGGGGGATTGATCGTTCAGCTTAGGAATAGTGTCGCTAGGATTAGAAAACCTAATTAATAGTTCTAAAGGTGAGAGATGATTATTTTTGTATTTTTATATTTTTATAAAAGCAAGTAAAATCTCGGGTTTTGAAGGAGTGGGCGGAATTAGTTGCTAATCAACTAACCCAAAACTAAGATGCAATTAAAATAAAATAATAAAAATGAAAATAAACTAATTATACTAAGGTTGTGAGCAGTGGTTGGAGAAATTATGTTTACTTAGACTTCCTTACTCCCTAGATATCTTTTACACGTTAATTACTTGTTACACTTGTATGGATGATGGATTGTATTCCTTAATACCATTCGTGGGGTGGCATACATAACTCCCCAACTCTATGAGCTCTTATCTCCTCCTACACCATGACCCAGCACAACTATAGGGATTGTAAACAGTGGCTCATGCATTAAATACAACCAATAAAGACCTAGTACGCCTCGGTTCATGTTTCTTAAGACGTTCAAGCATGTTACCATTTGGAGATCTGCTAGTTTTCTTAAGCCTAACATATAATATCATTCATCCAAAACAAGAATAGACAAGTAATCAACACATAATCAATATCTAGGTTTCATTAGATCTAAGCAAACACAAAAGAGATCTAGCCTAGCATAGTAGAATTGAGACAAGAACAAGAGACAAACAACCAACACATAGACATATTGATTGAATTGAAAGTACACTTATCTCAATTACAATGCAAGGTCTCAAGGGTTTGGAACCCTTGAAAAACCTGTAAAAGAGGCACCAAAATCGTCTTTAGGGTTTCACCAAAACTTCTCTCTCTTTTAATGAAAAAACTAGAAAACTATATATAGGAAAAGTAGGCTGACGGCGTCAAGAGTTACTTGTGACGCCGTCACCTCGCCGCCATATACTTCCTCGGACGGCCTTGATCCACTTATGACGGCCTATGTGACGCCGTCATCACCCACGGTATTTTATTCTTGCCACTTTGACGCCGTCATGAAGCCTTCTGACGCCGTCACCACCTACGATGTTTAATTCTTCATGTCTGACGCCGTCAAGATGGTAGTCTTGACGCCGTCACCTTGTATCTTCAGCATGGAAATTTGGTACTTAGCCGTTTTCTTCACTTTTATGCTCCAAAAACGTCCAAAATGGCTTCTTTTCCAGAATTCACTCTCCAAACACCTAAAATCATAAAAGGAACGATTTAGGGCAATATTTGATCAAATAAATTCGGATTCGGGCTTAAATGACCCCCTAAAAACGGATCATTTTTCGCCTCATCATGCATCAACACGGCACCTAACCCTTGGTGCGATGCATCACAATAGACTACAAAATCTTCGATCCCATCTGGCAATGCTAGGATAGGAGCACTACAAAGTTTCTGTTTGAGGGTTTGGAAAGCTTTTTCTTCGTCTTCATTCCACACGTATTTCTTGTCTTTCTGAGTTAGCTTAGTCAAAGACTTTGCTATTGAGGAAAATCCTTCAATAAACCTTCGGTAATACCCGGCTAAACCTAGAAATTGACGAATTTCTGTAGGTGTGGTAGGTGTTGGCCAATTTTTGATAGCTTCAATTTTAGCGGGATCGACATGTAAACCCGTCTTGTCAATCACATGCCCAAGGAATTGTACGGATTGAATCCAAAATTCGCATTTGGAAAACTTTGCGTACAGTTTCTCTTCCTTGAGTAGTCCTAAAATCGTTCTCAGGTGTTCTTTGTGTTCCTCTTCGTTTTTGGAATATATGAGAATGTCGTCTATGAATACGATCACGAATTTGTCCAAATATGGCTTACACACCCGATTCATGAGATCCATGAATACTGCCGGTGCATTAGTTAACCCAAATGGCATCACTTGGAATTCATGGTGACCATATCGTGTCCTAAAGGCTGTTTTTGGAATGTCTTCATCACGAACTCTAACTTGATGGTAACCTGATCGTAGGTCAATTTTTGAGTAATAGGTTGAACCTTGCAATTGATCGAATAAGTCATCAATTCTTGGTAGTGGGTATCGGTTCTTTATGGTTAATTTGTTTAGCTCACGATAGTCAATACACATTCGTAATGACCCATCTTTCTTTTTCACGAACAAAACGGGAGCTCCCCAAGGTGAGGAACTGGGTCGAATAAATCCCTTGTCCGAAAGTTCTTGTAATTGATTTGATAGCTCTTGCATCTCTGAAGGTGCTAGCTGGTATGGTGCGCGGGCAACTGGCGCCGCTCCTTGTATTAAATCAATTCTGAACTCTATTTGACGATTTGGTGGTAGTCCGGGTAAATCTTCCGGAAAGACTTCAGGAAACTCACGGGCAATAGGAACATCTTCGAGACGTTTTTCATCGGATTTCTTTTCGGTTACATGGGCTAGAAAAGCATAACATCCTTTCTCAATGTACTTCATGGTTTTGATACATGAGATGATGTTTATTCGAGTTCCACTTTGATCACCACGAATGATCAAATTTTCATTGTCACATGGAATGTGCACAACTCTTTCACCACAAATGATGTTAGCTTGATGTTTAGACAACCAATTCATGCCAATAACAACATCAAAACTTCCGAGTTCGATTGGCATAAGATTGATGTTAAAGGGGTGGTCTAATAGATTAAGGGTACAGTTTGGGATTACGGTATTGGTATTCACTAAGTCACCGGTAGCTAGTTCAATACTATAACTAGTGGTTAAAGTAATTGATGGAATATCAAGTAAAGGCGCAATTCTAGTAGATATAAAGCTCATATCAGCACCAGAATCGAATAAGACTTTAACAGGAATGTTATTGAGTAAGAACGTACCGGTAACCACGTTCGAGTCTTGGTGTGGTTCTCCATTTCCCATGACATAGGCTCTACCGCGAGCACCTCCGCCTTGGGGTCCTTGGTTTTGAGGACAGTTGTTCTTGTAGTGTCCCTTTTCACCACACCCAAAACATGTAACTATGGGCTGTGTGTTAGCCCCAGTAGCTACAGCCTTGCCCCTACAATCCTTGGCAAGATGTCCGGGCTTCTGACACTTGTTGCACTTGGCCGGGCAGGGACCTTCATGATGGTAGTTGCACTTGGTACATTGTGGTAGAGTACCAACGTATTTACCACCGGCTGGTGCAGCAACATAAGCCGTCGCGGCTTCTTGTCTTCTGTTCTGTTGATTGTGATGGTTGTTGTTTCGGGTTTGGTTGTTGTTGTTGTTACTTCCACGGTTACCATCCCATGGTCATTTGTTGTTGTTGTTCTTCTTGTTGTTGTTGTTGTTACGGTAGTTGGAATTGTTGGGGTTATTGGTATTGCTGGCGTTGTTGGTGTTGTTGTTGGTGTTGAGGTTGTTTTGCTTTCGGGTTTCTGTCATTTGTACCACTTGATCCATGAGGCTGCGGGACATCCGCATAGCTTCATCAAGTTCCTTGGGATTTGCCGAAGTCACATTCCCTTGTATACTTGATGGAAGTCCCCAGATATACCTTTCCAATAATTTTTCCTTTATGGAAACCATTGTTGGACAAAGTATCCTCAATTCCTGGAATCGACGGTTGTAGGTTATGATGTCATTTCCCTTAACCGTATGATCCCAGAATTCAACCTCTAACTTCTGCATTTCACTGCGAGGGCAGTACTCCTTGATCATCATCTGCTTCAAATTAGCCCAAGTAATCTTATAAGCATTTTCAATGCCCATTGGTTGAGCAATTGAATTCCACCATGATAATGCCTCATTCAACAGAGTACTCGTGGCATACTGAACTTTATCACCCTCAGTACATTTACTGACCAAGAATACCGACTCCACTTTTTCAAACCAGTGGGTCAAACCTACAGCTCCTTCTGTACCCTTAAATTTGATGGGTTCACATTTCAAGTAGGAAATGAATGAGCAACCCTTTGGTACTGTAGCAACATTTGTCACCGGAGGGATAGTTGGGTTTGGTCCTCCAAGGTTCAGGCTGGCAATTCGGGCAGCTTCTGCAGCTATAGCAGCTTCTGCAGCAGTGGCGGCTTCAGCGGCTGCTGCAGCATTAGCAGCAGTAGCATCTGCAGCACCAGCAGCTGTGGCAGCTTCGGCAGCTGATGCAGCTACGGCTGCTCGTTCCGTGGTGAGTACTGCATTGACACTGTCCTTAACTAGTTTGCGGATGGCAGCTTGAGTCATTGCTGGGGATGTCTTCTTCTTTGGCGCCATGATTCTATTGTTCAAAAGATACGTTGTAATTATAGAATTGTGAAATGAGTACAATTTGATAAGAATGATAGGATAATAATGTTGAAGCATAACACATGATAGTATATAAAACAAGGATTCTATTCATATAACGTTGGTTGATTTACAAAATCGAAACCTATTACAAGTTTCTTCAAAATTTACTAACTGATACTTTCAGTTAGTAATTACAACGTTGTACAAAAGATAACTAGTACTATAACACTAGTCTAATATTGGTTGGGAGGTTGTTGTAGTCCGGACGGATTATTATTTCCGTATGTTGCTAACACATCAACACTATCGTTAGGAAAGTATTCTTTGACATCCTTTTGGTAAAGCCTTTGTTGTATGGCATACATTTGAGATTGCATTCCATACATCTCATTCCTGAGTTGATACCTGTCAAAGTTTGCAACATCTAACCGGATTTCTGCGGTATTTAGGCGGTTAAGTAGTTTGTGAATTTGTACCACATCTTGTTCTTGGGCCCTCTCAACCAATGTAAGTCTATCCTTTACGTCATCCAAGCCAGTCAAAGGATTCAAGACTATTTCCCCAACATGAGTCAAGTCACTCTTCATGTAGTTCATGTCAAGTTTAAACAAATATAGGTCATCTCGAGCATTCATGGCCTCCATTTTGGCAGAATTTACCCTGGATATATAGTCGTTCATTTGTCTAGCCATAGTTTGAACTTTGAGTTGGGTTAGGTTGAGGGCTTGTTTCAAAGAGTAGATTTCGTATTGGGAAGAGTTCACGAACATAGGTGTAGATATAGATGTTCCGCCGACTTGGTAAGTAGACTTTGGAACTTGAGCTGGAGTGGTACGGTTAGATTCGGATGAAATTGGTGAAACAGGAGGTGGAGATGTTAATGGTGATAGATGTGGCACCAATATTTGTTCCTCCGCTTCCTCATCGATGCCTTTGATGTCAATATCCATTTCAGGATCTTCTTCGTAATCATCGATGTTTATGTCCATATCCATTTCAGGATCTTCGTCCGAATCTACATCTAGATCCTCGTAAGGTTCTTCCTCGTCGTCGTAGTCAATTGCTTCAAAGTAAGGATCATTAGGTCCGGGAAGAATTGGTAAATACTCAGGCATAGCAGGAAGATGATCAGGAGATGGAGGTGCGGACATGATGTCTACAATTAGTATTATGACGTCAAAAATAAATCAAATGTTTATGGAAAATGCTTAAACTATGGCAATGTGCATATAACAATATACAAATATGTTCATGTAGCATAACATGTGTAATAAGTCCATAATCTTCTGGAGGATGGAAGGCACGAAGAGCGGAAGGCTATAAAAATGTTTTTGCATGTTATTGTAGTTATAGTTTAGGTCTCACTTAGACGTGTTTCTCTATAACCATGGCTCTGATACCAATCTGTAACACCCCCAATTCATGATGCAGCGGAATTCAACTTGGGTGTTACTCGACGGCACAACAGTCATAATAATAGAAAACGATCTCTAACCGAGTCATATTAAAAGAGTTGTCATTCATATTTATTCAAATATATCAGAGTTTACATAGTAAGGTCCCAAAAAGGTTCCATGTTTCAAAATACATCAATATAAAGTCTTTGATGTTTTTATCGAATGACATAATAGTTTATAGCCTTCTTCCTTCGGTAAGTGCCCTTCCGCTCCATTCTTGATTATCATGGACCTGAAATACATGCTTAAAAGGATCAACACAAAGGTTGAGTGATATTCATAGAGTTTGTTTAACGGTTGAACACAATATGTTGGTAGTAAGAGTTAATTAGACTCATACTCATGTTTAGAAAACAAAACAGTTATTATTATATACTAAGCTCATGAAACCAATACGTTAACGGGTACCAATATCAATCGGCGGTTTTGTTGCCCCGGTAAGTACTTTGCCGTCATACTTAATGTTCAAATATAGTGCATTCGTTTGAACTAATCTGCTCAAACAAATGGGATTCGTCAATCCCAATGGGCCTATTCACAATACTCGCGCTCACTAATTCTAGTGATTTAATGGTTCATGATAGGGGCCTAGGATTGGCAAGGTAGGTACTTAGTAATAATAAAACAATCAGGCAGCATACAGTTTTCAAAGCATTGTGTTCGGTTTAAAAGTAGCATGTATTCCCCCCAAGGGTTTGTAAAACATTGAAGTAATGTAAAGTGGGGCTATGAACTCACCTTAAGTAAGATAGCAAGTAATGAAGGTAATGGTTGGATCGTGTAAGTTTCTACGAGCAACCTATAATAGAATGTCGCGACTTAGGATTTGAGTAATGAATATGAAGTAGTGCCTATATATATATATATATATATATATATATATATATATATATATATATATATATATATATATATATATATATATATATATATATATATATATATATCTTGCATTTTAGTCCATGATGTGGTATGATGTATAGTGTAAGTCTTTGAAAGAAAAGATTCATGAAACATGTATGTTTTATATATCGTTTACTACCGTTCGGGCCGACATAATTCAGAAGTCATGTTAGTAAGCGTTCGAGGAGCCAGGACACTTTAATTCGTAAATCCACAACTTAACTCGACGGCTTACATAATGAACTCCTCACATGAGGCTCCCTACTATTGTAGTAGTTGATAAAATATATAGATATAAGTTTTGATCCGAAAAGTTACATGTCCGATATTTGAATAAACTTAGGAAAGTTTATTTTTACATGAAGATTGTTATTAGGGGAAGTTTCATAAGTCTTGTATGACCATTTTTCTCTTTGTAATATCTCATGGTTCCTTTTTAAGTGAAGTAGATCCAAATTGCTTGTTCAAATTATCGCCAATTCCTTGTTTCATGTTTTCGCCTAAGTAATCTTACATGGTCATTTCGTCATGGCCTAGCCATGACCTTTTGTCCTTGTTCCAAGGTCATGAGACACAACCTTGGCTCTAGCCATGGTTGTGGTCTTGATTATAGGTCATAAGACCTCTTGTTCCTTTTAAACCATAACCTATATATAATGACTTTGGCCTAAAAAATGGGCTGTTTAGAATTTGAAGAATTTATCACTCGGAAAGCGTTTTCAGGGCTCGAGCTTCTTTACTCCTGAACGAAAGCGGCGTTCCGGACAACTTTCGTGTTTTAACTTTTTGATGAATCAGACCAGAAGGGTGACTTTCAAAAAGTCAGAATGCAAAACAGTATGGTTTAGGCAGTTTTGCCGTAAATCTTTGGTAACTTCAAATGGGCGTAACTTTTGACTCGTATACTCGTTTTAGGTGGTTCAAATTGCTATGGTTTCCTTGTTAAGTCCTCTACTGTAATATATAATGATCCAATATCATAATTTTACCATTTTGATCAGGTTATACCAAGAAAGTCACTAGTTTACTTGTTTTATTAACTTGTCTTATCAATCATGTACAATAACTTGTTTTACTCACTTTTATACATCATGGACATTTATACAAGACATAATATAGCAAGAATAATATGTAAATAACATGAGCATGATCATTTAACAAGAAGCATGTTAGGTTTGGCTTACAACTTTTGGCTTTCAAAGATGAAAGGAAGTTAACATGCAAGGATAGGACTTTGATAGACTTGCTTCAACCCACTTCACTTCATGCAATCTTTCTACCCTTGTAATCTTGAAAGATGGATGATGAAGGTTGAGGTGAATTGAGTGGATTCAAACTCAAGAGAAATCACCAAGTATATGAGGTTATGGAAGTGTTTTGGTAACCTAAGATCAAACTAGGGTTTCTACCTTGAACTTTCACTTGAACCTTGCTATAATTTGGAAGAAATAAACTAAGTGTGAAGTGTTGTGGTGTGTGGTGATGGACGGCAACAAGAGGGAGGGGGGGGGGCTTTTATAGGTCTTTGAGGAGGTTACTTATCAAGACTAGTCAAAGCTTCCTAAGTACACTTCAACACATGGAACTCATCCAAGGTACTTAGCACAAGATCAAGCCACACCATGGGGTGACTCCCCCCCTATTGGCGGTTCACAAGCCTAGGGGGTGAGGTGTGCTTGGTCTTGATAATATCCTAAGTATTAGGATGAGATTTGACTCCGGGAAATGCCAACCGTAAATGATTAGGCCTCAAAACGTAAAACCGGGTGTCGTAAAATTATGGAACTTTAAAGTATTGTTAGACATGTCCATATGTTCCATAATAAAATATAAAATGAGTGGTAGGTTCCATTTGGGTGGTAAAACCCTGCTAAAACTGGAAACACGGGTCTAAAACGCGTAACACGTAAAATGTACGAATATTGCGTAAAATTGAGAAAAGTAAAATGTTACTTTTATAATAGGATATAAATGAATTAAAATGACTTATAATGTCTAGACTGAGCTCAGTCTAGTGTCGGTTGGTATTAAATGTCTTTTAGACATCAAACCGTAAACCTAAAAATCAAGGAATGACTTATAAAATCAAGGAATGATTTTTGGTCAAAGGAGGAAGGAAAAATATGTTGACTTATTCCAATAAGTTGAAAACTCAAATCATCTTAGAAACGCGGTGCAGGTATAGGCTAAGGTTACGGCTGAGTAAAAACGCTTAAAACTGAAAATTCCAGTTTTTCACGGCCGAGGTTTATTTTTGGTCATATTTTTCTCAGTCATGATTTATTCTCAAATAAATCATGAGTGTGTCAAACATTTTTCTGATGTGGGGTCACCTGACGGGGTCGAATTTCGTTGTGCGTAGAATTTCTGAATGACGTTTTACCCTAAAACGTGTAATTCCTTAATAACTTTCACGAAAATGATCTGACAAATGTCAAACATTTATTTTGCCATGGAAATGATTTATCACTCGAGAATATGAAATAAAAATCGACTTTTGGGAATATTTCGGGAAAAATGAATAGTAAAAATGAATAGTAAAATGAATAGTAAAATTTTCAGGGAATAGTAATTAACCTGAAATTGTGAATTGTTACAGTAAAAATGGTGTAAAGATACAAGTAAAATGGTGGGGTTTGACTGGATTTTATGGAAGTTACTGAACGTTTTTCAGTACTAACAAAATATCGGAACATGATTTTGAAGCTTGTAACATTCAAGGTTTGAATTAATAAGTATATGCTTGATGTTCAGCTTACACAGTTGACTTCTTTAGAAAGTCAAACTAGTATCTTGATGAAAATACTTTGTACTTTCATTTTCGAAACATTGTGTTTAATTACAAGTAGTAATACTTTCAGAACTAACGAACAAGAAACATTATAGCCAAAATGTTCAATTTCCTGTCAATGGTTGATATTTGACATATGAAGTTATCAATCTCGGATATGTGGTTAACTTTTATATGAATGGAAGGTAGCTTTCGCCTGATTGCAGATTGTAAATTATCAATGAACTCGAAGTAGATTATCAGTTACATGTGTTTCTGAGTTTCAGAGGTGACCTGAAAAGCATTCGATAGTTTGACTTCTCTTATTATGTATTACAGTATATCGTAACCGATTGATCGACCTCAGATGTTGGCTATTCATGTAAGGCTACATTTTGCATGTTGAAAGGTGTTTGATTTTAAATAATTTCAATTCATGGAGTTTAGCTAATAGAGTTGACTTTTTTCAAAGAGTCAAACTCTGCTCTTGATGAAAAAGGAAGGATTATTTTGATATGATTTTTGATATTTTTATGTGAAAAATAAATACATCAGGGTTTCACAAGTGATCATATTATCATTAACCAGTTTATATTGCTATGGAATCTTTAGGCATGATATATGTTGACTTTTGAGTCAAACCATTGACTTTTAGCAATTTACACTGCTTTTGTTTGGAACAATAGTTAACAAGAAAAACAAAGCCAGAAGTAAATCTTATCCTACATCACCTCCTGATAAAGACAAACTGATGGGAAGAAGATCTTATAAAAACCAGTTCACTTTTTAAGCCAAGTGACGATACCTTTTTTCTTTTTATGCTTAATTTTACTAAATTTAAACAAATGATCTATGTGCAGAATGAGGGATACGTTTAAAATTGGAAATAGATTCATAACCTATCTATTGGTCCTTATAGATGAGTGTATGGGAAAGGGTTATTCCAAGCATATTCATGTCTCTGTCTTTTAGGCTTGTCTATGAAAAATTTGTTCGGACATTCTGTGTATATAGCATTACTTAAATTCGGACATGGCAATCTAGACCCACAAGGATCTAGATTGGTTTATATGAAACCGTAATACTTGTACAATTTATCTCTTTTTCATTATAACCTTCCAAATCATTTTGGGTCTAGATTGCCACTTTTACGTTAAATAAATTACTTCAAAACTTAGCGGATCCATGTGTTAGTTGATGTGCACCTTGAGTTCTATATGTTTGTGTATATAAGTAAGATAATATAAGATATGATAATTTTCCCAATCAAAAATATTACTAGAAAGGATGACAACTTAAATAGACAAGACTTTCTACCTAGCTAGTAGCTAGCTTCAAACTTCAAGTATCAAAAGCGTTAGGACGTGTACATGACTTGTTTACATTTATGTCCTAAAAGCTATTGAACGATAGAGAGAAGAAAGAGAAAAAAAATCTACAAGACTTGGTGTCGAAGAATGGTGTTAAGTATTGTAGATGAAATGAAAAGTTAATTGGGAATTGGATGCGATTAGATTTAATGTACAAAACAAGATATAATGTGAATGGGATACATTAAGTTTTGAGATCCTTGGTGTTATCGTTGTGGTTTCATAGCAAAAACAAAAACAAAAAACAAAAAACAATAAGCTAAGTCCCACATCGCTCCTTTCATCAATGTTTATAGGCTCCATCTTACGGAGTAAAAATTTGACTTAACTTATTATAGCTCGGTTTTGATATTTAATAATCACTCCGTAAACAAGTTTTTGAGTTTATATTTCCCAACGTTCTTGTTCATAATTATCATTATAAATTTTAATTTTTTGTTGTTAATAATGTAATTCATCAGTTATAATATTAAGGTGCATGGGTATTAAATTTGTTTGATCAAACTTAGTATGACTTGTAGGAAAAAGCAATGAGTGACTACCATGGGTTTATATTAACTTGTCCAAATTAAATCAAATTCTAGAATTACCATATAACGTTTTTCAATAGTTTCCAATTGCAATAGTTTCGAAATCAACTTTAAAAACCTATAGATCACTACACAGGGACACTATATGTCTATGTATTCACATATTTGACATTTCAATTATTCAATATAAGCATATGAAGTTATGAACTATCGTTACAGCGAAAGCAACTCTAAAAACCTATACATCACTACACAGAGTTTATAGCTGATATGTGAACATTTGTGAAAGTTTGTTGCTATTCGATACCATTAACCCTATATCCAAGTGATTTAACCCAAATACTATCGAGATTACAATGAGTAAATGCAGTTCGTCTTTTGCACAAGAAAAAATGATTTGAATGTAGACTCATATTTCGGATTATATGTCTAGTTTATTGAATGATTGGCACAAAGGAAAATGACCCGAACACGAAATAAAAGCAAGTCCTTACATCATCTTTTAGATTTTAAAAAGCAATGATTAAACAAATGAAAAGCTAATGTACAAAATATGACTGGATGCATCTAGAAACATGTAGCGACATATAAGTCAAGGAAAAACGAATAAGTATATTGAAAAGATAGAGAAACATTAGGCCACTGTAATGGACTAATGGTGAATATGATTATATTTAACAAGTCTTAGAGAAACAAATATGGTATTAAATTGTAATAAGACAAAGGCTATGTTTAATGCACAATTTTTTAAGCTTTTTGGGGCGATGAACAGTGAGCAATGAGTTTTTTTATTTTTAGTGTTCATTTGACAAAAGAGTGGTGAGCTTTGCTTTTTTTAGGAAAACTCATTTTTCCAATGCTTCTTTAAGAAGCTGTGAGCGGTGAGCAGTGCTGTGGCTACTGCTCACAGCTCACTGCAATCTTATGGTATTTTTTCTATTATTTATGTTTGCAAAAAAGTCTTTTGTGTCTCCATCACATTCCTTTGTTTTTTCCACATAAAAAGATCACGTTCATATTCCTAGTGCTATAACCATTGTTCCCATGTAACAAATTGCTATATTACTAATTTTTAACAAGTTAATTATTAGATTTGTCCATTCACAGTCGAAAAGCATTGTGATAAACACATGAATGATCCTTAGCTTTTCATTGCAAATAGTTTCATTCATGCAAAACCGTGAAAAAAGGATTTTTTTTTTTTTTTAAACATAAAAAAAAATCCATTACCAACCTTTAAATGCTACTGGTCCGAGGTTCAAGCCGTTTACGCGTACAATATGTTTTTGAGAAAATTACGTCATTAGTCCCTCGTCCTGATTTTGTTTTGCGAGGCACCCAAATGACTAACAATATTTAAAAAAATATGTTAAACGGGAAAACATATTTTTTAAATGATTTTGTTTCTCTACAAATAAAAATCATTGTTTGTAAGAATAATAAAAGAAAAATAATAGTAGAGCTTCATGAATTAAGTTGCTTGAACGAAATCAGAATATTTGAATACACGAAGGATCGTAAATGCAACTTTTGTTATTTGACCAAATCATAGGCTTTTAATATATATCCACCCAAACCAACACAGTTGACTTAATAATTGCTCTACAAACGTTATTCTTGTTCATCTCATCCAGTTGCTTCTTTGCAATTACTGCAAATCCTTTAATCATAAGTTCAATGGCGTCAACTTCAACTTCATCCATTCAAAAGAGCTTCAAGTATGACGTCTTTTTAAGTTTTCGAGGTGAAGACACTCGTAAGAATTTTGTTGATCATCTATATCATGCTCTTCAGCAAAAAGGCGTTGAAACTTATAAGGATGATAAGAAAATCACAAAAGGGAAAACTATCAGTGATGAGCTTATCCAAGCCATTGAAGACTCGAAATTTTATATTATTGTTTTCTCCAAGAACTATGCTTCTTCATCTTGGTGCTTAGATGAACTTGTCCAGATTATGGAATGCCAGAAGATGAGTGAGCATACTGCTTATCCCGTCTTCCTGGATGTAGAGCCCTCGGAAGTCCGCAAGCAAAATGGGGTTGTTGGAGTTGCCTTTGCTAAACATGTAAATGATGAATCTGCTGGGAAATGGAGAGAAGCTCTGAAAAAAGCTGCTGATCTTGCTGGATGGGAACTGAAGAACATTTTTGATGGGTAATTTCTTCCATCATAGGCAATATTTTCCTGATCTATTATTGGGTGAATTGTTTTGCATTACATCTCAACGGGTCAAATGGGAACATAAAATATGAAATGAGTCAAATGGGTCAAAAGTCATGAAGGTGAATTTTTAGCCAAAAATGATTTTTATTGTTGTAACATAGTTATATCAATTATCTTTAACTGACTTTTTATAAAAATCACCCTTTACCCAACCGATCCTCTCTATCTTTTACTATCTATGCTGAAAGCATTCATCTCTTATTGTATTGTCAACTTATGACTCATACTTAATTCTTTTTCGAGGGGTCGAAAATGATATACGATTATATTAATATGTCATTACCACATTTACCGTTTTATGTGTTATAGATCTGTAATTGATTGTGTAACGACATCTTTAACATACAGGCATGAAGCTAAACTCGTTCAAAAGATTGTGGAAGAGATATCATTAGAGTTACGGTTTATTAATTCGGGTGTTGATGAAAACTTTATAGGCATGAAGGCCCGGATAAACGATGTTGTTTCTACCTTAGAATTAGGTGTTGACGATGTTCGCATGATTGGGATCAAGGGGATGGGAGGAGCGGGCAAGACGACTTTGGCCAGAGCTGTTTATGATCATATATCCTTTCAGTTCGAAGGTTGTAGCTTTGTTGAAAACATCAGGGAAGAATCAACACCGTCTATGTCTGGTTTGAAGTTATTACAAAAACAAGTACTTTCGGATGTTTTATCTGATCAAGGCATCACCGTAAGTGGTGTTCTTGAGGGGACAAGCATGCTGAAAAAGAAGATGTGTGGTAAAAAGGTTCTCATTGTTTTAGATGATGTTGATAAGATAGAACAACTTGTGGCGTTAGCCGGTGACCGTAATTGGTTTAAGCCGGGAAGCAGAATTATAATAACAACCAGGGATGCCCATGTATTAATAGCACACAAAGTGACCTTGATTCGTGATGTACATTTGTTAGATGAGAATGAAGCAATGTGTCTCTTTAGTAGGCATGCATTTGGGAGAGACATTCCAATTGAAGGGTACAAAGAGCTATCGGCACAAGTTGTATGTTACGCTGCTGGTCTTCCCTTAACAATCAAAGTTTTGGGTTCATTTCTATGTGGCAAAGATGATCTTGACTGGAAAGATGCATTAGAAAGACTAGAAACAATTCCATTGAATGAAACTATGAAAGTTTTGGAGTTAAGCTATATTGGTCTAGAGGAGGATTACAAGGAAATATTCTTAGATGTTGCATGCATACTCAAAGGTTGGGAGAAAGATGATGCAATTAGAGCGCTTGAAAGCTGTGGATTTCGTGCTCGAATTGGATTAAGAGTTCTTGAGCTGAAATCTCTTATAACTTATGATGAATGTGGGTTCTTGGGGATGCACGACCACTTAGAAGAAATGGGCAGGAATATTGTTCGACGTCTGAACCCCTATGAACCTGAAAGGCACAGCCGGTTATGGATTAACAATGAAATTAAAGATATATTGGCTAACAACATGGTAAGCATAAGCTTATTTAAAAGTTCAATTTAATCATTGTACAAAATTCTGGTTTTAGTAACATCATTAAATTTGTAAAAGAAGCAGCCCTACAAAACAATTTTACACCTATAAAACAATTTCCTCACATCCATCTTCTTCTTCAAATTTACACCCACAAAACAACAAATAAGTTTCTTTTCTTTTTTCTTCTCTATCCCTACACAATTCATTCTCTTTTTTTCTTTTCGTACCAACTTTAATAATTTGAAACCTGTTACAAACTCACTGGATGGAAAACTCTAACTAATTGGAGATAAAGTCAAGCAAGTAGTAAGTTATCCTAATGATGTAGTAATTGCATACTTTTTTAAAGTTTGATTATAAAAATAAATAGCTTTTCTAATACAATAACATTTTTGATAAACTATAAGTTCAATGACAATAGTGGATATTTTGAAAAAGTAGATTGACCTTCTAGTGCATTAAGAGTTATTAAACACATTTTCTTTCTTATTGAAACAAATCTCATGGTCACTGCTATTTGAATTACAGGGTACCCAAGCAACAAAATGTCTAACACTCAATCCATATTCAGATGGGTTGAATTTTGAAATTTTAATGAGCGGTCTTGCAAACATGAAGGAACTTAGATTTCTTCACGTGGGCATGGAATATGTTGTCACACCCCCAAAATCGGGTCCAGCGGAAGCATATATGTGGCTGGGGTGTAACTCAATTGGTATTACAAAACAAGTGTAAAATGGTATTCATTTCAATCGTTTAGAATAAAATCTTTTAACCAAAAATGTTGAATTTACATTGTTAAAAGTAGTGCGGAAGTAGGCCCTTAACATAGTTTAAAACGGTCCCCAAATGATTAAATCAGAGTCTTCTATGACCATGCCATGCCCTGCCAAAACTTCTTGTAGCGTGCCATTGGTTAAAACCTGAAAATACATGCTAAAGTGTCAACACAATGGTTGGTGAGTTCATAGAGTCTTGTGAAAATGAATGTAATGCATTGAAATGAAGATTTCCCAGCAAAGGCATCGTAAATCCACTCAGTTCCAAGTCCCGCCATAAGAGACTTGTAACCTGTGTGTTTACAACCCACTGCCAAATGTAATATGTTTGTAATAAATCTGTCATAAGGTTGTTGCAAAGGCATCGTAATTCCGTAGTAATAGTGGCGGAAAAGTATTGTAATTCCATAAGTAATTTTCGTATGTACAATAGCCATGGCGATGTCGCCACAAAATGAATCTGACCATAAGCAAAACGCATAAAATGAATATTGATTGCACTAAGTTCAAGGCACCGAAAAGGTTTTCTAGCTATCTGTAGGAGGTTACGCTCCCAAGTAATTGTAGGTAATCAAACATACCCATGTAATTGTAGGTAATCAAACATACCCATGAAATTGTAGGTAATCAAACATACCCATGTAATTGTAGCTACCGGTCCTTAACTTAGGCAATCTTAGGAAATCGGTAAATAGTTTAACTTTATGCACTCATGTCCATGAGTAAATAGCAAGTATGTAGCAAGTGAATTGTTTTGTACTCGGATAATCAAACAAGTATTTAGATAAAGCTGAAAATGTTTGAGTAATCAACCATGTAAAGCAAGTAATGCGTTTAAGTAAAACGAACATGTATTCTCCCCCAAAGAGTTTGCAAAACAATTTAAAAGAGTAGGGGCTATGACTCACCTGATATGATGGTACCATGAACATGTAATGAGCTGAAAAACAAGGCGCGCACACTAGCCGCAACCTAAGATGAATGATGAACGATCTACTTTAGATCATGAAATGATGTTATGAATGTCCATGCACATGTTTCCTATACCACTCTACTCTTTGAAAAACACTTGTTGTTATCAAAAGTATATATTCCAAGACTTAGGAAAAATATGGCTATTAGAAAAATAAAACTAGTTGCAATATATATACTTATATATATATCGTATGTACCATTGTTTGTGTTGAAATCCTCGGTTTGAAATCCTTGAAATAACGCCTTGTAGTGATAAAAATATACTTGTAATAACTAATACTACATTAGTTATAAAATTTAGGTACTTGGTTAATATTTCTAGAAAATCTAGAATTTAGTACGTAGTGTTATTATTATTTCTAAAAGCTGCCAATTATAGAGGATTTTTGCCGATATTGAAACGTGAATATCTTTGTCGTTATAAGCCCGTTTTACTTGTTCTTTATATCCACGGTTACGTCTTAACATGTAGTAATATATTTTGGAAAGCTTGACCCCTCCGGGTTACGTCTAAAGTCTCTTTTTGTCCGACGAAAAACGTCCATCAGCATGTATTTTTCCGGAAAATAGTTTTCGTCAATAAACTTGCAAAAATCATAACTTCTTCGTTATAAACTCTTTTTAATCCGTTCTTTCGCCTACGGATTCGTTTTTGAAAGTATTTTCTAAAAATTTTCCCAAAGTTTACTTTGTATTTACTGATTTTCTAGAATTTACCAAAATGGGACAGAATGTTTATATAGTTGTTACAAAACCATTTCAAAGGTTCAAAACTAGTTTCTACATCAACCAAAACTCTTGCAAACACCACAAAGCTATACTAATCATACCATACACCTTCTTAGGGTGCCATGGGTTCCTAATGACTAGTAATCAAGTTAATTTAACAAAGGAACACCTAAATCAAAATCTAGGGTTTGTATGTTCAAAAAGTTAACAAAAATAAAGTGGTATAACTAGTTTGTGCATGAAATTAAGCATGAATACTATAAGATACATATGTTAATTAGATGAAAACATGAAAATAAATTTGATAACTCACTTTGAAATAATAGGTGGTGAGATGATGAGAAACCTTGGATTACTTGTGTTTTTGTGTTATGATTCTTGATTAGGATGATGAAATGAACAACTTTGATGCTTTGTACTTTGAAAAATGATCACTTGATCTTGAAATATGGTGATGGTCGTGGTTTTGGTGATGGGGATGAAGATGAGAGCCTTTTTGATCTTTGAAATGTTAAGAGTTTATGTTATTGTGGTTTATGTAATTAAGTAGCAACTTTTAATGTATTATAAGCATACATAAATGCCTTAGGTTAGAAAACTTTGTACATTTTGCCTAGGAGAGGACTTATGGGCTGGTTTTCAATGTGAAAAGAAGTAGCAAAATCGGTTTTGATCACTTAGAAAATGTAGTGTATTATTAGTTGTAGTTTAGTGTAAGTATTAGTTATAATCGAGTACCGGGTTTAATAGAAATAAATGTTAACGAAGTTAACCGGGACTTAATAAAGTCATAAAAATGTTAAAAATGTGTTGGGTACAATTACTGAGTGTTCGGGTGATTATTGTTTAGTTTTCACGAAAACCGTCGCAATATTCATAAGCTTACGTTATAAATAAAATAAATTTCCAAAATACTGGGTAAATGAATGTTATAACTTTTATGATGATAAAATGGATATAAAAATATGTTGGGACCATTGTGGGAATATTTAGATATATTCGTCGTGTATAAACCGGGTGTTAACGTTTATTATAAATAATTATAAGAAAAACGTTAATTGTATCAAATATATAAATTTGAAAATCCTAAGAGTGGTATAACATGTAAATGCTGTTATGATGATATGCAGATTGTCTCTAGTCCGTATGCAGTGTTCTTAGCACTAATGAAATGAATTCGCACCTAAACCAATCCGGTTACGCGAATTTGAATACCCGTAAACTAAATTTACGATGAAATGTGTAATGCAAGTGAATAGTGAAAACTTTTCCCGCAATGAATAGTGTTCAGTGAATAGTAAAATTTCTGAATGCTTCTCGGAATGTCAAACTGACACAAAAAATGATGAATAGTAAACTGATGAATAGTGTTTTGATGAATAGTGTTTGATGAATAGTGTTTTTCCAAAGTTCGGGAAATGACCTGAAATAGTGAGTTGTGACAGTCTTCCCCTCTAAAAGGAACTTCGTCCCGAAGTTCAGTTTATGTTGGTTTCTGAAAACATATTGGTGAAAAGGTGATGATATTCGAGAATTCCAGCGAACTCTAACGATAGGAATTCGACTCTGCTTCAACTGTTTGACCTAACTGTCCATGATTTGTACTTATTCTCCTGCAAGGTTTATGTTTGACTTTGGGTTGGATTCCTTTCCAAATGGAATTATGAGTGACAATTCTGAAAAGATGATAATACGTGGTTGTGTAATCCTGTTGTTCTCTAACAAGGCTCAAGTCTGACGGCCACTAGGCCTACTCTATCTGAAATATTACATGGTTCAGTGTATCTCGGGTTTAACTTTCCAAGTTTTCTGAATGATATCATGCCTTTCCTAGGCAGAACTTTCAACATAACTCTGCCTAACAACATGAAGTATTAATGGTTTACAACTTATTGAACTTGTAACTGATTCTTGACTTGTAGGAAATTTCTGGTTATTTCAAGAATACTTACTGGACTAGTGAGTTGGGCTTTTCCAAATTTCGATCCATCAATGAATGTTGGCACTTCGACCATAGGGTGCCTCAAATGGTGTAGTCTCTACGCTCGCGCGATAACTATAGTTGCAACTGAATTTGATTTATGGTAATTGGTTAGTCCAACCATTTCTTGAGTCAATCACTCATGCTCTGAACATATCTCCCTATGTTTGAATCGTTCTCTAATTCTGACCATTGGTCTGCAGATGATAGGTGGTGTGGTTCCAAAGAAATCTTAATGTAATCGCTAGGTGTTTGAGGTGAATTAAATTCCTCTATTAGAAATAATTGAAATGGATATCATGAATCTTGTAGAAGAACTTACAAAGTTAAGTCCGTCAAAAGGTGTTGTTGAAAATAATAGATTAGGATAAGGTTGTGATCCTCCGCAGGATGTCATGAATCGAGTCTTTCTCCACCTACGATGCTTAGTCTCCATTACTACGATTTTCCCCAAGCTCTATGTAGTCAATTCACAAAATCCTAAAATGTATAAGTGATGTAATATAGTGATTGATGTTTCAAGGTTTGTTTTGGGATTGCGTTTTGTTCATAAACCTTCCCCGAATAAATAATTCTACAAGTTTAAGCAAACGGCTTTCCAAGTAACATTTTTCTTGATGTTTCAAAATTTAATAGTTATGCAAGATAGGACAGTTTTCAATATAAGGTGGATAATATGGTTTACCAAAGATCGATGTTTAAGATTTCCTAACAATTCAATAGTTTTGTAAAGGATTAACCAAAAGAAATTTGCTTATCAAAATAAGTGCCTTAGAAAAGTATTGCTTACAAGATATATGTTTTGTATAAATGTAGTTTGGAGAAAAATCCATTTAAAAGTGAAAGTATTAAGAGGATAAAATAGTCAGGTATGTATTTCTGCACAAAGGCATAGGTGTCTAACATGTTTGGATAAAGTCTATTGGTGAGGACATGTTCAATCTATAGTCTCGGTTAAGAGGTTGGATTTATCTCTATGGTGTTGCTTAGTGAGCACTCGTATCTAAACGAATCTTGTAATTCAGACAAGCCAATACTTTCTAGATGATGGAATTTTGGTGACCAGGCCAGTGATAGTGGTTCGAATAGTTTGGTGATATCCTGGGAATTCTGTTGAGTTTTGAAATGGTCTTAATGTACCGAGAGATTCTCCTTATAGATGGTATGGAAAGTCTTTCCTATGGAAGTTATTGATAATATCCACTTATCAATATTAGGAGTAGTGAGTGCTGAGTGACATAGGAATCCATAAAGTGTCAGCTAATTCTATATATATATGGGGATGGGGAAAGGAAATGATAGTGATGGTGAGAAGGGAAGAGACTGTGACAACTGCGACAAAATTGATATTGTGATAAAAGAAAATACTGTGATGTAAGTGTATTGTACATAGACGTAAATGTTCATGAAATGAAATGATCAATTGACATGCTTCCAAGCGGCGGTTCATGAGGTGATGAAAAGTATGAATGTTCTGACAACGAGGGTATACACACACATGCATGAAACATTTGGAAATCGAGTAAAAGATTCAATCCAGACAAAATTTTATTATAACTATTCTCAGTGTTGCAAAATTCATTTCTGAGTCGGATATAGGTGGTCAGCCTATGTCCTACTATCCCGGGTCGAATATAAATGACCAGTCTATATTCTACCGAGGTTCCATGAATTTTGAAATACTCAGCTCAGTCATACTAAGACTATGTCCTTCACAAATACCAAGACGTTCTGAAATACAAAAGCAAGTGACCAAACTCGAGGTCAAATGATGAAACTATGCAAGGAAAAACGTAACAGGGTGACATATATGATACGTGAACATGCTTATATGAAAGACAATTATAGTAATCAACTATAATAAATGAATATAATATATCAGATAATGAGACACAAATCTCATCACCTATGTCAGCAACTAACCACAAATGAGGCTTCAGCTTTGCAGGCAGGCATGTGACGGTCATAGGGTTAAGTTTTCTTGAAAGTAGCTATAGTCTAGGTTTTTAAAAAATACTTAGTTCGCTATAGCCAAAGCTCTGGTACCAATCTGTCACACCCCCAAAATCGGGTCCAGCGGAAGCATATATGTGGCTGGGGTGTAACTCAATTGGTATTACAAAACAAGTGTAAAATGGTATTCATTTCAATCGTTTAGAATAAAATCTTTTAACCAAAAATGTTGAATTTACATTGTTAAAAGTAGTGCGGAAGTAGGCCCTTAACATAGTTTAAAACGGTCCCCAAATGATTAAATCAGAGTCTTCTATGACCATGCCATGCCCTGCCAAAACTTCTTGTAGCGTGCCATTGGTTAAAACCTGAAAATACATGCTAAAGTGTCAACACAATGGTTGGTGAGTTCATAGAGTCTTGTGAAAATGAATGTAATGCATTGAAATGAAGATTTCCCAGCAAAGGCATCGTAAATCCACTCAGTTCCAAGTCCCGCCATAAGAGACTTGTAACCTGTGTGTTTACAACCCACTGCCAAATGTAATATGTTTGTAATAAATCTGTCATAAGGTTGTTGCAAAGGCATCGTAATTCCGTAGTAATAGTGGTGGAAAAGTATTGTAATTCCATAAGTAATTTTCGTATGTACAATAGCCATGGCGATGTCGCCACAAAATGAATCTGACCATAAGCAAAACGCATAAAATGAATATTGATTGCACTAAGTTCAAGGCACCGAAAAGGTTTTCTAGCTATCTGTAGGAGGTTACGCTCCCAAGTAATTGTAGGTAATCAAACATACCCATGTAATTGTAGGTAATCAAACATACCCATGAAATTGTAGGTAATCAAACATACCCATGTAATTGTAGCTACCGGTCCTTAACTTAGGCAATCTTAGGAAATCGGTAAATAGTTTAACTTTATGCACTCATGTCCATGAGTAAATAGCAAGTATGTAGCAAGTGAATTGTTTTGTACTCGGATAATCAAACAAGTATTTAGATAAAGCTGAAAATGTTTGAGTAATCAACCATGTAAAGCAAGTAATGCGTTTAAGTAAAACGAACATGTATTCTCCCCCAAAGAGTTTGCAAAACAATTTAAAAGAGTAGGGGCTATGACTCACCTGATATGATGGTACCATGAACATGTAATGAGCTGAAAAACAAGGCGCGCACACTAGCCGCAACCTAAGATGAATGATGAACGATCTACTTTAGATCATGAAATGATGTTATGAATGTCCATGCACATGTTTCCTATACCACTCTACTCTTTGAAAAACACTTGTTGTTATCAAAAGTATATATTCCAAGACTTAGGAAAAATATGGCTATTAGAAAAATAAAACTAGTTGCAATATATATACTTATATATATATCGTATGTACCATTGTTTGTGTTGAAATCCTCGGTTTGAAATCCTTGAAATAACGCCTTGTAGTGATAAAAATATACTTGTAATAACTAATACTACATTAGTTATAAAATTTAGGTACTTGGTTAATATTTCTAGAAAATCTAGAATTTAGTACGTAGTGTTATTATTATTTCTAAAAGCTGCCAATTATAGAGGATTTTTGCCGATATTGAAACGTGAATATCTTTGTCGTTATAAGCCCGTTTTACTTGTTCTTTATATCCACGGTTACGTCTTAACATGTAGTAATATATTTTGGAAAGCTTGACCCCTCCGGGTTACGTCTAAAGTCTCTTTTTGTCCAACGAAAAACGTCCATCAGCATGTATTTTTCCGGAAAATAGTTTTCGTCAATAAACTTGCAAAAATCATAACTTCTTCGTTATAAACTCTTTTTAATCCGTTCTTTCGCCTACGGATTCGTTTTGAAAGTATTTTCTAAAAATTTTCCCAAAGTTTACTTTGTATTTACTGATTTTCTAGAATTTACCAAAATGGGACAGAATGTTTATATAGTTGTTACAAAACCATTTCAAAGGTTCAAAACTAGTTTCTACATCAACCAAAACTCTTGCAAACACCACAAAGCTATACTAATCATACCATACACCTTCTTAGGGTGCCATGGGTTCCTAATGACTAGTAATCAAGTTAATTTAACAAAGGAACACCTAAATCAAAATCTAGGGTTTGTATGTTCAAAAAGTTAACAAAAATAAAGTGGTATAACTAGTTTGTGCATGAAATTAAGCATGAATACTATAAGATACATATGTTAATTAGATGAAAACATGAAAATAAATTTGATAACTCACTTTGAAATAATAGGTGGTGAGATGATGAGAAACCTTGGATTACTTGTGTTTTTGTGTTATGATTCTTGATTAGGATGATGAAATGAACAACTTTGATGCTTTGTACTTTGAAAAATGATCACTTGATCTTGAAATATGGTGATGGTCGTGGTTTTGGTGATGGGGATGAAGATGAGAGCCTTTTTGATCTTTGAAATGTTAAGAGTTTATGTTATTGTGGTTTATGTAATTAAGTAGCAACTTTTAATGTATTATAAGCATACATAAATGCCTTAGGTTAGAAAACTTTGTACATTTTGCCTAGGAGAGGACTTATGGGCTGGTTTTCAATGTGAAAAGAAGTAGCAAAATCGGTTTTGATCACTTAGAAAATGTAGTGTATTATTAGTTGTAGTTTAGTGTAAGTATTAGTTATAATCGAGTACCGGGTTTAATAGAAATAAATGTTAACGAAGTTAACCGGGACTTAATAAAGTCATAAAAATGTTAAAAATGTGTTGGGTACAATTACTGAGTGTTCGGGTGATTATTGTTTAGTTTTCACGAAAACCGTCGCAATATTCATAAGCTTACGTTATAAATAAAATAAATTTCCAAAATACTGGGTAAATGAATGTTATAACTTTTATGATGATAAAATGGATATAAAAATATGTTGGGACCATTGTGGGAATATTTAGATATATTCGTCGTGTATAAACCGGGTGTTAACGTTTATTATAAATAATTATAAGAAAAACGTTAATTGTATCAAATATATAAATTTGAAAATCCTAAGAGTGGTATAACATGTAAATGCTGTTATGATGATATGCAGATTGTCTCTAGTCCGTATGCAGTGTTCTTAGCACTAATGAAATGAATTCGCACCTAAACCAATCCGGTTACGCGAATTTGAATACCCGTAAACTAAATTTACGATGAAATGTGTAATGCAAGTGAATAGTGAAAACTTTTCCCGCAATGAATAGTGTTCAGTGAATAGTAAAATTTCTGAATGCTTCTCGGAATGTCAAACTGACACAAAAAATGATGAATAGTAAACTGATGAATAGTGTTTTGATGAATAGTGTTTTTCCAAAGTTCGGGAAATGACCTGAAATAGTGAGTTGTGACATATGTAACTGAAGCCGAAGTTAGCAACTGGAACATTTATGAAGTTAGTCTACACCTTCCAAATGCCTTACGATTTCTGAGCTGGGATGGTTATCCTTTTTCAAGTTTACCGAAAACATTTCAAGCAAAAAATCTTGTTGGACTTGAAATGTATAACAGCAATATTGTTCAACTTTGGAAAGATGGAGAAGTAAAGGTAGAATAACGGTTGACTAATTGGTATCTTATCTTTCCATCTTTTGTTAGTCATTCCAGCAATTAACATTTATCTTTCCATTTTTTGTTGCTTATGACAGGCATGTTTAAAGCTCAGGTTCCTAAAGTTCACCTATTCAGAGTTGAGGACCCTTGACCTTAGTGTGGCTCCGAATCTTGAGACACTAATTCTTGGAAATTGTTATAATTTGGTAGAAGTTCATTTCCAGGTTACTCCAAATCTAAAGGAGTTACATATCTATGATTGTAATAGATTGGAAAAATTACACATGCCTGCTGAATGTCCAAAGCTTGTTATTCTCTACCTCCGTAATTTAAAGTTGAGGACCCTTCACCTCGGGATTACTCCAAATCTTGAGACCCAAAGACTCAGGGACTGTACTGATATGGTCGTACTTCGTATGCCGGTTGAATGTCCAAAGCTCATTAATCTCGACCTCAGTAATTTAAAGTTGAGGACCCTTCACCTCGGGATTACACCAAATCTTGAGACGCTAAGCTTCTGGGACTGCACTGATATGATCGAACTTTGTATGCCCGCTGAATGTCCAAAGCTCGTTAATCTCGACTTCAGTAATTTAATGTTGAGGACCCTTCACCTCGGGAATACTCCAAATCTTGAGACGCTAAGAATCTTGGACTGTACGGACATGATCGAACTTCGTATGCCCGCTGAATGTCCAAAGCTCGTTAATCTCGACCTCAGTAATTTAAAGTTGAGGACCCTTCACCTCGGGATTACTCCAAATCTTGAGACGTTAGGCCTCTTGGAGTGTATTGGTATGGTTGAACTTCGTATGCCCGTTGAATGTCCAAAGCTCGTTAATCTCGACCTCAGTAATTTAAAGTTGAGGACCCTTCACCTCGAGATTACTCCAAATCTTGAGACCCTAAGACTCAGGGACTGTACTGATATGGTCAAACTTCGTATGCCCGTTGAATGTCCAAAGCTTGTTAATCTCGACCTCAGCAATTTAAAGTTGAGGACCCTTCACTTCGGGATTACTGCGAATCTTGAGACCCTAAGACTCAGGGACTGTACTGATATGGTCGTACTTCGTATGCCCACTGAATGTCCGAAGCTCGTTAATCTCGACCTCAGTAATTTAAAGTTGAGGACCCTTCATCTCGGGATTACTCCAAATCTTGAGACGCTAAGCCTCTCGGACTGTACTGATATGGTCGAACTTCGTATGCCTGTTGAATGTCCAAAGCTCGTTAATCTCGACCTCAGTAATTTAATGTTGAGGACCCTTCATCTCGGGATTACTCCAAATCTTGAGACGCTAAGCCTCTCGGACTGTACTGATATGGTCGAACTTCGTATGCCCGCTGAATGTCCAAAGCTCGTCAATCTCAACCTCGGTATTTTAAAGTTGAGGACCCTTCACCTCGGGATTACTCCAAATCTTGAGACGCTAAGCCTCTGGGACTGTAGTGATATGGTCGAACTTCGTATGTCCGCTGAATATCCAAAGCTCGTTAATCTCAACTTTAGTGATTTAAAGTTGAAGACCATTCACCTCGGGATTACTCCAAATCTTGAGACGCTAAGCCTCAAAAAGTGTACTGATATGGTCGAACTTCATATGCCCGCCAAATGTCCAAACCTTGTAACTCTCCACCTCAATGACAATGCAAAGTTGAGGACTCTTCTTGACCTTGGGCTGACTCCAAATCTTGAAAGCTTGGATCTTAAAAATTGTTATGATTTGGATGAAATTAATGCTCCTGCAGAATGCCTGAAAAAGCTTCTCTACTTACGCATAAGTAATTGTGGGAGGTTTGAATCCTTTGAGTTTGGCAAGGATCTTGATTCACTTGAGGTTGTTTCTTTACCTGAGTTACATCTGATTGCAGATGATACAGGTATATGTGATCCCAGCAATACTTGGCCAGAGTTTCAGTTTTCCTGTTATTATAAAGAAGACGACCCATATTCATCTTTTGGAAATCTTGAGAGGCTTATTTCTCTAGGTTTCGGTGCTCGCATAAACGTCGATTCTTTTTCGGATATTATCTGTGGTTTACAATGTTTGAGAATGCTTACACTTGAAGGTGGTATTCCAGAAGCGCCAAAGAACCTTGACCAGTTAGATTGTCTAGAGGAGCTAAGTTTGAGGTCTACAGATATTAAAACTCTTCCAGATAGTATTTGTATGTTGAAACATCTGAAATCTCTCAAACTGGAGTCATGTTTGCTTCTTGAGAAGTTACCTGTGGATATTGGAAGACTGGAATGTTTAGAAAGTCTAATCCTATCCGCATGTACACGTCTACAAGATTTTCCGAACAGCATTTATGAGATGAAACGTCTGAAATGTTTAGAACTTCCTCATTGTATTCAAGTTGAGAAATTACATGAAGAAATTGGTCGTTTAGAATGTTTGAAAGAGTTAAACATACTAGGTTCAGGTATAATTCATCTTCCGGATAGCCTATATGGTTTGAGTGGTCTACGTATTATTGGGGATAGGTGGCTTCTCGAGTCATGTGGTTTGACACCCATGAGACGAAGAATGTCTGATGAAGATTCTGATGAAGTTTTTAATTTATATGATGAAATGATATGCGACATATAGCCATTAATAACAATGGCACCCAAAGGCCCAATACATAAAGAACTATATCTTAACAGGTAGTTTCTTTGTTTTTGTGTTAGTTGTCTTACGTACTTTATTAGAAATTTGAAATTTATATGACACTTGTACATTTGAACCATTTCACAGATTAAGAAGGTCTAAATAGCGGGGAGTAATTGCCAATCAGTTCCACTAGGTGACTTTCTAAGCTACATGTTAATTACTTAATGAGCATTGATGTAATGATAAGTTTATGATTATATTTCTTATTAAAGTTAGGCTTTGCATTTTGGCCTTCATTTGACAGCAGGATCAAGCCCTCTTCACATGTTTCATCTCCGGCTTCAATGGCCTTTTTTTAATCAAATGTCGGATGTGTAATTATGTTCCTTCATTGTATGCTGTAGATGATCATGTTATTAACCATTAACATAAATATAGTCTAATTGGGATGAAATCACTAAACATCGATATGTTTGACTTTTAAGTCAAATTATGGATTTTCATATAATTCACCGAGTTAATACTGAGTATTGAACTTTTTTTATCAATAAGAAAGCATTACCTTTTCTGTTTGTAGTTGTCATATCATATTTAGAGAGGTAATTTATCTCTCAAAGTCAAAGTCAAATCATTAATAGTTGAAATTCAGATATTGGTATCATATCCTTCAGAATTTATGCTATCAAATGTGAATTTATAAAACAAATCTTGACGTGAAAAGTCAAACCAACAAACATTTTTCTTAAACATCATCTCGTGAAGGCCAAGTTATGCTTATTGTTGGGTCTACACGGCTGCTTGAGTCATGTGGTTTTACATCCGAGTTAAAAACCTCTGATAATAAAACATTCTGCTACATAAAAAGCCGTGAATAGCACAGGCACCAAAAGCAGAAGTTCCCTGTACCGGAGTCACTGCATTAAGAACTTTTTTAACAGGTACTTTCTCCCTTGTCTATAAATTGTCTTATGTTTGATGAAGATTGCAATTATTTCCGTGTCGGATGTAAAAGCCGTTTCTCACTTTATTGAAAGGTTGACTTTTGAGTCAACTATTGACTTTTCAATGGATTTCAAAGCACATATGATATATTATAAGTGTTTACTGGTACTGAAAAAAGCTACTAAACATGTTTCAGGAATATGAAGCTACTTCACTGAGAGTGATCTGCGAAAATCCATTGACAGAATCTGAAGTCGGATACAAGGGATGCAGCATTACTTATTTTTCCATGTGGCACGACGAGTTATAAGAGCGGTAAGAAAATAAGTTAAATTTGTACATTACATATTTGTTTTTGTACTGTTACCTTATGTTTCTTGCTGATAGGCTACAAAAAAAAGGATTTAGAATTTTGATGAATGTTTAGTGAGAATAGTATCACCAGATGGACTCAAAGTTGACTTTTGAAGGTCAAAGGTTGCGTAGATATAAACATTGAAAGTTTGGAACATGAATGAAACATGCTACTGATACATGAAATTTAGTATCCCTGCAGAACTGAAATGCCGTACAATGATATATAAAGGTAGCACCACTTGTAATTAGGAGTTAACATCAAACTAACCAACGATTCATTTCCTAAATGAAGCTTAAATGTTTTTAACGGCGAATTTATATTGATATTGTACTTATTTATCGGATTGCTTAAAGAAATTGAAGGTTGAGTTTAAATGGCCTCGTCTGAAAATACCAAATAAGGTTTAATTACCAGTAGTAATACTTTCAGAACTACAGTAATAAACAAGAAATGTTATAGCCAAAATGTTCAATAACTAGTTATTCCTGTCAATCGTCGATATTTTACATATGAAGTTATCAATTACAGATACGTGGTAAACCTTTATATGAATGAAATGTAAGTTTCGCCTGATGGCAGACTATGAGTTATCATTGAAGTTGAAGTAGATTATCAGTTACATGTGGCCATGTGGGAAAATGAATATCAGTAGCTAGATTATGCAATTTTGTAATGATTAAAGTGTAAAAGGAAAAAAAATATTAAACGTTAAAAACAATGATGTGCTTTTGTTTATCTGCCTATTTCCATTGTTTTCGCCAAACAATAACTTTCGAACCATTATCTTTATTATTGTTATATATGGTCAATAAGATTTATTCATCTCATATGAATAACTTTGCAATCGATCTTTATAATTATCCGAGTTAGAGTTTATACTTAATATGATCCTCTAAGTATGATGTGTTTCTGAGTTTAGAGGTGAAGACACCTGCGAGAACTTTGTTGATCATTTTTATTTTACTCTTCAGCAGAAAAATATTCAATAGTTTGAGGGGTTTTTTTTTATTTTTTTTTTATTTTTTTTTTTATTTTTTTTTTACATTGTAACGAATTGATCGAGCTCAAATGTTGGTCAATTATGGCCTAGTGTCAAAAGGGCTTGTGGCTATCACTCTAAAATGTGTGAGGTCTCAAGTTCAATTCCTGGTATGTGTAAACAACCTTAAGTGGCCACGCCAACCACCTGAAAAGGGAGGGCTTTACTTGGTTTGAGTCTGTGTGGCGGTGGGTTCAAACCCATGAATTAGTCGGCCAAAAGGTCGGAAATCATGGTTATCAAAAAAAAAAAAAAAAAAATATATATATATATATATATATATATATATATATATATATATATATATATATATATATATATATAAATATATATATATATATATATATATATATATATATATATATATATATATATATAATTGGTTGTGTAAATGATGGTTAAAAAATAATAGAAAAAACAAAAAGACCCAAATTTTATAAAAATCAGAAACCCTAACCTAAACATTTCATTTGAATTCGAGAAATTAACTTCACATTTTGTTTTGTAATAAAACAAATCTCATGGTCTCTACTGCTATTTGAATTACGTACAGGGTACCCAAGCAACACAATGTTTAAAACTTTTTCTATATGGTATAAATTTGGAAATTTTAATGAACGGTCTCGCAAACATGAAGGAACTTAGATTTCTTTATGTGGATAGTCAAGAGGAAGATAGCAAGTGGAACTTTGATGAAGATAGTCTACACCATCCGAATGCCTTACGATTTCTGAAATGGAAGTTTTATCCTTTTTCAAGTCTACCAAAAACATTTCAACCAAATAATCTTGCTGGACTCGAAATGTGGTCCGGCAATATGGTTCAACTTTGGAAAGATGGAGAAGAAAAGGTAGAATAAATAATTAATGGTTGATTCATTAATTGCTTGTTTTATCTTTCCCATTTTTTGTTACTCATTACACCAATAAACATTTATCTTTCCTTTTTTTTGTTGCTTATGACAGCCTTTTTTAAAGCTCAGGTTCCTAAAGTTCTACTATGCATGGTGGTTGAGGACCCTTGACCTAGTGTGGCTCCGAATTTTGAAACACTTATTGTTGAACATTGTTATCGTTTGGTAGAAGTTCATTTCCAGGTTACTCCAAATCTAAAGGAGTTACGTATCCATGATTGTTGTAGATTGGAAATATTACAGATGCTTGCTGAAAGTCCAAAATTGAGATCTCTTGACCTCAGTAATTTAAAGTTGAGGACCCTTCACCTCGGGGTTTCTCCAAATCTTGAGACGCTAAGAGTCAGGGATTGTCCTGATTTGGTCGAACTTCAGATTCCTGCTGTATGTCCAAAGCTCGTTAATCTCGACCTCAATTATTGTATTAAAGTTGCGAAATTTCCTGGGGAAATTGGGCTGTTAGAATGTTCAAAAGAGTTGGATATCACTAGAATAGGCATTAGTCATCTTCCACAGAGTATTTTTAGGATGAAAGGTCTGCGTATTGTTGGGTCTAGACAGCTTCTTGAGTCATGTGGTTTTACATCCAAGATACAAACCTCTTATTATAAAACATTCTGCTACATATAAATCCGTGAATAGCACAGGCACCAAAAACAGAAGTCCCCTGTACCGTGGTCGAGTGATGATTTTGAACAGCTCCAATGGCCCACAGAAGTCACTGCATATAGAACTTTTTATAACAGGTAGTTTCCCCCTTCTATATAGTTTGTCTTATGTTTGATAAACCTTGCAATTATTACCAATTTATGGTTCAGTAAGCAAGACGATTCACCTTGTATGTGTTAGCCCATATTGCATGTGTATAGTTGTAACAGGCTCTATCCCGATTCTAGAATCATCTATAATCTCCTATTTATGTGTAAGCTCTATTTTGAGATATTCATTCAATCAATATCAATCCTATTACATCGATCAAGCCCATATTGCATGTGTATAGTTGCAACGGGCTCTATCCCGATTCTAGAATTGTCTATAATCTCCTATTTATGTGTAAGCTCTATTTTGAGATATTCATTCAATCAATATCAATCCTATTACATCGATCATGGTATCAGAGCCATCTTAACCGATCCTCCATACCCCAAAAACAACAGATAGTGCGTTTTTGAGAGCATATCAAAAATATATATAAGGTAGACGTGAGGGAAATTCACTAGTCAACCCGTGTGGAGGGATTAGCTTGCAAAAATCCATGAATACTATATATGTATAGGATACCGGGTAAGTGATTACCCGGGTCGTGTCCCAACGAGGTGTGAATGGGCAATATCGTGCGAGATACATGATTAAAATGATTGTAAGGATGTTGAGAGATTATTTGGTATTGTTGAATTAAGAGAAATTGCAAATAAAGGACGAGGAATAAAATAAACGTAACTAAGGCATGAATACAAACAAGAAATGAAAATTAAAACTTAAAACTTGCTTAGAATTCTACGGGAATGAAAATTAGGAAGCTAGGGAACCCTAAACGTAATCTAAATTTAAAAACGCGAAATTTATTTAAAGAAAACGCGAGTGCACAAAAGAAAACGTGAATTTTAAGCTACGCTAATCCTACGGGGGTAAAAATGATTTTTCTACGCTTCTAATGATGAAAGAAATTTTTTAGAATTTTTTTTCTTTTTGCTTTTTTTTATAATGATTTAATTACTAAAGAAACTAAATTAAATATTAAAAATACTAAACTACTCCTAAAAATTCTGAATTTTTTTTGAAAACTAAATATACCTAAAATAAACCTAAGAAAAAGAGTAAAATGCAGAAATCGTCCTTGTGGTTTGCAAAATTGCACGTATCCTCCCTGGTCTTCCATAAGTGCAGGCGGCCTCCCTGGCCTTCATACTTTTGGTTCGTTTTGGTCCCTGGCACTAACAACCGTTAGTCCATCTCAGTTAGTTGATACATAAATGGTGTCTGTCCCTACGCTAAATTGCGTCTAACGTCCCTATTTTTTGGAAATTTTCTTTTTCCAACTTTTTTTTTGAAATTTTTTTCGGAATTATTTTTTTTTCTCAAATTAATTTTTATAGAATTTTTTTTTCGTGAAATCATTTCTTTTTCTTAAATTTGTTTTCAAAATTAATTTTTTTAGAAAAATTAATTTTTTGGAAAATTATTTTTCTAAAAAAATTTCAGGAAAAAAATTTCTAAAAAAATTTTTCAGGAAAAAAATTTCTAAAAATTTTTTTTTGGAAAAAAGTTTCTAAAAAAATTATTTCACAAAAAAAAGTTCGGGAAAAAATTTCGAATAAAATATTAATTTTTCTTAAAAAAATTTCTAACATTTTTTTTAGAAAAAAGTTTCTTAAAAAATTATTTCTGAAAAAATGAATGGAAAAAAAATTCGAAAAAAAATTAATTTTTCTCAAAAATTAATTTCGAAAATAAAAAATTAATTTTTCAAATTAATTTCGAAAATAAAATTAAGAAAAAGAAATAATTTCACGAAAAAAAATTAATTTGTGAAAAAAAATAATTCCGAAAAAAAAATTTCGGAAAAAAAAGTTGGAAAAAGAAAATTTCAAAAAAATAGGACGTTGGACGCAATTTTGCGTAGGGACAGGGACCATTTATATATCAACTAACTGAGATGGACTAACGGTTGTTAGTGCCAGGGACCAAAACGAACCAAAAATATGAAGACCAGGGAGGCCGCCTGCACTTATGGAAGACCAGGGAGGATACGTGCAATTTTTGCAAACCACAAGGACGATTTCTGCATTTTACTCTAAGAAAAATAAAAACATGAAATAACCGGTTCTATTAAGCAGAAATTAAGCAAGACAGAAACATGTACTAGTAATAAGCAATTTAAAACGAACACTCCATTAAATAGATAAATAAGGAAAATAATCACACAAAGAAAGAGTAGCACAGATGGTATGGGTGATGTTCGTGTCTGTTTGTTATTTGCAAGGGGTCAGGGGTTCGAATCCCTTGGCCGTTTGTTTTGCAATTACTATTATTTTTTATTTTTTTTATTTTCCTTTTGCAAAATATTTTAACTAATAAGACAACAACTTTTAATGAAGAGATTTTCACTGAAAGGCTTTAGAAGCTTATACAAACTTTCAAAATCCAACAGTTATGATTCTTAAGTTAGTTTTTTGAAATATAGTAGCTAGCCCCCACCAACACATGAGCAAAAGCCAATGCAACCGCAACCAACACAACTTCAGACAACTCTTAACCAACTTTTACCAAAATTCAAACAAAGATCAAACAAGCAACAGTCAACACTAAATATAGCAGCAGCAATGGTGAGCAAGGGGGGTAAATATAGGGGCTGAAATAAGCTAAAAGGCCAACAAGGACATGTACCAAAAAACTGAAATATACACTTACGCCACCAAAGAACATGTAAGAGCAATTTTTAGCAAATGAGAAGCCTTTACGAAGCTTATAAGGGCTGCTATAGGGCTGCTAAAAAACATGCAGGCCTGTTGGTGTCAACAGCAGCCTTGGGAGCAAAATGGGTAGCAAGTGCGGGCCAAAATACGCTATCAATTCGCTTATTTCAAGGAAACTAATGAGGGCATGCAAAAGGGTATTAAAGGGAATCCTAAAAGCACTACGGCGACAAAAGAAATAAGCAGTTCCTAAGTCTAAATTAGCACTAAACAAGCATGAACTATCCTAAGCTACAGAGACATAAACAAGCAAAAGGGGTCACTTTAGAGGCCAAATACGCAACTAAGAAAAAATCGCAAAAATAAAAGAATATGTTTACATAAACAAGTTGGGGAATAGGCTGAGGACCCAGTTTCATGGCAATTGGGTTAAAGATGAAGCAATGAAAAATGCTTCTCTGAGGCTGCTTGGGGCTAATCCTTAAGTGATGTACAGTGATTATGCTAATGGGTCAGTGTTTGGTTTTAGACCCATGAAAAGTCAAGACCAAATACTGAGCACTTGCAATGACCTACAAGGAATTGATATGAAGAAACTAAACAACCTAAGTGCCAAAACTAAGTAACTACGCTAACAATTTTTAGAAAACAATTAACACTAACCTTTTTTGAAAAAGTTACTCAAACTCTTCAAAGCTAACTGGAAATGCAACCATTAAGTTTAAAACTACTAAAAACAACAAAAGGAAACTGATGAGAGTTTTAAATCTGGTGGAAACTAATTATATAGGAGAAGTAAGTCTTATTCCAAACACCCCTTAAAGGCGACTGCTTGGTGATTTTAACTGACAATAGGACTAGCTTAAAAATAAGAACTTGGAGTTTAAAGTCAATAAGATTAAATGTAATAATACTTGAAGAGCAATAAAAGAAACAAGGAATTTAGATTAAAACTGAAACAAAGGTTACAAAAACTTAATTGGAGTGCTGAAATACAAAAGGTAGTAAGCTTAAAACATGAATTTGACAAGAAATACAAAATTACAAAGAACATAAATTCTACTCTACTTGTTACTTAACTTAAATCCTACTTTAACCTACTGCTAGACTACCTCAAATCCTAATAATAATTTAACTGTGTATACAAACTCTATTTATACCACTCCTAAAAATGGCCTTCACTCTTCTTGTCTTTTTCCCTTTTTTTGTTTCTTGTGTGAGTGAATGAGCTTGTAAATCCCGTTTGTGCTTCTTTTGAGTCGAATTCCAGCCATGAGATTTCTTTGATATCATCTCAGCCGTCAAAATTAATTTGGCGCCCAAATTGCTACAAGGATTGCCAGCTTGGGGTGGGTATCATGTGAAGGGGGAGGCTTTTGAGGAGGTGAGGAGGTGGCGTGTAGCAGGAGAAAACGTGGGAGTGGAGGGTTGTTTGGTGGGTAAAAGGGTGCAGGGGTTGAAGGAGATGGGGTTCTGTGTTTGACCAGGTCAGAGGGGAGGGGAGGGCGTTTTTATTAGAAACGTTTTAAGGGTTGGGGTTTGTGGTGAGTGATGGGCCGAGGTAAAGTTTATGTAAGTTGGGCTAAGGATTGAGGGATCAGTAAATGGGTATGGGCTTAGGTGTTGGATGGGGTGTTAAGGATTAGTTTTAGGTTTATTAAAAATAAAAGCTGATTTGTAAAAAATATTTTGTAGTTTTTTTTTCTTTTTTAAGAATAATCTTTTATTTATATAATAAAATAAAACCCCTAGTGGGGACTTTTGCATTTTAAAAAAATCAAATCATACCATATTAAGTAATATCTTTATAATAATTATTATTTTTTTTCAAATATGCCCAATTTAAAAAGCTTAAATATTTCTTTTTTTAGTAAAAGTCGTAAAAAAACGTTTTTTTTAATTCAGATACATGACAAAAACTAAAAATACACATGTACCTAAGATTTAATAATCCATAGTTTTGGGTGCAAAGTGTTAAAAAAAAAAAAAAAAAAAAAAAAAAAAAAAAAAATCCTGAAGATCATGTTAAACAATTCACACAATAACATCCAAAAACCTAGCAACAACAAAACGCCTTCACAACGATTTTCCCCTTTTAATTCATCATAACTAAGCACAAATTTACTTAATTAAATTAAGCAAGATCATAACAAATTATGGATTATTGTGTGAAGCATTTAACTATATGATAGAAACATGCAAAACGATTGTTACAAGGTACTCCGTATAATTTTTTTTTTTTTTTTTTTTTTTTTTTTTTTTTTTTTTTTTTTTGTGAATCACTGATTCGAGTTTGTATTTGGGTTTTAAATTTTTATTAAATATAATTCAGTTAGTTTTGTGATTTGCTTCATCAATATAAGTAAGTTTGATGATTTAGATTTGGTTTATTTGAAGTTAACTGGGTTATAAACTTCCTTGGATTCTTCATAGTATTATCACTGAATTATAGTTGTTATTTGAATTAACATTAAAAAGTTTGAATTTATTCAACATAAATTACCAAACAGTTACTAAATTGTATATAAAAAAATTGTGATAATTGATCATTGTGTTTGTATATGCAAAATTATCATGTTGTATCTGAGATGGTTCAGTGGCTTGGTTGAGTGGAAAGCTGAATTACTTACAATGTATTCATGTGTCATGTTAGTCTCTCTTTTTGTGTAAATGCAGGCATCAACAACCTATTCCACTAATTGTTTTATGTGTTTTGTAGATAACGGGCTTCTAATAACGGGTTTCTGATGAGGGTTTCTAATGACGGGTTTCTAATGAGAGTTTCTGGTGATGGGTTTCCGATGACGTTCTCTGATAAGGCTTTAGGCATAACACCATGCATCCTAATCTTGGTCAAGAGCCGTGCCAGACTACTTCTAATCTTGGTCATCTGAACAAACCATCCATTCAAGTGAGTGTTACATATAACGCCATGTTAGTGTCTTAAGTGCATATAACCAGCATAGGTGGGTGAGAATTTTTGAGTAACAAGTTAGATGTGTTCAGGCTAGGTTGACCTCTGAACGCCTTTTTCTCTATTTTCTAAATATTTGTTATGTCAATTGATCAATAAAAGAATTAGTTTTTCCATTTTTTTTTATCTTTTCTTATTACATAAAAGATTTTCCATTTTGTATTTATTGGAACAATAAATGGTTACTTCATAAATTAGGGATAATATATATAGTTTTCAAAATTGCCACGAGTAGTCTTGAGGGTGATTTTTTTTTTTTTTTTTTTTTTTTTTTTTTTTTTTTAATAATCTTTATCATCTTATGGATGTGGTATCTTTTTGCAGGCACTGATCCATGGTTTAAACAGGAATTATTACTCAGTAGCCATCAATTACAGACAGAATGAGCTTGAGGAGAAGATGCTATTGAATATTGAGGAGAAGATGCTAATTAATAAACTCACAAGAAGAAGTGGACTGATGGACTGACCCTTGAAAGATTTGATACTCATTCCAAACCAATGATGTGACTGTCCAGGTAAGAATCTATTGACTTTCTGCATAATCTAAATGATACGTTCGTATCTTGAGGGATATATAGCCATATGGGCGAGTTATGTATAGGTCAAAATGGGATATATAGCCATATGATACAAGTGAATCTCATTTTCCTTTCCGTAAATCTGATGAATTTCATAAGGATCGCTCTATAAGGTTTTTGATTTTTTGCATACAAAGCCTCAAATTACTCTCAACAAGTGGCTTAGCATTTAAACATGATTTTATGGGTGTTAGGAACATGGGAATAAATGATGGTAATAGACAATGATATAGTTGATTAGGTTTACTTATTAATTGGCTTATTGTAGTTATACTGTATCTTAGATACATGAAAAAGCAAGAGTATGACTATAAGAACAGTATCAAGAATAGAAATGTATAAATTTTAAAATTAAGTATCAAAGTCATGAACAAAGAACTATTGCTTTCTAAATCACTTGCAAGATAGTTTCAAGGTACCCAATAACATACAATTTCAAATTTAAAAGACAACGGTGTCAAGCATGGTACATGTTGGATGACATTAGGTTAGAGACGTGGTCTTCAAGATGCTTATTTGGCATCATTCCTTCCAACAAAGGTAAAATTATGGAGGTCGGTACTTTTCAGGTTATATTTAGTCATATTTCTATTAAAATTGGCCAGAATTCTAAGATGTTTCCGCTCATTAATGAAGTGAAATTTTTAGTCCAACTTTTTATGTCATGAGGCATGGGTGTGTTCCTGCTACTAATTTGGTATAGTCCAGGTAGAGTATCGAATAAGGAGTCTGATTCACAAATTCAGGTGAATGTTTTGTATTGATATCTCCTAAGCTACTTTTTTTTGGTAACTTGATTGTACCCTTTGGGTTTTCTGTGATTAATTCTCAACACTATGGTATATGGGTTGTTTGGGATAGCTTATTGGAATAGGGGTTGTTTGGGATTGCTTGCTGAAACTGTTACTTATAAAGGGGCTGTTTTGGATTTCGTATTGAAGTGCTAACAAAGAGGTTGTTTGTGATTCCTTTTTGAACTTCTTTTCCCTTTACAAGCAATTTTAATAAGCACACCCAAAAAACCCCGTCAAGAACCCCTATACCATTGTAACGTGAATAAATAATTTATTTTTAGCATTTTGAGGTAGAGCGGTTGAATTAATAACTTTTTTAGCATTTTGGATTTCGGGACAGTTTGATTTTGACCCCGAAAATCAGTCCTAACCAAAGGGGTGGAGTTTTCTTTACCAACATTGTCAATGCTTCCTCGCATACCAAATTATCAATCAAGCCAATGCTGGCAAAGTATACCCTATCTACTGCTACCTATCTACTTTTTCAAGGAAAAATTGGTGTTATTTATATAACTGTTTTAATATTTTTGTTATTAAATTACTAAAGAGCCCCTCAAGTGTTGCTTTTTCATGGAAAAGAACTTGCGAATTTAAGCATGTTTTGTTGTTTGTATCTTATAATTCTATCTTTTAATACTCTTAGATCTTCTTATATATAACCAAGCCTGCATATATTTGCTCGCTGGTCAGCGAGCCCAAATTCGTAAATTGTATGATGGATTTATACATGTTTACTTGAGAAATGGGGACAAAATGACATCTGCATATCCTGTTTGATGCTGAGTTATGTTTTCTACAAAACATTTAGCGAGGTAGTCTTTTAAGTTCCTTTTATCAATTTTCCGATAACATTTTTTGGACATCTGTTACTTTCATTTATGGTATTGGGGTCTACATAGGTATTCGGACCCTGGTCATAAGATGTCCAAGTTGATTTAAACTTGCTGCTCTCAAAAGTGACCATTTCTCAAAACTTATAAAATGTTATAAAAAGCCTTATATGACTCCAAGGGTATTTCATGTGCATATGAGATACGACCTTTTGAAATCACTTCATATGTATTTGCTGTTATATATGAACCATATATATTAAGAGTTATTTGCTTTAAAATAAATTGGTACCTTTTAAATTTAGCATGACATTTATCATGTGAGAATGCTTTGCATGAAGGAACATACCTGTTTCATAACTTTATCTTTTTGACATAGCATTGTATTGTAAACTTCTATGAGCAATGGTTGAACCATAAAGGATTTTTTCAGTAAGGCACTCTTCTAAAGCTTTAACTTAAACAATGAGTTAGCATGGTCAAAGATACCCACAAACTATTTTCTATATCATAATGCTTGATCTTTAACCTGCGCGGATTATACATTACAGAGTCGAGTAGTTCTTATGATGTAAGTAACCATCCCTGTTTATAGAAATTTCTATTGACTGCACTACACTTTTGGATTTAAAAATTGATTAGTTTGTCTCAAAGTCAATGTATACATCTAATTGTGCATTATTTGCTAAATTTGTTGCCGGGAGTGGGATGTCATCTGGGGTTAACTTTGCAATACCAATCGATACAGTGGTGCAGACCATACCTTAATTGTTTATGGCACTGCTTACCGGGACATATCTTTATCCTTAGCCTACTCAGAAGATAAATCACTTACCCAGTCATTACTGTTTATAATATTATTCCATGAATATTGATATTTGTATTGTATCTTCTGTTTAAAAATGTAGAATCATAAAGAAAATTTTCGTATAATGAAAGACCATTTGGTACATAAATACTGTTCACAAATAGGAATTTATCAATATATTACTACAATTGTAATGGGAATAAAATTAGCATGAACAACAATGAAAACGTCTCAGCCTGTTGTTACTAAACTTAATTTTGTGCTTGGAGGGACATTAATGAGAGTTGTTCATCAATCGAGCAATCTATATGATAAGATGTTCTACAAGTAAACGGGATTAATATACAAGGCCTTGACCTCTTTTACTAAAACAAACAAAGTTGCTATTGTAACAATACTGTTTTGTAATCATTGAAACAATTTTGGGCTTCATCTTCAGACCTTGAAGTATCTAAACAGTCTTCATTATAAACAAAGTTACCATTTTTATTTTTTTTTAACTAAAACAAAGTTACTTGAATCACATCATTTTTTGCGTCTACATTTGCATCATTGTTTGACAATAACAGTTCTTTAGTCTTTTATCATAAATTATTGAAAATGATACACCAAATGCTTATAGTTCACTTAAATAAACGGTTAAAAATACACCAATAGATCGTTATATATTTCAAAAAACACAAAAACCTCTAATAGTAGATAAATACTCATAGCTAAGATCAAATTTAGTATAACGGACTGGCCAACAATAAAATACACCATTTAAAAAAACCATACACATATTTATACACGTTAAGTTGTTTATTTTTTAATTGACGATAATACTTAATTAAGAATTTTAGAAAAAACCCCGTGCGTGCACGGGTTTTATAACTAGTAATAATAATAATAATAATAATAATAATAATAATAATAATAATAATAATAATAATAATAATAATAATAATAATAATAATAATAATAATAATAATAATAATAATAAGAAAATAAAAAGCTTTGACAAAAAGGGTTTTCTTTGGTGATTTATTTTGCCATTTTGTGAAAGCTCAGAGACTGTTTTTGCCAATTATGCAAACTTTGCTCAGTTTTCGTCTGTTTTCAATCCTTTTGTACATGAATCACATAAAAACATACTCCAAGAATAGTTGTGATGTTATTTGACCATTTTGAAGTGTTTTTGATTGTTTTGACTCGAAAATTGGACAAAAAGATATGTGCAAAAAGGCACATATCAACAACCGATCAAAAAAAAAAAAAAAAAAAAAAAAAAAAAAAAAAAGTTCAGCCATCACAAACCCTTAATCATCCTTGTTAGTGTGTTGGTGATTCGTGCTAGGTCACAATTGGCACACTCGTTATTGTTACTTGTGCATCAAGGTCACAAGTCTTTTTCAATTCAAAAACGTGTTCTAATTTTTCCCTTTTCTGTATCACGTATTGTGGCTATCATACAAACCGTATATATAGTTTAATCATATATCTATTTCTCAATTGCTTTTGTTCATCATTGTGGCGGAAGCTCTTCAAGTAACTATGTTGGAAGCTTGTGAAAAGGGCATTTTCAAGGGTCTTTCTCTCCAGGGTGACAATACCAATATATCTTTGCTCCAATATGCGGACAACGCCCTAATTTTTGGTGAGTGGTCTTTATCTAACGTGAAAAATCTGATTTGTGTCCTTAAATGCTTTCAAGATGCTTCGGGTCTTGCTATCAATTTGGCGAAAAGTTGCATCTATGGTGTGGGAGTGGACCCGAACGAGGTTGAGATGTTTGCTCATATTGTGAACTGTAATGTTGGATCTCTTCCTTTTATTTACTTAGGGCTGCCGGTGGGGAAAAGCATGCATAAATCAGAAGCTTGGGGGGAGGTGAAGTCTTGTATGACTAATAGACTTTCTGCTTGGAAATCCAAACTTTTATCTATAGGTGGGCGTTCAGTTCTTACAAAGGCTGTTCTTGGCTCTCTACCATTATACTACCTCTCTCTTTTTCGGGCGCCAATCAATGTTATCGATTCCCTCGAAAGAATGCGTAGTAGGTTCTTTTGGGGTTTCAAAGAGGACGAAAAGGGCATGGTTTGGATTAGTTGGAAAAAAACTATTGCTAGCCGTGATCTGGGAGGTCTTGGCTTTGGTAGCTTACGTGCAAAAAATTTAAGTCTTCTGGGAAAATGGCGTTGGAGGTTCCTCAAAGAAAAAGATGCCTTATGGAGAAAGGTGATTCGAAATATTTTCGGGGATGATGGTGGTTCTTCAAGCATGGCTGGTCTGGGAAATAGCAAAAGTGTTTGGTGTAATATTCTAAGTTCCGGTGTTGCTATCGATGCTCTCGGCATTCCTTTTCGTGACTCTTTTTGTAGAAAGGTTATAAGCGGCGCAGACACCTTGTTCTGGAAAGACGTTTGGATTGATGATGGCCCATGTCTCATGGCTAAATTTCCCCGCCTTTACGCCCTTGAATCTAATCCAAATTGTCGTGTTTGTGATAGATGGGTTTTTGAGAATGATGTTTGGGGAGGTTGTTGGTCTTGGCGTGTTGATCCTCGAGGTAGGTCAATGGGCGAGCTGCACTCGCTAATTTCCTTAATCAATGGTCTATCTTTAAAGACAGGTGAGAGTGATGACTGGAAATGGGCTCTGAATACAAATGGTGGATTTTCAGTTAACTGTCTTTCTAAACTTATAGACAAGCAACTCCACTCATCCTCAAATCTGGGTCGTTCCCTCGTCTGGAATTATTGGGTGCCTAGGAAAGTTAATATTTTTATTTGGAGGGTCTTTTACGATAGGATCCCACATCTTTCAAACCTTGATAAACGTGGTATCGATGTTCACTCCTTGTTATGTCCGTTATGTGATCACGAGGTGGAAGACATTAATCATGTTCTGTTTAGTTGTTCCAAGGTTAAAGTCTTGTGGGCTAAGTGTTTTGATTGGTGGAGTTTGGCGATTCCTTCAAATATTCAAACTGCCATGGACCTTCTAGCTCCTCTTCATAACACTTTTGGAAATAAATGGGCTGTCCAAGCTTTTCATGGTGTTTGTTTCGTTGTCTTATGGGCTGTTTGGAGATGGAGGAACCGAGTTGTTCACGCATTAAGTGATAAAAAAGATAGCATAAGGAACGAAGATATCTTCCCTCAAATTCAAGTTCTATCACTCTTGTGGATCTCAAATCGATGCTCTCGTTTAGGATTTGACTGGAGTAGATGGGTCAGCAACCCGAGAGGGGCTATGGAGAGGGTTGATTAAGTCTTCATAATCTGGAGTCTAGGTTGTAGTGTTCGGTGGTTTCTTGGTGTTCTTTGTTTTTTCTTTTTAATTCTTGTTTGTTGCCTTTGATCCCCGCCTTGGGGACTCCTTTGTTCTTTTTGGTGCTTAATATATCTTGCGTTGCTTTAAAAAAAAAAAGAGACTCGCAAGTTGCAACAATCCATTAAACAATTCTTCCTTTATTTGCTTGCTGGTACTCCCCATGTGATGCAATTTATTACTCTTTAATTTATTTGCTTTGAAGTGTCATCAATATCATATTCGAATTTAATTCGGTTAGTTCGGGCCGCAAGTGGTTTTGCTTTTTTTGGTTTCAGTCAATTGTCACTTTGAGTTTGGAACAATTATATTCCCGTCAGACACCATCTACAGATAATAATATCATGCTCCAACACCTTGTTGCTCCTTATTTCATCACACCTCAAGCCCAGTACATTTACCCCGCACCATGCCCGATTACATATGCTCGCCCTTTTGGATATCCTGTTGCACACTCGGCCCAATAGGCTCAACCCGGGTTGACACCATCTAATGTCGGGTTGATGGGACCTACAGTTTTTTCGGGACAGGAAACCGTACTACGTCATGCTTTTACTACTGGCACACTTCATGATCCCGCTACTGGAGCATGGAACATGGACACAGGTGCGAGCTCACATTTGAATGCATCTGTTAATAGTCTTAGTAACATTTTTAATACTTGCATGTATCCATCTGTATCGGTTGGTGACGGGCATAACATTCCGTTCACCAATACGGGTCGTAGCATTTTGCCTACTCCTTCTCGACCACTTTACTTAAGTAACGTCCTTATTACCCCTCATATTGTCAAAAATCTTATATCTGTCCGTCAATTTGTCTATGACAATAATTGCACTGTTGAATTTGATCCTTTTGGGTTTTCCGTTAAGGATTTCATGACACGTCGGGTGCTTCTCCGATGTGACAGCACGGGGGACCTATACCCTGTCACGACCCCATGTCCTATTCCCCAAGCCCTACTTGTAAGTCAACATACGTGGCATCAACGCCTTGGACATCCGGGGAGCGAAGTGCTACGCCGTCTCGTCTCAAATAATTTTATATCTTGTAATAAGGAGAAGCCGCCTGTGCTTTGTCATGCTTGCCAGCTTGGCAAACACGTTCAACTTCCATTTGTCAGTTCCGATACTATTGTTAATGCATCTTTTGATGTTATTCATTCTAATGTATGGACTTCACCAATTTCGAGCCTCTCGGGTTTTAAATATTATGTTTTGTTTTTAGATCACTATTCTCATTTTGTTTGGGTCTACCCATTGATAAACAAATCTGATGTATTATCAAAATTTGTTTTGTTTCGCAAGTACGTTCACACTCAATTTAAGTGTGAAATCAAATCGTTTCAGTGTGACCATGGAGGTGAATTTGATAACCGCACCCTACATAAACTTTTTGCCGACAATGGCATTCAGTTTCGTTTCTCATGCCCCAAGACATCCCAACAAAATGGGAAGTCAGAACGGATGATTCGCACCATCAACAACCTCATTCTAACCTTACTTTTCCAGGCCAACCTTCCACCAACATTGTGGGTTGAAGCTTTAAACATGGCTGTCCATTTAATGAACTTCTTACCTTCCACAGCTATTGCCAACGAAATCCCGTATACCCGACTGTTTGGCCAAAACCCGGATTATAGCCTTATACGCACATTTGGCTGCTTATGTTACCCCCACTTATATCCTACTCACAAACTTGAACCACGCGCCACACCCTCCATCTATTTGGGACAAGCTTCAAATCATCGTGGGTATCGTTGCCTCGACTTAAACACCAATAAAATAATCATTTCTCGCCAGTAACCTTTGATGAAACTGTTTTTCCATATGGCACCCCTAAACCAACGTCAGCACCCAAATACAATTTCTTGGATGACTCTCCCGATATAAATCCTCCACTCATTCCATCCGCCCCCATTGTGCAACCCATTGTGCCTCAACCCACAAATGAGCCAACAACACCAATTCCCACCAGTCCTAATACAGCCCAACATCATGCAACCCACGAACCATCACCACCCGCCGCCCAACAACAGACACCAAATACGTCACCACCCGTACACCAACACCAACATGTTATTCCAAATCCTCCTAATAACCCAAACCCTGTCTCAATTCATCCCATGGTCACACGATTTTGTATTGGGACTAATCGTCCTACTCAGCGTCTCAATATGCATGTGTCTTCGGTCTCACCATTACCAAAAACCTACCGTGATGCGTTTACTAATCCAAATTGGCAAAATGCTATGCGTGATGAATACATTGCACTTATTAAGAATGGAACTTGGACTCTTGTACCTAGGCCCACAGACACCAACATTATTCGCTCTATGTGGCTTTTTCGCCATAAGTACTTGGCTGATGGCACTCTTAGTCACTACAAAGCTCGTCTTGTGGGGAATGGTAGTAATCAATTAGAGGGGGTTGATGTAGATGAGACATTTAGTCCGGTGGTTAAACCGGGCACTATTAGGACTGTTCTGAGTTTAGCTACTTCTCGGCATTGGCCGATTCATCAGCTTGATGTCAAAAATGCTTTCTTACATGGTGACTTATCTGAGACAGTTTATATGCACCAGCCTCTGGGGTTTCGAGATCCAGTGCATCCGGATTATGTGTGTTTATTGCAACGGTCTCTATATGGGCTCAAGCAGGCCCCTAGAGCATGGTTTCAGCGATTTGCATCCTATATCACTCGGGTTGGATTTTCACATAGTCGTTATGACTCTTCATTATTTATATACAAACAGGGGACGGATACTGCTTACCTATTATTATATGTTGATGATATTGTTCTCACGACTTCCTCTGAGAGTTTGTTCCAGAGGATTATTGAATCCTTACATCAAGAGTTTGCGATGACAGATTTGGGTCCACTTAATTATTTTCTGGGCATCTCTGTTACACGTGATTCTTCAGGGTTGTTTTTATCTCAGAAGAAATATGCTATTGAGGTTTTGGAGAGAGCACATATGGTTAACTGTAATCCTAGTCGGACTCCTGTTGACACTGAGTCTAAACTAAGGGATGATGGTGATCCGGTATCTGATAACTTTATATCGGAGTCTTGCAGGTTCTCTTTAGTATCTCACATTTACTCGCCCAGATATATCTTATGCAGTTCAGCAGGTTTGCCTTCACATGCATAACCCTCGAGAGCCCCATTTCTCGGCCCTCAATAGTTTGGTTTCAGCTAGCCATTTAAAGTCAGTGTACAAGGAGATATGTCCAAGGAATCAAGTCAAAATATTTTCATTATTACAATAATGAGACTTGACATGATATTACAGATGCTCGTGTTATAAATAAATTCAAGAAAAGTTTTGATTTGCATAAATATCTTCTACAACGGGTTGAAATTATTTAAAAGTTGACTTTTGAGTCAAACTATTGAAGAACATATATATAAAAAGTGTTTACTAGTACTGAGAAAAGCTACTAAACATGTTTCAGGAATACGAAGTTACTTCACTGCCAATCACTTGCGAATAGCCACTTTCCGACATAATTTGAAGCTGGGAACAACGGAAGAAGCTAACATATAAATCTACATTACTTCTTGTTCCATGTAGCGCTAAGGGTAAAAATGGTGTAAAGATACAAGTAAAATGGTGGGGTTTGACAGGCTTTTATGGAAGTTACTCAACGTTTTTGAGTACTAACAAAATATCGGAACATGATTTTGAAGCTTGTAACATTCAAGGTTTGAATTAATAAGTATATGCTTGATGTTCAGCTTACAGAGTTGACTTCTTCAGAAAGTCAAACTAGTATCTTGATGAAAATACTTTGTACTTTCATTTTCGAAACATTGTGTTTAATTACAAGTAGTAATACTTTCAGAACTAATGAACAAGAAACGTTATAGCCAAAATGTTCAATTTCCTGTCAATGGTTGATATTTGACATATGAAGTTATCAATCTCAGATATGTGGTTAACTTTTATATGAATGGAAGGTAGCTTTCGCCTGATTGCAGATTGTAAATTACCAATGAACTCGAAGTAGATTATCAGTTACATGTGTTTCTGAGTTTCAGAGGTGACCCAAAAAGCATTAAATAGTTTGACTTTTCTTATTATGTATTATATCGTAACCGATTGATCGACCTGAGATGTTGGCAATTCATGTAAGGCTACATTTTGCATGTTGAAAGGAAGGATTATTTTGATAGGATTTTTGATATTATCATGTGAAAAATAAATACATCAATGTTTCACAAGTGATTATATTATCATTAACCAGTTTAAATTGCTATGGAACCTTTCAGCATGATATATGTTGACTTTTGAGTCAAACCTTTGACTTTTAACAACTTACACTTATTTTGTTTGGAACATTAGTTAACAAGAAAAACAAAGCCAGAAGTAAGTCCTATCCCACATCACCTGATGAAGACAAACTGATGGGAAGAAAATCTTATAAAAACCAGTTCACCTTTTAAGCCAAGGAGTGACAATACCTTTTTGCTTTTTATGCTTATTTTTACTATACAATTTATACAAATGATCGATGGGCGCAATGAGAACTATGTTTAAAATTGGAAAAGATTCATAACCTACCAATTGGTCCTTATAGATGAGTTATGAGAAAGGGTTATTTGAAGCATATTCATGTCTACGCCTTTTAAGTCTGTCTATGGCAAATTTGTTCCGAAGATTGGTTTATATGAAACCATAATACGTGTACAACTTATCTCTTTCTCATTATAACCCTTCCAAATCCTTTTGGGTCTAGATTGCTACTTTTACGTTAAATAAATTGCATCAAACCTTGAGTTATATATGTTTGCGTATATAAGTAAGATAATATAAGATATTATAATTTTCCCAATCAAAAATATTACTAGAAATGATGACAACTTAAATAGACAAGACTTTCGATCTATCTAGTAGGTAGCTTCAAACTTCAAGTATCAAAAGCGTTAGGACATTTACATGACTTGTTTACATTTATGTTCTAAGAAAGGCTATTGAACGATAGAAAGTAGAAAGAGAAAAAAGAAATCTACAAGGCTTGGTGTCGAATAATGGTGTTAAATATTGTAGATGAAATGAAAAGTTAACTAGGAATTGGATGCGAATAGATTGATATGTACAAAACAAGATAGACTATGAATGGGATATATTATTATGTTCGAGATCCTTTGTATAATCGTTGTGGTTTCCTAGCAAAAACTTAACAAAGAACAAGAAGCTAATGTTTATTAATTATTACGGAGTAAAAAGACCAATAGCTAGGGTTATTTTTTATTTATTTATTTATTTTAAGTATTCACTCCGTAAACAAGTTTTTGAGTTTATATTTCCCAACGCTCTTGTTCATAATTAACATTATGAGCTTGAAGTTAGCAGAATATAAATTTTAATTTTTTGTTGTTAAATTAATGTAATTCATCCAGTTAGAAAAATTAAGGTGCATGGATATTAAATTTGTTTGATCTAACTTAGTATGACTTGTAGGAAAAAGCTATGAGTGACTACTATTGACATCTATGACATTTTAATATAAACATATGAACTATCGTTACATCGTCCAACAAGTTGCACCAATACAAGCAATCACTCACATATACACAACACATTAAATGGTAGACCGATGACTTATATCCAAGTAATTTAACTATCGAGATTACAATGAGTAAACTGCAGCTCGTCTTTTGCACAAGAAAAAATGATTATAACGTAGACTCATATTTTAGATTATATAGCTAGTTTATTGAATGATTGGCACAAAGGAAAATGCCCCGAACACGCGAAATAAAAGCAAGTCGTTACATCATCTTTTAGATATTAAAAATCAAAGATTATAGAAATGAAAAGCTAATGTACAAAATACGAGTGGAATTGATTATGTAATTTATATGGTTTTTGCAAAAGAAGTAACAAAAGAGGATGTTTTGTCCCACATCACCCAAACTATCAACATTTACATACCTTTTTGTCCCAATAGTTTGGGCTATTAATGATTTAATAGTTCTTGCTACTCAACTCCACTTTTTCCAACTCCTCTTTCATCACCTCAAACCACTCCTACACCAACCACTCCAGTCAACAGCCAACCACCATCATCAACTTCAAATACCAACACTAACACTAACATATACACAACACCAACACACCCTCAACATATACTTCACCAACTTCTGAACCACAGACACAATCTTCTCCCCCACCACCTTCACCACCACCCCCTCCACCTCAACCTAGAGTATCAACCAGAACCAAACATCTTCCTTCCAAACTCAAAGGCTTCCACTGTCAACTCCCAAAGTCAACTATTCACAACATACACAATTCAAAATTTCATCACAAACATTACCTTCATTACTCAAATTTGTGTTCCAAATCACTTCATTTAATCAATTCCATTGATTCACATACTGAACCAACAACTTTTAAACAAGCATCCATACACCCTAAATGGAGAGAAACAATGAATAAGGAAATTGAGGCTTTAGAAAAGAATGAAACTGTTAGAGTTTGACAATCAAATAACACATTATGCGGAAGCTAGGATCAAGTATAACACATATAAAGATTAACTAAAACATAAATAGTAACGTACCCGATGCACTTCAATAAACCTTGAACTTGTGTAAAATAGATCAATGATAAACCCCTTACCGTTTTGTTTATCGATCTCTTGATAATTACTATAGTGAGTAATTACCTCGTTCTTGTACACACAAACTACCAACGAATAAAGGTTTATGCAAGTAAACGAAAAACACTTGTTTTTGCTTTACAAAAAAATCGACCCAAACCCTTGTGGGGTTGTGTGCCGATCGGCCAAGAAAGAAAGAGAGGAGAAAAGGTTTTAGCGTTTTGTGTGTGTGCACAAAAGATGTGAAAGTCTAACCCTTGGCCTTGTATTTATACTAAAGAAACTTAGAGTCCAAGTTTGATGTGGATTGGGTTTCCCCTCTCCTTGTTCGACCGGCCTAGGACTCCCCAAGGGGATTCTAGATCCTTCTTGGCTCCTAGTTACACTCTAGTCCTCGTTCTTTCGTTACTAATGATAATTAATACTTACAGTTAATATTTAACGATCGTTAAGTCCCTCAAGTGTTTATAAATACATATATACGATACATTTAACATATATATATTTATTATACTTTATTCTTATTTGTAATGTGTGCAATCCCGAGGTCTCGGGTTCGATACTAGTCATTTACTTATTAATATTTATACGTAACTTTTAACAGCTCCCACTCGTATATCTATTAATAGTAAAATGACATTGGTTGGCGTCTTGCAACACTCCAATGCCCCCAGTTCGACCCGAGCTAGGTTTCCTGGAAAACCTTTAATGATTCATCATTATAATTATCCTTTCGCTACTAATGCTACATTAATAAAGATGTGAGGTTCCTTATTAAATTTTGTTTCTCGTTTCTTTATGATTGAACAAAATTACCAAAACATCTGAACGTATTCCAGATAGACTTTTGGGCGTGGCCACGCAAACATTTTGTCAACCCTACAAGGGGCCCAGCAGTATTAAACTTCTGAACAAATCAAAAGGAACAAATTCTCTCTTGAATACAAGAATAACCCATGAACTTCGCAACACTTCTGAAAACAACCCTTATGACTTCCAATTACGGTAAGCGGTAGATTGTCTCACAAAAATGCACTACATCCATGACTCTTATCTGGTATCTCAAGTCTGAGGATAACTTTTAAATATGATTCTCACATTAATATTAAATCATATTGTTGGGATAAGTCCAATATTCAATTCATTGAATATCATGTGAAATTGGTATGACTACGCATCAATATACTTTCAAGTATATCCTTAACCAATACTCAAAATTGTCTTAGTTTAATGATATTCCCATATCATTAATCGACAACGGACTATTTAGAATAATAACTTATTCATGGATCTTAAACATGCAAATATAGGATATATTATTAAGACAATGAATAAATAAACATAAACCATACTTTATTTCATTAAAATAATAATTATGCATTACATCCCTTATCCAAATACTAATCACAAACGGGCATGAAACTTTCAGCTAATTTAAGTCCTATTCCTTCAGCATGCTTGTAAAGCTTGGTGCCAGGTAAAGGCTTTGTAAATTGATCGGCTAAGTTTTCATCTGTGTGAACTTTGAGCATTTCGATTTCACCTATTTCGACTTGTTCTCTAACATAGTGGTGCTTAATCGGGAAATGTCTGGTGCCTTTCATGATTCCAGGTTCATTGGCAAATGTAATTGCAGCTGAGTTGTCACAATACATTTTTATAGGTCGTTGAATCGAAGGCATAACCCCAAGCCCTGAAACGAACTTCCTAATCCAAACAGCTTCCATTGCAGCTTCTTAAGCATCTATATACTCACTTTCTGTAGCAGACATCGCTAATACACTCTGCTTTCTGCCCTCCAATCCACAGCTCCTCCATTAATGACAAAAACATAACCAGTCTGAGACTTCATATCATCTTTATCACCTTTCCAAGAAGCATCGCAGTAACCTGTAACATCAAGTTCTGCAGATGGAGTACCCCCATAAACTAAGAACATCTCTTTAGTAGCCCTAAGGTACTTAAGAATATTCTTAACAGCAGTCCAGGGTTTCTCACCTGGATTCTGCTGATATCGACTGGTTAAATTATGAGCAAATGCCCCATCAGGCCTTGTGCTTTTCACCGCATACATAATAGATCCCACAACCGAAGCATAAGGGACTCTCTTCATGCGTTGCACCTCTTCAGGTGTCGAAGCACAAACTTTCTCGCTCAAGCCATGTTGCTCTTGCATCGGAAAATATCCTTTCTTGGAATTTTGCATATTGAATCTCTTCAATATTTTATCAATGTAAGCACTTTGGCTTAATCCAATTAATCGCTAAGATCTATCTCTATATATCTTGATTCCCAGAATAAATGCAGCTTTCCCTAAATCTTTCATAGAAAAACAACTTCCAAGATATGCCTTAACCTTTTGCAAACTTGGAATATCGTTTCCCATGATCAATATGTCATCGACATATAATATAAGGAAAATTACATTACTCCCACTAGCTTTTTGATATACACATGGCTCATCAAGATTTTGAGTGAATCCATACTTCTTAATTTCACTATCAAATCTCTTATTCCATTGTCGTGATGCTTGCTTCAATCCATAAATGGATGTTTTAAGCTTGCATACACGATTTGGGAATTCTGGATTCACAAACCCCTCAGGCTGCGCCATGTAGATGTCTTCATCTAGGCGACCATTTAAGAAGGCGGTTTTGACATCCATTTGCCAAATCTCATAGTCATGGTAAGCGGCTATGGCTATAAGAATCCTAATTGCCCTTATGTCAGCTACAGGAGAAAAGGTCTCCTCATAGTGAACACCAAAAGTTTGAGTATAGCCTTTAGCTACCAAACGGGCCTTATAGGTGTGTACAATGCCATCCATATCAGTCTTTTTCTTGTAGAGCCATTTACTCCCAACTAACTTGGCACCCGGAGGTAGGTCTACTTCTTCCTAGACTTCATTGTCATTCATGGATTGCATTTCCCCATTCATAGCTCCCTGCCATTTTTCCTTTTCAGGACCATTCATGGCAGCTTTATAACTTGTAGGTTCATCAAGATCCCCTATCAAGTTGTCATCACACTCCATGTTAAGACATAGACGTGTAGGAGCCTTCACAGGTCTAGACGACCTACGAACGGGAATCACTTCAACTTCTGGTGGAGGACCTAAACTTTCAGGTTCTTCAGGAAGTTGGCTAGTGTTTTCAGAAGGTGCTACATCTTCATGATCGTTTTCCAGATCATATACTCTCCCACTGAATTCTTGAGATATGAGCTCCTTTTCTAAGAAGTCTCCATACCTTGCAACAAAAACTTTGTTTTCAGTTGGGTAATAAAAGTAGTAACCCATAGTTTCCTTAGGGTATCCTTCGAAGATGCACTTCACAGATCTTTGTTGGAGTTTTTCTGTTGAGTCACGTTTAACATACGCCTCACAACCCCAGACCTTTAGATAAGACAAGTTAGGAGCTTTTCCAGTCCATAACTCATATGGAGTCTTATCAACCTTCTTTGTTGGAACCATATTAAGAATGCGAACTGCAGATTCTAAGGCATAATCCCAAAATGAGTAAGGAAGAGTTGTTAGACTAAACATAGATCGTATCATATCTTGCAATGTATGATTCCTTCTCTCAGATACACCATTTTGTTGTGGAGTATATAGAGAAGTAAGGTGCTGGACAATTCCCTCCTTTGCTAAGTAATCTATGAACTCCTGACTCAGGTATTGACCACCTCTATCGGATCGAAGAGCTTTAATCTTCTTTCCAAGTTGCAACTCTACTTCTGCTTTAAACACTTTGAATGTTTCAATTACCTCATGTTTATGTTTAAGTAAATAAACATAACCATAACGGCTGAAATCATCCGTAAATGTTAAGAAGTAACTAGCACCTCTCCTTGACACATGTCTAAGTGGTCCACACACATCTGTGTGAATAAAACCAAGTAGATCATTGGCCCTTTCAATCCTATTTTTAAAGGGTTTCTTTGTCATCTTCCCAGCAATGCAAGATTCGCACTTATCAAATGATTCATCAGTGATCTTTTCTAAAAGCCCATCATGTTGCAGCTCTTCCATGCGATCTTTGCCAATGTGAGCAAGTCGACAATGCCAAAGATAAGACGAATCCATACCTTTCTTGATTCTCTTATTGTTGATGCTATACATTGAATTTTTCTTTAACAAAAGCATTATCATTATCATTCATATCAATTTCAAAGACACCATTCACAGCAATAACATTAAAATAAAAAACATTATTTAAAGAAACTGAAATTCCATTGCTAGAAATAGTATGCTTAAAACCAAGGTTCAACAAAACATGAAAATGAAATTACACCTCTAACAATTGATGGTGCATAATGACAATTATTTAAAGATAGTACTAGGCCCGAAGGCAACACTAAATCAAAGACTCCTATAGCTTCAACTCCTGCAGGCGCTCCGTTACCAACGTGCAAGAATTGTTGTCCATAGGCCAGCTTTCTCTCAACTCTAAACCCCTGCAAGGTATTGCAAATATGAATGCCACGTCCCGTATCATATACCCATGAATTCAATTTAGGAGTAAGAGTGAATAATTCAATCATAAAGAACGCACCTGATGTGCTGGGGTTACCAGCATCATTCCCCTGCTTCTTGAGTCGCAAGTTATGAATGTAGAGAGGGCAATTGCGCTTCCAATGGCCCTTTTCATGACAATGGTGACAAGCCTGATCCTTCTTGTTTGGCGGATTCACCTTGTTCTGCTTAGGCTGATGTTGCTTCATCTTGGGTTGAGGTTGATAGGCCATGACCTGCTTGCCTTTATTACCTTTCCTTTTGCCTTTGTTCACATGCGATTTCTTCTGGATTCTCCCCCCATGAATCACCAACACTTGCGGGGTAGGGGCCTTGACCTTGGCTGGTAGACTTTTCTCATAATCAACAAGCAATGCGAGTAATTCTGAGACTGTCTTCCCCGAGCAATGCATGTTGAAATTCTGCACAAAACCAGCAAAGTCCTTGTTAAGGGACCTGTTGATCAAGTGCACTTGCACATTGTTCGGGTAACCAAATCCAATTCTGTGAAGCTGATCAAATTATTCTTTCATCTCAGTCACATAATCTTCAACTGGTTTACCATCACCATGCTTGCAGTTGTGTAGCTTGTCAAGTTCATCATACAATTCAACTGCGGGAGGTTTCTCATAATATTGCTAAAGTACTTCAAGCATATCTTTTGGGAAAAAGTACTCAAACTTCTTTTGTAACTGAGCACTCATGCTAGTGAGCATTAAACAAGCAACCTCATTAAACTTAGCATGTTTCTCCCTCCATGCCGCCTTAACTGCTTCTGGTTCAGTAACAACAGGCTCAGCTGGGCATTCATCGGTCAAGTAATTGAGCTTACCGGACGCCCTCAAGACAATTATGAGCGAACGGTGCCAATCATTGAAATTCTTTCCAGTCAGTTTTTCTCGTTCAAGATGACTCTTGAAAGCAGAAATCACAATTGGGTTATCGGGTTGAGCCATATCTACAGATAAAAGTTCAAACATTTGTATTTTCGATAATAAATATCTTCAAGAAAATAAAAATACCCATAGCTATATTCATATAACACTACTACAAAAAAGGCTATGAAGATCTCTAAATAAAGAGTGGTTATGAAAGAACCAGTTTATATAGTGGAAAAATAGGGACGAGAAATCAGTTTTTTTGTAAGAAGCGGTGTCCAACATGTGAAACACAGGGGAACTATTTTTTTTATAAAAATACCGGTCTTTTAAGTAGAGAAGATAGGATTGAACACGTGCCCGTAGTTTGGGTTAAAAAGCTATTCCAGTGGGGCACATGAGCATTCTTGTTGGATGTGTTGTTTACATTTTATATCCTATTAATTAATCCGATCATAAGAGTTAATTAATAGGTTCCTAATGTTTATAATAACAAACAAATTTTTTTATTTTCTACATTTTAACAATTATTTTTTTCTCGGGCCTTTCATTTCTATTTTTATTTTTACATGTAAGGTTAATTGTTAACTTGGTGATTTAAAATATAGTAACTATCCGTGTAAGATTAATCAACATTTTCATTATTATCCTCACGTTGAATTTTGAACATTTAAATTTTGTTTTCAGGTATTTATAAGCAATCTTTTACCAATATAGGACAAATATGAAAAACAAAATTGTTAATATTATTAACAAGTTAAAAACATAAACTTTAGAAGGTGTGTATATGTAAACTCGTATATTAACATGATGCAAATACATTTTTGAATTCAATATAGTGCTATATTTTTGTTAAAACGAGCGTGGTTGCCCGCGCGTTGTCGCGGGAGTGCGTTGGTACATATATATTTGTAAATTTTGTTTTTTCTTTGGTTTTGTCGAGTAGATGGTGTGTCATGTGTTTTGTTGGTACATTACGTGTTTTTGGTTTTACAATGTACGTAGTACATGTTTTAAAGGTGTTATTTTTTTTTGTTCATTATTGTAGATGTTTTTTTTTTTTTTTTTTTTTTATTGAATTGTTATATATGTTTTGAATAATTTTGTCATGGTTTTTGTATGTGTAACTGTTTAAATGTCGTTTGGGTTTTCAGTATTTTGTTCATTGTATTTTTATTGAAAAAATCATTTCATGAACAATGGCGCAAGTTTCGTAATTTTTCGCGTTCGTTTGCTATGTCGTTTGGACCCCAAAGCGTTTATCGTGAGAAGTTTATTACGTTGGCAGTTTTGGTCCCTTGACTTACTTTTTCATCTCACCCTACACTTTCATTAAAGTCAAAAAGCACCCTATACTTTTTTTTTAATATAAATACCCCACAAATACCATTTTTTTCATTTTTATTTATTATACACACACACACCCACTCAAAACACTCTCTCTCTCTTGAATTATCCGGCAGCCGCCCACTCGCCGGAACACCAGCAGATTCCGGCGCCGCCGCCGGAATATTTTTCCGACCACCTAATTTTCTTGCACCAACTTATAGATCGTGATATCCCCGTCACAGCCGTACCACCTACACCTCTCGGCTCCCCCTCCAATCCCCTCTACGCGCCACCACCGAACACTATCATCACCACCGAGACTCCGCCACCCCCCTCCCTTGTTTTCCGACGGTAATACGCGTCCCCACGCGCCCTTACCTTTATTTTTAACAAATATTTTTGAAACCCTAGTTTTCCTAAATCTTTATTAATTCGATTTTAATGTTAAATCTTTTATAAAGATGATGTTATTAACGTTTTATCATCAAAACTCGTGTGGATCTCTTTTGGTTCTCGACTCGGCCGCGACTCGGAATGGACTCACCGAGTCAACTCGTGACTCGGTGAGGGTCTTGATGTTATTGTTGTTGTTTTTGATCTTGATGACGAAGGCTTGTTGTTGTTGGAATTTTGAGCGTCCGTTTCCTAAAGGACCTAACGTGCAAAGAAAGTTACATCTGAGGGACTATTTTTGCCAAAGTACAATTGTTTGAAGCCGGGTTACTGTGCGAACCACTGTTCACACTGTTCATTCAACAGTGATGTACAATAATTTGAAGCGGAGCCAATTCTCATCTTTAGTATATATATATATAATATCATTTATAGTTATTTATAAAATGAGAGTTATTTTACATAATAAACTTATCTTACATGTACTGATAGATACTGTCCATTTTAATATTTCACCTATTTTAAATAATTTAAATATCTTTTAAACCGTTAATCATTAAGGGATATAATTACACAATCGCGACGAGCGTTTAATTATCTTTCTATAAACGGGCACTTTGATATACTTTCGGAAAAAAAAATTCCCTCAGTTATGTGGGTTTTTTTTTTTTTTTTTTTTTTTATTATTTTTTTTTTCATTATTGAAATTTGCATAAAAAATCACATGTAATATTAGTGTTAAATCACATATGATATTTTTATGCAAATTTCAGTAACGAAAAACTACGAAAAAAACGTGAAAAACACGAAAAAATAATTTTGTCGAAAGTTTATCGAAGTGCCTACCTATAGAAATATAATTGAATGATTGTTGTAATAGTTTTTTTTTTTTTTTTTTTTTTTTTTTTTTTTTTTTTTTTGGCTTAACGATTAACGGTTTGAAAGATATTAATATTGGAAGAAAAAAAATGAAAGTGGGTTTTAAAATTTTTGGGATTAATCTCATCTATTAGATAAAATAAAGATAGAGGGTGGAGATTAGTCCCTTTGTATATAAAAAAAAGTTTGGTCCTAAAATGGTTTTAAATCGGGATTTAGATGTAGGGGTGGAAACGAGCCGAGCCGCTCGTGAAAAGCTCGAGATCGGATCGGAAAAAAGCTTGAACGAGCTGAGCTTAAACGAGCTCGAGCGTAAGTTTGAGCTCATTTAATAATCGAGCTCGAGCTCAATCTCTATACAATTAGCGAGCTTAAAAGTAGTAAATGAGCTTGAGTCTTATGTAATTAGCGAGCCAAGCTCCATTTTAACTTTGTTTTCTTTAAAACATCAAACAAATTAGTCGAGCCCGAGCTCGAGCTTGAGCTTGTGAAAATATTCACGAGCCGAGCTCGAGCTCAAAATATTAGGCTCGAAACGTGCTCGAGCTTTATATATATAAAAAGCCGAGCTCGAGCTCTGGCAGGCTCGGGCTCGGGCTCGGCTCGACTCGTTTTCACCCCTATTTATATGGTGTAGATTTTAATACCGTATAAAATGTAATGAAAATTATCACGCATCGCCTCTTAACTATTTAAGACTAGAAGCCATAGTGAACCGCTTTGACCTCCTACCTTCTTGTTGGGCCAATTCATTGCTCAATGGTCTCTAGCTAGGATTTAAACATAAATTAAGTCAAGCAGACTTGCTGATAATAAAATTAGTGATAATGAAGTCAGCGAATAACCTTAGCAAAGTTCAAGTCATAGACATCGTTTCGGAAGTCAAAGATTACTTAGAGACATACTTTCTAACTGATGCGGGTCAACTAATATGTAGAAGGAACTGAAGGACAAAGGTTCATCAGGGCTGACAATACTCAAATGAATTTAATCAGCTTTCTTACTCCCAACAAAGCATAGCTTGAACGTTAACTCGATACGGCTAATTAAATACATAGAATTAGGTGTTTGATTAGATTGCATATTACACTCATCAGGTACACTGCCTAACGGTTGTAAAACTTCGGTTTTGCAAATGCCGCATCATCTATATTTGAGTTGAAAATCTTGCCTTTCTCTGAGTAACATAAACAAGAAAAACCAAGTTCGTTTACCCGTTTTATTATTAACATTTTTACACTATTTTAAATTTTAGAAAAAAATTTGTTTTTGTAAATATCAAAATTTAGGCGCGATCTAAAATTCCAAATTTTCTCTTTGGCAGTCATATATTAGAATCCAAAATAAACAAGCGTACATCTTTTAGATATTCCCAAATTCATTTAGTTGCATAACTTCGAAATCTTTTTGTCAATTCACCGTTTCAAATTCACAAGGGTTAAGGTTTTCTCTTGTTACCAGATTCTCAAAGGTAAATTGGTTTCTTTCTTTTTAAAATTTTAATGACAATTATATATATTTTAATTACAATAGGGTTTACATAATGGTGTCATTGCTATAAAAATTATTTGCGATAGGGGATGTGAAATATTGGGTGTAGTTTAGATGTGAGATACGAGTCATCATGATTTGTGCAACCTTTAATTGGAACACTGAGTGTTCGTTCTAGGGGTGTTTGGGTACGTGTCTACTATGATTACTATGAGCCGGCAGTTGGGGTAATGGTTTTTAGAATTTGTCAAAACCAATTTTGGATTTTGGCTCTATATTAGGAAGCATGACACCAATTGGTATGAGAAAGTCCCTATTTAATGAGTTGATTATATAATTATGTAATTCCAATTCAAACTTTAAAAAGTACAGTAATGTATTACCCAAAACGGAGTTTAAGATGCATAGTAGCAATACCAAAGTATCAAGACTCAAGAGAAAAGTTATTGTAATTGATTTGAAACCTGTGACTTTCTTAAACAGTGCAAAACTTATTTTGTGAGACTCACATAAAGTTTGGTTTTGTCTCATCGAAAATTTTGATAGAATGAACCAAGTACTATGTTTCGAAGTTTTAAGAATGCTTATACTTGATATTATTGAACACATATGTGGATTTCTATTTGCTTGTTGAGGAGGATCATACTAATGATTTTGACTGATTTGTAATGGCTATTATTTCAAGCTTTATCAATACGTCCTATGTTTGTTAGTTCAACCTACTGAATGGGTTGCTAATATATAGAATTAGAAGTAACATTATAAACATTTCAATACATAATTTCGTTAATTTTTAATGCACTAAATATAAATCAATACGTGTGTCAGGCTATTTGTAAGCTATATATGAGTATATGACACAGAGATGGTACTCTTTTAATGCTTAGGCCATATTATCAAGGTTTGAATTTTGACAAAAACTTATAGCTCAAGTTTTAAAACGATAGATATTAAATCAATGAGACAATAAGTCAATAGTCTTTTTTAGCATGAATACTGTAGGTCATGTGGAGAATGGGCAGTTGTCGAAGTAGTCTAGGAGGTTGAAGCAGTGATACAAGCTTGTTGGTGTCGTGTATTATGTTAATTTACCTCCTATGATTAACATTCATATATTTTTCTTGTAGCTCATTCATCTTGTTGACTACTCAAAATTCACATTGAACTAGATTGTGTGATTAAAATTTACATATTTGTGCATCCTCCACATATATCATATATTTTGACTGTTCTGTTTAGATAATTCAAAAATATTAATAACAAGTGCATTACTATGTTACACATACACTAAACTTTGCTACTATAATGTCTTAATCCAGGCTGTAGCACGTATGTTCTGGTTCTTTCCATCTATTAAGTGGGCTGAAGAGGATAATGAAGTTGATCCTGATGAACTTGCTAAGGTGTTCAAATCAATAAATTATCATGCATTATTGTTCTAAACTACATTCTGTACATATTACAATTCATTGTCGTTTTCCAGATAAAAATAGCATTTGTCAGGAACCTACCCTCCAGTACATAAGTACTCATGAAAACTAGTACATAAGTACTCATGAAAACTACTTGAACAAATTATTTGTTCCCTTTGGGAAGGTCAGGAATGCTTCAACTCCTACTTTAATCTTTTCTCATACGTATAAATCTTAGTCGTATGCATGCTCATCTTTTAGGTAGACAAAGTGGTGGTGCAGCAAGGGAATATTTTCAGTTGGATTTGTCCACTTTGCTCAGTGATCAGTAAGTGAAAACTTGATTGGATTTATAGGATAAAGAAGGTATCTCGCCAGACCATCAAAGATTCATATTTGCTGGGAAGCAATTAGAGGATGGATGGACACTTGCTGATTACAACATCCAAAAGGTTAGTGTTGGATTTAGGATAATTTTTTGTATACTTAAGGTTTTAGGCTAATGCTCGCCTGTTAATTTATTTTTCTTTAATGCTAATGACATGATTGACCGCCTTATGCTATGTGTCATTTGCCATTGTTAAATAACATGGCAGTTTAATTCTTGCACTGAAAACCATCTTAGCTGTTGTATAAACATTTATTTCATTAATTTACATGTAGGTGCCTTGGAGTGACAAGGGTCCATTAGAGAACAAAGAGTTCAACGCCATCATTGGTTCATTGTTTACGTTGTGGCACGATTTATCCCAAATACCGATGTTAAATTATGTTGAATTCTAGTGTTTTTCTTTATAGTTTGTTGAATTCTAGTGTTTTAATTTTGATTTTGTCTAGGATTGATGTTTAGTTGAATTGAAGTATTATTTTAATTTACTTTGTTGATTTCAACATTTGTAGTGTATTTTAATAACTTTATTTATATATATTTCTTTATTAAAAAAATCATTTTTAAAACTTTCCAATTTCTAAAAAATTGGAAAATTTAAAAAAATGATTTTTTTTAATAAAACAGATTTACCAAAAAGATAGGTTTTTGAATAAAAACATATCTTTTTACTCGATATAAAGAGAGGTTAGATGCTTCTATAAAGACAGGTGGTGGAAAAACCGGTGTCAATGTCCAATAAAAGTATGTTTGTTTACTCTATAATGGAGACCCATTTTTAGGAGAAAACCAGTGTCGATGCTTCCAATAAAGACAGGTTGCCAAACCGGTTTCTATATGTTTCGATCATGGAGATACCCCCTTCAGAGAGTGGTTCCAAAACCACTCTTCATGGGTAATTTTGACCGGTTTCTATAAGATTTTTTGTAGTAGTGTAACCACCAAAATTTTCTTGAAAATCTAGGACCTAACTTTACATAGTTCCACCACATCAGTTGATCTGCTAGTGGTGAAAGTACAAAAGATAGTAATCTGTCGAACAATAATTGGCAAACAAGATTTCCAATTCCTAGATCATTATGAGAATTACATCAAATTGATTCATCAATTTGCCTTGTAAGCATGTTTCATCCCATCTCATGCCTTAAGTTCTAGGTCTCACACACAACTTAATTAAGTCATCTACCTTAGAAACTGTAAAATTACAATTATGGTCTCACGCGTTAAAAGAATTTTACCTTGTTATAGTAATTTAGCCTAGGTCTCACGTTTACTAAATTAAAATTTCAAGTGTTCCTTATAGATAGATGGCATGTAACTTAAATTATAAGGGTATTTAATTTTGATATGTTAAATCAAAATATGTACAAAGATGCATGCACTCATCTTTATAGCATAAGTTTTCAAAAAAAACATTTAATTTACCAATTCGTGAAATTAATACACAAAGTTTTACTTGAGGTTTAATAAACCCTAAGATGACTTTCTACAATTATGATTTTAAAAGTAATTCGTTTAAGACATATTCAAGATTGTGATAACCAAGGCAGACTCTTAGGCTCTTTTCTAAGCCTTCAAATCACGGTTATGAATATTGTCTTAAAAGACTTAATTTTAAAAGCATATTTGTACAAAACATCAATCAAGCAAAAGTTTATGGATTCAATCTCAAAATCATGCAATAAAGTATGAATCTTGCTAGTCTCGCCTTGGAGCGAATTACCGTACGAAGCGAACCGTTGTTGGCATCTAAGACTCTGCAAGATTCAATCTTTATTACTTAGGGTTTCACCATTATTAGTCCATATTATTTTCTTTTATGAAAATCACCCTTTTTATTGCTTACAACTAGTCTAACAATTAAGAAACAATAAAAAGACAAGTAATTTAAAGAAAAACATAACAACTAATAATTATTAAAGTGAAACAAATAGCCCACATGCAATCCTTATTAGAAAAGATCCTAATAAAATCAAGTTTATGTATAATCATGCATGTAATCAACTAAGGCCTTCTCCTCTTGATGGAGGAGAATCACATACATTGATAAATCAATTGCGTAGGCCAAAGATAATATACACACCACATAACATATAAATTGATTTTAATATATATATATATATATATATATATATATATATATATATATATATATATATATATCTATATTATATATAACAGGAGGCGTTACACGTAGATAATACCACGTAAACGCCATGTCATTGCCCAGTAATTCATTATCAGCCATATCATCACATTCTGTCCACCTAAGCATCCATGTCAGCAATAATTAATTTCTAATTTCCTTAATTAATTTCTAATTTCATTATTTAAAATTCAATTACAGGAGGCGTAAATTTGGTGTGTTTTGGCAATTTTTATATAATTTCTGTCCACGTAGGCGATTTGTTTTAATAAGTTTCGCGTGTTTTGTAAAAAATGGAGTTGGAGGGATTGGAACTTGGGTCTGTTACTCCAAAAGCAAGCACCTAAATCAATGGATCCAAGTCATCAGTTGTGATACACGTACAAACTAAAATTGATAACTAGGAAAGTTATTGACTGCATTAAAAATTATATATTCGATTTTTAAAACACAATATTATCTCTACAAATGCGGAATACAAGTTGTAAAACCCTAACACACATTATACGATCTCACACAAAAATACGAAATTCAATATACAGTATCAACAGGTTACTAGGTCACAGTTTCTTCATCAAACAATAAACCACTGATTTTCACCATTCACACCTCACAAAGATCCGACTTTATCATCATTGAAAAATTCTCACATGGTTCAGAATCATCTTAAGAGGTAATCTTCTATTTAATTTGTTCGAATTGAAATCAAATTAGGTTAGTTGGTCAATTGTGATGTACGATGATATAAGGATTAATTTTGTTGCAATTATGAATTTTAATTATTGATTTTAGTTTTGAAATCAACCATTGCTTGATATAAGGTGACTATATCACCCTGTAACAACACACTTTTGATTTAATATAAACCAAGTGCGAAAGCCGAAAAGAGCAGCTGCAGGTGCAGGTTCTCATTGTATTTTTATGGTGTCCAGCAGTGCAACTACAACTTTGAGAAGATTTTTCCTTCTTTAGATGATGGAGAACGACACATATGGTTTGTTTTTATATTATTTTTTGTTTTGTTTTTTATTTGAGTAATCTACTTTTGCGTTTATTAAATATGCATTGAGTTTTAATGGTTTCATCAGGACCTCCAATAAAAAAGCGTTCAGGTTTGCGGAAGCAGATCGGCATGTTTTCTTTTACGGGTCTGAACAAAGATCAGGTAAATTTCCGTCGCCTCTTTAGTCTTACCTAGAGGTAGCCATTGTAGCCCACTTATGAGTGAGTCCATTTGGGTCATGTTTTCCTTGAATATGATCACCATGCGACTATATTTTTTATCTAACTGAAGGTCTCAAAACTCAAATCACCATCTGACTATATTTTTCTCTTGCAGCCCGCTAGGAAACTTTTCTTGGTTTTATTTATCATTGAATGCTTTTTTTTTTTTTTTCTTTTTTTTTTTGTTTTTTTTGTTTTTTGTTTTTTTTTTTTTTTTTTTTGCAAAAACCCTAATATCATCAAAAGATATTCAAATCATGAATTGGGTATGTTGTGAATCATCACCTGCAGGTTTGTCAATCCGTCCTTAATTTTATTGTGCATAGGTCGGCATGGTTCTGTTCATATATTGTATTGATCTGTGGTTGGGTTGTTGGCACTTCCTAAGTTTGTAGCATTTGCTTTAAATCTTCAGGTTATGCTGCTACTTCACTTCAACTCCAGGTCTTATGAGCTTAGAACAATTGACAGCATTTGAGTTGTTGCTGGATCATGGGTCTGAATTTAATAAACCGCCTGAGCAGTTACTATACCTATTGTTTTTCAGGTACGTGTTATGTAGCTTCTGTTTTATTTTTGAATTACCATATATCCCTTTTAAAGTTTCTATTTTAGTTTCACATGTTTCTTGGATTTGTCTATAGCAAGTCCTGGCTATTCTAAACCTTTTTTAGGTTTTTCTTAGTCAATGCCATAGGTTTCGCACCCTTGTGCTTCAGGGAAGATTCCTTGATATGGGTCCATGGGCTGTTGATTTTGGTAGGTCAACTTTAGCTTGTGAGTTGTGACACACCCCTAATCTTATAACCTTTTATTTTCTGATAGGCCTTGTCAGTAGGAATTTTTCCATATGTTCTGAGGTTATTGCAGATAACTACCCTTGAGCTTCGACAAATTCTTGTGTTCATCTGGACAAAGATCTTAGCACTTGATAAGGTAAATTTAAAGGTCCTTTCGTGCATCGAATGCTAGATGTACTTGTATGTTATGTGCATAGTCTCTAGCATTTAAGCTCGATATTTTTTATACATTGTGCCGATTGTTTTTATTTGTTAATGATATCATCAGATTTCCGGATTTGAGATTCTTTTTCTGAATTTATGTTTATCGTTGTAACAGTGAGCAGACAAGGATCTTACTCACAAGTGCTGCCTTTCTTTATTTAAAGAATATCGACTTTTCTAAGCACACAAGGAACCTTGCCCCTGCAAGTCCAACTATATTACCACGGAGAAAAGATATATGCAGTATATAAGATTAGTCATAAGGCGGTTCACAGTTACATCTATTCCTTTCTTAAATCATTTATTTTTTATAGTGTTTGATGGGACTGAAAAGTTATAGTGACAACGACGAAGAGAAGGAATGGGATGGATCGGGACCTCTAATCAAGGACGAGAGGAAAATGGATATTCAAAGTTAGTTATTCAAATTTTGTATAACATTTGATTACTTTGTTAAGAGCAATTTTCAGTAAATGCTTATGTGTTTCTTATTAGGTACGAGATGAGGCGCAGTGTGTATGAGAGAGGTCTTTGAAATTTAGCAAGGTTGTATCTCCATCTCAGTTTCATACTTGTCATCCGCACATATTATTTTCATTTCATACGATCTTCACGGCATGCTTGAGCATAGCATGCCGTTCAACAAAAATGCTTGACTATAGAATATGTGTCTTGAGTGTTTAGAATGTGACTCATCTGTTTATCTGGTGTATGTAACAGTTTTGCATTTCTTCTTTCTAGGTGTCCTGATGCGCTTGAATCACGTGGTACGACGTCATTGTAGCTTCGTTTTCAGACTCAGATGCGTGGTACATATTTCACTGGCAATAGGATAGAGTATAAGCACAATAAGACTATCTGATTAGTATTCTTTGATGTTAATTCGGATAGGATCGTATCAAATGGGAGAGATAGAGCCATTATTTGATGCAGGTTCTTGTGCAATTCTCTTCCTATTTTGATTGTTAAGGATGGTGCAGATGTTCAACTTATCGAGCATGTTGAAGAACTGAAAAGGCATTCAAGAGTCAAGGTTTGTTTGTCTTTTATCAGGTTACCTCTTGAAGAGGCTTGATCTGTAAACATGACTATCTCCCGACAGTGATTATTAATATTAATGCCAATGTGGTTATGAATGAAAGCAGGGTTAGTCTATGCCTCTGAGATACTGTTGGTTACCTTTCAAAGAATCCAGAAACTTAATAATTTATTATTTAAATACATATATTGATCGTGTGTTTTATGAAATGGACAGGAGGATAATAACAGAGTTAGACCGTTGAGTTATCGTGGGGCTGGTGTTTTCATTTTGGCATTCTCCCTGATCAGCAAACCCAACTATGAAAACGTCTCCAAGAAGGTAAAGAATATCTTATTCTTCATGAGTTTCAGACTGGCTCTAATTATTTGGACAAAATTTTGACGAGTTTTTTCCCCTTCTCCTTAGTGTATCCGAGGATTGAAGCATGGTACAACTATGATTAGGATATTCTGGTACTGCATTATTGTTGTTTAGTAAAAATAAAAGGATTCCAAGAAGAACATATTTGGTATTATATTTATTGTAGAACCTGCAAAAAAAGGTTGTCCAGTAATGTAGCCTAGAGGATCTTGAAAGTAATAACCAGTCCATTTATTATATACTACAATAGAAATTGGGTTATGTCTTAGATGGCATCATCGATGGGTTGCACGGGTCGGGTAATCGGTGAGATAGTAACGTTTAATGCATGTCTAATTGGGTGAGTTGGTCTTTTTCTTTGATAAGATCAACGGAGGTCTAAGAATATGAGAAATATTTGCAAGACTTTTGACCAGTTTCCATGTAAACAATCAATACCAGTTCTGAAGTTTATGAGCATTTTCATGCTTAGTCCATTAGATCTTTCATTGAGGACTCGATGAACATAACGCACATGTTGATATAAACTGCATACGCCTAGCTGGTTGTAATGTGATTCTTGCAACATGTGCTACAATTCTTTGTGCTTATATTGCACCTGCAACAGCTGGTTCTGGTATACCCAATCTTAAAGCTTATCTCAATGGTGTTGATGCTCATTCTATTCTGGCTCCAAGTACCCTCTAAAGGTATGTCCCAACATTAACTCAATCTTAACTTCATGAACCTCAATTAGACAACTTAATTTGCCTATGTTCCAAAATGCATCAAGATTTTCAATTATTTTTTGTAGTCTTAGAAACCAATTTGGACCACTTTTTTACTTTGATTAATCAGGAAGGGCAGATGATGAAGACATTAGTGTACTTTGAATTGACGTGACATGGTGGTGAGATGGAAGTAGCTCATGTAATTTTTCTCTGGATATCATTACCGAATTTACCGTACCTCCTCCAGCGTTGGACTAAGTCAGTGGAACTGAGGTTTTCTTCTACGTCGAAAAGTTATTTGACATTTTAAAACGGACCTCTCAAAGATAAAAAATTAAAAACAGAAGATCAAACATTTTGCTTCAGTAGCTAAGTATTCATATTAAAAGACCAAACCGGAGTAGCAACAGTGGACGAATCGAGACAAACAAAATACAGGTAGGAATCCGCCCCAAAGCAGTAGGTGAGAAGGGCTCGGCTCCATGCAGGGCTTTCACCAACAGCTGGCACTGAATTAGCGCTTCGCAAAAGAATCGTGTGGCAATAAAGGCCTAATTAAACATTGAACGATATTCTGTTGCTACATATTTCAAGCAGAATCCATGTCTCTGTAAAGTTGGAGCGACTACCAAACTTCCCTTATCTATTTTTCCTTACTATATGCCCCTGCCTCCTATATGCCCTTGACCCGTCTTTCAAATACTATTAAGACAGTAAAATCTTATACCCTTATCTCATTCTGTCCAAGTTTTACTGTAGCTTACAAATGTCATATATGGAATCAAAGCAATAATCATAATTTCCTCATGACAAGGCAATAATACGCAGTTGTACACCCAACAATAAATATTCATCTCTACTCTATCAAAATCCACTTCAAACAAAAATTTAAAAGAAAAATACAAATAGCTGGGACAACTATAAACTACACAACACAAATAACCAAGAAAAGAAAAAACACAACTCATTCTATCCTCCAAGTTAGACAAAAATTTCCCAACTAAACCAATAGACTCTCGCCCTTTGAATCCCCTTTTCAAATTTTAATAAAACTGATCACTCACGCCATATTCTTGGCTGTTCCATTAACAGCCATGCCCCTGTTGACACGCTCCCTCTGATATCCCTCACCAGCACCACCACGGTTTGAAGGAGCTCCTCCACGGCCACCACCTCTGTTACCATATTCATTCCTACTGCCTCCAAAATCGTTCCTCCTATCACCAAAATCACCGCCCCGATTGAAGCCTCTCCCACCACTACCGAAGTTTCCACGTCACGTCACGTCAATTCAGAACTGGTATTGATAAGAAATATATTATCATAATGGCAATTGTATGTCTTTGTAAATCTTGATGTTCTACAACTTTGATATTGAATTCAGTTTGAACATGTTAAGTGGTCGAATTTGTTTGGGATATTGAACATGCAAAATCAACCCTCTTATCAATCAAGATCTTTTTTGCATTTCTGTTGAAGCCCATCTGTATCTACATGCTTGGTGACCATTTTGTCTGCTAATTATTACATACACCAGTGGTTGTTACTTATGGCTTCTTATATATTCTCATAGAGATATGCTACACTCACACAAGTTTTACACAAAAATATCCACAAAATGATGTGGCATGTCTCTTGACCACTCAATGCTCTCACTTGGCCAACTAATGCTCTCACATGAGTGGCCAAAAGTCATGCCACATCATATTGTGGATTTTTTTTTGTAAAATTTTTGTGATTGTAGCAAAATTCATTCTCATATAAGTTGGCTAAAATTTATTATAAGATAATATTGTTTCATTTTTTCCCCCTAACTTAACATTGGTGACATATCTTTCAACTTATTGATAATTTAAAATTGATAATATAAAATTGTAAAAAATTGTCTCCAAATTTTCAATATTATTCGGTAGATAAATAACTTATATATCAATTTTAAACATAGAATATGGTGTAGACTTTCAACTTTCCTGTTTTCTTAGAATAACCAAGTTCTAATCTCATACAGTTGAGCCGTACCTATATATCACACAAATAGTAAGTTCATGGAGTTGGGCCAAATAATATTTTTAGCTAAACCGGAATTGGTCACATGGGTTATACGCGTCGAAACCTTTTTTTTTCTTAATGTTTACAACTTCGTATATGGTTCTATTTGAAAAACTTCTTAATGTTTAATACTATATTCTGATAGTTTGTTATGAATACAAGAAGCTTTGTTTCGCATTTGCAGTTTATTTGGTTGTATACTTTTTTCTTACGTACTATTTCGTAATTTTGTTTCTCATATAAGATAAACATTTATTTTTTTCCATTGTTAATATAGTCAATAAATAACATTCTATGTTTAATACTATATTCCGTTCGATCTTTAAGAAATATAAAGATAAACTACAACATTTTTATGTTCTTATCCTTTAACTAATACCTTCCAACAATTAAAAAAAAAAAAAAACATTTTTTTTAATCCTTATATAAAAGTAAAAAAAATGTCTTCTAAATAAAAGTATTAACCCCATTAACCTTAAAAATGAATGTCCGTTAACTAAAACCATAAAAAGAATAATTATATATATTTTTTTAATTCATATTTAAAAGTCAAAAAAATTATGTCTTCTAAATAAAAATATTAACCCAATTAACAATTAAAATGTACGTCAAGCTCGCCTTCCTTAAAAAATATTTCCCGTTAACTAATACAATCAAAATAATAATTAAGCTCATCAAAATAATAATTAAACTCCCCGTCCTTAAAAATGAATTTCCGTTAACTAATACCTTAAAGCAATATTTATAACTAATTCCCGCCCATCGGCCGGGCTTCCCAAACAATATACAATTGCTCTATTAACCCTATGTGTTTATTATTATTATTATTATTATTATTATTATTATTATTATTATTATTATTATTATTATTATTATTATTATTATTATTATTATTTTCTTTTTCAGTTTGGGTAGAACAGAGATATTCAATTCAAGCCGCGGAAAACTTATGTGATAAGAGCTACTTTGTTGGTTCTTGCTACAGATTAAGCAACTACATGTGAATATGACTAAGAAAAACATACGAGGAGGCTAATGCAGCGACGAAAAGTGTCTGACATGCTAACGACATTAGAGTTGGGCGGCAAAATTTGAAGCGATACCAAGCGATGTACCATTTCAACTTCCATCACTATGATAAGTTATCTCAAATAGTAGGAATGGTTGAAGAGGCTTATGGATTCACAATCCTCTTCAGCTTTGCTTGATATAATTTCATGAGGTCATTATTTAATTTTGCACTAAGAGTTGCTGTTAGTTTAGATATGATGCACTTTGTGCAGTGGCTTTTGGCCCACACTATCAATTTTCATGCAGAGATACCTATGTTTTTTATTCAATTAATGGTCCATTGGAACTTTGGAAACATGATTTCCCAAATTCAAATACGTTGTTTGTAAGTCAAAAGAAGTTAAAGAGTTGCATGTTTGCTAAATTGATTGAATGCATAACAAACATGATATCGTCCTAATTCCAAAATATACAAGGACTGTTCTTTGAAGTTGAGATGTTGAAATTCAAGATAATGTACCATGTATGCTTTAATATGTATTCATTGTATTTTGGTCATGCTCATATTGATGTAGTTGTTGCTATTAGAGGGATTAATGTGGCTACCCCTAAAAATAATACAGTTAGAGACGGGACAACAACATAAAAGAACTAGCTTATAAATCATTACGTTAATATATAATTCAGCCACGTAGCATAAAGTAAAGGTTAGCTTGGTTTTTTATATGCATTAAGATTACTACAATGAATACAAAGGCTGATACTGTTTCTAATGCATAGGTCCCATTTGTACTATATTATGTTACATAAGACAAATAGGATCGCATGTCTTAATCTTTTTTAGAACATCTAAGATCCTTATGAGACAACATGATATTAGTTAGTGAATTTATTTCACTTTATAAGAGAATATAAGCATTAGTACGTTTGTGTTTATGAGGTGCTTATTCGGTTTGAAAAATAGCAGCTCATAATGTTAAATGTGTATCCCTTTTTTGATAAGAAGATCCTATGTTTGATTGGCTATATGATGATATGAATTGGTAGAAACCTTGATATGCTAATCAGTTAGGCAAACAAAGGATTTTGCGTGTTCAGTACAAGAACCAGATGGTAGTAAACCATGGTTTGCATTGTCTTAGGTTTCAGGAAAAAGTAGATATTCCCTTTTTTTCCTATATAGTGTTAAGACTTGAATTTGGAAGTACATAAAATTTTCTAAAAAGGTTCATTTATGGTTATAGGAGATTCTATAGATGTCTTGCTCTATTATTATTAATATTAACTGCCATGTGATTATGTACCTGCACTTTACTTTTTCAAATGGGTAACAACGCATGTTTGACTTATTGATATCAAAGGAGAAGTATTAGTTTGTGTTGTACAGGTCAAATGCTTGAACTTTCGAACGCTATTAAAGATTATCATGATACTACTGTGTTCCCTCAAATGGTAATTAAGTTAATATACCAACGAAAGAGGCAAAGAGCATTCATATCTATAGCTGAAACTTTGTAGTTCTTTTGAATTTGTTAATTATTTTATTCTATTGAACCACAAAGTTTCCATCGCATTTTGTATGTTTTAATGTGTTCTAATGTAAAATCACAAATAAAAAAAACCAAAGTCATGAAGTTTAAAGACTTAATACGTTGTTGATATGGTTTACTGAAGTTTCATGGCATGATTTCCAAGTTGACTAATCGTGTTTACTCTTTTTTCCAGTTATACACAATTGAGATTAAAATACTTTGTCTTTCGCATTGTCATGCACCACTGTCACATATTGATATCATGTTATATCATGAAAATTTGAGTTCCAATGTCAAAAGACATGAAAAGTTACTCCAATGAATGAATTTTTTATTTCTTTTTTTTTTGGTTACTTTTGAGGACAGGTGCTCGGGAATTCCAAGAGCAAGATTACTTACTAATCAAACGACCACCACTAATGACTAACCGTTGTCACGACTCATATTCTTTAAAAAGAAGTAGATAGTTGAAAACATATAGATTGGTGCTAATACCCTTTCTTCTAAGAACTTGCTATTATGTTATTATATTAAAGTGTTCAAAACTTGTGTAACTTGCAAGGTGGTTCTTGATTTTACGGGTTTAGGGCAATAGTGGTTCTTGATTATACTTTTGTTGGTTTTTTTTGTTTTTTAATTTATTAAATATCGGTCATGGTAATCACCTAAATCACGCCCTATTAAAAGGGAAACTAATACATATAATATGGGTTTAATATGAAGTAAATTTGAAATGGTCTGTCTGTGAATCAGACTGTTATAAGCTAATAAGTTGTTTATGGATAATGGCATACTTATAATTTCTCTATTAACATAGAATACATGGAAACTGTCTTTTTTTTCATATTTTTGTTGAACATATTTGCCGTTATTCATTATTTACCTACGTCCAGTTAAATTTTGTCAAACAACAATTTGAAGCGAACATAATTTTACGTGAACTAAAAAGTTACTGATACCACAGCCGCGACACCTCATTTTGATCGGTTACTGGATCAAAATACCTTGGGCCGAAAAATTTTAAGTGTATAAAAGAAAATTAACAGCATTTTCCATTAAAAAATTTGTTAACTTTTTCTAGGCAACTTTGCTTTTTATTTTAAGTTTTAGTACATCACTATCTGAGTATTTTGGTGGGTCTGATTTTGTAGTTATATTGCTACATAGCTATTGTCTCCTTAGCAGCTTAGGGAAACGTGCGACACTTTATCATTGATGACTCTTGAAGTGGCTCAAGGAAATGCATTTGGGATCGCATTTAGAATTGCAACTGAGGAGACGTGTCTACAATTTACGGTATGCAGCTTGCTATAGTAATAACTTACGCTATCATTCCAAACTGTTACATAATACTTGAATCCATAATCAAAATCCGAAAACTGATCAAAACTCAAAAACAGGGTAAGTGCATCATACTTTTAGTCATTAGTAAAAATCTAAATGTGTATATTACAATGAGTTCAAACTATAGGTGAATTACAGCATCCATAATTGCAGACTTCCCATATCCGACTTTACATCTAACATGTATATAACTTTTATTGATTAGGGGAGGGACTTTTAGGCATTAGATATACATTGGTGATTTTAGGCATTTAGATGTATAATGACAACATGTATAAATTAATACAGGCTACTTTTGAGCATTAGATGTATAATGACACCTCAAATTAGTGCAACATACTTTTAGTCATTAGTCAAACTCACAGTTGTGATTCAAACCCGAAAAATGGACGAGTTATAGGTAGCGCATAACTTTTTGGTACAAGCGACCTGTAACTACTATTGCCAAAGGCAAGGGTTACGATGTCATGCTGTAAATACCTTATGCATAAAGTTTGACCATAAATTTAATTTCATATCAATAGTCCAATAACTAGTGATTCACAATAATTTCCTTATATATTATTTACCAATAAAAATACATGTCATGGCCGCCCATCAGGCGAATACATAAAAAATAACTATAAAAGATCACTGATATCCCTACAACATTAAATTAAAAATACAACTCATGTCCACACGTCGGGTGAATACATAAGAAATAACTAAAAAAGTTCACTATTATCCGTACATTATTAAATTAAATTGTAAAATTACAAGTCATGCCTGCCCATCGGGCGGGCTTCGAAAACTAGTATATATATATATATATATATATATATATATATATATATATATATATATATATATATATATATATATATTGGAGTCTTCCCCAATTTTAGATCTATCTAAAACATGTGACAAATATATCAAAACAACAAGATCCATGATTAACATGCATGTTTTGTCATGGAATAAACCTAACAATTAGCACATAGGTCACAAGTACGTTCAAATAACCGGTTAAAGACCTAGGGTTTCTAGTGATTACAAATTAACCAAGTTAAACCACAAACCCTAATTAGGGTTTTTATGTGGAAATCGACCCCCTCCCCCCAAATTAGGGCTAGGGTTTAAATTTTATTAAAAAAAAATTTAAAGAAAAACCCTAGATCAAAACATGTATCTAAAACAATTAAAGATTCCATTTTTATTACGTTTTAGTAATCAATTACATGTTATACATGGCTCGTGATGCCACTGTTAGAGTTTGACAATCAAATAACACAATATGCGGAAGCTAGGATCAAGTATAGCACATATAAAGATTAACTAAAACATAAATAGTAACATACCCGATGCACTTCAATAAACCTTGAACTTGTGTAAAATAGATCAATAATAAACCCCTTACCGTTTTGTTTATCGATCTCTTGATAACTACTATAGTGAGTAATTACCTCGTTCTTGTACACACAAACTACCAACGAATAAAGGTTTATGCAAGTAAACGAAAAACACTTGTTATCGCTTTACAAAAAAATCGACCCAAACCCTTGTGGGGTTGTGTGCCGATCGGCCAAGAAAGAAAAGAGTGGAGAAAAGGTTTTAGGGTTTTGTGTGTGTGCACAAAAGATGTGAAAGTCTAACCCTTGGCCTTGTATTTATACTAAAGAAACTTAGAGTCCAAGTTTGATGTGGATTGGGTTTCCCCTCTCCTTGTTCGACCGGCCTAGGACTCCCCAAGGGGATTCTAGATCCTTCTTGGCTCCTAGTTACACTCTAGTCCTCGTTCTTTCGTTACTAATGATAGTTAATACTTACAGTTAATATTTAACGATCATTAAATCCCTCAAGTGTTTATAAATACATATATACGATACATTTAACATATATATATATATATATATATATATATATATATATATATATATATATATATATATATATATATATATATATATATATATATATATATATACATATATATTTATTATACTTTATTCTTGTTTGTAATGTGTGCAATCCCGAGGTCTCGGGTTCGATACTAGTCATTTACTTATTAATATCTATACGTAACTTTTAACAGAAACATGGGAATTCACACTCCTACCAGCTGGCAAACAAGCAATTGGAAGTAATTGGGTTTACATAATCAAGTTCCATGCAGATGGGAGTGTAGAAAAGTACAAAGCTAGACTTGTTGCACAAGGGTTCACTCAAAAGGAAGGTGTTGATTACCATGAAACCTTTGCACCCGTTGCAAAGATGGTTACTGTGAGAACTATGCTAGCTGTTGCAGTTCAACACAATTGGATCATTGAGCAGTTAGATGTCAACAATGCTTTTCTACATGGTGATCTTCATGAGGAGGTCTACATGTAAGTTCCCAAAGGCTACTCAGTCACTCTCCCCTAAACTCAGTTTGCAGACTCAAGAAATCATTATATGGACTTAAACAAGCCAACAAACAATGGTTTGAGAAGTTGACAACCTTCCTGCTTTCTATTGGATTCAAGCAAAGTTATGTTGACATCTCCTTGTTCACTCTCCATACTGCTGACAAGTTCATCACACTCCTAGTGTATGTTGATGACATCCTAATTGCTGGCAATGACAACCACTCAATTCAACAAATCAAGCTTGCTCTCAATACCAAATTCAGCATCAAAGATTTGGGTCCATTGCATTACTATCTAGGAATTGAGTTTCTAAGAAACAACAAAGGTCTTGCCATGACACAAAGAAAGTATGCACTTGACTTGGTCAATCATGCTGGTCTCTTAGATACTAAACCATCCGCAATTCCTATCAATCCAACTAAGAAACTTTCACCCGATGATGGTGACCCTCTACCAGATGCTACTATCTATAGGACACTTGTGGGTAAACTTCTATATCTGACCAGACGTGATATTTCATTTGCTTCCCAGGCTTTGAGTCAATTTCTTCAATCACCAAAGACACCTCATATGCAAGCTTTGATTAAAGTTCTCAGGTATGTGAAGTTTACTCTTGGTCAAGGTTTGTTTTTCCCTGTCCAAAGTAACTTCACCTTAAAGGCATATTGTGAGAGTGATTGGGCTAGTTGCCCATTCACAAGAAGGTCTGGTTATGGCTTATTTCTGGGTTCTAGCTTGATTTCTTGGCAATCAAAGAAACAAACTGTGGTTTCTAGATCTTCCACAGAAGCTGAGTACAGGGCCTTAGCTGATACTACTTGTGAGGTTACATGGGTTCAATGTCTACTTAAAGAGTTCAAGGTTCATGTTCCTACTCCTATACTCATGATGTTTGACAATGTTTCCACTATAGCTCTGGCCTCCAACCCTGTTCAACATGCTAGAACCAAACACATTGAAATTGATTGTCACTTTGTAAGGGATAAAATCAAAGCAGGCCAAATTCAACCAGTTTACATCCCTGCAAAGCATCAATTGGCAAACATTCTTACCAAAGGACTGAGCAAGCCTCTTCATTACAGTTGTCTTTCCAAGTTGAGCATGTGTAATCCTTATACACTGCCAACTTGCGGGGGGGATGTTGGAGTACAAGCTACAAGTCAACACAAAAGTCAACTCAACTCCTCTGTTGCATCAGTTACAAGAAAGAGAGTATTACATTCAAGAACTCAACACAAGATGCAGATACTACTGAATACAAGCATGAACAAGTGTTATAAAATGTAGCTTAGCATTTGTAATCAAGTAGAATGTAGTTCAATTCAGATACTTGTACAATTAGCTTAATACATTGTACATATAGTATAGCAGCAGAATACATAGTGTAGTAGTAGTATAAATAGTGTAGCAGCAGAATTCATTTGTAACTTTTCATTCAATTCAATATCATTCCTCACCTTTACTGTGTGTTTCTTTCAATCTTCTTTATCACACTTGATATCCTCAGCAACATCAAAAACCACTCCAAAAACACCAACTTTCCACCATGTAACACCCCTAAAATACGGGTCCAGCGGAAGCATACATGTCACAGGGGCGCTACTCAATTGGTATCATAACACAAGTACAAAGAACAGTTTTTATCTCAACCATTTAAAATAACTTTCATTGTCAAAATATTCAATTTACATCGTTCAAAAATAGTGCGGAAATATAGTCCCATAAAAGAGTTTATGCGGTCCCAGATACATCAGAGTAATCTATGACCATGCCATGCCATGCCAAAAGCCTTCAAGAATTAGCTAACGCCTTAAACCTGAAAATACATGCTAAAAAGTGTCAACACGAGGTTGGTGAGTTCATAAGTTTGTACAAATAACAATTTAGTATGAAAGAAATGTGAGTTCGATAAAAGTTTTGTGACATTGTGTCGCTCACAATGTCATGAAAATATAGTTTACTTTCAAGTAAACGTAGTAATATGGACCACAAGGTTTTCGAGTGTGAGTAACCTTTCACATACAAATCAAGTTCAGTTTTAGTGACGACTGCTTGACTCCCAGCGTCATGAAAAATATCAGTAAAGTAGACCATAAATATTAAGCATAAAGTTGGACCATAGGCAAAGTATGTGATAATTACAACAAATATAATGTCACATAAAGTAAAAGTCTATTACACTAGCACTAAGTTCATGCAACCGAAACTTGACAGTGTGCATGCTCTAGAAGCACGTTAAATAAAGCCCTTGCAAGTGTCTATCCTGTGACACTCGTATTTCGACATGTTATACGCTCGCGTTTGCCTATCCGGCCAAACCGAACGGGGGTGTCAACCCCAATAGATCTATTTATATCATTCGCGGTTCCCAGCAGGAATTGACGGTTCATGAGTTTGGGCATTGTGGGATTCAGTGTCTTAGGTTAATCCGCGTAATAGTGTAAATAGAGCAAAAGCTTCAGTGTGGTCCATAAAAGTGTTTGCATAAAAGCAATAGTCATTCAATAGAGGTGTTTGCGTAACAGCAATGATTTGTAAAGTAGTTTGCACATAAGCAATAGTTGATAGAGGATGTAGCATAAAAGCAATAGTTCATAAAGTGTGTTGCATCAAAGCAATAGTTCATAAATTGTGTGCATGTTTATAAAACACTTGTGTATGTGAGAAAATAATCAAGTATGCAACCAATATACGCATAGGTGCATTTGAATAATCAATCAAGTATTCAGAAAAACAGTAGTGTTTAAGTAAACAATTGCGCATTCAAATAAAACAAGCATTGAGTTTAGTTAAAAACGAGCATGTATTCTCCCCTAAAACAGTTATAAAACAAGTAAAAGTAGGGGTCATGAACTCACCTTAGCAAAGCAGTCTTAAAAGAGTCAAGTCAAAAGGTATAAGTGTGCGGCACCGACACGCGACCTAGATTAGTATGGCAAGTTTAGTTCATAGTTCTAGTTTTAAGACTCAATGAAGTTTAAATAAGTTTTAAAATTTTTTTTAAGTGTTTGTGTTGTTGTTGCTTGTGTGGCGGCATTTGAGTTTAAATTGTTTGGTAAGTATTGACTCTTGGAAGTACATGAGTATATAGGTAAGCAATAATAAAAGTATCAAAGATATACAAGACTTTGGTCTCACAGTAACTGAAAGACGATGGACGGAAAGTACTTGCAAATAGATATTAGACGTTGACGGATTAAGTAAACATTATTGTTTAAAGAATATATTATTAAGTGTGAGTATATATCATAATCGTAAAAATATCTAAAAAGAGTTAAGTAACAACTTTATGTAATACTCTTGTATTTAAATGGATTGATGGATGTATGTCATGAATAAAATTCCTCATTGTTGGTTATATAAAAATAAGCTAAATACATATTTTGTCGAAAGACGGGCATGACCCGTGTATATATTTTAGTTTTTCCAAAAATCTCCAATTTTTCAATATACACCTTTCAGACATCAAAACAACTTTAAACCACTAATATACTTATATAAGTTTCGATAGTTAAAATATTTAGAATAAGCTCAATTAAGCTATAATAAGCGGTAGTCTTTAAAATAGGTGACACTTATATACTTGTATTAGGTTAGATTTAATAAGTGCAAAATAAATCAAATAAGCCGATAAATAAGCAAAAAGGTTTACGTGAAAGGCACTTTGACTTCGTTTGACCAAAATAATTAAAATCAAACTCAGCCCACTGTTGGACAGTGGGTCGACACAACACAATATTAACTCAATCCCATTATTTGTTTTAAGTCCAAATTTCACTTTTAGCCTTTAACCAACTCAACCAAATTAGATGTCAACAAATAAGTATTTATGTTTTGACATGAGTGCTTGGTGACTAAAATCTAGCCAACAAAACCAGTCGTCCCCACTGTGGCTCTCGACACAAAAATGGTACAAACAAAAAAAACACTCTACTGATTGAAATTGCAAATTGTGACAAAGAAGTAAAACTATTAGCCTTCACTATTGGGCTTGGTCCCAAACAGTGATTTGAACAAAACACAATTTAACCCAACTCATGATTAGTTACAAAATTTATCCAAAAATTTAGATGTTTACACAAATTAGTTAGTAGCCTCAGTGTGAAACTTTTAAATGTTAATATAAATTTGGTGGTATACTTATGTATGAGAAACTTGAATGGAAATTGAGAATTAATAAACCAACCTAAACACATTGGTTATACCAAGTTTAGAGGCTGAAAATTTTGAGTGTAAAAAGAAAAACCCAAGGTTACCCACTGTGAGGGTATTTGAACAGTGGGTTTTAACCCCAATACTCACTCAACACATAACAGTAATAATCATTTCCCATATTGAACCAACACTTAGTTTGTTTTGACACCGAGAATTCCATTCACCCTATATGGGTTTTCTATATAACAAACCAAACGCAACACCCTTATATCAGTTTTTTAAAAAGAATAAGGTGGAGTGGGCTCAGGCCCGTGACTAACCAACATAGCTCAACTCAATAAATTTTTAACAAGCTTTTCTGCCTCAATCTTCACATTCGTCTTGATAGAAATCAAGACATATAACTTTTTAATCTTTTGATACTGTAATTTAGAAGTAGTATATTGGGGCAAACTGGTGCAACACAAAAATCAACCCATGACTAAAACTAAATTTTGATAACAATCCACCACTGTGTCGAGCCACAGTGGGTTTCGTCCCAAAACAAAAACTCAAGCGCGATAAATTTCAATGTGTCGAAAAGTGTAGAACAAGGTATGAAGAAAATAAGCACTTCCATCTCACAAGCCAATACTCATATTTTTGGGTTTAAATATTCTTAACAGCCACAGCAAACAATAACAACAACAAGACCAATCTTATATATGTGTCAATCGACGTATACGAAAAATTGATAACAGATTTATAATCAAATCAAGACAACAATTCTAAAACAAGTTTCATTAACAAGATAACATCAAGAAAAAAAAAGTTGCAAGGTATAAGGTTAACGAATCCTTACAATACTTTGAAGAAAGATGACAAGTTAAATCTTGAGCCCAAGCAGCAATCACACCAAGGAATAGATGTGTGCCACTGGGTCGGATTTGAATAAAAAGAAAATACAATAGAAACCCTAACACCCACCTTTAGGTTTCGAAACTCGACCATAACCAAAAGTGGATTAAAAACAAGTCTTCTTAAGGCATCTTGTGACTCAACTTGGGAAGGAGAGAATGAAAACAGTGATCCCCTTTGCGTGAGGAGACTTTTTCTTGGGCGCAAATCGAGAAGCAAAAGCAGCTATCCTCTTTGAATATAGACTCGATTTCATCCCTCGTGAAGAGAGAGGGATAAGATGAATCTGATATATATATATATATATATATATATATATATATATATATATATATATATATATATATATATATATATATATATATATATATATATATATTTAAGAAAGAGGAAGCGTGTATGATGTATATCTGTTTATGGGAGAAAGGGTTGAAACACTAATATATCTGATTTTTGGAGATACGAATATGTATTGAGATATGTGAGAATACTTGAAGTATGTGCAGCGTGTATATCCCATTATTCCTCCTAACGTTGTTTTTTTTTTTTTTTTTTTTTTTTTCAATTCGTTTATTATAAAAAAGAAAGTGTAAGTTTAATTATTTAGTAGCTTTTATTTATTTAGACATGAACGTGTCCCGTTAAGCTCCGATGTAAACATGGTATCTCGGTTTAGTATAAATACGAGAAAAACACTTCTGGAAATGTTTTTATAAGAATGGTATAAAAACAAAATTATCGACTCCGTAAATTTATTATTTATTACATTGTTGCCGTTATTAAGTAGTGTCGGTACGCGTGTGGTGTCATTTTTCATAAAGAGATAACCTCTCGCTTTCGATTCAAATAAGATCGGAAAGTCCAAAAATGAAACTTAGGAAATAATAAGTATAATTCATTATTAAAATTAGTTTGAAAAATTCCGGTTTGTTACAGTCACACCTCCTTAAACGGAATCGCGTCCTCGCGATTCAGTTCAAGTTACTTGTTATGGTCGAAAAGAGATGGGTATATACGCACGAGAATTCATCTTCACGTTCCCCTCGTGAATTTAGTTCCTTTTTGCGAGTTTCTACTAATTTGTCGATAGGGATAAGTTTTGGTTCTTTGCAGAAAATTTGCAGTTAGGTAAACTGATGCGACCTAAAAAAAAAATCTCATAGTATCAGTAAAATAGTCTTTAAATAGGGTGTGGGTAAAACTATATCTCAAATGTTAACATTTAGTCACCACTTTAATATACAAAAGTCTCAATAAAATTTGACCAGAGAAATTTTGGCACATCAAAATGAGTATCTCGAGAAAAATACCATTACGAGAGAAATTTCAGGTGCTTAATGACGAAGTCTAGTTGTCAAACCAGAGTGGGGTTCAATGTTTAATATCAAGCGAATTTCATAAACCTAAGTATTCAATTTACTTGAACAGTACCAAGAGGTAGTAACGTAAAGTGTTTTTCAATTGGGTAAATAGTTCACATGGTGATTGTAAAATAGTTTATAGAACGGGTTGTACAATAGTCTATAGAGTAATAGGAAAACAATCTATCATTTGTAAAATTGTAGCAAAATTGTAGTTTAGTTTTTGTGATTTAGTACCAAGGCAGTTCATGGGGGAGTAAAATAGTTTTGTAAAGTGTACTAAGACTTGTAGGACAATTGTAATATTGTTTAAAAAAAAATGCTAGCGAAACTGTGTTGTTTTATAGAATGGTAATAAGGTAATGAATCGGTTTATTACATCATGATAAAATCGTTGTAAAGATGATTCGTAAAACAGTTTATAGGATAGTAGAAAATAATTTATTGTTTATAAAATAGTAGCAGGGTCAAAATCTTGATTTCATGAAATCGTAGTAAAACATTTTTTTTTAGGATGACCGCAAAATGATTTGTAAAACAATTGAAAATAGTTTGTATGTTAATAGCGACACAGTTTATTATCTTATAACAGGGTAGCAAGGTAGTCAACTAGTATTATCGAGGTATACATGAAAGATTAGGTGTATGTTCCAAATATAGTGGTCTAGGTTGCTCCTTAAGGTCTTAAGGTTTCTGTTGGGCATAACATCTCTTCTGAATTGGGAGTTTGGCACGTTCAGAGTACGACCATGAAGAAAGGTGTTGATTGCTACTAGCAATCAGTTGGCTGTCTAAGTAGTGTACTTAGTACTTAACTTGGAAAGTGCAACGTCGATTGTGTGTAGGATTTGAGGTGGAGGTGACTGTAACGCAACCAGATTGTGATAAAAGAGTATTCCAGCTAAGAGAAAAAGTATTATGATGCCATTGTGTTGTGTGTAGATGTGAATGTCATGCCATGATTATGTACCCACAGAGAAATTTTTGAAACTCTTAGAAATCAAGTAGAAAACATTCTGGACATAATTATATTATAACTATTCTCAGTATCGCAATATTCACCTCTGAGTCGGACATAGGTGATCAGGCTATGTCCCACTGTCCCTGGTAGAATATAGGTGATCAGTCTATATTCTACCGAGGTTCATTGAATTTTGAAATACTCAGCTCAGTTACACTAGTAATATATTCCATACCTTAAAAGAAAACGTTTTATCATAAGTAAGGCAGCAGGCTTGGCAGGCAGGCATGTGGCGATCATAGGGTCAAGTTTTTATAAAAGTAGTTATAGTCTAGGTTTTAAAAATACCTAGTTCTCTATAACCAAGGCTCTGATACCAATCTGTAACACCCCCAAAATACGAGTCCAGCGGAAGCATACATGTCACTGGGGCGCTACTCAATTGGTATCATAACACAAGTACAAAGAACAGTTTTTATCTCAACCATTTAGAATAACTTTCATTGTCAAAATATTCAATTTACATCGTTCAAAAATAGTGCGGAAATATAGTCCCATAAAAGAGTTTATGCGGTCCCAGATACATCAGAGTAATCTATGACCATGCCATGTCATGCCAAAAGCCTTCAAGAATTAGCTAACGCCTTAAACCTGAAAATACATGCTAAAAAGTGTCAACACGAGGTTGGTGAGTTCATAAGTTTGTACAAATAACAATTTAGTATGAAAGAAATGTGAGTTCGATAAAAGTTTTGTGACATTGTGTCGCTCACAATGTCATGAAAATATAGTTTACTTTCAAGTAAACGTAGTAATATGGACCACAAGGTTTTCGAGTGTGAGTAACCTTTCACATACAAATCAAGTTCAGTTTTAGTGACGACTGCTTGACTCCCAGCGTCATGAAAAATATCAGTAAAGTAGACCATAAATATTAAGCATAAAGTTGGACCATAGGCAAAGTATGTGATAATTACAACGAATATAATGTCACATAAAGTAAAAGTCTATTACACTAGCACTAAGTTCATGCAACCGAAACTTGACAGTGTGCATGCTCTAGAAGCACGTTAAATAAAGCCCTTGCAAGTGTCTATCCTGTGACACTCGTATTTCGACATGTTATACGCTCGCGTTTGCCTATCCGGCCAAACCGAACGGGGGTGTCAACCCCAATAGATCTATTTATATCATTCGCGGTTCCCAGCAGGAATTGACGGTTCATGAGTTTGGGCATTGTGGGATTCAGTGTCTTAGGCTAATCCGCGTAATAGTGTAAATAGAGCATAAGCTTCAGTGTGGTCCATAAAAGTGTTTGCATAAAAGCAATAGTCATTCAATAGAGGTGTTTGCGTAACAGCAATGATTTGTAAAGTAGTTTGCACATAAGCAATAGTTGATAGAGGATGTAGCATAAAAGCAATAGTTCATAAAGTGTGTTGCATCAAAGCAATAGTTCATAAATTGTGTGCATGTTTATAAAACACTTGTGTATGTGAGAAAATAATCAAGTATGCAACCAATATACGCATAGGTGCATTTGAATAATCAATCAAGTATTCAGAAAAACAGTAGTGTTTAAGTAAACAATTGCGCATTCAAATAAAACAAGCATTGAGTTTAGTTAAAAACGAGCATGTATTCTCCCCTAAAACAGTTATAAAACAAGTAAAAGTAGGGGTCATGAACTCACCTTAGCAAAGCAGTCTTAAAAGAGTCAAGTCAAAAGGTATAAGTGTGCGGCACCGACACGCGACCTAGATTAGTATGGCAAGTTTAGTTCATAGTTCTAGTTTTAAGACTCAATGAAGTTTAAATAAGTTTTAAAATTTTTTTTAAGTGTTTGTGTTGTTGTTGCTTGTGTGGCGGCATTTGAGTTTAAATTGTTTGGTAAGTATTGACTCTTGGAAGTACATGAGTATATAGGTAAGCAATAATAAAAGTATCAAAGATATACAAGACTTTGGTCTCACAGTAACTGAAAGACGATGGACGGAAAGTACTTGCAAATAGATATTAGACGTTGACGGATTAAGTAAACATTATTGTTTAAAGAATATATTATTAAGTGTGAGTATATATCATAATCGTAAAAATATCTAAAAAGAGTTAAGTAACAACTTTATGTAATACTCTTGTATTTAAATGGATTGATGGATGTATGTCATGAATAAAATTCCTCATTGTTGGTTATATAAAAATAAGCTAAATACATATTTTGTCGAAAGACGGGCATGACCCGTGTATATATTTTAGTTTTTCCAAAAATCTCCAATTTTTCAATATACACCTTTCAGACATCAAAACAACTTTAAACCACTAATATACTTATATAAGTTTCGATAGTTAAAATATTTAGAATAAGCTCAATTAAGCTATAATAAGCGGTAGTCTTTAAAATAGGTGACACTTATATACTTGTATTAGGTTAGATTTAATAAGTGCAAAATAAATCAAATAAGCCGATAAATAAGCAAAAAGGTTTACGTGAAAGGCACTTTGACTTCGTTTGACCAAAATAATTAAAATCAAACTCAGCCCACTGTTGGACAGTGGGTCGACACAACACAATATTAACTCAATCCCATTATTTGTTTTAAGTCCAAATTTCACTTTTAGCCTTTAACCAACTCAACCAAATTAGATGTCAACAAATAAGTATTTATGTTTTGACATGAGTGCTTGGTGACTAAAATCTAGCCAACAAAACCAGTCGTCCCCACTGTGGCTCTCGACACAAAAATGGTACAAACAAAAAAAACACTCTACTGATTTGAAATTGCAAATTGTGACAAAGAAGTAAAACTATTAGCCTTCACTATTGGGCTTGGTCCCAAACAGTGATTTGAACAAAACACAATTTAACCCAACTCATGATTAGTTACAAAATTTATCCAAAAATTTAGATGTTTACACAAATTAGTTAGTAGCCTCAGTGTGAAACTTTTAAATGTTAATATAAATTTGGTGGTATACTTATGTATGAGAAACTTGAATGGAAATTGAGAATTAATAAACCAACCTAAACACATTGGTTATACCAAGTTTAGAGGCTGAAAATTTTGAGTGTAAAAAGAAAAACCCAAGGTTACCCACTGTGAGGGTATTTGAACAGTGGGTTTTAACCCCAATACTCACTCAACACATAACAGTAATAATCATTTCCCATATTGAACCAACACTTAGTTTGTTTTGACACCGAGAATTCCATTCACCCTATATGGGTTTTCTATATAACAAACCAAACGCAACACCCTTATATCAGTTTTTAAAAAAGAATAAGGTGGAGTGGGCTCAGGCCCGTGACTAACCAACATAGCTCAACTCAATAAATTTTTAACAAGCTTTTCTGCCTCAATCTTCACATTCGTCTTGATAGAAATCAAGACATATAACTTTTTAATCTTTTGATACTGTAATTTAGAAGTAGTATATTGGGGCAAACTGGTGCAACACAAAAATCAACCCATGACTAAAACTAAATTTTGATAACAATCCACCACTGTGTCGAGCCACAGTGGGTTTCGTCCCAAAACAAAAACTCAAGCGCGATAAATTTCAATGTGTCGAAAAGTGTAGAACAAGGTATGAAGAAAATAAGCACTTCCATCTCACAAGCCAATACTCATATTTTTGGGTTTAAATATTCTTAACAGCCACAGCAAACAATAACAACAACAAGACCAATCTTATATATGTGTCAATCGACGTATACGAAAAATTGATAACAGATTTATAATCAAATCAAGACAACAATTCTAAAACAAGTTTCATTAACAAGATAACATCAAGAAAAAAAAAGTTGCAAGGTATAAGGTTAACGAATCCTTACAATACTTTGAAGAAAGATGACAAGTTAAATCTTGAGCCCAAGCAGCAATCACACCAAGGAATGGATGTGTGCCACTGGGTCGGATTTGAATAAAAAGAAAATACAATAGAAACCCTAACACCCACCTTTAGGTTTCGAAACTCGACCATAACCAAAAGTGGATTAAAAACAAGTCTTCTTAAGGCATCTTGTGACTCAACTTGGGAAGGAGAGAATGAAAACAGTGATCCCCTTTGCGTGAGGAGACTTTTTCTTGGGCGCAAATCGAGAAGCAAAAGCAGCTATCCTCTTTGAATATAGACTCGATTTCATCCCTCGTGAAGAGAGAGGGATAAGATGAATCTGATATATATATATATATATATATATATATATATATATATATATATATATATATATATATATATTTAAGAAAGAGGAAGCGTGTATGATGTATATCTGTTTATGATATATATATATATATATATATATATATATATATATATATATATATATATATATATATATATATATATATATATATATATTTAAGAAAGAGGAAGCGTGTATGATGTATATCTGTTTATGGGAGAAAGGGTTGAAACACTAATATATCTGATTTTTGGAGATACGAATATGTATTGAGATATGTGAGAATACTTGAAGTATGTGCAGCGTGTATATCCCATTATTCCTCCTAACGTTGTTTTTTTTTTTTTTTTTTTTTTTTTTTTTTTTTTTTTTTTTTATTCAATTCGTTTATTATAAAAAAGAAAGTGTAAGTTTAATTATTTAGTAGCTTTTATTTATTTAGACATGAACGTGTCCCGTTAAGCTCCGATGTAAACATGGTATCTCGGTTTAGTATAAATACGAGAAAAACACTTCTGGAAATGTTTTTATAAGAATGGTATAAAAACAAAATTATCGCATATGTAGAATACTGAATCATCTGTACAAATTTAATGAATCATCATCATAACTCGATTTTAGCAATGATTTGTGAATCAAATTTGTGATTTATAGATTCGATTCACCATAAAATGATGTTTACCTTTGAATCATATAAAAAACATGAATCAATTTGATCAAACAAAGATTTCTCAATCTTCTCAAAATAAAAACCTTCTCAATGGAACCGGAGCCTATATAGAATCTGGATCGATTGAGAAGGTTTTTATTTTGAGAAGATTGAGAAGGTTTTCAAAAACGATAGATTTGTAACTTTGATTCACATTTTTCAAGCTTAAAACTCAATTTAATGTGATTAAAATTCAAAATGTGTAAAAAAAAATTTGAATCAATGTTAAAAATCTCTCGATTTTGCGATATATGTAGAATACTGAATCATCTGTACAAATTTAATGAATCATCATCATAACTCGATTTTAGCAATGATTTGTGAATCAAATTTGTGATTTATAGATTCGATTCACCATAAAATGATGTTTACCTTTGAATCATATAAAAAACATGAATCAATTTGATCAAACAAAGATTTCTCAATCTTCTCAAAATAAAAACCTTCTCAATGGAACCGGAGCCTATATAGAATCTGGATCGATTGAGAAGGTTTTTATTTTGAGAAGATTGAGAAGGTTTTCAAAAACGATAGATTTGTAACTTTGATTCACATTTTTCAAGCTTAAAACTCAATTTAATGTGATTAAAATTCAAAATGTGTAAAAAAAAATTTGAATCAATGTTAAAAATCTCTCGATTTTGCGATATATGTAGAATACTGAATCATCTGTACAAATTTAATGAATCATCATCATAACTCGATTTTAGCAATGATTTGTGAATCAAATTTGTGATTTATAGATTCGATTCACCATAAAATGATGTTTACCTTTGAATCATATAAAAAACATGAATCAATTTGATCAAACAAAGATTTCTCAATCTTCTCAAAATAAAAACCTTCTCAATGGAACCGGAGCCTATATAGAATCTGGATCGATTGAGAAGGTTTTTATTTTGAGAAGATTGAGAAGGTTTTCAAAAACGATAGATTTGTAACTTTGATTCACATTTTTCAAGCTTAAAACTCAATTTAATGTGATTAAAATTCAAAATGTGTAAAAAAAAATTTGAATCAATGTTAAAAATCTCTCGATTTTGCGATATATGTAGAATACTGAATCATCTGTACAAATTTAATGAATCATCATCATAACTCGATTTTAGCAATGATTTGTGAATCAAATTTGTGATTTATAGATTCGATTCACCATAAAATGATGTTTACCTTTGAATCATATAAAAAACATGAATCAATTTGATCAAACAAAGATTTCTCAATCTTCTCAAAATAAAAACCTTCTCAATGGAACCGGAGCCTATATAGAATCTGGATCGATTGAGAAGGTTTTTATTTTGAGAAGATTGAGAAGGTTTTCAAAAACGATAGATTTGTAACTTTGATTCACATTTTTCAAGCTTAAAACTCAATTTAATGTGATTAAAATTCAAAATGTGTAAAAAAAAATTTGAATCAATGTTAAAAATCTCTCGATTTTGCGATATATGTAGAATACTGAATCATCTGTACAAATTTAATGAATCATCATCATAACTCGATTTTAGCAATGATTTGTGAATCAAATTTGTGATTTATAGATTCGATTCACCATAAAATGATGTTTACCTTTGAATCATATAAAAAACATGAATCAATTTGATCAAACAAAGATTTCTCAATCTTCTCAAAATAAAAACCTTCTCAATGGAACCGGAGCCTATATAGAATCTGGATCGATTGAGAAGGTTTTTATTTTGAGAAGATTGAGAAGGTTTTCAAAAACGATAGATTTGTAACTTTGATTCACATTTTTCAAGCTTAAAACTCAATTTAATGTGATTAAAATTCAAAATGTGTAAAAAAAAATTTGAATCAATGTTAAAAATCTCTCGATTTTGCGATATATGTAGAATACTGAATCATCTGTAAAAATTTAATGAATCATCATCATAACTCGATTTTAGCAATGATTTGTGAATCAAATTTGTGATTTATAGATTCGATTCACCATAAAATGATGTTTACCTTTGAATCATATAAAAAACATGAATCAATTTGATCAAACAAAGATTTCTCAATCTTCTCAAAATAAAAACCTTCTCAATGGAACCGGAGCCTATATATATATATATATATATATATATATATATATATATATATTTATATATATATATTTTTAAGAAAGAGGAAGCGTGTATGATGTATATCTGTTTATGGGAGAAAGGGTTGAAACACTAATATATCTGATTTTTGGAGATACGAATATGTATTGAGATATGTGAGAATACTTGAAGTATGTGTAGCGTGTATATCCCATCATTCCTCCTAACGTTTTTTTTTTTTTTTTTTTTTTTTTTTTTTTTTTTTTTTTTCAATTCGTTTATTATAAAAAAGAAAGTGTAAGTTTAATTATTTAGTAGCTTTTATTTATTTAGACATGAACGTGTCCCGTTAAGCTCCGATGTAAACATGGTATCTCGGTTTAGTATAAATACGAGAAAAACACTTCTGGAAATGTTTTTATAAGAATGGTATAAAAACAAAATTATCGACTCTGTAAATTTATTAATTATTACATTGTTGTCGTTATTAAGTAGTGTCGGTACGCGTGTGGCGTCATTTTTCATAAAGAGATAACCTCTCGTTTTCGATTCAAATAAGATCGGAAAGTCCAAAAATGAAACTTAGGAAATAATAAGTATAATTCATTATTAAAATTAGTTTGAAAAATTCCGGTTTGTTACACACCATGTTGAGGATATTTCTTAACTAACTAAAACCGAAAATCACTAGCAACATCAAAACCACATCCTAAAGACTCCAAAGCCATGAGCTCTATAGACTTGTTGGTGGTATATATGAGCCATTAAGTTTGGTTAAAAGTGGAAAGTTGGTGTGTTTTGATGGAGTAGTGATGGAGATGTTTGACCATATAGTATAAATTTGTTGGGTAATGTTGGTATCAAATAGTAGGTGTAGTTGGCCATTTTTTGGGGGAAGAAAGTTGACTTGCTGTTGTTGGTTTGTAGTTTAAAGACTGAAGCTTGTTGTGGCTACTTTTCTTAGCAGACGTAGTTGAACTTGCATCATACACGTATTTATGCTACTAATAGATAACTGGAAATAATTGTTTAAAGAAGTGTAGTCTCGTTTTGCTATCCACTACCAAAAGGAAAGGGAAAATCAAGCATACATGGAGGGTTTATCTCAAGGAATTTGTTATGTTTTAGTCTTCTTATTAGCTTATAAATAAGTCTAGGGGTTAGAGTGTTAAGCTTAAACTTATCTAGTCAAGTAGGAGTCGGTTTGGTTGGCTTGTGTCCCAAGCCCAACCCGTGTCCATGTAACAGCCGACTTACAAAGTCGGTTTACCCTCCCCCTCATCTCTATAAAAGGAGGTGAGGGGGGGGGGGGGGGGGGGGGGGGACGATTCATGTACATTATTCTTTCAATACTAATCAATAATCGATTAGGGATACTTACTTGTGCATCGTTCTTTACTTTCTGTCGATCCAAGCTGTGTGGTTTTTCTTCAACGATCGGGTTTATTCCGTACTAGTAATCAGGTTGTAGGTTGTCGAATCACTACAAGTGGTATCAAGAGCTCGGTTCGAGGGTTCGCTGGTTACTAGGTTCGATCGTGAGAAGGGTTTCGGTTTAGAACAACAAGAAGGAGCAGCAGAGGTTCGATCGACTTTAAAGGGTTTGTTGATTTTTGATCAACAAAGGTTCTGTTGATTTTTATTTTTTGGATCTGGTTGTTTTTCTTTGGCGTGTAAAAGAAGAAGAAGTGGTACAGATCTTGTTTGCTTTTGGGTTTAAAAAGTCAGACACAACCTTTTAAATCCTGGGATAAGTAAGACCATATATATATATATATATATATATATATATATATATATATATATATATATATATATATATTTAATATTTGGTTCTTTTGTTTTATTTTTAAACAAAAGGTATTTGAAGTATTTGGTTTTGCACAAGGGACTTTATTTGTTTGTGATTGTGGGGTTTTTTCACAAGGTTTAGCAAATAAATAAAGGGATTAAAGAATGACGGGAGCCAAGTTTGAAATCGAGAAATTCGATGGAACTGGTGATTTCGGGTTATGGAGAGTCAAGATGCGTGCTTTATTAATCCAACATGGATGTGAAGCAGCTCTGGAGGTTTTACCCGCGAATATGGATGCTACAGCGAAAGCTGAGCTAAATAAGAAAGCTCACAGTGCCATGATTTTGTGTTTAGGTAACAAGGTTCTGAGAGAGGTTACCGGGGAGACGACTGCAGCGGGGGTTTGGTCCAAGCTTGAGACTTTGTACATGACAAAGTCCTTGGCCAACAAGTTGTACCTTAAGAAGAAGTTGTATACTTTCTACATGCCGGCTGGACGTACGATTTCCGAGCATATAGATGAGTTCAACAAAATCGTTCTTGATTTAGCAAATATTGAGGTAAAATTTGAGGATGAAGATCTTGCTTTATTATTACTCACTTCTTTACCAGCATCATACGAACACTTTGTGGATACCTTGCTTTATGGACGGGAAGCTTTGACTTTGGAGGATGTGATGGCCACACTGAATTCAAAGGAAATCAAAGAAAGATCTAAGGCGAAGGGGGATGATGGTGAAGGGTTATATGTGAGGGGAAGAACTGATCGCAGGAATTCGCATCAGTCTAGGGGAAAGTCAAGATCGAAGTCTCGAGGTGGAAGACTCAAGTGCTTTATTTGCCAATCTGAGGAGCACTTAAAGAGAAACTGTCCAAAGAATAATCGCAAGAAGTCAAATAGTTTCGTCAAGAAAGAAGATCAGCCAAGCTCCAGTGGTTCGGTTTATGACGGTTCTGAGGTGATGATGGTTATGAGTGCAGAGGCTCTGCTAGATTGGATCATGGATTCAGGAGGTTCATACCACATGACACCCAGGTTAGATATATTTTTTGATTTTCTGGAATGCGATGGGGGCAGGGTACTGTTGGGTGACAACAGGGAGTGCAAGATCAGAGGTATTGACAAGGTCAGGTTACAACTGAAAGATGGGTCAAGTTTTGTATTAAACAATGTCAGGTATATTCCTGAATTGAAAAGAAACTTGATATCGCTGGGAACTCTTGAAAAAGAGGGATATACCGTAAAATTGCAGTCGGGCAAAATCAAGGTGATTAATGGTTTTAGGGTTATTTTATCTGGAACACGAAGGGATAATTGCGTATACTCTTTGGATGGCCATGCAGTGGCGGGTGAGCTTAATGCTAGTGTTGAAGAAAAAGATAGTCTTGCGCAGGTTTGGCACAAAAGACTGGGACATATCAGTGAGGCGGGACTTCAGGTGCTAGAAAAGCAGGAGCTGTTTGGAAAGAAGAGTCTAGGTAAGCTCGATTTTTGTGAGAATTGTGTTCTGGGAAAGTCACATCGAGTCAGTTTCGGTGTAGGAAGACACACTACTCAGGGAGTGATAGACTATGTTCATTCAGACTTATGGGGTCCGTCTCAGGTGGAATCATTGGGAGGTAAGAGGTACTTCTTATCTATTGTTGATGATTATTCCAGGAGGGTATGAGTTTATATTCTCAGGTTCAAACACGAAGCATTTGGAAAGTTCAAAGAGTGGAAGCAATTAGTAGAGAATCAGACTGGGAGGACGGTTAAGAAGCTGAGGACAGATAATGGTCTTGAGTTCTGTAACCGAGAGTTTGAGCAGCTATGCACTGAGAGTGGGATTACTAGACATTTGACAGTTGCCGGGACGCCGCAGCAAAATGGATTAGCAGAACGGATGAATAGAACTCTCATGGATAAGGTACGCTGTTTATTAATTCAGTCTGGGTTGCCCAAGACCTTTTGGGCGGAAGCGACATGTACGGCTGCATATCTTATAAATAGGTCACCATCGACAGCGATTGAGAAAAAGACACCTATGGAGATGTGGTCGGGACATCCAAGTGATTATGGGATGTTGAGGATTTTCGGCTGTGTCGCATATTCACACGTTAAACAAGGTAAGCTCGAGCCGAGAGCGGTAAAATGCGTTCTTTTGGGGTATCCTGAAGGTGTGAAAGGGTACAGACTCTATAGGCTTGATGATGAATCACCTAAAATAGTCACTAGCAGGAACGTGGTCTTCAATGAAAGTGTCATGTACAAAGACACGTTAAAGGATTCTGGTGTAGGTACTGATAAGTCTGTTGAGGAATTACAGGTTGAGGTGGAACTGCAGAGGTTAAATAATCATTCGCTTGAGGAAGATCTGATTGATGGTCAGGAAGATGGCGATGATGAAGATGCAGGGGATCAGGATCATGATCAAACACCGGATCTCACAGATTATCAGTTGGTTCGGGATAGAGAGCCAAGGACAAGAATGAAACCTTTGAGGTTTCGAGATGAAAGTAATATGGCTGCTTACGCGTTTGCTGCAGCAGAGGAAGAAGATACTCATGAACCATTGACATACCAGGAGGCAGTTACTTGTAAAGATAGATTTAAGTGGAAAGCTGCTATGGATGAAGAGGTGGATTCTCTGAACAAGAATGAGACCTATGAGTTAGTGGATCATCCAGCTGGGCAAAAGCTGGTGAGCTGCAAATGGTTGTTCAAGATAAAGGAAGGGATTGAAGGTGTTCAAAAGCCTAGGTACAAGGCGAGGGTGGTGGCTCGTGGATTCACACAAAGGGCAGGTATTGACTATAATGAAGTATTTTCGCCGGTAGTTCGACACACATCTATTCGGGTTATACTTGCATTGATTGCGTGTAGAGATTATGAGCTAGAGCAGCTTGATGTAAAGACGGCATTTTTACATGGGAATCTTGAAGAAGTGATCTACATGAAGCAGCCACCGGGTTATGAACAAGGTAACAAGGTATGTTTGTTAAAGAAATCCCTTTATGGTTTGAAGCAGTCACCTAGGCAATGGTATAAGAGGTTTGATGAGTACATGCTGAGCAACGGGTTCAAGCGTAGCAGTTACGACAGCTGCGTATATTACAGGAGTTATGCACCAGGTGAGTATATCTATCTACTGTTATATGTAGATGATATGCTGATTGCTTGTAAAAGCAAGGCTGAGATTGGGTCTATCAAGTCTTTGCTTAAAAAGGAGTTTGACATGAAAGAGCTCGGGGAAGCAAAGAAGATTCTTGGTATGGAGATCATCAGGGATCGGAGTCGCAAGATTCTGAGGGTGTCACAATCCGGGTACGTTTCTAAGATTTTAAATAATTATAGAATAGACAATGGGAAATCAGTTAAGATGCCATTGGGTGGGCACTTCAAGCTGTCGTTGAAGGATTGTCCGGTTAGGGATTGTGATGTTGAAAGGATGAGTAGGGTGCCATATGCAAATGCGGTTGGGAGCTTAATGTACTTGATGGTTTGCACGAGGCCAGACATAGCGTATGCGGTAAGTGTTGTTAGCAGATATTTGGCGAATCCAGGTAAAAAGCATTGGGAAGCAGTGAAGTGGATTTTGAAATATTTGCGGGGTACTGCAAACGTGGGTTTGGTGTATGGGAAAAATCGTGGCAACCATGTGGACGTAACAGGTTTTGTTGATTCAGACTACGCTAAGGATCCGGATAAAGGTAGGTCAATCACAGGTTACGCGTTTTTAGTACAGGGATGTGTTGTAAGCTGGAAGGCAACGCTACAACATGTGGTGGCTCTTTCAACTACAAAGGCGGAGTATATGGCCCTTACGGAGGCTGTGAAGGAAGCTATTTGGCTAAGGGGACTCTTGGAAGAGTTGGGCGTGGAGCTTAACACTGTGGCAGTTAATTGTGATAATCAGGGTGCGATTCACTTATCGCGGAATCATGTTTTTCATGAAAGGACTAAGCACATCAATGTGCGTTACCACTTTATCAGAGAGGTCTTGGAAGCAAACACGGTTCAAGTTCTGAAGGTGGGTACTGAACACAATGCTGCGGATACCTTGACGAAGGTGGTACCTGGACGGAAGTTACAACACTGCTTGGAGTTGTTGAAGGTCGGTATAGGCTAATATGAAGCCTAAGGTGGAAATTGTTATGTTTTAGTCTTCTTATTAGCTTATAAATAAGTCTAGGGGTTAGAGTGTTAAGCTTAAACTTATCTAGTCAAGTAGGAGTCGGTTTGGTTGGCTTGTGTCCCAAGCCCAACCCGTGTCCATGTAACAGCCGACTTACAAAGTCGGTTTACCCTCCCCCTCATCTCTATAAAAGGAGGTGAGGGGGGGACGATTCATGTACATTATTCTTTCAATACTAATCAATAATCGATTAGGGATACTTACTTGTGCATCGTTCTTTACTTTCTGTCGATCCAAGCTGTGTGGTTTTTCTTCAACGATCGGGTTTATTCCGTACTAGTAATCAGGTTGTAGGTTGTCGAATCACTACAGAATTCATCCAAAAGCAAATGCAGCTTTAATCCATACACCATAAAATACGAATATCATTTTGCTGAGGTCTTGGTCTGCTGTTGTGACTGCTAAAGAGAAAGGTCTTGATTTGCTATATGAAAAGGCCGGTGGTTCAAGAACTCTAGAGTGTGTGGGGCGGGTTGAAGTTGGTTAGGCATGTTGCAAGGGTTTTATGCTTGCAGGGAAACATCGCTGCTAATCTTGATCTTAGATATATGCGATTTCCCTAATGAACAATATTTGATAGTGAGAATTTGTGTAGGTATAAAAATGATCATATAACCTATGTAACTCAATGTATGTCTATCAGATACGAACATTTGTGGTTTTGTTGTGTGGTATGAGAAAAAGGCTTTTAACTAATTACTCTATAAAATTTGCTTTTGTCCGGAATAATAGTTAACAAGGAAAAAAAAAAGTCTTATTTAACATCACCTTGTGGATGGATAACAAACTGATGGGAAGAAGATCTTACGAAAAATTAGTAAAAACCAGTTGACTTTTAAAGCCAAGGAGTGACGTTAACTTTTTGCTTATTATGCTTGTTTTTACTCAACAATTTAATACAATGAGTAAATTACATCGCTAGTCCTTGTGGTTTAGCTGAATTTCGTATTTAGTCCTTGTTACAAAAAAATTAGTGAAGACCTCCCCAACGGTTGGTTACTTTTATGAGAACTTGTTTGAAGCTTTTGAATCCCACATTGACAAAAAGGATTGCTTCTTTATATATTATAGCGTACTGTTGATACATGTGTGGATTAGTATTATGTTGATGAGATACTATATTGGCAAGCCAAAAGATTCGTGTAGAATCAAGTTTTACCAAAAACCAATTTTAGCTACTAAATTTTTTTATCAACATAAAAAAATAAACTTTCACCATTTGTTTTAAAATTAAATATCTTGCAAACCGTAAATCATTACATGAAAAAAAATACTATCGCGACGAGAATTAAATTATCTTTCTATAGATATGCATTGTTATATACTTTCGACGAACTTTTTTTTTTTAAATTTCCGCCCAGAAAAATCATATGTGATTTTTACGAATCATATATGATTAGAATCATATGTGATTTGTAAAAATCAAATCATATGTGATTTTTACGGATCATATTTGATTTTTCTAGTCGGAAATTAAAAAAAAAGTTTGTCGAAAAAAAAAAGTTCGTCGAAAGTATATAACTATGCATATCTATAAACAAAATGATTTAATTTTTTTTTATAAAAAAAATGATTTAATTCTTGTCGCGATGGTATTTTTTTTGTAGCTTGAAGATTTACCATTTGCAAGATATGTTGTAAAAAAAAAAAAAAAAAAAAAAAAAAAAAAAAAAAAAAAAAAAGTGGTGGGATATATAAGTGGGTGACTATGATTGGTTGATAGGTTCTATAGCATGTATGTGTTCTTCATGGATCTCAACTCATAGGTTAACGCAAAGAATCTATCGCCCAATGTAGCATCCATTAACTCATACAATATCTCAACTTTTTATCATTTTGAAAACATAAAATTTGGTTTTGGATTTTTTAATGTAAGTAAGTTTGTTGCTAACCTTGATAATTATGTTCAACGACAATGTCCTATTATACCTTTTTTTTGTAGCGGTTGTTTGGTTATTCGCATTATTAGAAGTCATCTATTACACCGTCTATAAGTTGGCATAACGAGTTACATTAGAAGACTGTGTATTATTTTTAGCGTAACATAATTAACTCACATCCATTTTAAACCCAAATACTTTTTTTAGTTCATAGGAAGCAAACCAAATTGAGGTGGATCAAGATTTAACATCATATCATTGCTATCGATTACAACTTACAAGTATGCATTATAAAAATCAAACTAAGAGGATTTCAGCCGGTTTTGACTCAACATCTAACAAAATGACTTTAGAAATGAGCATGGTTTTAGACCAACATTTATACAACAAATGGCTTCAGAAGGAGGTTCAAGAAAACATCTATAAACACAAACCACAAGTATACATTCCATATACTATTCGAAACCAAGTATACTAACAAAATGAGGAACATGGCATGCAAAGCGAATGTACATAAATAAGGAAAATATCTAATTTTCCCGAAGAGCATGTTGCCTTACTCACCGCCACTGACAATGGAGACATATGACGGAAGCTACAGCGTGCCGTGACTGAAACATGTTTTCAAACATTGTTATGATGGGATTGAATGGTAAATGGTGTGTGTATATTTCAGAATTTCTACTTCATGAGTGAATCGGTTGTGACGCGTATGACTTGTTAATTATCTTGCCAACTAGAACAACTTCTTACACGTGAAAAGTTTTTTTTTTTTTTTTTTTTTTTTTAGTCAGTCCCACATCGATCAAGGAGAATAAAGTTTGCTTCCTAATATACAGTGGTACGTAGGCTTTGTGTAACTTGTATTAGTATGTTTTTGTTTATGTAACCCATAGGCTGTTCAATTAAAAAAGAGTACTCTGGGTTTCAGACCTTAATTAATAAAAGTTTCCAACTTTTTTTCAATCTCGATCTCGTATATTGGAAAGCCTATCTTCAATTAGGTTGATAGTGTTAAAAGTTACGTATAAACATTAATATGTAAATGTCTAGTATCGAACCCGAGACATCAGGATTGCACACTTTACAAACAAGAATAATGTATAATAAATATATATATGTTAAATGTATCGTATATATATATTTATAAACACTTAATGGACTAAATGGTCGTTAGTTATTAAACGTATGGACTAATTATCATTAGGGACAAAAGGAAAAGGACTAGAGTGTAACTTGGGAGTCAAGAAAGATCTAGAACACCCTTTTGGGTGCTATGGCCGGTCGAACCCAACCATATGGGTCGACCCATGCCTATCTTGTGCTCCAAGGAATCCTCTAGTATAAATACAAGGCCAAGGATTAGGGTTTCTCATCTCTTGTGCACACACACAAAACCCTAAAGTTTTCCTTGTCTCTTTTCTTCTCTTGGCCGATCGACCCTCACTCCCATAAGGGTTTTAGGATCGATTTTTCCTAAGCAAATTAAGTGTTTTGTTTACTTGCATCAAACCTTTATTCGTTGGTAGTTTGTGTGTACAAGAACGAGGTAATTACTTACTTTAGTAATTATCAAGAGATCGATAAACAAAACGGTAAGGGGTTTATCATTGATCTAATTGTACAAGAATCAAGGTTTATTTGAAGTGCATCGGGTGCGTTTACTATTTATGTTTTAGTTAATCTTTATACGTGTTATTGTTGATCCTTGCTTCCGCATATGTGTTATATTGATTGTCAAACTCTAACAGTGGCATCACGATCCATGGATAACATGTAATTGATTACTAAAACGTAATAAAAATCGGATCTTTAATTGTTTTAGATACATGTTTTTTTTTCTAGGGTTTTTTCTTTAAATTTTTTTTATATAAAATTTAAACCCTAACCCTAATTTTGGGGAGGGGGTCGATTTCCACTATAAACCCTAATTAAGGTTTGTGGTTTTCTTGATTATATTGTAATCATATAGAAACCCTAGGTGTTAACCGGTTTTTGTGAACCTACTTGTAACCTACGTGCTAATTGTTAGGTTAATCCATGACGAAACATGCATGTTAGTCATGGATCTTGTTTGATTATTTAATTGTCACATGTTTTAAATAGATCTAAAATTGGGGAAGACTCCAATTATATATATATATATATATATATATATATATATATATATATATATATATATATATATATATATATATATATATATATATATATATATATATATATATATATATATTAAAATCAATTTATATGCTATGTGGTGTGTATATTGATTTTGGCCTACGCAATTGATACGTCAATGTATGTGACTCTCCTCCATTAAGAGGAGAAGGCCTTAATTGATTACATGCGTAATTATACCTAGAATTGATTTTATTAGGATCTTTTAATATGGTTTGCATGTGGCTAATTGTTTCACGTTTTATTATTAGTTATTTATTTTTCTTTAAATTACTTGTTTTTATTGTTTTCTTAATTGTTTGACTTGATGTAAGCAATAAAAAGGGTATTTTCATTAAATAAAATAATATGGACTAATAACGGTGAAACAAAAGTGATAAAGTAAGAATCTTGCAAGGTCTTAAGTGCCGATAGTGGTCCGATTCGCACGGTAATCAGCTCCCAGGCGAGACTAGCAAAATTCATACTTTATTACATAATTTTGAGATTGAATCCATAAACTTTTGCTTGATTGATGTTTTGTACAAATATGCTTTTAAAATTAAGTCTTTAAGACGATATTCATAACCGTGATTTGAAGGCTTAGAAAAGAGCCTTAGAGTCTGTCTTGGTTATCACAATCTTGAATATGTCTTAAACGAATTACTTTTAAAATCATAATTGTAGAAAGTCATGTTAGGGTTTGTTAAACCTCAAGTAAAACTTTGTGTATTAATTTCACGAATTGGTAATAAAAAGGTTTTGAAAACTTATGCTATAAAGATGAGTGCATGCATCTTTATACATATTTTGATTTACACATCAAAATTAAATACCCTTATAATTTAAGTTACATGCCATCTATCTCTAAGAAACACTTGGAATTTTAATTTGGTAAACGTGAGACCTAGGCTAAATTAATATAACAAGGTAAAATTCTTTTAACGCGTGAGACCATAATTGTAATTTTACAGTTTCTAAGGTAGACGACTTAATTAAGTTGTACGTGAGACCTAGAACTTAAGGCATGAGATGGGATGAAACATGCTTACAAGGCAAATTGATGAATCAATTTGATGTAATTCCCATAATGATCTAGGAATTGGAAATCTTGTTTGCCAATTATTGTTCGACAGATTACTATCTTTTGTACTTTCACCACTAGCAGATCAACTGATGTGGTGAAACTATGTAAAGTTACATCCTAGGTTTTCAAGAAAATTTTGGTGGTTATATGAATATAACTTTGGGTATTTTATTTTCTTGAAGATATTTATTATCGAAAATACTAATGTTTGAACTTTTATCTATAGATATGGCTCAACCCGATACCCCATCTGTGATTTCTGCTTTCAAGAGTCATCTTGAGAGAGAGAAACTGACTGGAAAGAATTTCAATGATTGGTACCGCTCACTTAGAATTGTCTTGAGATCGACCGGTAAGATGGATTATTTGACCGAAGAATGCCCAGCTGAGCCTGCTGCTACTGAACCAGAAGTAGTTAAGGTGGCATGGTGGGTGGAACATGCTAAGTTCAATGAGGTTGCTTGTTTAATGCTCACTAGCATGAGTGCTCAATTACAAAAGAAGTTTGAGTACTTTTTCCCAAAAGATATGCTTGATGTTCTTAGGCAATCTTATGAGAAACCACCTGCAGATGAATTGTATGATGAATTGGACAAGCTACATAACTGCAAGCATGGTGATGGTAAACCAGTTGAAGATTATGTGACTGAGATGAAGGAATCTTTTGATCAGCTTCACAGAATTGGATTTGGTTACCCTGACAATGTGCAAGTGCACTTGATCAACAGGTCCCTTAACAAGGACTTTGCTGGTTTTGTGCAGAATTTCAACATGCACAGCTCGGGGAAGACAGTATCTGAATTACTCGCACTGCTTGTTGAGTATGAGAAAAGTCTACCAGCTAAGGTCAAGGCTCCTACCCCGCAAGTGTTGGCAATTCATGGTGGGAGAATCCAGAAGAAATCGCATGTGAACAAAGGCAAAGGGAAGGTTAACAAAGGCAAGCAGGTCATGGCCTATCAACCTGAACCCAATATGAAGCAACATCAGCCTAAGCAGAAAAAGGTGAATCCACCAAACAAGAAGGATCAGGCATGTCACCATTGTCATGAAAAGGGCCATTGGAAGCGCAATTGTCCTCTCTACATTCATGACTTGCGACTCAAGAAGCAGGGGAATGAAGCTGGTAACCCCAGCTCATCAAGTGCGTTCTTTATGATTGAATTATTCACTCTTACTCCTAAATTGAATTCATGGGTATATGATACGGGATGTGGCATTCATATTTGCAATACCTTGCAGGGGTTTAGAGTTGAGAGAAAGCTGGCCTATGGACAACAATTCTTGCACGTTGGTAACGGAGCGCATGCAGGAGTTGAAGCTATAGGAGTTTATGATTTAGTGTTGCCTTCGGGTTTAGTACTATCTTTAAATAATTGTCATTATGCACCGTCAATTGTTAGAGGTGTAATTTCATTTTCATGTTTGTTGAACCTTGGTTTTGAGCATACTGTTTCTAGCAATGGAATTTCGGTTTCTTTAAATGGTGTTTTTTATTTTAATGTTGTTGTTGTGAATGGTGTCTTTGAAATTGATATGAATGATAATGATAATGCTTTTGTTAAAAATAATTCAATGTATAGCATCAACAATAAGAGAATCAAGAAAGGTCTGGATTCATCTTATCTTTGGCATTGTCGACTTGCTCACATTGGCAAAGATCGCATGAAAAAGCTGCAACATGATGGGCTTTTAGAAAAGATCAATGATGAATCATTTGATAAATGCGAATCTTGCATTGCTGGGAAGATGACTAAGAAACCCTTTAAGAATAGGATTGAAAGGGCGAATGATCTACTTGGTCTCATTCACACAGATGTGTGTGGACCACTTAGACATGTGTCAAGGAGAGGTGCCAGCTACTTCTTAACATTTACGGATGACTACAGCCGTTATGGTTATGTTTATTTACTTAAACATAAACATGAGGTATTTGAGACATTCAAAGTGTTTAAAGCAGAAGTAGAGTTGCAACTAGGAAAGAAGATTAAAGCTCTTTGATCCGATAGAGGTGGTGAATACCTAAGTCAAGAGTTTATAGATTACTTAGCAAAGGAGTGAATTGTCCAGCACCTTACTTCTCCATATACTCCACAACAAAATGGTGTATCTGAAAGAAGGAATCGTACATTGCAAGACATGATACGAACTATGTTTAATCTAACAACTCTTCCTTACTCGTTTTGGGATTATGCCTTGGAATCTGCAGTTCGCATTTTAAATATGGTTCCAACAAAGAAGGTTGATAAGACTCCATATGAGGTATGGACTGGAAAAGCTCCAAACTTGTCTTATCTAAAGGTCTGGGGTTGTGAGGCGTATGTTAAACGTGACTCAGCAGACAAACTCCAACAAAGATCTGTAAAGTGCATCTTCGTAGGATACCCTAAGGAAACTATGGGTTACTACTTTTATTACCCAGCTGAAAACAAAGTTTTTGTTGCAAGGTATGGAGACTTCTTAGAAAAGGAGCTCATATCTCAAGAATTCAGTGGGAGAGTATATGATCTGGAAGACGATCATGAAGATGTAACACCTTCTGAAAACACTAGCCAACTTCCTGAAGAACCTGAAAGTTTAGGTCCTCCACTAGAAGTTGAAGTGGTTCCCGTTCACAGATCTTCAAGATCTGTGAAGGCTCCTACACGTCTATGTCTAAACGTGGAGTGTGATGATAACTTGATAGGGGATCTTGATGAACCTACAAGTTATAAAGCTGCTATGAATAGTCCTGAAAAGGAAAAATGGCAGGGAGCTATGAATGGGGAAATGCAATCAATGAAAGACAATGAAGTCTGGGAAGAAGTAGACCTACTTCCGGGTGCCAAGCTAGTTGGGAGTAAATGGCTCTACAAGAAAAAGACTGATATGGATGGCATTGTACACACCTATAAGGCCCGTTTAGTAGCTAAAGGCTATACTCAAACTTTTGGTGTTGACTATGAGGAGACCTTTTCTCCTGTAGCTGACATAAGGGCAATTAGGATTCTTATAGCCATAGCCGCTTACTATGACTATGAGATTTGGCAAATGGATGTCAAAACCGCCTTCTTAAATGGTCGCCTAGATAAAGACATCTATATGGCGCAGCCTGAGGGGTTTGTGAATCCAGAATTCCCAGATCGTGTATGCAAGCTTAAAAGATCCATTTATGGACTAAAGCAAGCATCACGACAATGGAATAAGAGATTTGATAGTGAGATTAAGAAGTATGGATTCACTCAAAATCTTGATGAGCCATGTGTATATCACAAAGCTAGTGGGAGTAATGTAATTTTCCTTATATTATATGTCGATGACATATTGATCATGGGGAACGACATTCCAAGTTTGCAAAAGGTTAAGGCATATCTTGGAAGTTGTTTTTCTATGAAAGATCTAGGGGAAGCTGCATTTATTCTGGGAATCAAGATATATAGAGATAGATCTCAGCGATTAATTGGATTAAGCCAAAGTGCTTACATTGATAAAATATTGAAGAGATTTAGTATGCAAAATTCCAAGAAAGGATATTTGCCGATGCAAGAGCAACATGGCTTGAGCAACAAAGTTTGTGCTTCAACACCTGAAGAGGTGCAACGCATGAAGATAGTCCCTTATGCTTCGGCTGTGGGATTTATTATGTATGCGGTGAAAAGCACAAGGCCTGATGTGGCATTTGCTCAAAATTCAACCAGTCGATATCAGCAGAATCCAGGTGTAAAACACTGGACTGCTGTTAAGAATATTCTTAAGTACCTTAGGGCTACTAAAGAGATGTTCTTGGTTTATGGGGGTACTCCATCTGCAGAGCTTGATGTAACAGGTTACTGCGATGCTTCTTGGAAAGGTGATAAAGATGATACAAAGTCTCAGACGGGTTATGTCTTTGTCATTAATGGAGGAGCTGTTGATTGGAGGAGCAAAAAGCAGAGTGTACTAGCGATGTCTGCTACAGAAAGTGAGTATATAGCTGCTTCAGAAGCTGCAATGGAAGCTGTTTGGATTAGAAAGTTTGTTTCAGGGCTTGGGGTTATGCCTTCGATTCAGCGACCTATAAAAATGTATTGTGACAACTCAGCCGCAATTACATTTGCCAATGAACCTGGAATCATGATAGGCACCAGACATTTCCCGATTAAGCACCACTATGTCCGAGAACAAGTTGAGATAGGTGAAATCGAAATGCTCAAAGTTCACACAGATGAAAACTTAGCTGATCAATTTACAACGCCTTTACCTGGCACCAAGCTTTACAAGCATGCTGAAGGAATAGGACTTAAATTAGCTGATAGTTTCATGCCCATTTGTGATTAGTATTTGGATAAAGGATGTAATGTACAATTATTATTTTTTAATGAAATAAAATATTGGTTATGTTTATTTATTCATTGTCTTAATAATATATCCTATATTTGCATGTTTAAGATCCGTGAATAATTTATTATTCTAAATAGTCCGTTGTCGATTAATGATATGGGAATATCATTAAACTAAGACAATTTTGAGTATTGGTTAAGGATATACTTGGAAGTATATTGATGTGTAGTCATACCAATTTTACATGATATTCAATGAATTGAGTATTGGACTTATCCCAACAATATGATTTAAATTTATTGTGAGAATCATATCTAAGAGTTATCCTTAGACTTGAGATACCAGATAAGTGTCATGGATGTAGTGCATTTTGTGGAGCAATCTACCGCTTACCGTAATTGGAAGTCATAAGGGTTGTTTTCAGAATGTTGCAAAGTTCATGGGTTATTCTTGTAGTCAAGAGAGAATTCGTTCCTTCTGATTTGTTCAGAAGTTTAATACTGTTGGGCCCCTCGTAGGGTTGACAAAATGTTTGCGTGGCCATACCCAAAGTCTATCTGGAATACGTTCAGATGTTTTGGTAATTTTGTTCAAACATAAAGAGACGAGAAACAGAATTTAATAAAGGACCTCACATCTTTATTAATGTAGTATTAGAGGCGAAAGGATAATAATAATGATGAATCATTAAAGGTTTTTCAGGAAACCTAGCTCAAGTCGAACTAGGGGCATTGGAGTGTTGCAAGACGCTAACCAATGTCATTTTACTATTAATGAATATATGAGTGGGAGCTGTTAAAAGTTGCGTATAAACATTAATATGTAAATGTCTAGTATCGAACCCGAGACCTCGGGATTGCACACTTTACAAACAAGAATAATGTATAATAAATATATATACGTTAAATGTATCGTATATATATATATTTATAAACACTTAATGGACTAAATAGTCGTTAGTTATTAAACGTATGGACTAATTATCATTAGGGACAAAAGGAAAAGGACTAGAGTGTAACTTGGGAGTCAAGAAAGATCTAGAACACCCTTTTGGGTGCTATGGCCGGTCGAACCTAACCATATGGGTCGACCCATGCCTATCTTGTGCTCCAAGGAATCCTCTAGTATAAATACAAGGCCAAGGATTAGGGTTTCTCATCTCTTGTGCACACACACAAAACCCTAAAGTTTTCCTTGTCTCTTTTCTTCTCTTGGCCGATCGACCCTCACTCCCATAAGGGTTTTAGGATCGATTTTTCCTAAGCAAATTAAGTGTTTTGTTTACTTGCATCAAACCTTTATTCGTTGGTAGTTTGTGTGTACAAGAACGAGGTAATTACTTACTTTAGTAATTATCAAGAGATCGATAAACAAAATGGTAAGGGGTTTATCATTGATCTAATTGTACAAGAATCAAGGTTTATTTGAAGTGCATCGGGTACGTTTACTATTTATGTTTTAATTAATCTTTATACGTGTTATTGTTGATCCTTGCTTCCGCATATGTGTTATATTGATTGTCAAACTCTAACAGATAGTTGTATGTTGTTGCTAATTTTTATTGTGTGTAAGTTTTTGGTAAAAATAAAATTGTAGTCATGTTCAATAGTGTCCTATATGTGTAATCATATCTTCCAAGAACATGCTAATTTGTGTTAAAGGTATTTCAAATCTGGCTCGATGTAGTTCTATAGGGCTGACAAACTTGTAGAAGAAAAGGTCAAAGTACTTATTAGGGATTGCAACACGAAAGAAAAAACCCATAACCCTTGGATACACGCCGGTGATGGATGGGTAACCCAGTCAATTTTTACTCGCGGGTGGGTCGTGGGTGAAAAAGGAACCCACAATGGGTGGTGAGTTGGTGACGGGTAAGTGTATACATATTTACTAATATGTCATAACTTATGCATCTTCTAATCAAGTTTGATTTTCAAAACATTCGGAAACATGTGTGCAAATATTACGTATCACAAACGCACGGGTTTAGCCTCGGGCATAGGCATTTGAAAAAGATTGTATCTGTAGATGGGTGGGCGGCAGGCGGGTAACGGACAAAGATATATTGCCACGGGTGCCATCCTTACTTTTAAAACGCAGTTCAACATACAAAGATTTATCCCTTTCACGTTTTAACCGTCTTAGACAAAGATGCCTCCCAACTAGTTAAGTTGTAATATATAAAGACGTTAAATTGTGAAACACTACAACTTAAATGCAAAAAATAAATAAGTAGATGAAATGAAAAGTTAATGGGGAATTGGATGTGAAGATATAATGTACAAAACATGATAGAACATGAACGGAATAGATTATGTTTGAGATCCTTCATGTTATCGTTGTGGTTTCATAGCAAAAACAAAACAAAGAAAAATAAGCTAGTCCCACATCGCCCCTTTCGTAAATGTTTACCATGAAGAGTTCATAAGTTCCATCTTACGGAGTACGTAATAATTTAGACTTAAACTAATAATAGCTATTAAACTTAGGGGTTGTTTCTTTTTTTTTTTAGCTAAGGGTTTAGTGGGTCCTATGTGTGTTAATACCTCTTAGTAAGGAGAGTCTTATTTTTTATACCTTATGGATATAGAGAAAACAAGAGATTTTGTTGGGCCCCACCTAAAAAAGTATTAATATTAAATGATAAGTGGGTCTAATCCCCCCACTAAGAGAAAAAAGAAACACCCCCTTAGTATGACTTGTAAGAAATGAGTCTAGTTATATTAAAAACCAAAGTTTTCTTACATGACTCATCCTCACCATCCATCTAAAAATAAATCAATGGTTGAGATTAAAAGCATTTTAATATTTCATCCATTTTTTATAATTTAAATATCTCTTAAGCCGTTAATCGTTAAGTGAAAATAATTACATCATCGTAACGAGCATTTAATTATCTTTCTATAGACGGGCACTTTGATATACTTTCGACAAAAAAATCATTTTTTTCACGTTTTTTTTTCATGACCGAAAAAATCACATGTGATATGTAATATCACATGTGATATTAGTGTAATATCACATGTGATTTTTTCGACCACGAAAAAAAGTGAAAAAAACAAAAAAAAAAATATTTGTCGAAAATATATCAAAGTGTCTATCTATAGAAAGATAATTAAATGCTTGTCGTAACAGTATATTTTTTTTCGCTTAACGATTAATGGTTTGAAAGTTATTAATATTTGAAAAAAAATGATGAAAGTGGGTTTTTTAAATTGTTGGGATTAATCTCATCCATTAGATCAAATAAATATCGAGGGTGAATGATGTTAAATCGTAAGAAATAGCCATGAGTGAGTGTGACTACTATGGCCTTATATTAACTTGTCCCAAATAAGTCATATTTCACTATCACATGGTGGATAACAAACTGATGAGAAGATCCTACGAAAACTAGCTCACTTTTAAAGCCAAGGGGGACCTTGTAAAAACCAACTCACTTTTACCGAGGAGTCGGAGTGACGTTACCTTTTTTCTTTTTATGCTTGTTTTTACACAACAATTTATACAATGAGTAAATTACATCGTCCCTGTGGTTTAGCTGAATTTCAGGTTTAGTCCTAGTTATAGAGAAATCGCCGTAACGGTTGGTTAATTTTTTGAGAATTTGTTTTAAGTTTTTCAATCCCACATTGACCAAAAAGAAGATATGTTGCTTCTTTATATATTACAGCGTGTACCATTGATACATGTCTCGATTAGTATTATGTTGATGGGATACTATATTAGCATTAGGTTCATGCAAAGAAGCTACTTCTCACTGAGTTAATGGGACTAGTATTATGTTGCCTCTTTAGATATTGTATGAGTTAATTGGTTTTCCGGCAAAATCGGGATGTCGGGATTCTCGGTATCGGGACGGGACGGGACCGGCCCGATGATCACCCCTACTTCTCAGTGTAGTACCCATTAACTCATACAATATCTAAACTTTTTATATCATTTTGAAAACGTAAGATTTGGTTTTCTTAGTGTAAGTAAGTTTGTTGCTAACCTTGGTAATGTTCAACGACAATGTCATATTTTGGTAATTCTATTTTTTATAAGCATGCTAATTTGTTATTTATACCTTTTTTGTAGTGGCTTAACGATTTACATTAGAAGAATGTGTATTTTTTTTTTACGGTAACATAACTAATTCGCATCCATTTTAGGCCCAATACTTTTATTATTAGTTCATATATAGGAAGAAAACCAGATTGGCATTGAATGTAGATGGCGAGTTATATTTCTGAATTTCCACTTCATGAGTGAATCGGTTGTTATGCGTATGACTTGTAAATATCTTGCCAAATAGAACAACTTCTTGTACAGTTACTCTTTTGGTGAATGATTTTTTTTTCCCAATCCCACATCGATCAAGGAGAAGAAAGTTTGCTCACTAATATATTGTGGTGCACCGTGCATTTGCCTTATGTGAATTGAGATTTATATAATGTTGTTGGTGTTGAACTCAAGATGCTGTTCAAGGGAAAAAAAACAGCATTTTCAGTTAAAAGACCGTCAACTAATAAACGTTTCAACTTTTTGTCAATCTCGATCATCTCGATCTCGTATATTTGAAAGTCTATCTTCAAGTAGGTTGATAGTTGTATGTTGCATACTTAGTCTTCAAGTAGGTTTGATAGTTGTACGTGTTGGATGTTACATACTTGTATAAGAAACGCATCAACAGGTAGTGAGTGCCGAGCGGGTGACGGGTAATGTATACATGTTTAGTAATATATATGTCATAACTTATTCATCTTCTAATCAAGTTTGATTTTGAAAACATTAGAAAACATGTGTGCAAATGTTACATTTCACAAACCTACCAGGTTACCCGCTGGCATGGGCATGGGAAAAAAGTTGTACCCGCATGTGGTTGGCGGGCAGGTAACGGACAAGAAAAAAATCATAGGTGCGGGTGACGACTTAGTGGTACACGTGCCCATTGTCATAGGTGCCATCCCTACTTTTAATACACAGTTCAACATACAAAATTTACCCCTTTCACATTTTAAAATTCCCACCTCTACTTGTGTGGCTGCAACGTACGGTTGAAGACATCGAGCACCTGAAAAAGGTCCAGTGTTATCAATTTTAGCTTAAATGAAAGTTGGACACTTTCGTGGAGTACTAGTGGAGATGCTGGTAGGTGCAAATAATAAAGAGATATAAAGTAGCCTTCAAAAGCAAGATATGTGGCATCAGCGACATGATTCAACCATGCTCCACTTAGATCAAATAATGCATTGAAGTATCCCGATGGTACTTTTCCTTGTATTGATAACTTTTTATTAAGTAATTCTGACATATGAAGTTATACAAGCAGTTTATATTAGCGATTAGTACACTAATACCATGCATACAGCATAAATAAAAAGGGGTGAAAATAGAACATTCATTGATCAAAAAGAGATGTGACATTACTTTACAGTTAGCAAAGTTGTTTATTCATAAAAACTAATTACCAAACTGAACCTTATAGAGAGTTTATTTACGAGAATGAACTCTTTTTAGATACTTTAGTAAAATGACCAAAATACGTCACAATCAACCTTTTTCATTTTTCATTCGCCCAAATCAATAAGTATTCGCCCACCCAAAATCATTCGCCCCAAACACATGCGAATTAAAAGTTTAGAAGAAATCTAACATGTAGGTCAAGATATATAGATGATCTTTTGTGGGTTCTGTTGAAATTTTAGTGTCAATATGTGAGGTAGACATGATTCTTATTAAAGTATATGTAAATATGTGTATGTGACAGAAGAGATAGATAAAGGATTGCATAAATACACGTACTATTAACCCTTTTATTCCTTGGTACAAAAATATAACATTTGCCAAATATACAAGAAAGAAACGTTTTACATAAAACACATTACATGATGTACATCTTCTATTGTTGACCTCACCCAAGATTTGTTGACCTCGCCCAAGACAAATTTATGTATATCTTCTATAGTATAGTTTGTTGACCTCGCCCAAGATTTGTTGACCTCGCCCAAGACAAATTTTTACTCTCCCCTCACCCCACGATTACTTTTAATTCGCATGTATAACTCGCCCAGACCTCCTAGGCCTCGCTCACGATTACTTTTAATTCGCATGATAACTCGCCGAGACCTCCTAGGCCTCGCCCACGATTACTAAGAATTGCTTTTAATTCGCGTGTATAACTCGCCCACTCCTCCCAGATCCTCGCCCAAGACAATTACTCGCCGCTCACCTCACCTAGGCCTCGCCCTAAACCCTCACCTTGCACAGCACTCGCCTAAGCCTACCCTATCTTTCGCCCATAATTCTCAATTACATGTATATTGATAAGCCTCGTCCAGCACTCGCGTATCACTACTTTTATACTTATACATGTGTAACGTTAGAAACTAATCTAATAATAGATCTAACGGATAATATTAAAAAGTTCCTTTTGGATAATTTTGTGTGCGAGGTTTATATCCGTAAACTAGTTGTATAAACGGTTCATTTAAGTAATTTACTCTATTCATAAATCGATCGAGAACAAGTATGCTGATTTCAGGAATCGTGAGTATGGGTGTGATCAAGTCGAGCCGAGCTCGAGCTTAACAGGGCTTGAGCTTGGCTTGAAATTTATAAGTTAAGCTTGAGCTTGGCTTGATAGCTTGACGAGCTTTAATCATCCAGGCTTGAGCTTGGCTTGAAAATTTTGATTAAAGCTTGAGCTTGGCTTGAAAAGTTTGAACGTATATAAAAACATTGTATCTAATAGCCAAACTCATCAATAAATATATGTATAATGTAAAATAAACTTAAACCATAATAGCCAAAATCACTAGTGTTTTACACAAATGATAACACTATAATAGTCGACAACTCAAGAAGTGTGAAAAATACATAAGGTAGGATACAAAACGTTTGGATTAATTAGGTTTAAATGACCTTGTAGAATATATGTTCAATTATTTACAAAGTAAGTCGTTATCATTATTTTAATACTCAAATTATCCCTAGTTAGTTATATAAATTTATAATGGAAATATATTTATATTAAAGCTCGAAAAAGCTTGATAAGAGCTCGAGCCGAGCTATCAAAAGCTTGAGCTTGTCTTGTTACATTTTTCGAGCTATTTTTTGAGCTTGAGCTTGATAAAAGCTTGACTAGATCGAGTCAAGCTCGAGCTCGAGGTCGAGTTGCTTAATAAAAGTTTGACTTGATTGCAGCTCTAATCGTGAGTACTGAACAATTACTTAAACTTATACAAAAATACTATATCAAAGAACACATTCTATAGATGTTTAAGCATATTACTCGTAAACAGCCATTTTTTTTTCCTGTTAGTAGTTCTTTTCAACTATACCAACTGGCACAGATACCATTTGTATCTATGTGGTTGCTTAAGCAACTAGCAAGTCACTAATTGTCTACTAGTATGAGTACTTAATTTATTTCAAATGATTAATTTCTACCAAGACTAGAATATACATGGGACAAGCATTCCATTTAGAAAACCAATACTTTAACGCTTAAAGTTGATATTCGTCATCAGTTGAATGACTCGTTATTCCTACTTTTTTGACATTTCACAATATCCCGAAAACGTAACTTTCACCATAACATATGCAAACATATCAATATAAAGAAACAATTAGAATGTTGAATTCACTTGAATCTGATTAGTACACTTCCAACATTATAACTCTTGTTGAAATTAGAGAAAACAATGTTTAACAAACCATATAAAAAAGTGACTATCTGCATTTTCCTAGAAACCACAAAAGCACTTTTGAAAAAGATTCTTAACAAACGCAATTTTGCAAACACATAATCTGTCACTAAACACAAACACACAACACGTACAGACCTTAAAAACACAAAAAATACTCGAAATGCATATTTAGCGAACCATTTGAAAAAGTGATTATTTGCGTTTCCTAAGAACCAAAAACACATATGAAAAAGTACATTAGAAACACACAATTTTGCAAACACATAATCTCTTACTAAACACAAATACACATATAGAAACCTCAAAAACATACCAAACAACCTTACTAAAACAAACAAACAAAACAAAAAAAAAAAAAAAAAAAAAAAAAAAAAAAAAAAAAAATCCCTCACTCTTGCCATAATGGATTTTGCATTTTCTTTAATAATGTTGAAGCCTTTGAATGATATATTTACGTTTGTTACAATAAATAAAGTCAACTACCCTTAGTCCTCTATGACCCAAAAGTCTTTATTATACAGTATCTGCTTTTGTTTTGTCCCTTATCTTTCTTTTTCATTGACCAATTCAATGACTTTTGTTTCTCCCTCTCATTCCACGAAATTTCCACACAAACACATCTTTTCTAGCTTAAACTTAACCACTCTCCTTTTCACATATACACAAACACATCTTTTCTAGCTTTCTTTTTCATTGTCCATCTCTTACAAACAATATCTTGAACAACCATACTTTCAATGGCTTCTTCTTCAACATCATCCGTTCAAAAGAGCTACAAGTATGATGTCTTTTTAAGCTTTAGAGGTGAAGATACTCGTAACACCTTTGTTGGCCATCTTTACGAAGCTCTTAAGCAAAAAAGCATTGAAACTTATAAAGATGATGAGAAGATAAAAAAAGGGAAAACTATTAGTGATGAGCTTATCAGAGCCATTGAAGATTCAAGATTTTACATCATTGTTTTCTCCAAGAACTATGCTTCCTCATCTTGGTGCCTAGATGAGCTAGTCAAGATTATGGAGCGTCAGAAGAAGATGAATAATCAGCCTACTGCTTATCCCGTTTTCTTTGATGTCGAGCCAACAGAAGTCCGTAAGCAAAGTGGGGCTGTTGGAGCTGCCTTCACCAAACATGGAAATAATGAATCTGCAGGCAAATGGAGAGAAGCTTTGAAACAAGCAGCTGATCTTGCTGGATGGGAGGTGAAGAACACTGATAATGGGTATTTTTTCTGTTATATATATAATATATGTTCCTGATCTATTCTCTGTGACATAAAATGGGTCGAAATGGGCACATAAAATCTTTAGCTAGATATGAAACGAGTCAAATGGGTCGAAAGTCATCAAGGTATATTTTTTGCTAAACATTATTTTTTATTGTTGTAACATAGTTATATCAATTATCTTTAACCAACTTTTTATGAAAATTACCCAACCGACCCAGCCTATATGTTATTCTTTCACTATCTATGATGAAAGGGTTATCCATGGCATCTCTTATGATTATGTTAGTATGTCATTACGTCATTCATGGTTTTATGTGTTATAGATCTGAAAATTAATTGTGTATCGGGTTCTTTAACATACAGGCATGAAGCTAAACTCGTTCAAAAGATTGTTGAAGAGATATCATTAGAGTTACGTTGTATTAACTGGGGTGTTGATGAAAACTTAATAGGCATAAAAGCCCGGATAAACGGTGTTGTTTCATCCTTAGAATTAGGTGTTGATGATGTTCGCATGATAGGGATCAAGGGGATGGGAGGTGCGGGCAAGACAACTTTGGCCAGAGCTATTTATGAACATATATCTTATCAGTTCGAAGGTTATAGCTTTGTTGAAAATGTCAGGGAAAAATCAAAACCGTCTATGTCTGATTTGAAATTATTACAAAAACAAGTACTTTCAGATGTTCTATCAGATCAAGACATCAGCGTAAGTGGTGTTCTTGAGGGGAAAAGCATGCTGAAAAAGAAGATGTGTGGAAGAAAGGTTCTTATTGTTCTAGATGATGTTGATAAGGTAGAACAACTTCTGGCGTTAGCCGGTGATTGTAGTTGGTTTAAGCCTGGAAGTAGAATTATTATAACAACTAGGGATGCACAGGTGCTAATAGCACACAAAGCGAATTTGATTCATGATGTACATTTGTTAGATGATAAGGAAGCAATGCGTCTCTTTAGTAGGCATGCATTTGGGAGAGAGATTCCAATTGAAGGGTACAAAGAGCTATCGGAACAAGTTGTACATTACGCTGCTGGTCTTCCCCTAACGATCAAAGTTTTAGGTTCGTTTCTATGTGGCAAAGATGATCTTGACTGGAAAGATGCATTAGAAAGACTAGAAACAATTCCATTGAATGAAACTATGAAAGTTTTGGAGTTAAGCTATATCGATCTAGAGGAGGATTACAAGAAAATATTCCTAGATGTTGCATGCTTGCTCAAAGATTGGGGGAAAGATGATGCAATCATGGCGCTCGAAAGCTGTGGATTTCATGCTCGGATTGGTTTAAGGGTTCTTGAACTGAAATCTCTTATAACTATTTCTTCTAAATATGGTCGGCTGGTCTTGAGCATGCATGACCATATAGAAGAAATGGGCAAGAATATTGTTCGTCATGTGAACCCCAACAAACCTGAAAGGCATAGCCGGTTATGGATTAAGCAGGAAATTGTAGATATATTGGCTAATAACAAGGTAAGTACCAACTTCGGATACTTTGCTTTTCTAAAAGTAAAATTAGTCATGGTACAAAAACAAAATTTTGATAACAAGCACCTAGTCAAATACAGTGTAGTGCTAAAGATTAATGGGCTATATATGTAACCTTCCATCTAATCAATCATGTTCATAAATTTACGTTATAAGCTTGTTTTGTTAAAACACATTAAACATTATTATTATCATCATCAACAATGATGCAGAAATGTAAAGTGATTAAAAACGACAATAATGGTTTTGACTAATAACGTATAAAAGCAAGAAAGAATTCAAAATTTGAAAAATTGGTAAATAATCCTTCCTAGAACCACTCTCTATTCTCTTTGTGTGGTCTCATTTTGAGAGTCTTTGACCACAACAAACACAAAAATTCTACACAAAAATTTTAAATTTTAATAAAATATAAATACAGATAAACCAAATTAATCTCTTTCATTCTTTCTGAATTTCAAACAACAACAACATCATCATTTCATTTCAACACCATCACCCAAAAATCCCCAAATTTAACCAAAACCCTAACCTTTAGAATATCAAATTTAACCAATTCCTCTAATTTAATTGAAAAAAATAAAAATCCCCAAATTTTTTATAAAAATTAGAAACCCTAACCTAAACATTTCATTTGAATTGGAGAAATTAACTTCACATTTTGTTTTGTAATGAAACAAATCTCATCATGGTCTCTGCTCTTTGAATTACGTACAGGGTACCCAAGAAACACAATGTATAAGACTACACCTTTTCAATATTGAAATTTTAATGAACGGTCTCGCAAACATGAAGGAACTTAGATTTCTTGATGTGAATACATATGGATTGAATCGCAACGCCTGGAAGTTTGATGAAGATAGTCTACACCTTCCAAATGCCTTACGATTTCTGAGCTGGGACCATTATCCTTTTTCAAGTTTACCCAAAACATTTCAACCAAATAATCTTGTTGGACTTGAAATTTTTAACAGCAAAATGGTTAAACTTTGGAAAGATGGAGAAGAAAAGGTAGAATAATTAATTGGTAGTTTTATCTTTCCCTCTTTTGTTAGTCATTACAGCAATTAACATTTATCTTTCCATTTTTTGTTGCTTTTCACAGCCTTTTTTAAAGCTCAGGTTCCTAAACTTCACCCGTTCACGGTATTTGAGGACCCTTGACCTTAGTGTGGCTCCGAATCTAAAGGAGTTACGTATCTTTAGTTGTTCTAAATTAAAAAAATTACACATGCCTGCTGAATGTCCAAAACTCAGATCTCTCGACCTTCGTGATTTATGGGACTTGAGGACCCTTCACCTCGGGGTTACTCCAAATCTTGAAAGCTTGAATCTTCATGATAGTCCTTGTTTGGTTGAAATTAATGCTCCTGCATTATGTCTGAAAAAACTTCTCCACTTAGACATCAGTCGTTGTGGGAGGTTTAAATCCTTTAAGTTTGACAAAAAGCTTGATTCACCTGAGGTTGTTACTTTATCTGAGTTACATCTGGTTGCAGATGCAGATGATACAGATGACGCAGATGATACAGATGATGCAGATGATACAGATATATGTGATCCCGGCAATACTTGGCCAGAGTTTCAGTATTCCTGTTATTATAAACAAGACCCGGCTTCATCTTTTGGAAATCTTGAGAGGCTTATTTCTCTAGGTTTCGGTGCTCGCATAAACGTCGATTCTTTTTCAGATATTATCTGTGGTTTACAATGTTTAAGAAAGCTTACACTTGATGGTGGTATTCCAGAAGCGCCCAAGAACCTTGACAGGTTAGATTGTCTAGAGGAGCTAAGTTTGCGGTATACAGATATTAAAAGTCTTCCAGATAGTCTTTGTATGTTGAAACACCTGAAATCTCTTGAAATCATCAATTGTCGTCTTCTTGAGAAGTTACCTGAGGATATTGGCAGATTACAATGTTTGGAAAAGCTCATTGTAAAGGATTGTATATGTTTACGAGATATTCCAAACAGCATCTGTGAGATGCATTATCTGGAATGTTTAGATCTCACTGGTTGTATATGTTTGAAAGAGTTGGATATAACAGGTACAGGCACAGGCACAGGCACAGGCACAGGCACAGGCATAACTCGTCTTCCAAAGAGCATTTATCAGTTGAAAGGTCTGCGTATTATTGATGATGATGATGATGATAGTAATGGTGATGATGACGTTGATAATAATCATGATGATGTCGAGGATGTTGATGAGGATGGTGGTGATGATGATGATGATGATGATGATGATAGTAATGGTGATGATGATGATGACGACGGCGATGATGGTGATAATGTTGATGATGAGGTCGAGGATGTTGATGAGGATGGTGATGATGATGATATGAGTGCAGGCGCACCAAAGGCCAAAAGAATTATTTTCCCAGGTACTCTCTCAGTTTTCTAATAATATGCGTTACTTTAGAGGAATTTTCAAATTAGGGTCAATAATTAAGATATTTTCTGCCCATGATGCATGTTTTACTGTTGATCCTAACAATGAAACCGTTTCCTGAAATTAGGCAGGTCTGATGACCAAGAAGATCAGCACAAAAGGTGATTTACCCAACTACACGCTAATTAATTAGTTTATTTGCAATGACAAACTCAATAATCCCTAACTAAACAATACTTGTTTATCTTCATGTGCTTAGGGTATGTATAACTAAAGGATGATGTGCTCAATAATGAACTTGATGTTTAATGTCTGTTCTCACTGGTTAGCTTCTGGCTCAATCAATTATCCCATCGACATCAAGGTCTCAGATTATTTTGATATCTACAGTTCAAAGGCTTCATTTCTAATAGATTTGAAGGGTTGTTGGTCATCAATAGGATAGTTGTATCAACATGAGATTTTAAAAGTAGGATTATATCTGTTGTTTTATGTAAAACTTGCCACTTTGAAGCATTCCGAATTGAAGTTAAAATTTTTTATGAATTGCAGTTTACATAGTTGATTTCTTTATGATAAAATAGAAGGTTCTTTTCTTAGTTATTTACTCATATCATCAAGCATCTCCATTTCATAAAATATGTTATATGCATTGGGATGAAATCATGAAACTATTGAACATAAAAATACTTGACTTTTTAGTCAAACTACTGACTTTCATCAAATTCAACGAGTTTGTATCAAAGGGCATATTTTACTGGATCTTTTGAACCTATTTAACATGTTTTAGCAATCATTAAATGTTATTGATCACATTCTTAGTACTTTGACATCTTTGAGAATTTGTTTGCTTTATTTTTCAGACATTATATTTCAAACTGAAAGTTGCTCCTTTGTATAATCTTGTCAAAATTGTGTACCTTCATTTTAGGACATCAATATCACCTTCAATGTTTTTTTTATCCGACATAAAATCAACTTAGAGTTTGAATTTATATACGATCAGTTCATGGATTTCAGCCAACAGCGTTGACCATTTCAGAAAGTCAACTGCAATCGTATTGAAAATGGTGGCCTTTTAATGCAAGATTGGATATTATCACGTTATAAATAAACTCAGTAAGGGCGTAAGGCGTCATAAGTGATTTGATTATCATGAACCACAAGTATCATTTACATGTGTTGCAGTTAAAACTTTAATATACGATACAATATTAATGTCATAATCACAATACAACGGTAGATACACTTCTTCATCTCTATGGCATATTCCTATTGAACTGACAAAGAGATGTTATATTTAGAAAATTTCAGATGTCGATGGATAGAAATGTGTGTTAATATGTTATTTTTGTTTACACTGTTGATCGTTTTCATAATGAACTCGATGTTCGATCTCGAGGCCTTGCATTGGGGTCAATCAGTTTTGGGATTTCAACCTCAACTTCCCTGTTGTATCGTCCTACAGAAGATATCAATAGTTCAAACTTCAAAGGCTTTTTAGTTCAACAGATTTGAAGGGTCATCAACAGGAGAGTTGCATCAACATGAAGCTGTTAATAGTATATATGATTGATTTTGTTTTCTGTCATACTTTATGTTAATCAGAAACGAAGCTAGATAATTTAAGTGTTGACTTCTGAATATGGTGGGGTTTGATAAAGATATTGGCAATAATCATTTTATAACTAGATACATGAAGTTTTTTCTAACTTTTTTCTTAATGAATATGGTGGGGTTCGACTGGCTTTTATGGAAGTTACTGAACCTTTTCAGTACTAACAAACTATAGGAACATGATTTTGAAGCTTTCAAAGTTTGAGTTAATAAGTTAATGCCTGATGTTCAACTTACAGCGTTGACTTCTTCAAAAAGTCAAACTGCTAACTTGATGAAAATGGTAGAATGTTGAAACGAGTTTGAATATAATCATGGTAGATTGTTCAAGTGATAAACTTATCTTAACCATGTTTGAATATGTTCTAAATTAGGATGGATATTGTTTAACTTACTAGTGTCAAGGGAAATGATCTACTAGTTGTCTAGAATTTGAAGGTCCAAAATAGTTTGTACTAATCCATTGATTCATTATTTGGTACTCTAATCTTTATGTAATAGTGGTGGTCAAGTTTTGGTTTTTACATATACTTTTTCGACGAGGTTTTATATGGCAACCTTACTTATTTTCACTTTGGATGCTTTAGTTTATCATTTATGAAATTTTCGAAAGTTGCATATGCAGGCCATGGAACCTGTTTAACAATCTTATGTCAATTACTGAAAATTCTTTGAGTGAGCAACCAGTAATTAATGAATAAATTGTTGACAGGTAAAGAATCAATGACCTTGTACCAAATAAAGGGTCTTTATTCCCCACCCAAGTTTCATTTGTGATTAAGTATTGCCACATCATAACTCAGCCGTAATATTGATACAATAGGAAGATTAAGATAGTTTATGAATACAATAAGAAAAAAAAAAAGTTCATGCATATAATAGGAAAAAGTGGTAAGTTAGATGTATTTTTAGACATTTTTCCCTAATACTTTCAGAACAACGTAGTAGTAATAAACAAGGAAAATTATAGCCAAAATGTTCAATAACAAGTTATTCCTGTCAATCGTCGATATTTGACATATATGAAGTTATCAATCTTAGATACGTGGTTAACCTTTATATGAATGGAAGGTAACTTTTGCCTGATTGCATATTGTAAGCTATCAATGAAGTCGAAGTAGATTATCCATTACATGTGGGAAAAAGCATATCCATAGACAGATTATGTAATTTCATAACGATTAAAGTGTTATATATATATATATATATATATATATATATATATATATATATATATATATATACATATACTGTAAGGTTCTTTTCAGAACCAAATAAACAGTGATATGATAGGACTTTGGTTTATCCACCTAATTCCATAGTTTTTGCAAAACAATCACTCTCTTGAACATTATCTTTATTATTGTTATATACAAGTTTAAATTGGGATGTAATCTTTAAGGGAGGTGATTTTCTCCTCTGTTTAGACCACGTTAACATCAACTATTAAAAACGACACGACAAGCATCACATTTATATGTATTACAATTGTATGGTTGGATCATGTGTTGTCCCAAGTGATTTAGGTGAGCTCGAGTGACAACAAGCATAGGCTTCGTTATGAATATTTGATAGGTGTGCGTGCCCCTTTATTCATATTATATCTTCTTGTAACGAAAAGGATGAAGATGCCTCCTTAGTAGTTTCGGTTTACATGTTTCAGTTGGATAAACTAAATTTCAGATGACTTGAAAACACTACAACCCAAGTGTAAGTTATGAGGAACTGTATATAATAATAATAATAATAATAATAATAATAATAATAATAATAATAATAATAATAATTATTATTATTATTATTATTATTATTATTATTATTATTATTATTATTATTATTATTATTATTATTATTATTGAGGTCAAATGTGTGGATATCGGATATGGGTTCCTCCCTTTCTCTTTCTCCTCTTTTGGAGAACTTGAGAAAGATGCAGTAACTCTTCTAAAGCGTATTCGACGTTTCTCTTCGATTCAAGACATTGGAGCACGGGCTGCCGTTCATATTTTTAATAGGATTGGTTTCGCTATTGCTAGAGGTGTGGGGGCCCAGTTGGTTTCTCGGCTCCCCACCAATTTCTTGTAAAAATCCTATTTATTGTTAATAAAAGTGTTGGTTTAAATAATAATAAAAAAATAGTAATAATAATAACAATAATAATAATAATAATAATAATAATAATAATAATAATAATAATATGACAACGGATACAAGTTCATACCATTTGCTTTTTCTACATTCTGAGAATTCGATACAGAGGTTTTGGACATACTTTCACGAATTAAGTCTATTGCCAGTAGCCACTCCAACAATGCTAAAAGTGGTGTTAGCTTTTGTATTCAGAAAGGAGTGGGAGCACAGCTTGTGTCTAAACTCTCATTCTGTTAAAAGTTACGTATAAATATTAATAAGTAAATGTCTAGTATCGGACCCGAGACCTCGGGATTGCACACTTTACAAACAAGAATAATGTATAATAAATATATATATGTTAAATGTATCGTATATATATATATATATATATATATATATATATATATATATATATATATATATATATATATATATATATATATATATATATATATATATTTATGAACACTTAATGGACTAAATGGTCATTAGTTATTAAACGTATGGACTAATTATCATTAGGGACAAAAGGAAAGGACTAGAGTGTAACTTGGGAGTCAAGAAAGATCTAGAACACCCTTGAGGGTGCCTAGGCCGGTCGAACAAGGGGGGGAAAGCCCAACCCATGTTTGTCTTGTGCTCCAAGTTTTATCTAGTATAAATACAAGGCCTAGGATTAGGGTTTCACATCTTTTGTGCACACACACTAACCCTAAATCTTTTCTCCTTGTCTTTTCTTTTGTGGCCGATCGTCCAACCCCCCTCCAAGGGATTTGGGTCGATTTTGGATAAACCAAAATTAAGTGGTTTTGTTTACTTGCATCAAACCTTTATTCGTTGGTAGTTTGTGTGTACAAGAACGAGGTAATTACTTACTTTAGTAATTATCAAGAGATCGATAAACAAAACGGTAAGGGGTTTATCATTGATCTATTTGTACAAGAATCAAGGTTTATTTGAAGTGCATCGAGTACGTTTACTATTTATGTTTTAGTTAATCTTTATACGTGTTATTACTTGATCCTAGCTTCCGCAATATGTGTACTTTGATTGTCAAACTCTGACAGTGGCATCACGAGCCATGGATAACATGTAATTGATTACTAAAACGTAATAAAAATCGGATCTTTAATTGTTTTAGATACATGTTTTTTCTAGGGTTTTCTTTAAAATTTTTTTATAAAATTTTGTAACCCTAACCCTAATTTTAGGGGGGGGGGGGTCGATTTCCACTAAAAAAAACCCTAATTAGGGTTTGTGGTTTTCTTGATTAAATTATAATCATATAGAAACCCTAGGTCTAAACCGGTTTTTGTGAACGTACTTGTGACCTATGTGCTAATTGTTAGGTTAATCCGTGACGAAACATGCATGTTAGTCATGGATCTTATTTGATTATTTATTGTCACATGTTTTAAATAGATCTAAAATTGGGGAAGACTCCATATATATATTAAAATCAAATTATATGCTATGTGGTGTGTATATTATCTTTGGCCTACGCAATTGATTCGTCAATGTATGTGGCTCCACTTCCATTAAGAAGGGAAGGCCCTAGGTGATTACATGCATAATTATACCTATAATTGATTTTATTAGGATCTTTTTAATTTGGTTTGCATGTGGCTAATTGTTTCACGTTTTATTATTAGTTGTTTATTTTTCTTTAAATTACTTGTTTTTATTGTTTTCTTAATTGTTTGACTTGATGTAAGCAATAAAAAGGGTGATTTTCATAAAAGAAAATAATATAGACTAATAACGGTGAAACTAAAGTGATAAAGTAAGAATCTTGCAAGGTCTTAAGTGCCGATAGTGGTCCGATTCGCACGGTAACCAGCTCCCAGGCGAGACTAGCAAAATTCATACTTTATTATAAGATTTTGAGATTGAATCCATAAACTTTTGCTTGATTGATGTTTTGTACAAATATGCTTTTAAAATTAAGTCCTTTAAGACGATATTCATAACCGTGATTTGAAGGCTTAGAAAAGAGCCTTAGAGTATGCCTTGGTTATCACAATCTTGAATATGTCTTAAACGAATTACTTTTAAAATCATAATTGTAGAAAGTCATCTTAGGGTTTGTTAAACCTCAAGTAAAACTTTGTGTATTAATTTCACGAATTGGTAATAAAAAGGTTTTGAAAACTTATGCTATAAAGATGAGTGCATGCATCTTTATACATATTTTGATTTACACATCAAAAATAAATACCCTTATAATTTAAGTTACATGCCATCTACCTATAAGAAACACTTGGAATTTTAATTTAGTAAACGTGAGACCTTGGCTAAATTACTATAACAAGGTAAAATTCTTTTAACGCGTGAGACCATAATTGTAATTTTACAGTTTCTAAGGTAGACGACTTAATTAAGTTGTGCGTGAGACCTAGAACTTAAGGCATGAGATGGGATGAAACATGCTTACAAGGCAAATTGATGAATCAATTTGATGTAATTCCCATAATGATCTAGGAATTGGAAATCTTGTTTGCCAATTATTGTTCGAAAGATTACTATCTTTTGTACTTTCACCACTAGCAGATCAACTGATGTGGTGGAACTATGTAAAGTTAGATCCTAGGTTTTCAAGAAAATTTTGGTGGTTATATGAATACAACTTTGGGTATTTTATTTTCTTGAAAATATTTATTATCGAAAATACTAATGTTTGAAATTTTATCTGTAGATATGGCTCAACCCGATACCCCATCTGTGATTTCTGCTTTCAAGAGTCATCTTGAGAGAGAGAGAAACTGACTGGAAAGAATTTCAATGATTGGTACCGCTCACTTAGAATTGTCTTGAGGTCGACCGGTAAGATGGACTATTTGACCGAAGAATGCCCAGCTGAGTCTGCTGCTTCTGAACCAGAAGCAGTCAAGGCGGCATGGAGGGTGGAACATGCTAAGTTTAATGAGGTTGCTTGTTTAATGCTCACTAGCATGAGTGCTCAATTACAAAAGAAGTTTGAGTACTTTTTCCCAAAAGATATGCTTGATGTTCTTAGGCAATCTTATGAGAAACCACTAGTAGTTGAATTGTATGATGAATTGGACAAGCTACATAACTGCAGGCATGGTGATGGTAAACCAGTTGAAGATTATGTGACTGAGATGAAGGAATCTTTTGATCAGCTTCACGGAATTGGATTTGGTTACCCTGACAATGTGCAAGTGCACTTGATCAACAGGTCCCTTAACAAGGACTTTGCTGGTTTTGTGCAGAACTTCAATATGCATTGCTCGGGGAAGACAGTATCTGAATTACTCGCATTGCTTATTGAGTATGAGAAAAGTCTACCAGCCAAGGTCAAGAATCCTACCCCGCAAGTGTTGGCAATTCATGGTGGGAGAATCCAGAAGAAATCGCATGTGAACAAAGGCAAAGGGAAGGTTAACAAAGGCAAGCAGGTCATGGCTTATCAACCTGAACCCAAGATGAAGCAACATCAACCTAAGCAGAAAAATGTGAATCCACCAAACAAGAAGGATCAGGCATGTCACCATTGTCATGAAAAGGGCCATTGGAAGCGCAATTGTCCTCTCTATATTCATGACTTGCGACTCAAGAAGCCTGGGAATGAAGCTGGTAACCCCAGCTCATCATGTGCGTTCTTTATGATTGAATTATTCACTCTTACTCCTAAATTGAATTCATGGGTATATGATACGGGATGTGGCATTCATATTTGCAATACCATGCAGGGGTTTAGAGTTGAGAGAAAGCTGGCCTATGGACAACAAATCTTGCACGTTGGTAACGGAGCGCATGCAGGAGTTGAAGCTATAGGAGTTTATGATTTAGTGTTGCCTTCGGGCTTAGTACTATCTTTAAATAATTGTCATTATGCACCGTCAATTGTTAGAGGTGTAATTTCATTTTCATGTTTGTTGAACCTTGGTTTTGAGCATACTATTTCTAGCAATGGAATTTCGGTTTCTTTAAATGGTGTTTTTTATTTTAATGCTATTGCTGTGAATGGTGTCTTTGAAATTGATATGAATGATAATGATAATGCTTTTGTTAAAACTAATTCAATGTATAGCATCAACAATAAGAGAATCAAGAAAAGTCTGGATTCATCTTATCTTTGGCATTGTCGACTTGCTCACATTGGCAAAGATCGCATGAAAAAGCTGCAACATGATGGGCTTTTAGAAAAGATCAATGATGAATCATTTGATAAATGCGAATCTTGCATTGCTGGGAAGATGACTAAGAAACCCTTTAAAAATAGGATTGAAAGGGCGAATGATCTACTTGGTCTTATTCACACAGATGTGTGTGGACCACTTAGACATGTGTCAAGGAGAGGTGCTAGCTACTTCTTAACATTTACGGATGACTACAGCCGTTATGGTTATGTTTATTTACTTAAACATAAACATGAGGTGTTTGAGACATTCAAAGTGTTTAAAGCAGAAGTAGAGTTGCAACTAGGAAAGAAGATTAAAGCTCTTCAATCCGATAGAGGTGGTGAATACCTGAGTCAAGAGTTTATAGATTACTTAGCAAAGGAGGGAATTGTCCAGCATCTTACTTCTCCATATACTCCACAACAAAATGGTGTATCTGAAAGAAGGAATCGTACATTGCAAGACATGATACGATCTATGTTTAATCTGACAACTCTTCCTTACTCGTTTTGGGATTATGCCTTAGAATCTGCAGTTCGCATTTTAAATATGGTTCCAACAAAGAAGGTTGATAAGACTCCATATGAAGTATGGACTGGAAAAGCTCCTAACTTGTCTTATCTAAAGGTCTGGGGTTGTGAGGCGTATGTTAAACGTGACTCAGCAGACAAACTCCAACAAAGATCTGTAAAGTACATCTTCGTAGGTTACCCTAAGGAAACTATGGGTTACTACTTTTATTACCCAGCTGAAAACAAGGTTTTTGTTGCAAGGTATGGAGACTTCTTAGAAAAGGAGCTCATATCTCAAGAATCCAGTGGGAGAGTATATGATCTGGAAGACGATCATGAAGATGTGACACCTTCTGAAAACACTAGCCAACTTTCTGAAGAACCTGAAAGTTTAGGTCCTCCACCAGAAGTTGAAGTGATTTCCGTTCGCAGATCTTCAAGATCTGTGAAGGCTCCTACACGTCTATGTTTAAACGTAGAGTGTGATGACAACTTGTCAGGGGATCTTGATGAACCTACAAGTTATAAAGCTGCCATGAATAGTCCTTAAAAGGAAAAATGGCAGGGAGCTATGAATGGGGAAATGCAATCCATGAAAGACAATGAAGTCTGGGAAGAAGTAGACCTACCTCCGGGTGCCAAGCTAGTTGGGAGTAAATGGCTCTACAAGAAGAAGACTGATATGGATGGCATTGTACACACCTATAAGGCCCGTTCGGTAGCTAAAGGCTATACTCAAACTTTAGGTGTTGACTATGAGGAGACCTTTTCTCCTGTAGCTGACATAAGGGCAATTAGGATTCTTATAGCCATAGCCGCTTACTATGACTATGAGATTTGGCAAATGGATGTCAAAACCGCCTTCTTAAATGGTCGCCTAGATGAAGACATCTATATGGCGCAGCCTGAGGGGTTTGTGAATCCAGAATTCCCAGATCGTGTATGCAAGCTTAAAAGATCCATTTATGGATTAAAGCAAGCATCACGACAATGGAATAAAAGATTTGATAGTGAAATTAAGAAGTATGGATTCACTCAAAATCTTGATGAGCCATGTGTATATCACAAAGTTAGTGGGAGTAATGTAATTTTCCTTATATTATATGTCGATGACATATTGATCATGGGGAACGACATTCCAAGTTTACAAAAGGTTAAGGAATATCTTGGAAGTTGTTTTTCTATGAAAGATCTAGGGGAAGCTGCATTTATTCTGGGAATCAAGATATATAGAGATAGATCTCAGCGATTAATTGGATTAAGCCAAAGTGCTTACATTGATAAAATATTGAAGAGATTCAGTATGCAAAATTCCAAGAAAGGATATTTGCCGATGCAAGAGCAACATGGCTTGAGCAATAAAGTTTGTGCTTCAACACCCGAAGAGGTGCAACGCATGAAGAGAGTCCCTTATGCTTCGGCTGTGGGATCTATAATGTATGCGGTGAAAAGCACAAGGCCTGATGTGGCGTTTGCTCAGAATTTAACCAGTCGATATCAGCAGAACCCAGGTGAAAAACACTGGACTGCTGTTAAGAATATTCTTAAGTACCTTAGGGCTACTAAAGAGATGTTCTTGGTATATGGGGGTACTCCATCTGCAGAGCTTGATGTAACAGGTTACTGCGATGCTTCTTGGAAAGGTGATAAAGATGATACGAAGTCTCAGACGGTTTATGTCTTTGTCATTAATGGAGGAGCTGTTGATTGGAGGAGGAAAAAGTAGAGTGTACTAGCGATGTCTGCTACAGAAAGTGAGTATATAGCTGCTTCAGAAGCTGCAATGGAAGCTGTTTGGATTAGGAAGTTTGTTTCAGGGCTTGGGGTTATGCCTTCGATTCAGCGACCTATAAAAATGTATTGTGACAACTCAGCCGCAATTACATTTGCCAATGAACCTTGAATCATGAGAGGCACCAGACATTTCCCGATTAAGCACCACTATGTCAGAGAACAAGTTGAGATAGGTGAAATCGAAATGCTCAAAGTTCACACAGATGAAAACTTAGCTGATCAATTTACAAAGCCTTTACCTGGCACCAAGCTTTACAAGCATGCTGAAGGAATAGGACTTAAATTAGCTGATAGTTTCATGCCCATTTGTGATTAGTATTTGGATAAAGGATGTAATGTACAATTATTAATATTTACTGAAATAAAATATTGGTTATGTTTATTTATTCATTGTCTTATTAATAATATATCCTATATTTGCATGTTTAAGATCCGTGAATAATTTATTATTCTAAATAGTCCGTTGTCGATTAATGATATGGGAATATCATTAAACTAAGACAATTTTGAGTATTGGTTAAGGGTATACTTGAAAGTATATTGATGCGTAGTCATACCAATTTCACATGATATTCAATGAATTGAGTATTGGACTTATCCCAACAATATGATTTAAATTAATTGTGAGAATCATATTTAATAGTTATCCTTAGACTTGAGATACCAGATAAGTGTCATGGACGTAGTGCATTTTGTGGAGCAATCTACCGCTTACCGTAATTGGAAGTCATAAGGGTTGTTTTCAGAATGTTGCAAAGTTCATGGGTTATTCTTGTAGTCAAGAGAGAATTCGCTCCTTCTGATTTGTTCAGAAGTTTAATACTGCTGGGCCCCTCGTAGGGTTGACAAAATGTTTGCGTGGCCACGCCCAAAGTCTATCTGGAATACGTTCAGATGTTTTGGTAATTTTGTTCAATCATAAAGAGACGAGAAACAGAATTTAATAAAGAACCTCACATCTTTATTAATGTAGTGTTAGAGGCGAAAGGATAATAATAATGATGAATCATTAAAGGTTTTCCAGGAAACCTAGCTCAGGTCGAACTAGGGGCATTGGAGTGTTGCAAGACGCTAACCAGTGTCATTTTACTATTAATAGATATACGAGTGGGAGCTGTTAAAAGTTACGTATAAATATTAATAAGTAAATGTCTAGTATCGAACTCGAGACCTCGGGATTGCACACTTTACAAACAAGAATAATGTATAATAAATATATATATGTTAAATGTATCGTATATATATATTTATGAACACTTAATGGACTAAATGGTCGTTAGTTATTAAACGTATGGACTAATTATTATTAGGGACAAAAGGAAAGGACTAGAGTGTAACTTGGAAGTCAAGAAAGATCTAGAACACCCTTGAGGGTGCCTAGGCCGGTCGAACAAGGGGGGGAAAGCCCAACCCATGTTTGTCTTGTGCTCCAAGTTTTATCTAGTATAAATACAAGGCCTAGGATTAGGGTTTCACATCTTTTGTGCACACACACTAACCCTAAATCTTTTCTCCTTGTCTTTTCTTTTGTGGCCGATCGTCCAACCCCCCTCCAAGGGATTTGGGTCGATTTTGGATAAACCAAAATTAAGTGGTTTTGTTTACTTGCATCAAACCTTTATTCGTTGGTAGTTTGTGTGTACAAGAACGAGGTAATTACTTACTTTAGTAATTATCAAGAGATCGATAAACAAAACGGTAAGGGGTTTATCATTGATCTATTTGTACAAGAATCAAGGTTTATTTGAAGTGCATCGGGTACGTTTACTATTTATGTTTTAGTTAATCTTTATACGTGTTATTACTTGATCCTAGCTTCCGCAATATGTGTACTTTGATTGTCAAACTCTGACACATTCAACTTCATGTAAATTTTTATAGTTCTAATAATAATAATAATAATAATAATAATAATAATAATAATAATAATAATAATAATAATAATAATTATAATAATAATAATAATAATAATAATAATAATAATAATAATAATAATAATAATAATAATAAATCATCTCTTAGATATTAAAAAGCAAAGATTATACACAAATGAAAAGCTAATGTACAAAATATGAGTGTAAGATCTTATTTATGTGGTTTTTACATAACAAAAGAGGGTGTTTGTTCATTTGTCCCACATCGCCCAATCCATCAAAGTTTACATGGGGAGACTTCTTATAAATGAAGTGGGCAATGTGCAACTAATGTGCAAATGTGCCAAAAGGGCCCTCGGCGACACCCCTAATACAACAGAATTTAAGGCTTTGTTTGACTATTGCTACTATACAAACCAAGTTAATTGAGGCAAAACAAAAAAATCATATTTCCTCATTAGCCACTACTAATCGGTCCATTGTATGGGTTACCATGACTAAAGTTCGAATCCGTTATATATACCGGTATAAGAAAGAAGAATTATGTGGATATGAGAAAGAAATTATCGTGTTTTGGGTGGTTATGCATTTGCGGAAGTGTTCATGTATGTGGAAAATTTACATATCGTGTGAAAACAAGAAATGATTGCATTCTAGATAATTATGAATTGTGTTTCATTTTTGGCACATGAGATATTTAGAGATTATGATTATTTTTACAAAAAATAAGCTACTTTAAAAATAATATTTGTTTGGCAGACTAACTTATAAGAGATTATGTATATATAAAATAAATAATCTACCATAATTTCTGAAAATCAAAAATTACTTCATATAGCTTATAAAAATAATCTCATTTTATAATATTTTTCAGCAGGGTGCCAGCACCAGCACCATCTATTTTTGCCAAACATACCTATATGTTCATGCATGTTTAAGGAGCTGAAGTTTATACCATATATATCAAATCTAGACTATAGATACACGAGTTTCGCGAGTAGCAAAATAAAACATACGTATCCATTATGACCAGTGTTTTTGAGTGGTGATATATAGGCCTAAGAATGAGACCTAACAATAGACCTACTTCATTCATCTTTTGACAAGTGTACTATGCTTTTTCTCTTTCATCATTTTCCACCAATTAATGTTTTAAATGCACCAATCATGTCTTTAGTTCTAATTTTTATCTGTAGCTTTTAGGCATCCAAATCATTTTTCTAATCATATTGCTAAAATATGATGTAAAAATCATAAGAAATGAGCACCAACGTGTATCTGGTGGAGCATTACTCCCGAAAAGGCTCCCCGATAACGGAGTGGGTTTAGTGGAGCATCGCCCCAATGGGGTGCACCGATAAGATCCCCAATGGGGATCGGGGCGGGTTTGAGGCATGGTTTGCAAATCGGGTTTGGGGATGGTGATGGTCGCCCAGCCCTACCCACCCCACTGCCATTCCTAATTGTGATGTATGTAAAACGTATGCTTATTTGTAGTGTTGTTACGTGGTATGAGAAAAGGGTCTTAACTAATTGCTTTTTAAATTTGCTTTTGCTTGGAACAGTTGTTAACAAGAAAAACAAAGCCAAAAGTAAGTCTTATTCCACATCACCTAATGAAGAACAAACTGATGGGAAGAAGATCTTAAAAACCACTTCACTTTTTAAGTCAACGAGTGACGATAACTTTTTGCCTTTTATGCTTAATTTTACTAAATTTATACAAATGTTCGATGTGCAGAATGAGGGATGCTTTTAAAATTGGAAAATGATTCACAACATACCAATTGGTCCTTATAGATGAGTGTAGGGCTGAGCACAAAACCGATCGAACCGAGCCGATCCGGAAAACCGAGCCGAAGCAGACCGAACCGACCATTTTCGGTTCTATGTGTTGAAATAATGGATAAATATTAATATATAAATGTCTAGTATCGAACCCGAGACCTCGGGATTGCACACATTACAAACGAGAGTCAAAGATTAATAAATATTAATTGTCAGATATATTTATTAATAACACAAGTTTAAGGACTAACTATCGTTAAAAGGAAACGAAAAGGACTAGATTGAAACTTGGTAACAAGAAGGATCCGAAACACCTTTCTTTGGTGTGTGACCGGTCGATCAAGGCCCAAAGGGGAAACCCATTTCCTTTGCTTGTTCACCAAGTATTCTCTAGTATATATACAAACCCAAGGGTCATTGTTTTCACACCTTTTGTGCACACACAATACCCTAAGTTTGGTTTCTTCCTTTGTTCTATTCTTGGCCGATCGAACACCCTAAACTTTTAGGGTTTCGATTTTTTGTTCTTCCAAAAACAATACTTGTGTTTAATCTTGCAATTAATTTGATTCGGTATTAGTTTGTGTGTACAAGAACGAGGTAACAACATACTTTTGTTGTTATCAAGGGATCGATTAACAAAACGGTAAGGGGTTAATCATTGATCCATATAAACCCTAATTAGGGTTCATCACATGTTCAAGATTAATTATTGATTCTTGTTTTGCTAGAATCATTAAAGGTACGTTCCAATTTAATTTATGTTAATCTTTTATATGTTATAGATGTTCCTATGCTTCCGCATATGTGTTTCCCTGTTTATATGATGGTCATGATTCTAATATTCTAATAGTGGTATCAGAGCTTGCTATAACATGTAATTGATTACATAAAACACATAAAAAAACGAATTTTGATTGTTTTAGATACATGTTTTGGATCTAGGGTTTTGTATTTTTTAATTTTTTCGAAACCCTAACCCTAATTTTGGGGGGGGGTCGATTTATTCCATGAACCCTAATTAGGGTTTGTGGTTTTATTAATTAATTGGATTAGAAACCCTAGGTTGCCTACATGTTTATGTGTTATTTGGGCGTATCCTTGACCTAATTGGTAATTGTTATGCTTTGATCCGTGACGAAACATGCATGTTAGTCATGGGTTATTAATTGTTTATTAATTGTTAAGCTTTTTCACATGTTTAGATAGATCTAACATTGGGGAAGATCCCATAATTATTAAAATCAATTATGTGTTATGTGGTATGTGATTAGCTTTGGCCTACGCAATTGACTTGTCAATGTATGTGGCTCACTTCCATTAAGAGGTGAAGGCCCTAGTTAATTATATACATATAAAAACCTAGAATTGATTTTGTTAGGATCTTTTCACAAAAGATTGCATGTGGCTAATTGTTTCACCTTTATAATTGTTATGTTATTAGTTGTTTTAATTTGTCTTTATTACTTGTTTTATTGTTGAATTGTTGGACACGTTTGTAAGCAATAAAAGGGTAATTTTTATAAAGAAAATAATATGGACTAATAACGGTGAAACAAAAGTGATAAAGTAAGAATCTTGCAAGGTCTTAAGTGCCGCTAGTGGTCCGATTCGCACGGTAATCAGCTCCCAGGCGAGACTAGCAAAATTCAAACTTTATTACATGATTTTGAGATTGAATCCATAAACTTTTGCTTGATTGATGTTTTGTACAAATATACTTTTAAAATTAAGTCCTTTAAGACGATATTCATAACCGTGATTTGAAGGTTTAGAAAAGAGCCTTAGAGTCTGCCTTGGTTAACACAATCTTGAATATGTCTTAAACGAATTATTTTTAAAATCATAATTGTAGAAAGTCATCTTAGGGTTTATTAAACCTCAAGTAAAACTTTGTGTATTAATTTCACGAATTGGTAATAAAAAGGTTTTGAAAACTTATGTTATAAAGATGAGTGCATGCATCTTTATACATGTTTTGATTTTCACATCAAAAATTAATACCCTAAAATTTAAGTTACATGCCATCTAACTATAAGAAACACTTGAAGTTATTATTTAGTAAACGTGAGACGCATGCTAAATTTTAATGACAAGGTAAATTTCCGAGTGTGCGTGAGACCACACATGGAGAATTTGCAGTTTCTAAGTTAGACAACTTAATTAAGTTGATGCGTGAGACCTAGAGCTTAAGGCATGAGATGGGATGAAACATGCTTACATGACAAATTGATGAATCAATTTGATGTAAATCCCATAATGATCTAGGAATTGGAAAAGTGTTTGTCAATTATTGTTCGACAGATTACCATCTTATATACTTTCACCACTAGCAGATCAACTAATGTGGTGGAATCTATGTAAAGTTGGATCCTAGATTTTCAAGAAAATATGTTGGTTATATGAATATATCCTTGGGTATTATATTTTCTTGGAAATATAAATTATCAAAAATACTAAAATTGAATTTTGTAAATTCTTTAAATGTATTAATGCAACTCAAAACCGTAAACGTAAGTTATTCTTTTAATTGATCTACACCCGTTTGGGTTTTTGGTTAGAGTCAATATTTACAAAAGGAATAAATATAGTCTTCTTTCCATTAGGAGAAGTGTGAGACTTAAATCCTATTCATTTTCATGAATGAGAAAGGTATAATAGGATGATTAGAATTGTCTAAATTCTAAATACATAACTCATAGCAAACTTTAATAGTAAGAGTATATGCACCTTATGAGTTATTAAATTAGAAGCTAGACTGATTACTGCATAATGGTAAAAGACGAATTAGATTATTTTATCTAGTTGTTTTGGTTTGACCATTTACAGATACTACATACAATTGTTGGAATGGTAAATCTATAAAGGAAGATATTGCATGCCCAGATTTTTTCAAGTTAATAGTTTGGAATGTGATGAATCACATTTATGTAGTAGATTACATCCTTTTATAACCTATATAATTGTTTGAATGGGTTTTTCTTAAAAGATGTAGGAAAGTAAACAAGTACACTATTTCCTTTCACTGATTAATGAAACATTTACAATGTTGTCAAATTCAGTGGGAGTATTGTGTTCTTATGGCTGAATAAGGGATTATTATAATGTTCTCTAATTCAGTGAGAGTTACAAGACTTATTGTCTTGATTGTAACTTAGATTATTTTTGAATATCTCAAGGTAATTACTTTCCAAATATAGACACTAATATTTTCAAGGATAGTCATGTACGTTTCCTTGATTGATTGAGTAAACTCTATATCTACTAAGTTATGTTAATGACACAAATCATATTGTTCAAATTAACAAACGCATGCGTGTTGTCTATATGATACATGGTGTTGTACCATGCACAAGTGGAAGAAATCTTCATTATGTGCAAAGTACAACACATAAGAATATGATTTAAAAGATTCTCTTAAGTGCAAAGTAAGAGATTATAATTCTAATTAGATTAATACATCTAATCTAAGAAACACTTGGTGTTGAAATTTAGTAAACGTGAGACGCAGACTAAATATTAACAACAAGGTGAATTTCATGTATGTGTGAGACCAACATGGATATTTTACAGTTTCTAAATTAGACATCTATTAGAACATATGTGTCAAATGACAATACTATTTCAGCTTTAATATTTATGTATTATTGGAATGACATAAATGCATGAAGTAATATAATACTACTTCAATAATTATGTATTCTTAGAATGACATAAATAAATAAAGTAGTGTGTTAACTTGAAAATATTATTGAAACCAAATTATGGTGTTCATGATTACTTTAATAATACATGTTTATACTTTATTGTATAGTTATAAACATGAAGTCTTCTAAGTATTACAAGACTTATAATTAAGTAAGACGTTAGCTTGTTATGGTCTTTTAATTAAGACATATACAAGAAGTCATTGAGTTGATCAATGATTAATAATAGTATAGTAGGTTTATAACAAGTTTATGTTTTTATAAGACATAAACATGAAGTGACTTGATTAATAAGTACTTGGGATATAAAGCATGCAATTGGTTTGGAAATACTATTATACCATTAAGTTGACTTAGTTGGTAAATAGGTATGCCAACAGGAATATGGTTATCTTATATATATTGTTAGATATTCTTACAATATTAATTCTAATTGAAGTACCACATATGGATAGTATGTTCAGTTAGGGAATCAAACTCTTGTTAGATTGTTTGATTGAAGATAACTATGATTTCTTTTCTTCTAAAAGTTATCAAGGTTAGAAATTGAGTATGGCTTGAATATACTCAATTAGACTCCTAGAAGATTAATAAGACGTTATTGGACTATGAAATGTGATGAATCACATTAAGTCTTAAATTGAAGTTCTGAATTTGTTAAGCTACTTATAAGAAGGTTGTTAACAAAAGAATATCAGGAACTATCAATGTGTATTTGTAATGTCCTAAAAGAGAACGCTGGATTGTTGCTCTAATTGCTAAGTACTTATATTCTATATAATGCTAAAGGCAAATGGGAGTATTTTATCTTGAAAAGATAGAATTACAAGATACATAATCTTCTAAAATCACACTAGTGAAAATCATGATGAGGCAAAACATGTAAATGATAAACCTCAAGATGATGGAATTATCATTCATAGATCCACTTGGATATCTCAGGTATTTAATAAATATGCTGATGATTATATGAAGTAGTATTACCAAATAATGAATTGGGTAAAATACTCATATTATGAATGTTGTAGATGCTGTTCATAAAGATATTCAAATTTAAAATTTGGTTTATCTTAATTCTTAATAGTTAGAGAATGAAGATGAGTTTATTCAAAGATAATATAACCCTAGTGGTTTAAATCTTTGTGTAATAATCATATGGACAAAATTGTATACATATCTTAATGTATGTTTTATGACAAGATTATTAATCATACTTAAGCAATTAACTATGATTGAATACTCTTTCTTAAGCACATTAAAGATATAAAGATGGTAATTGTCATATTTACATGAATGTGAAATTTGACAATGGAATATCAAAAACTTTTTCTTGAATAATTACTTGAGCGAGGACGATAAGTAATCAAAAGGAGTTTATGAATTCAAGCAAATCTTTGGAAGTATACAAAGTGCAATAATCCATGAATGGGTAAATGCATGCATCTAGGAGATTAATCTTATGTTTAATTATTAAATCCATGAATTGATTTATAATTGAAATAAGATAATTTTTCTAAGAATTCCTGAAAGCTAGTGGGAGTATTGTGTTTGATTTATTAAATCATATATATTGTAGAGTAACATTCCATATAAGTAAAAGGTTAGACTTAATTTGGAATGAAACTTTACTTGAAAGATTTAGAAAATAAAACATACAACCTTGTAACTAAAGTTTATTATTTAATAAACATGTGCAGTAAATAAATCTAATGGAATATGATATCATTTTGGAAGACTAAATGGATATACATATTTGTAAAGATCAAACATGAATAAAATCTAAGTTATACTGAAGGATTTTCATGTGCATTATATTATTGTTGTATCATGCTTAAGTGCTTGATGATTTGACAATATTTGATATCCAATTAAAAGTTATTTTATAACTTGTGTAATAGATATTCTAATAAAAAAATGTTTGAACTTAGAATAATGATCCTCAACCTGGAATAGCTCCTAAACATTACACAATGGATATTGAGTTTACGGAATTTAAAAAGAGCATATTGTTGTTTGTATACAATGATGCTGGTTTAATTGAGATGACTCTCAATAACTAGTCATGAAGGATTTCATGAGAACTAGTTCTGCTCAAAGAGCATAGTTGCATTAAACATTAAAGAATTAGAATACTTTAAACTTTAAAAGGTTTGAAAGTTTTGTTAATACAAATATCGCCTAAAAACGTTATTTATATTTTACGATCTTTGCTAAGTTTTGTTAATAACAAAGTATGAACTTTAGCTAAAAGTAAATTATCACTTTGAGTGTTTAAGTCTTGTTTAACTAATGTTTACATTTTCTTTTAAACTAAACATTGGTTTTATTTCTTAAATTAGAAATAGTCACATCACATTTATGGCAAGTTTTGTCATTATGTATTTATGGCAAGTTATGTGTTTGACTTGCTTTCATGTTACTTGCAAGTATCATGTTTGACTTACTTTAAGTGATGTGACATTGTTTGGTTGCTAGAAGTTATGAGACAAGACATTGTTTGGTTTGGGAAGTTATTGCAAAAACCTACTGTAGACCCGGCGGTACCCTGGGGGTACACGGGCGGAACCCATATCAGGGTTCCGCCAGACGTGCAGTTTAGTTTGCTATAAATACCAAACCATTTGTTTGTTTTGTGTAACCCTTTAGGACTTATTCTCACATATTCTCTCAACTAACTCAGTAACCCTTGACTTGTGTGATTCTCTTATGTAGCAAGGAACTCCACAAGATCATTCAAGAAGTTGCAAGCTTCAACTCTAAAGTTGCAAGTCTTGGTAGCTTGGTCATGTATAAGCTTTGGTAGTTTATACTTCATGTGTGTCATGTATGTAGAAGTTATTGGTTAGTATTTTAGGCCTCAAAATACGTAGTGTGTTGGGAGTTGTTGTACCCTAGTAAAAGAACTAACGGGAGTGGTTGTACCCTTGGTAAAGAACTCGACATCTATCTTTGTGTCGGTAAAAGTGTAAGCGACGTACGGGAGTGGTTGAACCCATTTAAAAGAACTCGACATCTAGCTTAGTGTCGGTAAAAGTATAAGCGACGTGTAAGGTTTTCTCCGCCGGTGAAAGGAGCTTGTTGATTAGTGTTTATAACTCTCAAGTTGGAAACTCGGGGCGTGGATGTAGGGCAAGGAAAAAGAGTCCTTGTAGCCGAACCATGATAAACTATCGTGTTGTGGTTTGATTGTTTCTTTCTCTATCTTTGCTTATTATATGTTGTTGTTTAGTTAGAATTGTTGATCACATATAAAGCTTTTCAAAGAACCAAAACAAGTAAAGTTGTTTTTATATCTCTAAACATAAGTAAAGCTTTTCAAAGAACTAAACAAGCAAAGTTAGGATCATTACAAGTAAAGCTTTTCAAAGTATGAAACAAGTTAAGTTAGAATTGTTATTCACATGAAAAGTCTTTTCAAAGAATCAAACATATTAAGTTGTGTGTATATCTTTAACCAAACGTCAAGTTCTCAAAGGTTATTTAAGCTAAATAAGAATCGAAAAAGCGGTAAACTATTCAACCCCCCTTCTAGTTTTCCACAATTGGCATCAAGAGCTACGTTACTCAAGATATTTAAAATAGAATGTATTTTAAAACTTGGATCGATCCATGGATTTTGAAAATCTCAAAGAAGGGCAACCTATTCAAAACTTACCGCTATTTGAAAAAGAAAACTTACTTGAATGGAAAAGTAATTTTGAAAACTATGTTAAATCAATTGATCAAGATCTTTGGCATATTATTTCTTTTGGTAATTTCAAACCAAAGAAAACATGTTTTTGAAAACCAAGATAACTATCTTAAACTTGATAACAATACTAAAGCTAAAACAATGCTTTACAAAGCTTTAGTACCAAATATGAAAGAATGTATTTTTGTCAAAAGGCTAATGATGTTTGGAAAAATATGGTAAACTTTCATCAAGAAATATGTCAAGTCAAAGATGATCAATTTGATCTTACATATGAATTAGAAGTTTTAGAAAAACTAATTGATAGACTTTTAGTAGAAGTTAATACATGTGCTACTAGTTTAAATGTTTTAAATGAAGGTACAAGTGAAGATGAGTACGTGTGTTTTGATGAACCTGCTTGCGTATCTTGGAATGTAATGGATGTTGACGAAGACAATGATCCGGTAGTTTATTGTCAACTTATTGATACAACAAGCAAGGTGTAACACCCCCAATTCATGATGCAGCGGAATTCAACTTGGGTGTTACTCGACGGCACAACAGTCATAATAATAGAAAACGATCTCTAAACGAATCGTAAATAAAAGAGTTGTCATTCATATTATTCAAATATATCAAAGTTTACATAGTGAGGTCCCAAAATGTTGCATTGTTTCAAAACACATCAATATAAAGTCTATGATGTTTTTATAGAATGACATAATTGTTTATAGCCTTCTTCCTTCGGTACGTGCCCTTCCCGCTCCATTCTTGATTATCATGGACCTGAAATACATGCTTAAGAGGTCAACACAAAGGTTGAGTGATATTCATAGAGTTTGTTTAACGGTTGAACACAATATGTTGGTAGTAATGAGTTAATTAGACTCATACTCATGTTAGAAAACAAAACAGTTATTATTATGTACTAAGCTCATGCAACCAATACGTTAACGGGTACCAATATCAATCGGCGGTTATGTTGCCCCGGTAAGTACTTTGCCGTCATACTTAATGTTTCAAATATAGTGCATTCGTTTGAACTAACTGCTCAAACAAATGGGATTCGTCAATCCCAATAGGCCTATTCACAATACTCGCGCTCACTAATACTAGTGATTAAATGGTTCATGATGGGGCCTAGGATTGGCAAGGTAGGTACTTAGTAATAATAAAACAATCAGGCAGCATACAGTTTCAAAGCATTGTGTTCGGTTTAAAAGTAGCATGTATTTCCCCCAAGGGTTTGTAAAACATTAAAGTAATGTAAGCGGGGCTATGAACTCACCTCAAGTATGATAGCAAATAATGAAGGTGATGATCGAATCGTGTAGGTTTCTATGAGCAACCTAGAATAGAATGTTGCGACTTAGGATTTGTGTAAAGAATATAACGGAGTGCCTATATATATGTTTTGCATTTAGTCCATGATGAGGTATGATGTATATTTGTAAGTCTTTGAAAGAAAGATTTATGAACATGTATGTTTTGGTATATCGTTTACTACCGTTCGGGCTAACATATTTCAGAAGTCATGTTAGTAAGCGTTCGAGGAGCCAGGACACTTTAACTCGTAAATCCACAACTCATCTCGACGGCTTACATAATGAACTCCTCACATGAAGCTCCCTACTATTGTAGTAGTTGATAAAGTATATAGATATAAGTTTTGATCCGAAAAAGTTACATGTCCGATATTTGTATAAACTTAGGAAAGTTTATAGTACATGAAGATTGTTATTAGGGGTAGTTTTATAAGTCTTGTATGACCATTTGTCTTGGTAAAATCTCATGGTTTCCTTTTAGGTGAAGTAGATACAAATTGCTTGTTCCATATATCGCCAATTTCATTGTTTCATGTTTACGCCTTGGTAAGTTGGTTTGGTCATTCGTCATGGCCTAGCCATGACCTTTGGTCCTTGTTCCATGGTCATGAGACACTACCTTGGTTCTAGCCATGGTGGTGGTCTTGGTTATAGGTCATAATACCTTTTATTCCTTTGAAAGTATGACAATAACTTAGTAACTTAAAATATGTAAATAGCTGTTAAGAAAACTGAGAAATATCTCACTCAGAAGGCGTTTTCAAGGCTTGAGCCGCTTTGTTCCTGAATGAAAACATGATTCCGGACAACTTTCGTGTTTTAACTTTTTCATGAATCGGACCAGAAAGGCCTCTTTTTGCGTGTTTTAGGTTCTGTCACAGAAATCACAGAAACATTTAGGCAGTTTTGCCGGAAATCTTTGGTAACTTCAAATCGCCATAACTTTTGACTCGTTTACTCTTTTTAGGTGGTTCAAATTGCTATGGTTTTCTTGTTAAGTCCTCTACTGTAATATGTAATAATCCAATATAAAATTTTTACCATTTTGATCAGGTTATACCAAGATATTCACTAGTTTGCTTGTTTTAGTAACTTGTTTCAATAAGTCATTACAACAACATCTTTTACTCATCATGATTCATCATGGACATAATTACAACACATAATATAGCAAGAATATCATATAAATGAGATGAACATGATAAATAAACAAGAAGCATGTTAGGTTTAGGCTTACAACTTTAGGCTTTCTAATGAAAGAAAGGAGTAACTAGTAAGGAAATGGACTTTGATAGACAAGCTTCAACCCTTTTCACTTCAAGCAACCTTTCTACTCTTAGTATTCTTGAAAGATAGATGATAAAGGTTGAGGTGTATTGAGTGGATTTAAACTCAAGAGAAAACACCAAGTATGTTAGGGTTTGGAAGATTTTTGGTAAGAAATAAGCTAACTAGGGTTTCTATACTTGAACTTCACTTGAACCTTGCAACAAATTAGAAGAGATAAGCTAAGTGTGAGATGATTTAGGTGTGTTGGGATGGCCGGCCATATGGAGAGGGGAGGGGGTATATATATGACTTTGAGGAGGTTAGTTTTCAAGAGATATTTTGCCAAAAAGAACACATGTATGCATCCTAGATCACAAGGCACAAGATCAAGCCACCAAGGGTGTGACTCCCCCCCCTAGAGGCGGTTCCAAAACAGATAAGGAGGGGAGGTGGCTTGGCTTGGTATTATCCTTGGTTAAAAGATGCATTTTGACTCCGGGAAATGCCAACCGTAAATGATTAGGCCTCAAAACGTAAAACCGGGTGTCGTAAAATTATGAAACTTTAAAGTATTGTTAGAAATGTTCATAAGTCCCATAATAAAATATAAAATGGGTGATAAGTTCCATTTGGGTGGTAAAACCTGCTAAAAGCTGGAAACACGGGTCTAAAACGCGTAATACGTAAAATGTACGAATATTGCATAAAACTGAGAAAAGTAAAATGTTACTTTTCTTATATGCTAAAAATGATTTAAAATGATTTATAATGTCTAGACTGGGCTCAGTCTGGTGTCGGTTGGTGTTAAATGTCTTTTAGACATCAAACCGGAAGCCTAAAAATCAAGGAATGATTTATAAAATCAAGGAATGATTTTTAGTCAATGGAGGAGGGAAAAATATGTTGACTTATTTAAATAAGTTGAAAGCTCAAATCATCTTAGAAATGCGGTGCAGGTAAAGGCTAGGGTTACGGCTGAGTAAAAACGCGTAAAACTGAAAATTCCAGTTTTTCACGGCCGAAGTTTATTTGGGCCATGATTTTTCTCAGTCATGATTTATTCTCAAATAAATCATAAGTGTGTTAAACATTTTTCTGATGTGGGGTCACCTGACGGGATCAAATTTCGTTGTGCGTAGAATTTCTGATTGACGTTTTGCCCTAAAACGGGTAATTCTGTGTAATCCCTTAATAACTTTCACGAAAATGATCTGACGAATGTCAAACATTTAATTTGCCATGGAAATGATTTATCACTCGAGAATATGAGGTAAAAATCAACTTTCGGGAAAATTTCAGAAAGAAATGAATAGTAGAAATGAATAGTAACATGAATAGTAAAATTTTCCGAAAATAGAAATTAACCTGAAATTGCGAATTGTTACAGTCTCCACCCCATATGAGAGCTCCGTCCCGGAGATCAATTAGCGTTGGAAGTAGAAGCTTCGTTGGTAAAAAGGTGTGGGTATTTCTTTCGTATCTGGTCCTCTCGTTCCCATGTGTATTCAGGACCACGTCGTGAGTTCCAACGAACTTTGACAATTGGTATACGGCTTTGTTTGAGTTGTTTGACCTCTCGGTCCATGATTTCTACGGGTTCCTCAACAAATTGAAGATCGTCATTGAGTTGAATTTCATCGAGTGGAATCACAAGTGATTCATCCGATAAGCATTTCTTTAGGTTAGATACATGGAAAGTGGGGTGTACATTACTGAGTTCTGACGGAAGCTCAAGTTTGTACGCCACAGGACCAACCCTGGCTAGGATTTTGAATGGTCCGATGTATCTTGGGTTTAGTTTTCCTCGTTTACCGAATCGTATCAAGCCTTTCCAAGGCGATACCTTTAGCATAACCCTATCTCCGACTTGGAATTCTAGGGGTCTGCGTCGTGTGTCGGCATAACTTTTCTGTCGATCTCTTGCGGCTTGTAACCGATTTTTGATTTGTACAATTTTATCCGTTGTTTCACGGATGAGTTCTGGTCCAGTGAGTTGAACTTCTCCCACTTCAGCCCAACAAGCAGGTGAACGACACTTTCGACCGTAAAGTGCTTCAAATGGGGCTGCTTTAATACTTGTATGATAGCTGTTGTTGTAGGAAAATTCGACTAATGGTAAATGAGTATCCCATCCTTTTCCAAAGTCTATTATACATGCTCGAAGCATGTCTTCAAGAGTTTGGATGGTTCGTTCACTCTGACCATCGGTCTGAGGGTGATATGCTGTACTCATGTCTAGATTTGTTCCAAAGGCGTCTTGGAGTGACTGCCAGAAATTGGAAGTAAATCTACCATCTCTGTCGGATATGATGGATATCGGTGCACCATGTCTTGAGACTATTTCTTTGACGTACAGTCGGGTTAGTTGTTCCATTTTGTAAGTCTCTTTGATTGGTATAAAGTGTGCTGATTTTGTGAGACGATCAACTATGACCCAGATGGAGTCATAACCGCTTGATGTCCTTGGGAGTTTGGTAATGAAGTCCATAGTAATTCTTTCCCATTTCCAAGTAGGAATTTCTGGTTGTTGCAATGGACCGGATGGTTTTTGGTGTTCGGCTTTTACTTTGGAGCAGGTAAGACACTTGCTAACATATGTTGCAATGTCGGCTTTCATGTTCGGCCACCAATAAAGTAACTTAAGATCATGATACATTTTATCAGATCCTGGATGTATGGAGTATTTAGATTTGTGCGATTCATGCATGATCAAGTCTCGTAGGCCACCATAAAGTGGTAACCAACTTCGACCTTGGAAGCATAGAGTTCCATCTGAACGGGTTTCTAATTTCTTTTGTATCATGCCATCCAACTTTTCCTTTTGGATATTTTCTTGTTTCACCGCCTCAGCTTGAGCGTGAAGGATTTGGGTAGGAAAGTTGGAATTTATGGTTAGAACTAAGGCTCGGACTCGTAATGGTTTAACTCGTTCCTTTCGGCTTAGGGCGTCAGCTACTACGTTTGCTTTCCCTGGGTGGTAACGAATGTCGCAGTCATAATCACTTAGTAATTCCAACCAACGACGTTGTCGCATGTTTAGTTCTTTTTGGTTCAAAATGTGTTGTAGGCTTTTATGATCGGTGTACACAGTACATCTAGTACCGTATAGATAGTGCCTCCAGATTTTTAGTGCAAAGACCACAGCTCCTAACTCTAAGTCATGAGTGGTGTAATTTTCTTCATGAACCTTGAGTTGTCGTGAAGCATAAGCCATGACCTTATCACGTTGCATCAACACGGCACCTAAACCTTGGTACGATGCATCACAATAGACTACAAAATCTTCGATCCCATCTGGCAATGCTAGGATAGGAGCACTACAAAGTTTTTGTTTAAGGGTTTGGAAAGCATTTTCTTCGTCTTCATCCCACACGTATTTCTTGTTTTTCTGAGTTAGCTTGGTCAAAGATTTTGCTATTGAAGAAAATCCTTCAATAAACCTTCGGTAATACCCGGCTAAACCCAGAAATTGACGAATTTCTGTAGGTGTGGTAGGTGTTGGCCAGTTTTTGATAGCTTCAATTTTAGCGGGATCGACATGTAAACCGGTCTTGTCAATCACATGCCCAAGGAATTGTACGGATTGAATCCAAAATTCGCATTTGGAAAACTTTGCATACAATTTCTCTTCCTTGAGTAGTGCTAAAATTGTTCTAAGGTGTTCTTTGTGTTCCTCTTCGTTTTTGGAATAAATGAGAATGTCGTCTATGAATACGATCACAAATTTGTCCAAATATGGCTTACACACACGATTCATGAGATCCATGAATACTGCCGGTGCATTTGTTAACCCAAATGGCATCACTTGGAATTCGTGGTGACCATATCGTGTCCTAAAGGCTGTTTTTGGAATGTCTTCATCACGAACTCTAACTTGGTGGTAACCTGAACGTAGGTCAATTTTTGAGTAATAGGTTGAGCCTTGCAATTGATCGAATAAATCATCAATTCTTGGTAGTGGGTATCGGTTCTTTATGGTTAATTTGTTTAGTTCACGATAGTCAATACACATGCGTAATGACCCGTCTTTCTTTTTCACGAATAAAACTGGAGCTCCCCAAGGTGAGGAACTGGGTCGAATAAATCCCTTGTCCGCAAGTTCTTGTAATTGATTTGATAGCTCTTGCATCTCTGAAGGTGCTAGCCGGTATGGTGCGCGGGCAACTGGCGCCGCTCCTGGTATTAAATCAATTCTGAACTCTATTTGTCGATGTGGTGGTAGTCCGGGTAAGTCTTCTGGAAAGACTTCAGGAAACTCACGGGCAATAGGAACATCTTCGAGACGTTTTTCATCGGTTTTCTTTTCTGTTACGTGGGCTAAGAAAGCATAACATCCTTTCTCAATGTACTTCATGGTTTTGATACATGAGATGATGTTTATTCGGGTTCCACTTTGATCACCACGAATGATCAAAGTTTCATTGTCACATGGAATGTGCACAACTCTTTCACCACAAATAATGTTAGCTTGATGTTTAGACAACCAATCCATGCCAATAACAACATCGAAACTTCCGAGTTCGATTGGCATAAGATTGATGTTAAAGGGGTGATCTAAGAGATTAAGGGTACAGTTTGGGATTACGGTATTGGTATTTACTAAGTCACCGGTAGCTAGCTCAACATTATAACTAGTGGTTAAAGTAATTGATGGAATATCAAGTAAGGGCGCAATTCTAGTAGATATAAAGCTCATATCAGCACCAGAATCGAATAATACTTTAACAGGAATATTATTGAGTAGGAACGTACCGGTAACCACGTTCGGGTCCTGGTGTGGTTCTTCCTTTCCTATGACATAGGCCCTAGCACGAGCACCTCCGCCTTGGGGTCCTTGGTTTTGAGGACAGTTGTTCTTATAGTGTCCCCTTTCACCACACCCGAAACATGTAACTATGGGCTGTGAGTTAGCCCCAGTAGCTATACCCTTGCCCCTACAATCCTTGGCAAGATGTCCGGGCTTTTGGCACTTGTGGCATTTGGCCGGGCAAGGACCTTCGTGATGGTAGTTACACTTGGTACATTGTGGTTGATTACCCACGTACCTACCACCAGCAGGTGCAGCAACATAAGCCGTCGCGGCTTCTTGTCTCCTGTTCTGCTGATTGTGGTGGTTGTTGTTTCGGGTTGGGTTGTTGTTGTTGTTATTGTTGTTGTTCCCACGGTTACCATCATATGGTCGTTTATTATTGTTGTTCTTGTTGTTGTTGTTGTTACGGTAGTTGGAGTTGTTGGGATTGTTGGCATTGCTGTTGTTGTTGTTGATGTTGAGGTTGTTTTGCCTGCGGGTTTCCGACATACGTACCACTTGATCCATGAGACTACGGGACATCCGCATAGCCTCATCAAGTTCTTTGGGATTTGCCGAAGTCACATTCCCCTGTATGCTTGAGGGAAGTCCCCAAATATACCTTTCCAACATCTTTTCCTTTGGGGAAACCATTGATGGACAAAGTATCCTCAGTTCCTGGAATCTACGGTTGTAGGTCATGATATCATTTCCCTTAACCGTATGATCCCAGAACTCAACTTCCAACTTTTGTATCTCACTGCGTGGACAGTATTCCTTAATCATCATTTGTTTCAAATTAGCCCAAGTAATTTTGTAGGCATTCTCAATGCCCATGGGTTGAGCAATTGAGTTCCACCAGGACAACGCCTCATTCAACAAAGTACTTGTGGCATACTGAACTTTGTCAACCTCAGTACATTTACTAACAATGAACACCGACTCCGCCTTTTCGAACCAACGGGTCAAACCTACAGCCCCTTCAGTACCCTTGAATTTGAGGGGTTCACATTTCAGGTAGGAAATGAACGAGCAACCCTTTGGTACTGTAGTAACATTGGTCACCGGAGGGGTAGGTCCTCCAAGGTTAAGACTGGCAAGTCTGGCAGTCTCTGCAGCTATTGCAGCTTCCGCAGCAGTGGCGGCTTCTGCGGCTGCTGCAGCATCAGCAGCGGCTGCAGCATCAGTAGCTGCTGCAGCATCAGCAGCACCAGCAGCTGTGGTGGCATCGGCAGCTGCTGCAGCTGCTGCAGCTACGGCTGCTCGTTCAGCGATAAGTGCTGCATTGACACTATCCTTCACCAGTTTGCGGATGGCGGCTTGTGTCATCGTTGGTGGGGTCTTTTTCTTTGGCGCCATGATTCTATTGTTCAAAAGATACATTGTAATTAGAGAGTTGTGAGATGAGCACAATGTTTGATAAGAATGATAGGATGATAATGTTTGAAACTTAAAAACATAACACATGATAGTATATAAAACAAGAGTTTTATTTCATATAACGTTGATTACAAAATCGAACTTATTACAAGTTCATTCAAAACTTACTAACTGATACTTTCAGTTAGTAATTACAACGTTGTACAAAAGCTAACTAGTACTATAACACTAGTCTAACGTTGGTTGGGAGGTTGTTGCGGTCCGGTCGGATTATTATTTCCGCGTGTTGCTAACACGTCTACGCTTTCGTTTGGACGGTATTCTTTGACCTCCTTTCGGTATATCCTTTGTTGTATGGAACTCATTTGAGTTTGCATCCCACACAAATCATTCCTAAGTTGATACCTGTCAAAGTTTGCCACATCTAACCGGATTTCGGCGGTATTTAGGCGGTGAAGTAGTTTGTGAATTTGAACCGCGTCCTGTTCTTGGGCCCTCTCAACCAAAGTGAGTCTATCCTTGACATCATCCAAGCCAGTCAAAGGATTTAAGACTACTTCCCCAACATGATCCGAGTCACTCTTAACGTAGCTCATGTCAAGCTTAAACCAATATAGGTCGTCTCGAGCATTCATGGCATCCATTCTAGCAGAATTTACCTTGGACATACATTCATGCATTTGACTTGCCATACATTTAACTTTGAGTTGGGTTAGGTTGAGAGCTTGTTTCAAAGAGTAGATTTCGTATTGAGCTGAGTTCGCGAACATATGTGTAGATGTAGATGTACCGCTGGTTTGGTGAGTAGAATTCGGAACTTGAGCTGGAGTGGTACGGTTAGATTCGGATGAAATTGGTGAAACCGGAGGTGGAGATGTCAATGGTGATAAATGTGGCACCACTAATAGTTCCTCCGCTTCCTCCTCGATGCCTTCGATGTCAACATCCATTTCAGGATCCTCTTCGTACTCATCGATATTTATGTCCAAATCCATTTCAGGATCTTCGTCCGAATCTATTTCATTTTCTAGATCCTCATAAGGTATTTCCTCATCGTCATAGTCAATTTGTTCAAAGTAAGGATCATCGGGTCCGGGAAGAATTGGTAAATACTCGGGCATAGCAGGAAGATGATCGGGAGATGGAGGTGCGGACATGATGTCTACAATTTATGATGTCAAAAATAATCAAATGTTTATGGAAAATGTTCAAACTAAGGAAATGTGCATATGACAATATACAAATATGTTCATGTAGGATAACATATGTAATAAGTCCATAATCTTCTGGAGGACGGAAGGCACGAAGAGCGGAAGGCTATAAAAATGTTTTTGCTTGTTATTGTAGTTATAGTTTAGGTCTCACTTAGACCCGTTTCTCTATAACCATGGCTCTGGTACCAATCTGTAACACCCCCAATTCATGATGCAGCGGAATTCAACTTGGGTGTTACTCGACGGCACAACAGTCATAATAATAGAAAACGATCTCTAAACGAATCGTAAATAAAAGAGTTGTCATTCATATTATTCAAATATATCAAAGTTTACATAGTGAGGTCCCAAAATGTTGCATTGTTTCAAAACACATCAATATAAAGTCTATGATGTTTTTATAGAATGACATAATTGTTTATAGCCTTCTTCCTTCGGTACGTGCCCTTCCCGCTCCATTCTTGATTATCATGGACCTGAAATACATGCTTAAGAGGTCAACACAAAGGTTGAGTGATATTCATAGAGTTTGTTTAACGGTTGAACACAATATGTTGGTAGTAATGAGTTAATTAGACTCATACTCATGTTAGAAAACAAAACAGTTATTATTATGTACTAAGCTCATGCAACCAATACGTTAACGGGTACCAATATCAATCGGCGGTTATGTTGCCCCGGTAAGTACTTTGCCGTCATACTTAATGTTTCAAATATAGTGCATTCGTTTGAACTAACTGCTCAAACAAATGGGATTCGTCAATCCCAATAGGCCTATTCACAATACTCGCGCTCACTAATACTAGTGATTAAATGGTTCATGATGGGGCCTAGGATTGGCAAGGTAGGTACTTAGTAATAATAAAACAATCAGGCAGCATACAGTTTCAAAGCATTGTGTTCGGTTTAAAAGTAGCATGTATTTCCCCCAAGGGTTTGTAAAACATTAAAGTAATGTAAGCGGGGCTATGAACTCACCTCAAGTATGATAGCAAATAATGAAGGTGATGATCGAATCGTGTAGGTTTCTATGAGCAACCTAGAATAGAATGTTGCGACTTAGGATTTGTGTAAAGAATATAACGGAGTGCCTATATATATGTTTTGCATTTAGTCCATGATGAGGTATGATGTATATTTGTAAGTCTTTGAAAGAAAGATTTATGAACATGTATGTTTTGGTATATCGTTTACTACCGTTCGGGCTAACATATTTCAGAAGTCATGTTAGTAAGCGTTCGAGGAGCCAGGACACTTTAACTCGTAAATCCACAACTCATCTCGACGGCTTACATAATGAACTCCTCACATGAAGCTCCCTACTATTGTAGTAGTTGATAAAGTATATAGATATAAGTTTTGATCCGAAAAAGTTACATGTCCGATATTTGTATAAACTTAGGAAAGTTTATAGTACATGAAGATTGTTATTAGGGGTAGTTTTATAAGTCTTGTATGACCATTTGTCTTGGTAAAATCTCATGGTTTCCTTTTAGGTGAAGTAGATACAAATTGCTTGTTCCATATATCGCCAATTTCATTGTTTCATGTTTACGCCTTGGTAAGTTGGTTTGGTCATTCGTCATGGCCTAGCCATGACCTTTGGTCCTTGTTCCATGGTCATGAGACACTACCTTGGTTCTAGCCATGGTGGTGGTCTTGGTTATAGGTCATAATACCTTTTATTCCTTTGAAAGTATGACAATAACTTAGTAACTTAAAATATGTAAATAGCTGTTAAGAAAACTGAGAAATATCTCACTCAGAAGGCGTTTTCAAGGCTTGAGCCTCTTTGTTCCTGAATGAAAACATGATTCCGGACAACTTTCGTGTTTTAACTTTTTCATGAATCGGACCAGAAAGGCCTCTTTTTGCGTGTTTTAGGTTCTGTCACAGAAATCACAGAAACATTTAGGCAGTTTTGCCGGAAATCTTTGGTAACTTCAAATCGCCATAACTTTTGACTCGTTTACTCTTTTTAGGTGGTTCAAATTGCTATGGTTTTCTTGTTAAGTCCTCTACTGTAATATGTAATAATCCAATATAAAATTTTTACCATTTTGATCAGGTTATACCAAGATATTCACTAGTTTGCTTGTTTTAGTAACTTGTTTCAATAAGTCATTACAACAACATCTTTTACTCATCATGATTCATCATGGACATAATTACAACACATAATATAGCAAGAATATCATATAAATGAGATGAACATGATAAATAAACAAGAAGCATGTTAGGTTTAGGCTTACAACTTTAGGCTTTCTAATGAAAGAAAGGAGTAACTAGTAAGGAAATGGACTTTGATAGACAAGCTTCAACCCTTTTCACTTCAAGCAACCTTTCTACTCTTAGTATTCTTGAAAGATAGATGATAAAGGTTGAGGTGTATTGAGTGGATTTAAACTCAAGAGAAAACACCAAGTATGTTAGGGTTTGGAAGATTTTTGGTAAGAAATAAGCTAACTAGGGTTTCTATACTTGAACTTCACTTGAACCTTGCAACAAATTAGAAGAGATAAGCTAAGTGTGAGATGATTTAGGTGTGTTGGGATGGCCGGCCATATGGAGAGGGGAGGGGGTATATATATGACTTTGAGGAGGTTAGTTTTCAAGAGATATTTTGCCAAAAAGAACACATGTATGCATCCTAGATCACAAGGCACAAGATCAAGCCACCAAGGGTGTGACTCCCCCCCCTAGAGGCGGTTCCAAAACAGATAAGGAGGGGAGGTGGCTTGGCTTGGTATTATCCTTGGTTAAAAGATGCATTTTGACTCCGGGAAATGCCAACCGTAAATGATTAGGCCTCAAAACGTAAAACCGGGTGTCGTAAAATTATGAAACTTTAAAGTATTGTTAGAAATGTTCATAAGTCCCATAATAAAATATAAAATGGGTGATAAGTTCCATTTGGGTGGTAAAACCTGCTAAAAGCTGGAAACACGGGTCTAAAACGCGTAATACGTAAAATGTACGAATATTGCATAAAACTGAGAAAAGTAAAATGTTACTTTTCTTATATGCTAAAAATGATTTAAAATGATTTATAATGTCTAGACTGGGCTCAGTCTGGTGTCGGTTGGTGTTAAATGTCTTTTAGACATCAAACCGGAAGCCTAAAAATCAAGGAATGATTTATAAAATCAAGGAATGATTTTTAGTCAATGGAGGAGGGAAAAATATGTTGACTTATTTAAATAAGTTGAAAGCTCAAATCATCTTAGAAATGCGGTGCAGGTAAAGGCTAGGGTTACGGCTGAGTAAAAACGCGTAAAACTGAAAATTCCAGTTTTTCACGGCCGAAGTTTATTTGGGCCATGATTTTTCTCAGTCATGATTTATTCTCAAATAAATCATAAGTGTGTTAAACATTTTTCTGATGTGGGGTCACCTGACGGGATCAAATTTCGTTGTGCGTAGAATTTCTGATTGACGTTTTGCCCTAAAACGGGTAATTCTGTGTAATCCCTTAATAACTTTCACGAAAATGATCTGACGAATGTCAAACATTTAATTTGCCATGGAAATGATTTATCACTCGAGAATATGAGGTAAAAATCAACTTTCGGGAAAATTTCAGAAAGAAATGAATAGTAGAAATGAATAGTAACATGAATAGTAAAATTTTCCGAAAATAGAAATTAACCTGAAATTGCGAATTGTTACACAAGGTGTTAGTTAAGGTGATTACTCGTGTCAAGCTCGTAGTAGTCTTGCTTGCGATTCATGGAATAACTCGGATGAAGATGAAGTCAATCATCCGGTTTGTGATTCTATACTAGATAAAACATCAAGCAAGGTACACTTTGAAATCAAACTCTTTTGCTTTGATTAATTTATCCTAGGGTTTTCTAAACTAGAAAATGAGTCTAAACATTTGTACAACATGGACCTAAAAGCTATCTTCAAGAATGAGTCTTCAAAATCTCTTAAGAATATCTTTGAAAAGGAAATCTTATTAGAAGATAAAATGTCTAAAATTAAGAGTAATGTTGAAATTAATCTAGAATGTAAATTATGTCTAGATTACAAACATGAGATTAAAATGCAAAATGAGAAAGGAAAAATTATTAGTTAAATTTGATGAAAGCTCAAAATCTCTTGAAAGATTGTTGAGGAGTCAAAGGTTGTTTAAAGATAAAACCGGATTAGGATTTAACTCAAAAGCACCATTAACTAATAAAACAAAGCAAGTAAAATTTGTCTAACCTAGAAGAGAGATTTAGAGATAATTCTATCTCTAATAGAAACTCATGATAAAAGAATTAAGATTATCATACTCTTTGCTTTTATATGATTGTCTAACTTTCTTGGATACATGAGTTATTGAGTTTCAAAGCATGTCGTCAAACCAAGTTTTTACGCTTAATGCTTATCCGCTTGATAGCATCTTTATGCAATTTAAAAGGTACGCATTACTTAAACTTGACTTTGGTTATATCTTGTCTCTAGCATTATGTGCTCAAATATGTGTTATTTGTAATACTCTAGAGTGTCTACCTGCTATTTGTAAATAACTAAGATTAGATTCTATGCAACGAGGAATTTAGTCTTTAGTACTAGTAGGAGATATAAGGTGTTCTGGTTATTTAACCATCAAGAGATAAACACGAAAAACTTTTGAGTATGTCTCACTCAACTCTTGCTTACAAGTGAGCTAACTAAGAATTTCCTAAGTGTTAAAATGTCTAACACTTTGGTGATGCTTGCAAAACAAACCTTTGTTAAACAATTTTCTCAAACACCATACTTTGAGTCTTTAATTGTGTCTTTCTTCAATCACTCTTTTATGATAATCTCACATAAAACACACAAGGTAAAATAAATGACATTAGCATATATTAGGATGTGTGAAAGAAAATAAGTTTTCAACATCTAGGATTTACACATCAAATGTGACACATAGTCTAATGATGTTGTACCTCTTGGACTTTTTAAAAATAAATAGAGTTCATAGTGTCTTAAGTAAGAAAACCTAAAGAGTCGAGGAGTCGTTGAATATGACATTTAATGAGTGATCTCCTCCTTCTATGATATCATTTTTGGTAGATGATAACTTAGTCGAAAGTCCAATGATGGCAAGACAAGCATGGAGTAAAAGTACAAAACAACATCTTTTCACCTTGAGTTAAACATAAAATCAAGTAAAATTGACATAAGTTATAAAACTTGATTTATAGGTCATTAGTTGTGTCTAAACAAATTCAACAAAAACAATTTTTGGAATTTAGAATAAAACAAATAGTGAAACGAAGTTGATATTTCAAAGTAATCAAGTGAGTATAGTGTCAATATTTGAAAGTCCTTTTGATAATAAAAGCAAGCCACAAAAGCAAGGGATTTTAACTTAAAGACATTCCTAGTTGCTCTCTTGTTCTCAATGGTTAAGTTATTGATGACCTATCAAGAATGAGATTAGTAAATCCATAGGTAAAACTAAACATAGAGAAATGTTTGGAAGACTACTTGTTCTCGTAACATTTAGATTCAACATTATGTTTAGCTTTTGTCTATGTGCTCGTGTTAAAAGATCCTAAAACAACTCTTTAGTTGAGCCTATTTGGATACATCATAAGGTACTACACAACTAGGATTATGGTCTCCCAAAAGAACGGGAATAGAAACCATAGTGTATGCCAAATGGAATTATGTCGGTAATAAGTTGATAAGAAAAGCACAAGTGGTACTTGCACTTTTATACTTACTTACCCAATGATTCTCCAAAACGTGTAAGATTCTCAAATTAGTATCGGATGGAGAAGCACATCAACAAGCTCCGCTTGAACAAGCAAACTCGCATCAACAACGGAATTCATCTTATCAACATTGTTATACCTTCAACAAAGGAAGCATCGACTTCAGCGACAATTCAATCCATTATGTTCTTAATTGAAATATTGTGATCCATCATCATCGTCTTGGTAAAAATGTTCATTGAGGAACATCTTAACTAAGAAAGTCTTATACGTTAACCATTCTATCAACGTTTTCACAAAACCACTTGAATGAGAAGCATTCATCATCCCTAGGCTTAGTCAAGGACTCATAAGACCTAAAACCTTAGTTTTGAACATTAGGATAAAACCACAAAAATCAAGACAATTCCTTTTGAGTTTTCCCTGCAGATCCCACGGCACCCTCAGACCATACGGGCGGAACCCACTTTTTGGTTCCGCCTGGTCCGCCAAAGCCACAGAATGTTTTATTTAAGTTCAAAACCAAACACCTCTTTACTCACAACTCCAACTTACCATCAACCCATAAGATTCACAAAATGAACAAAACCTCAAGCATATTCCTCATAACCTTTCATCACTCAAACCTCAAACAACCAATGTGAAATGAGAAACCAAGTTATCCTTTGTCCTATCAATATCGAGTCATCCACCATTTCAATATCGAGTTATCCTTTGTCCTATCAATATCGAGTCATCCACCATTTCCATGCCCTCAAAGAAACCAAGAGTCAATATCATCTTCACCAATAACTCCACCTAGTCATCTTCACAAGAAGATTCCACAATGTAACCAAACAAGTGTGTCATCCCCACTATAACCTAACCTATTAAGATTAAACCACCTTTCATGATACATAAACCTATATTCACCCTTGTGTCGCTCTTTGAAACAAAGGGCAATTGTCATATCCATACTATCATTAACATATTTGTCTATGTCGTCAAAAGTCAAGTGAATTTCATTATGAAATGCGTCTCTTCAACTTTCTAGCAAGTAAAGAACACAAAGAAGATATCCAAGCTTCAAGTATTGTCAAGCAATCACCACCTCATTTCACATATCCACTCTTGGTCGTCAACCATACTTTACCACCGTTCACCACATTGTTAAAACAAATGAAAAACGTCATTGAAACATCACTTGCATTATAAAACGTGTTTAAGCATCAAAATGAGTCAAGCTAACCGCACCTCCACATTGTTTTCATATAGGCACACACTAGAACATACACATTACAATAGTCGTTTACTTAGACTAAAATGTGAAATTTTGATTTTCTAGGAATCATCATGCCTCCTCGAACTCACTACGACCACAAGGACACCATCAAGTACCTACCAAAACAACCAAAGGTCTTACTCAAACTCAAATCGTTGTTTTCAAAGCCTTAGAAAAACGATATGTCCATAAGGGTAGAACCATTGATCCATCCTTCTTAGAAGGTACAAACCTCTACACGGAACTTGCCACAATCAACTTTGAGTGTCTCTTAGAAATCGACGAGCCTATTTGTTCTAGGTTCATTTTAGAATTCTATGCATCCGTCACCCTCTCCAAGGATGAGTATGGTCGCATGTCTATTAACTTTAGGGCTAGTAGTCATCAATACTCCTTCACTCTCGAGGAGTTTGCTCAAATCCTAGGTGTCCCAAACCATGGTACTTACATCTACTCCGACTTGCACTCTCTCTCAACTCTTGACACACTCTTTGACCGCATCCATCCCTATGATACCCCTCTTGTGTCCAAAGATGAACTTCGTGACCACCTCTTCATTAGGACCACCAACACTAGGAGAACTAGAACTGGTAATGAGGTCATCAAGGACCCATATGGAATGGAATTCAATGAACTCAAACCACAATTTAAAGAATGGGAAGAGATTCTTAGAGCCAACGTCATTAGTTCCATAGGAAATAGAGATCATGTCAACACATGTCTTAGCTACATGCTCTATAGCATTTCCACCGGTCAACCTTTTAACTTAGCCTATTACCTCGCCAAAAGAATGACTGACATACCTTTGGTAGGAACAACCGCTCTTCCTTATGGAATGCTTCTCACCCGCCTCTTTAGAAAAATCTCACCCATTCCTCCTAACGATAATGGAATGTGCCTTGACTATTCTCTCATTCCTCACATCTTCGTTCCTCTAAGTGATAAACAAGTTTTCAAAGGTAAGGGCAAACGTAGTCGCTCACCTACACCATCATCATCATCATCTGACATGAGAAAGGATGATTAACTTCCTAACTCTAAGTTACCTCCTTTAGACTACCTTCTAGAACTCCCCGTCATTGAAAATGTATCCGAAGAGTTCAAGCAAACCAAAGGAATTTTCAAGTGCTTTGGAAGGTACATAAGCAAGCTCAATAAGAGGATAGACCGGTTATGAGACGATTAAGGAGTGTTTGGCTTAAGAATGCTTTAGAGTCGTCTTTGTGTTAAAACTACGTGAATTATGTGTTTTTCACTTTCATGGTTTATTATGTTTGTTGGATTATGTTTGTATGAACTTTTATGCATAATGACAATGTTTAAAGTGTTTGTCATTTTTTTTTCATGCTTATGGTAAAATTCACTAAGTTAAGTGAAAATCGTTAGCCCCCGGTCAAAGTCCTAAGAGATGAATGTCTATATGCCCAATTTTTGCATTTCCTAATCTGTCATATAGTAAATTTTCATTTCCAAGAGTTTTCGAAAAATTTGAAAATTGTTTCGCGGGTCAAAAACGCGGACTGTATACTTTTGCAGCACTGGCGGATCAGGCGGATCCCAAAATTGGGTTCCGCCAGTACAATTTCTGGGAATTCCAGAATTGGCCCAACGGACCAGGCGGATCCCAAAACAGGGTTCCGCCTGTGTAGTCTCAGGGTGCCGCCAGTACCTGCAGAAAATTTGTGAACATTTTTCTTAAGATCATAACTTGTAAAGTGTCAAATCATTATCCCAAGTGAGAAACATCTTTCATTAACACCAACAACCATATTGGAACAAACCTCACTCACTAAAACAATTAGGAAGACACTTCCCGCCAAAATTCAAATTCAAAACATAACTACCCAAAGGAACTCTTTTAAAGGATCCTTCAAACCTTTGATACATTTTCAACCAAACCACTTCCCATGATCACAAAGCATTGAGTGCTTAGGTTGGTCTTTCACTCCATCCTATTCATTGGATTGACCTCAAATGATGTGACATGGTCATGAAAATCATTTGACACCTCAATCTTTGAATAGTAAAACATCAAAATCCTTCTCAAAAGCCACTAGGATTAGTGTCAAACCTTGTTGCTTCAACAAAACCGTCAAGTCAAGCTCATCATCTTCAAGTGATGCTTCGCTTAATATTTCTTCACCTATCCAAGATTTCCTTAACCTCACTACCTCAACACCATCCTCAACACATTTCAATACCAATGTGATCACTATTCAAGATTTGCTTAATCTTGCTACTTCAACACTTACACCAATGGAACTTTTCCATACACCACCAACATCACCGCATCCACTATTGGAAACTTTTGAAAACCTATCACCTAAACCATCAAGCCCTCCATCATTGTCACCTTTTAACACCATTGCCGAAACGGAAACCCATCAACAACCAATATTTCAACCAAACGAGTCATTGGATGATGCACCTCATCCACCGTCATTGCTTGAGAGTTTAGCCTACCTTTATGCTAAATCCTCAATTTTTCCAAATGGTCAAGGTCATACACACCTACAATCATTTGTGTTTCACCCCATTCACAAAAACCTTCATGGTAACCATTTACAAATAACCAAGCCTACACCATTTTGTTCAAACAACAACCACCACAACAACAATAACTACCACCACCTCAAGAACCTTCCCAACACTTTGAATATCTATTTTCTTTGTATAAGAAAATAAAAGCATCTCAATGATCTTCCACCAAGACCAACAACAACCACCACCTTTCACAAATGAATAACCAAGGTCATTGCTTAACCAAAATGAGTCTTTCGACCACAACCAACCACCACAACAAGAGTATCATCACCCAAAACCATTGTTGTTTCACCCTATCCAATAAAATGAGGTTTATCCTAAACCACATTGTGGAACGTCTCAAGTTTAGAGTCTCCAAAATGAAACAAAACCGTTTCTTTTGGAAAATGTTGCTCATTAAAACCAACAAACCAAGTTTAGAGTACCAACACCACCTCAAGTTTAGAGTCTCCAAAATGAAACAAAATCGTTTCTTTTGGAAAATGTTTCCCATTTAAACCAACAAACCAAAACCCGTGTCACCCTCTCAACCTTCAAACTAAAGCCCACTACAACCACAACCCACATTTTCTTCCTTAAACAACCTTAGCCTTGTTTTTGGAAAATGTTTCTCACAAAGGAAAATGATGATTTCCTTATAGCTTTTTATGGTCGTAGCTTATTTGTAGCTTTTTCTTTATTTCTAGAGGTAGGATAGTGTAACCAAAATTTCTTGTCTTTGACTTTTTAAGAAGTCTAAATTTTACATGAAATGAAGTTCATTACACTACAAGGTTTTCTTTGTTTGTTGACCATTTTAGGTATGATATGTGAACTACACCTTTATATGGTACCATACATAAATCTTGTGTTTTAGAAACTAATTTTTTTTTTGTAGGTTCATTATCCATGTCTTCCTTCCTTGAAACTCCATTCAGGGGAGTAACATTCAAGGGGGAGCATGAGTTTTGCTTTATTCCGCTTCACAACTCTTAGTTGTGTTTTTAAACATGAAATGATTTCATGACTTATCTTGTGCGGAAACTAACTTTTCTTTTGTAGGTTCAAAATCCATGTCTCCTCTCTTGGCACTCCATTTAGGGGGAGTATCAACCAAGGGGGAGCATGCCTATAATTCCGCTTCGCTACTCTTCTTTTTGTTTCGACAAAAAGGGGGAGAATTTATATTTATATGTTAATACAAATATCGCCTAAAAACGTTATTTATATTTTACGATCTTTGCTAAGTTTTGTTAATAACAAAGTATGAACTTTAGCTAAAAGTAAATTATCACTTTGAGTGTTTAAGTCTTGTTTAACTAATGTTTACATTTTCTTTTAAACTAAACATTGGTTTTATTTCTTAAATTAGAAATAGTCACATCACATTTATGGCAAGTTTTGTCATTATGTATTTATGGCAAGTTATGTGTTTGACTTGCTTTCATGTTGCTTGCAAGTATCATGTTTGACTTACTTTAAGTGATGTGACATTGTTTGGTTGCTAGAAGTTATGAGACAAGACATTGTTTGGTTTGGGAAGTTATTGCAAAAACCTACTGCAGACCCGGCGGTACCCTGGGGGTACACGGGCGGAACCCATATCAGGGTTCCGCCAGACGTGCAGTTTAGTTTGCTATAAATACCAAACCATTTGTTTGTTTTGTGTAACCCTTTAGGACTTATTCTCACATATTCTCTCAACTAACTCAGTAACCCTTGACTTGTGTGATTCTATTATGTAGCAAGGAACTCCACAAGATCATTCAAGAAGTTGCAAGCTTCAACTCTAAAGTTGCAAGTCTTGGTAGCTTGGTCATGTATAAGCTTTGGTAGTTTATACTTCATGTGTGTCATGTATGTAGAAGTTATTGGTTAGTATTTTAGGCCTCAAAATACGTAGTGTGTTGGGAGTTGTTGTACCCTAGTAAAAGAACTAACGGGAGTGGTTGTACCCTTGGTAAAGAACTCGACATCTATCTTTGTGTCGGTAAAAGTGTAAGCGACGTACGGGAGTGGTTGAACCCATTTAAAAGAACTCGACATCTAGCTTAGTGTCGGTAAAAGTATAAGCGACGTGTAAGGTTTTCTCCGCCGGTGAAAGGAGCTTGTTGATTAGTGTTTATAACTCTCAAGTTGGAAACTCGGGGCGTGGATGTAGGGCAAGGAAAAAGAGTCCTTGTGGCCGAACCACGATAAACTATCGTGTTGTGGTTTGATTGTTTCTTTCTCTATCTTTGCTTATTATATGTTGTTGTTTAGTTAGAATTGTTGATCACATATAAAGCTTTTCAAAGAACCAAACAAGTAAAGTTGTTTTTATATCTCTAAACATAAGTAAAGCTTTTCAAAGAACTAAACAAGCAAAGTTAGGATCATTACAAGTAAAGCTTTTCAAAGTATGAAACAAGTTAAGTTAGAATTGTTATTCACATGAAAAGTCTTTTCAAAGAATCAAACATATTAAGTTGTGTGTATATCTTTAACCAAACGTCAAGTTCTCAATGGTTATTTAAGCTAAATAAGAATCGAAAAAGCGGTAAACTATTCAACCCCCCTTCTAGTTTTCCACAAGTTTGATTGTCATAAGTTGGTGACTGAGGATATCATACTATTTATGAAAAATTATGTGGCTATATCAAGATAGTTGGATACACACATACAAGAATTTTAATTATTAAATTCTTGAAAGAAGTATTCTCAAAATTCGGATAGATCATAGTTAGATGAAATAATGCCTTGTCAACAAGTATGATAGTCATTACTTGAGGCATAAGTGTCTTCAAGTTATTACTTGAGACAAGATTCATTAACTAGAATTATCATGCATTGATCTATTTTGGTATTTGGATAAGTACTTAGTATGTTTGTTTTCATTAATAATAAATTGCGTCCTATATTTGCATGTTTAAATCCGTGAATAACTTATGTTATTCTAAATTGTCCATTGTCGATTAATGATATGGGAATATCATTAAACTAAGGCAAATCTGAGTATTGGTTAGAATATACTTAAAAGTATATTGATGCGTTGACATACCAATTTCACATGATATTCGATGAATTAAATATAGGACTTATCCCAACTACATGATTTTACTTTATGGATCTTGTCAGTAAGTAAATCATGAATTTGTTATCCTCAGACTTGAGATACCAGATAAGAGTCATGGATGTAGTGCATTTTTGTGAAGCAATCTACCGCTCACCGTAACAGGGAGTTATAAGGGTTGTTTTCAGAAGTGTTGCAAAGTCCATGGGTTATTCTTGTAGTCAAGAAAGAATTTGTTCCTTCAAATTTGTTTTGAAGATTAATACTGCTGGGCCCCTCGTAGGGTTGACAAGATATTTGCGTGCGCACGCCCAAAATCTATCTGGAATACGTTCAGATGTTTTGGTATTCTTGCTCAATTATAAACAACGAGAAACAGAATTGTTAATTAAAGAATGACTAAGATCCATATCTTTATTAAGGTAGTATTAGAAACAAAAGGATGATAATAATGATGAATCATTAAAGGTTTTTTCAGGAAAACTACCTCGAGTTGAACTAGGGGCATTGGAGTGTTACAAGACGCCAACCAATGTCATTTTACTATTAATAGATATCCAAGTGGGAGCTGTTGAAATAATGAATAAATATTAATATATAAATGTCTAGTATCGAACCCGAGACCTCGGGATTGCACACATTACAAACGAGAGTCAAAGATTAATAAATATTAATTGTTAGATATATTTATTAATAACACAAGTTTAAGGACTAACGATCGTTAAAAGGAAACGAAAAGGACTAGATTGAAACTTGGTAACAAGAAGGATCCGGAACACCCTTCTTTGGTGTGTGACCGGTCGATCAAGGCCCAAAGGGGAAACCCATTGCCTTTGCTTGTTAACCAAGTATTCTCTAGTATATATACAAACCCAAGGGTCATTGTTTTCACACCTTTTGTGCACACACAATACCCTAAGTTTGGTTTCTTCCTTTGTTTTATTCTTGGCCGATCGAACACCCTAAACTTTTAGGGTTTCGATTTTTGGTTCTTCCAAAAACAATACTTGTGTTTAATCTTGCAATTAATTTGATTCGGTATTAGTTTGTATGTATAAGAACGAGGTAACAACATACTTTTGTTGTTATCAAGGGATCGATTAACAAAACGGTAAGGGGTTAATCATTGATCCATATAAATCCTAATTAGGGTTCATCACATGTTCAAGATTAATTATTGATTCTTGTTTTGCTAGAATCATTAAAGGTACGTTCCTATTTAATTTATGTTAATCTTTTATATGTTTTAGATGTTCCTACGCTTCCGCATATATGTTTACCTGTTTATATGATGGTCATGATTCTAATATTCTAACACTATGTATTAACGGTTGTCGGTTTTTGGGTCGGTTCGGTTCGGTTTGGTTTGACCCAAAACCGACCAAACACACACATAAAGCATGTAAACCGGACCGAACCATCGTCTATGTAACGAAAAGGACAAAGATGCCTCCTAAGTAGTTTCGGTTTACATGTTTCAGTTTCATAAACTAAGTTTCAGATGACATGAAAACACTACAACTTAGCTGAAAATTATAAGGAAGTGTATATGGAAGAAAAACACATCATCTTTTAGATATTAAAAAGCAAAGATTAGACACAAATGAAAAGCTAATGTACAGAATATTCTTTTTGTATGACAAAAAGAACAAACAGAAGAGGATGCTTGTCCCACATCACCCAGTCCATCAACGTTTACATGGGGAGGCTTCTTATAAATAAAGGGGCCAAGGTATCTAAAGGCATCAGACATTTGACATGTACGACCGACTATTTTGATTCTTACCAATTTTGTCCCAAGAGTTTTTGCTATTAAAACATTATTAGCTTTTTTTTATATTAATTATTAAATAAAATTTTAAGTATAAGCTCAGATTAAAAAACCGATAATTAATTTTAATTATCTGTTTGATAATGATGAGCTTATAATTATTATTTATTTAATTAATCTAAATATTCATGAGTAACTAATTTGATACTGATGAGCTTATAATTATTATTGTGTTGCATGAGTAACTAGTTTGATTGATCATATACATTAGAACTATTTTAAACGATTTACAAACGTATTGTGATGTAGGTATAAAAACGTTCATAACCTATGTAACTTGATGTAGAATATTCTTTTTGTATGACAAAAAGAACAAACAGAAGAGGATGCTTGTCCCACATCACCCAGTCCATCAACGTTTACATGGGGAGGCTTCTTATAAATAAAGGGGCCAAGGTATCTAAAGGCATCAGACATTTGACATGTACGACCGACTATTTTGATTCTTACCAATTTTGTCCCAAGAGTTTTTGCTATTAAAACATTATTAGCTTTTTTTTATATTAATTATTAAATAAAATTTTAAGTATAAGCTCAGATTAAAAAACCGATAATTAATTTTAATTATCTGTTTGATAATGATGAGCTTATAATTATTATTTATTTAATTAATCTAAATATTCATGAGTAACTAATTTGATACTGATGAGCTTATAATTATTATTGTGTTGCATAAGTAACTAGTTTGATTGATCATATACATTAGAACTATTTTAAACGATTTACAAACGTATTGTGATGTAGGTATAAAAACGTTCATAACCTATGTAACTTGATGTATGTGTATCAGATACAAACATTTGTGGTTTTGTTGTGTGGTATGAGAAAAGGTTCTCAACACATTACTCTATAAAAATTGCTTTTGTTCGGAACAATAGTTAAGAAGAATTTCACTTTTAAAGCCAAGGGGATCTTGTAAAAACCAACTCACTTTTACCGAGGAGTGATGTTACCTCTTTGCTATTTATGCTTTTGTTTTTACACAACAATTTATACAATGAGTAAATTACATCGTCCCTGTGGTTTAGCTGAATTTCATGTTTAGTCCTTGCTATACAGAAATCGCCGTAGACCTCCCTAACGGTTGGTTAAATTTTTGAGAATTTGTTTTTAAGCTTTTCAATCCCATATCGACAAAAAAGAAGATATAGTGCTTCTTTATATACTACAGCGTGTACCAATACTACATGTCTAGATTAGTATCATGTTGGTGGATACTATATTGGTATTAGGTTTATGCAAAGAATCTTTTACCAACTCTCGTACCTATTAACTCATATAATATCTCAACTTTTTATCATTTTGAAAACGTAAGATTTGATTTTCTTAGTGTAATAAGTATGTTGCTAACCTTGATAATTATGTTCAACGACAATGTCATATCTTGGTAATTGTATTTTTTATAAGCATGCTAATTTGTTATTTTTACCTTTTTTTGTAGTGGCTTAACGATTTACATTAGAAGAATGTGTATATATATTTTTTTTACCTTAATGATTTACATTAGAAAACAAGATTGGGATTGAATGTAGATGGTGAGTTATATTTCTATGAATGAATCGATTGTTATGCGTATGACTTGTAAATATCTTGCCAAGTAGAACAACTTCTTGTAAATTGTAGAGTTACTCTTCTAAATTAAAAGGGTGAAACTTCTTTTTATTTTATTTTATTTTAATTTTTTTTTCAGTCTAACATCGATCAAGGAGAAGAAAGTTTGCTTACTAATATACTGTGGTGCATTTGCCTTATGTAAATTGAGATTTATATTATGTTGTTGGTGTTGTAACTCAAGATGTTGTTCAAGGAAAAAATATACAACATTTTCAGTTAAAAGACCGTCAACTAATAAAAGTTTCAAACTTTTCGTCAATCTCAATCTCGTACATTCGAAAGTCTATCTTTAAGTAGGTTGATAGTTTTATGTTTGTTGATTTCTATGTGTCGGATGTTGTACAAGAAATAACTATTTGAAATCTTATATTGGTATATTTTTTATATAAAAAAAAATTATAAAGTAAAAGTTTAAGATAGTTTTTGTAAGTAACATGGTTTTGGGGGTGTGCTACGAATATTTGATTTTTTTTTTAAAACAAATGAAAGTAATATTGTTTAAGGTGGTCTTTATAAATTGTTAGATAGTTTAAGGGTGTAATTTGAATTAAAAAAAACATATATTACACTTCAGGTTTGCTTTTTTATAAAATGGTACATTAGTCAAAAGTATCAATATTTGGTTCATTTTATTCAGAATTTAAAGATATTTTCATCAGCAAAATTTTTTGTAAAGAAATTGATAAATATTTGTTAGATATTTAGTAAATAAAGTTTGTTGTATAAAAAGAGTCGTAACTTGCCATATAATTCTGGGAGTGTTTTGAAAATATGTTTTTCTTTTGGCCAAATTAAAACAATGTCGTTCGCAGCTAATGTATATGATAAATGTAAAGATATTTTCGTTTTTTGAACATTAGATGTCAAAACATCCATTATCTACTCATGTTTGCACATATTAACACATCAAGGAAAAAACCTCCCTTCCCCATTAAGGCGCGGTGGAAGAAAGGTTTGGATTTAAGGTATGCATTGGTGGATAATAAGTGTTCAGCATTTAATGGTAAAAATACTTATTTTACACTCAACGAGTGACTCTTTCCATCTTGTGTTGTTCTCTTTATGATTTAAGTTATTCTAAAATTATTGTCCGCATCATATTTATAACTAATAAAAGAATTTTCAAATGGTAAAGATGTTGTGACCATGGTTGTCAGGATCCCGATCCTGATATTAGAATCTTACGATTTTACGATACTGCAAAGCAAAAACGATCCGGATCTTACATAGAATCTTTGAAAGTCTAAGATCTTATTGGATCCCGATCTTGACCATAGGATTTTAAGATCTAATCCGATCCGATCCTACTTTTCTCGGATAACAAACTAAAAAAATTTAAATTTCTGGATTATTTTTTGTAGAATTTAAAAAATAATATGTTAATCTTATTAAACATTTTATAATCATAATTTAGGACAACATTTCGATGGAACATTCATATAATTTTGTGTTTATGATATATAATAATTCGTAAATTTGTATAATATTACAAAAACTATTAAGAAAATGACATTATAGTAGGATCTTAAGATCCCGATCCGATCTTACGATCACGATCTTGCAAAGAAGAAAACGATCCTGAGTAGGATCCCGATCTTGAAAACCTTGGTTGTGACACTACATGAATGATTGCACTTTCTTAAACATTGTGTTTTTGTCTGGACACAATAGTTTTGGGAGGGAGTATTTAATAATGGCTAGTGAATTGGATGCCTTGAGAAACAAAATCAGGGCTTTAGGGACATACGTATTTTATTGACATAGTAAATAGTTAAGGGAGTTGATACTCCCACCACATTTTTTTATGTTTGCACCACTACTTGTGCATTGCAGTATTGTACCGTACAACACTGTAATGCACAGTTGTGGTATTTGCATCAAAAAATGCTTTGGGAGTTGATACTCCCACCGCATTTTTTGATGTTTGCACCACTACTTGTGCATTGCAGTATTGTACCGTACAACACTGCAATGCACAGTTGTGGTATTTGCATCAAAAAATGCGGTGGGAGTATCAACTCCCAATAGTTAAGGGAGTTGATACTCCCACCACATTTTTTGATGTTTGCACCACTACTTGTGAATTGCAGTATTGTACCGTACAACACTGCAATGCACAATTGTGGTATTTGCATCAAAAAATGCGAAACCGCATTAATAGGCACCGCGCTCTTCCGACCTCATCAAAATTACCCAGAATTTATATTTCAAGTATTAAATATCGTAAAACATAAATAATATTGTAATACCGAGCTTATTTTGATAACACTTTAAAGCCTTTTTAATGGTCTTTTTTCTAAATAGACTGACATTTCATTTTTATGTTTAAGTCAAATAAAAAACATATGCAATTTTTTGACATAGTAAATAGTTAAGGGGTAAAGATAGAAGTTTTTAAAAAGTTTAATACAAAGTGTAACACCCCCAAAATACCGCAGCGGAAGACTGTGTCATAGGGATGCTACTTCAGGGCACAAAGTACAAGATATAGAAAACGAACTCTAAATGAGACGTTTTTGAAAAGTTACCATTCGAATAGATAAAAGTAATAGTTTACAAAACAAGGATCCCAAAGTAGTATGATACATAAGTTTTTAAAGTGTATCGAATGGTAAACTATAAAAGTGAAAGTCTCCAAAAGCATGCCCTAAGACTCTCAGCTCCACAAACCTGCTATCGCCTTCCTAACCTGAGATAAACATGCTTAAAAGTGTCAACACAAAGGTTGGTGAGTTCATAGAGTTTGTCTTAGTACAGATGAAAAGCCTATAAAGAATGTTCACACAGCAAAGGCATCGTAAATCCACTCAGTTGCAAGTCCCGCCATAAGAGACTTGTAACCTGTGTGTTTACAACCCACTGCTACAATATAATATGATTAAGATATGTATAAGTTCATAACAATAGTTAAGCAAATAGTAGTGAGTCTACACTTCATATCCGAAGACCTCATGTTAGTATGTATGTCTCAATGGTTGTGTCCAGCAACTTAATCTGGGGCCATTGGAAGTCTGTATGTATGTATCCATGGTTGTGCCTAGCAACTTAATCTAGGACCATTGGAAGTCTGTATGTATGTATCCATGGTTGTGCCTAGCAACTTAATCTAGGGCCATTGGAAATCTGTATGTATGTATCCATGGTTGTGCCTAGCAACTTAATCTAGGGCCATTTCCCAAAGTATAATAGTAAGTATATGTGCATGTATCAATCATGTATGTATGTAATCAAGAATAACGAAATCAAGTATAATGTAATCAAGTATAATGTTATGTGAATCCGTACAAGTAAGCAAGTAGTAGCATGTATCTCCCCCAAAGAGTTTGCAAAACAATTAAAAGAGTAGGGGCTATGACTCACCTGATGCAACAGCTACGATGACAAAAGTGTACACAGAAATGAGGTTCGATCTCTAACCGCAACCTAATATGAATGATGAACGATCTACTTTAGATCACCAAATGATGTTATGAATGTCCATGCTCATGTTTCTATACCACTCTAGTCTTTGGAAAAACACTTGTATTATCAAAAATATATAATCCAAGAATTTGGAAAATATTGCTATTAGAAAATATAAATAGCTAGTTATAATATATATACTTATATATATATAACGTAAGTTTCCATGTTAGCGTTGAAATACTCGGGTTGTAATCCTTGAAATGATGAAAACATACTCGTAATAACTAATACTACATTAGTTATAAAGCTCGGTACTTAATATTATGTCTAGCTCAAAAATGTACTTCGTAGTTTTTGTGCCAAATTTATATAAAAGCTGTCAAATATAAAGTGGTTTTTGCCGATATTCAAACGTGTATATCTTTGTCGTTACTTGTCCGTTTTACTTGTTCTTTATGTCCACGGTTACGTCTTAGTATATAGTAATATATTTTGGAAAGCTCGGCTCCTCCGGGTTACGTCTAAAGTCTCTTTTTGTCCAATGAAAAACGTCCAACAGCATACATTTTCAGAAAAATACTTTTCGTCTACAATCTTGCAAAAATCATAACTCCTTCGTTATAGACTCTTTTTAATCCGTTCTTTCGCCTACGGATTCGTTTTTGAAAGTATTTTCTAAAAATTTTGCCAAAGTTTCCTTGGTGTTTACTGATTTTCCAGATTTTTACAAAACGGAACAGCATGTCTAAAATAGGTTCCAAATCAAGTTTTCAAGGTTAAAAACCAATTTCTACCATCACCAATCCTCTTGTAATCACCACATGGCTAATCTAATCTTACCATACACCTTCTTAGGGTGCCATGGACTCCTAACCAAGTTATTAGAGCAAGGGGATTCATAACTAAAAAGTTAGGGTTTGTATGTTCCATTTTTGACCAAATAAGTGGTGGTATAGCTAGTTGTACATGGTTTTTAGCATGGAAATCATGTAATACAAGTAAATATAAGATGTTTCATGTAAAAATAAAGTTGATAACTTACTTGATAAAATGAGATGATTAGATGGCTAGAAACCTTGGATTACTTGTGTGTTTGATGCAAGAATCTTGATTAGAATGATAAAATGAATAACTTTGGTGCTTTAAACTTTTGAAAACCATGGATTGATCATGGAGTTGAGAAAAAGTCGTGGGTTTGCTAGAGAGAATGGAAGAGATGAGATAACTTTGATCTTAGCTAATAAAGTGAAGAAATGATTTAGGTTTTTGGTTAATGAAATGATTTTAGAGGTTTATTAGTTAAATATAGATAAGTTAATGCTAGAGGTTAAAAGGGTGTTGCATGGGCCGGTTTTCAAAGGGTATAAGGGGGGGGGGGGGTTAGGGTACTTGGGATTTAATTAGAAAACCTTGTAAGAATTTGCACTAGTTTGTGTTTTTAGTTACGATCGGGTATCGGTTTTATTAGAAATAAATGTTCACGAAGTTTACCGGGATGAAATAATGTTATAGAAATGTTAAAAACATATTAAAAATATGTTGGGTACATTTACTGAGTGATCGGGTGATTATTGTTTAGTTTTCACGAAAACCGTCGTTATATTCGTACGCGTACGTTATTAATAAAATAAATTTCCAAAATACTGGGTAACTGAATGTTATAAGTTTTATGATGTTAAAATGGATATAAAAATATGTCGGGACCATAGTGGGAATATTTAGATATATTCGTCGTGTATAAACCGGGTGTTAACGTTTATTATAATTACGTATACGTAAAAACGTTAAATGTACAGAATATAGAAATTTGAAAATCCTAAGAGTGGTATAACATAAAAATGCTGTTATGATGATATGTAGACTATCCCCAGTCCGTATGCAGTGTCCTTAACACTAATGAAATGAATTCGCACCTAAACCAATCCGGTTACGCGAATTTGAATACCCGTAAACTAAATTTACGATGAAATGAGTAATGCAAGTGAATGGTGAAAACTTTTCCGGAAATGAATAGTGTTTAGTGAATAGTAAATTTCCCAAATGTTTCTCAGAATATCAAAATGACCTCGAAAATGATGAATAGTAAAACGATGAATAGTGTTTTGATGAATAGTGATTTATGAATAGTGTTTTTCCAAAGTTCCCGAAATGACCTGAAATGACCTGAAATAGTGAGTTGTGACAGTCTTCCCCTCTAAAAAGAACTTCGTCCCGAAGTTCAGTTGATGTTAATCAGTTAAATGTGTCAAAGCTTATGTATGTGGGTTTCTATCCAACTAAGTATGTTCTCGTGGTCAGACTTGATGAGGCAAACCTTCCCAATCCCGAGCATAGTCCTCAAAAGACCTCCTTTAGGTTAATCCTTTAGGTAACCGATTTTCACTTAATCCCATAATCCAATCAAACAAGAACAGTCATGAGATTAGGCTAAATCGGTTTGAGTGATGCCTTTAACTTTTAGCTTGATTTTCGCAACCCAATCAAACAAGAACAGTCACTAGAACCAAGCTAAAAATCAAGGTATGGATTCAACATCCTAAAAAAAAATCTTTTGAAAGATTGGCTCGACTTTGGAATTGCTTACACTAATCAAATTTCTAATGTTGGTATAACTAAGGTTAATGCTGCTAGGTCTCAGATTAGTCAGTGTTGTGTATAAGTCCTATATTAAGACTTAAGTGCTACTAAAATACGATAGTTGTTCAAGAGAATGTACCCGTTGTGCTACCGCGGACATGTTGGGTGATAGGATTTCCTAAGAAGTAAGCTCTGCCAATTGCGGGTGGAATCTCATTGGCCTCATCTCGTGGCCCTTCAATTGCTGCTGCTAAGTTTGAACGATTGCCTCCTTGGTTAAGATTTCTTTTCAACTTAGGACAGTTGTTCCGAAAGTGATCCGGGCTGTTACATTCATAGCATGTCCTTTGGTTGTTCGTCATATTGCCCACATTTGCTAGTTCTCTACACTGGTTTGTAAAATGACTAGACTGTCTGCAAAATGCACACACACGGCAGGGCGAAATCCTTTGATGATGAAAGTTACACTTCGTACATTTAGGATGCGGGCCTAAATACTCTTTCTGACCAGAATTAGTTGCCGCAAAGGTCCTTGCCCTTTTGTTGTCAGCTATTGTGCCCACTTGCTTGTTTGACTCGCTTGTTCCCTTCCTTTTATCACTGTTCCTCAAGCTTCCATTTCTAACCATCTCATCTGTCAGAGTCCCTGCTCTCAATATTGCACTCTGAATTGTAGAAGGCTCAGTTGTTTTCACAGTCCCACGAATTTCTGGGACAAGACCATATATGTACCTCTCGATCCTCTTGGACTCAGGGGTAACTAGGTGTGGAACTAGTCTGGCTAATTCATGGAATCGATCTGTGTAGGCTGCATGTCCAGCCCCTATCATAGAGTGATGATAGAGTTCATCCTCCAGCTTTTGCATCTCGTTGTCCGGGCAGTATTCCTCCTTCAGTAATGCCTTAAAATCGTCCCATGACATACCTACAGCTGCCGCTCTTCCCCTAGCTTGAATCTGCGTATTCCACCATGTCAATGCCTTTCCTGATAGTAAGCACATGGAATACTTCACCATTTGATGTGCTGCACAGTTACTAATGTCAATTACTGTCTCCATCTTTTCAACCCATCGAGTATACGCCAACGCACCTCCTACACCATCGAAATCAATTGGCTTACATGACGTAAATTCCTTATACGTGCATCCGGTCCTAATGTTGTTATTGCCATTACCATTCTGGCATATACCATTGGTGTTGTTAATTCCGCTTTCGTGGTTTACCAAGTTATTCATATGATCGCCAACTTGAGTGACAATAGTGGGGAGAAAGTTTTCAAGTTGTCGAGCGATGATGGTTTCAAAATCAGTATTTCCACCGTCGTTATTATCATTGTTTTCAACTCCGTGACCATCTCCTCTACCTCCACGTCCACCAGTTCTTCCACCATCGTTACTTGGGTTACTAGTGTCATTAGCAGCTCCTCTACCTCCTCATATAATACCGTGCTACCAGTTGTTTCCTAAGTTGTGCCAACACCGATCTACATCTGCATAGTCATATGTCCACGTGTGTCGTGAAGCACTTATAATTATGTTGGCCACCACAATTATAAATGTTTCCTTTCACAAGTGTACATATCACCAGGCACACATATCTCAGTGGTAGACGTTGCTTAAATGGGCATCTAGGGAATGTCACGCTTAGTACGAAGGAACAAAAGGTTCTCCCTTAAGTGTTAAAGTCACTGGGAAGTCTAGTTTCTAACGGTTTCTACCAAGTATCTAATAGCGTGGGTCCAAAAATAAATAAATTACCAGCAAGCGTATGTGTATGTAAAATGCAAGGCGATAGGGAGGAGAGTCTACATGTATGTAGTTATAGTCTAGACTCTAAAACAACCTAGTTCTCTATAACCAAGGCTCTGGTACCAATCTGTAACACCCCTAAAATACCGCAGCGGAAGACTGTGTCATAGGGATGCTACTTCAGGGCACAAAGTACAAGATATAGAAAACGAACTCTAAATGAGACGTTTTTGAAAAGTTACCATTCGAATAGATAAAAGTAATAGTTTACAAAACAAGGATCCCAAAGTAGTATGATACATAAGTTTTTAAAGTGTATCGAATGGTAAACTATAAAAGTGAAAGTCTCCAAAAGCATGCCCTAAGACTCTCAGCTCCACAAACCTGCTATCGCCTTCCTAACCTGAGATAAACATGCTTAAAAGTGTCAACACAAAGGTTGGTGAGTTCATAGAGTTTGTCTTAGTACAGATGAAAAGCCTATAAAGAATGTTCACACAGCAAAGGCATCGTAAATCCACTCAGTTGCAAGTCCCGCCATAAGAGACTTGTAACCTGTGTGTTTACAACCCACTGCTACAATATAATATGATTAAGATATGTATAAGTTCATAACAATAGTTAAGCAAATAGTAGTGAGTCTAAACTTCATATCCGAAGACCTCATGTTAGTATGTATGTCTCAATGGTTGTGTCCAGCAACTTAATCTGGGGCCATTGGAAGTCTGTATGTATGTATCCATGGTTGTGCCTAGCAACTTAATCTAGGACCATTGGAAGTCTGTATGTATGTATCCATGGTTGTGCCTAGCAACTTAATCTAGGGCCATTGGAAATCTGTATGTATGTATCCATGGTTGTGCCTAGCAACTTAATCTAGGGCCATTTCCCAAAGTATAATAGTAAGTATATGTGCATGTATCAATCATGTATGTATGTAATCAAGAATAACAAAATCAAGTATAATGTAATCAAGTATAATGTTATGTGAATCCGTACAAGTAAGCAAGTAGTAGCATGTATCTCCCCCAAAGAGTTTGCAAAACAATTAAAAGAGTAGGGGCTATGACTCACCTGATGCAACAGCTACGATGACAAAAGTGTACACAGAAATGAGGTTCGATCTCTAACCGCAACCTAATATGAATGATGAACGATCTACTTTAGATCACCAAATGATGTTATGAATGTCCATGCTCATGTTTCTATACCACTCTAGTCTTTGGAAAAACACTTGTATTATCAAAAATATATAATCCAAGAATTTGGAAAATATTGCTATTAGAAAATATAAATAGCTAGTTATAATATATATACTTATATATATATAACGTAAGTTTCCATGTTAGCGTTGAAATACTCGGGTTGTAATCCTTGAAATGATGAAAACATACTCGTAATAACTAATACTACATTAGTTATAAAGCTCGGTACTTAATATTATGTCTAGCTCAAAAATGTACTTCGTAGTTTTTGTGCCAAATTTATATAAAAGCTGTCAAATATAAAGTGGTTTTTGCCGATATTCAAACGTGTATATCTTTGTCGTTACTTGTCCGTTTTACTTGTTCTTTATGTCCACGGTTACGTCTTAGTATATAGTAATATATTTTGGAAAGCTCGGCTCCTCCGGGTTACGTCTAAAGTCTCTTTTTGTCCAATGAAAAACGTCCAACAGCATACATTTTCAGAAAAATACTTTTCGTCTACAATCTTGCAAAAATCATAACTCCTTCGTTATAGACTCTTTTTAATCCGTTCTTTCGCCTACGGATTCGTTTTTGAAAGTATTTTCTAAAAATTTTGCCAAAGTTTCCTTGGTATTTACTGATTTTCCAGATTTTTACAAAACGGAACAGCATGTCTAAAATAGGTTCCAAATCAAGTTTTCAAGGTTAAAAACCAATTTCTACCATCACCAATCCTCTTGTAATCACCACATGGCTAATCTAATCTTACCATACACCTTCTTAGGGTGCCATGGACTCCTAACCAAGTTATTAGAGCAAGGGGATTCATAACTAAAAAGTTAGGGTTTGTATGTTCCATTTTTGACCAAATAAGTGGTGGTATAGCTAGTTGTACATGGTTTTTAGCATGGAAATCATGTAATACAAGTAAATATAAGATGTTTCATGTAAAAATAAAGTTGATAACTTATTTGATAAAATGAGATGATTAGATGGCTAGAAACCTTGGATTACTTGTGTGTTTGATGCAAGAATCTTGATTAGAATGATAAAATGAATAACTTTGGTGCTTTAAACTTTTGAAAACCATGGATTGATCATGGAGTTGAGAAAAAGTCGTGGGTTTGCTAGAGAGAATGGAAGAGATGAGATAACTTTGATCTTAGCTAATAAAGTGAAGAAATGATTTAGGTTTTTGGTTAATGAAATGATTTTAGAGGTTTATTAGTTAAATATAGATAAGTTAATGCTAGAGGTTAAAAGGGTGTTGCATGGGCCGGTTTTCAAAGGGTATAAGGGGGGGGGGGGGTTAGGGTACTTGGGATTTAATTAGAAAACCTTGTAAGAATTTGCACTAGTTTGTGTTTTTAGTTACGATCGGGTATCGGTTTTATTAGAAATAAATGTTCACGAAGTTTACCGGGATGAAATAATGTTATAGAAATGTTAAAAACATATTAAAAATATGTTGGGTACATTTACTGAGTGATCGGGTGATTATTGTTTAGTTTTCACGAAAACCGTCGTTATATTCGTACGCGTACGTTATTAATAAAATAAATTTCCAAAATACTGGGTAACTGAATGTTATAAGTTTTATGATGTTAAAATGGATATAAAAATATGTCGGGACCATAGTGGGAATATTTAGATATATTCGTCGTGTATAAACCGGGTGTTAACGTTTATTATAATTACGTATACGTAAAAACGTTAAATGTACAGAATATAGAAATTTGAAAATCCTAAGAGTGGTATAACATAAAAATGCTGTTATGATGATATGTAGACTATCCCCAGTCCGTATGCAGTGTCCTTAACACTAATGAAATGAATTCGCACCTAAACCAATCCGGTTACGCGAATTTGAATACCCGTAAACTAAATTTACGATGAAATGAGTAATGCAAGTGAATGGTGAAAACTTTTCCGGAAATGAATAGTGTTTAGTGAATAGTAAATTTCCCAAATGTTTCTCAGAATATCAAAATGACCTCGAAAATGATGAATAGTAAAACGATGAATAGTGTTTTGATGAATAGTGATTTATGAATAGTGTTTTTCCAAAGTTCCCGAAATGACCTGAAATGACCTGAAATGGTGAGTTGTGACACAAAGCGTAAGTGATGTTTATGCAATGTTTTAAAAATCGGGACTTGAATCGACCCGGTCGAGTAAACAGATTACTGGGTTACCGGTTCGACCGTCGAGTCAATATAAAACCTTGAATTTTTAATATTAAACATATACAAAATCTAAAAAATTCAATACCAATCACATAATAGGTTTATAAAGCATATATTATAAAATACCAAACACATACAATTCAATTCAACGAAAACACAAGTTTTAAACCTAAAAACAACATTATTGATCACTACAATCAATCCAAACTTATCATATATATTTTCGTAACATAAAATTAAAAGAAAAATATCAAATGCGGCAACTTTGGTGAATGGTGTTGACTTGGGTCACATGAAACTCGACGGGTAAAACTCGGTTTTGAAGCCTCAAAAAACCGGTTCATTTTGGCTTTTTTTTAGCCAAAAGTGATAAGATAGGCCTGGTTAATCCGGGTTTAAAAACACTGTGTTTATGTATTTTTTGTACTAATACTAGCTAAGGGGTGTCCATGTAATTTTGTATCAACACTAAGTAATTAACCAATAGTTTAGGGGTAATTAATGTTTTTTTAAATAATATATTATTAAATAATTTACTGTTCGTAAGAGTTCCATGATTGAACATATATGTTACATTTTATATGATTTATAAGATAATAGATATTAGTTTTATTAAAAGATTCGGATCTTTTATGTGTGCAGCCCTTAAACTTGTTTAGTTATCAGGTTTTACCAACTCTGCTTTCATTACGCACGATCATAGAGAATATTTCTTGACTTTTTTTTTTTTTTTCTTTGGCAAAAAATCAAGTTTCGAACATCAAACAATGTTAAAAGAAGTAATCAAATGCCTTTTTTTTTTTTTTCCCACGTATGATTCTTCAATAAGACATTATGAAAAATAGAGAAATGATCATAAAATTAAATATGAAATATGGTAATTAACTTTTCTCTACAAATAAAAATCATTCTTTGTAAGAATAACAAAAGAAAACAATTGAGTTTCATAAATTAGCATGCTTGCACGAAATCAGAATATTTGAATACGAGAAGGATCGTGAATGCAACTTTTGATATTTGACCAAATCATGGGCTTTATATATATATATATATATATATATATATATATATATATATATATATATATATATATATATATATACTAGACGAGTACCCGTGCATAGCAACGGAATTCCTAGCGACAGATAATTATCGATTTGTGATATTTTTGGTGAGTGTTTTTGTGTAGCGTTCAAATTAGAATGTGAACTATTCAGAATGTAATTGCAAAAGATTGTACTATACGATAACTAAAGTCTAGAAAAAAATCTTAACATCTATCAAACAACATAGGCGAGTATCAGTGCATAGCAATGGAATTCCTAGCGGCAGATAATTATCAATTTGTGATATTTGTGGTGAGTGTTTTTTGTAGCGTTCAAATTAGAATGTAAACTATTCAAATGTAATTGCAAACGATTGTACTATACGATAACTAAAGTCTAGAAAAAATTCTTAACATCTATCAAACAACATATAAAAACATTTAATGAAACTAAAAGTAAAACATTACATCAGTTATGAGATAAAAACTAACACACGTTATTTGTCGCGTAAAACTTCTTGATACACGACATTTAAGGTGTAGATTCATGCTTGATGAAACTCTTTAACTGGTTTAACCAATACCTTTTGACCCATTATCTTACCTGTCCATTTTGCCAGCTATGAATTTAGTCACTTGGATTTTTAAGTTTTTCTGCTGAGATTACACTCTTGTTGAGTGCTTAGTTTTGTTCTAAAAGGGTTGCCTTTTAGAAAGCTGCATTTCTGTTAACACACATAGATGTTTGTATATGAGAGAGTAATTTAGGAACACAGGTTACTTGTCTTGCTATCTAGTAATGAAATAAACTCGCTTTGCTTGCCTTTTAGTACAAGTTAGTCAATGCAGTATCAAGGAGTCATTTGCCTTTGATGACAATTAGTATTTTACTCAACGAGTTGCCACAAGAAAAGGGAAGAACTAACATGAATATGAATTTTAAATGTACAATAAATATATACTGATATACGGATTATAACTTAAAACAGAATGAAATTTTAATAAAAAATTCATAAACTTCTAGTAATAATTGGTTTAAGTCAAAGGGAACTTTCTGGAGTTTAGAGCTCACTTTGACTACAAGGCTTATTAAACTTGAAAGACCAAACAATAACTATTACAAGTACCCGTGTTCTTGTTTTTAAACCTGAATAATTTTCTAAATTCAATTCTTTCAGCTCTCACATGGTGCTTTATACCATGGTAATTTACATCCAAACATCCCTTAAGTTATATCTTACAACAAATGGTCTACATAGTTTATTCAAGTGACTGAAAGTCGCTTAAGAAACCTATAAATTCTGATATGGAATCTCAGTTTTGAGCATTATCTCACATGACGCAAAGGGTTGCATTATCTCGAACATATTTCACAACCAAAATTAGTAAAGTTTGACAATTATGTGTATCATTCAAAATTATTTATGAAAGTATTTTCATACGTGTTAACAGCCCATGTTGTTTAATATATATAGGATTTGCAATTGAATGATTTGAAAATACCCAATATTTGCCTAAATCAATTTCTATGTATATCTTTTTTGAAAATAACCGATTTGTTTATAATTTTTCCACTCTACTTGTCAAATATATACATGATTTGCAAAGTTGTGATTTGGTCTAAGTTGACTTTCTTAATGCTCTATATTTTTTCCTACTTTGAAACTAATTATTGTCAAATATTTGGTTGTTTGATTATGTATTTGCCTAAATTAATGGTCATTCTATTAAATAGGTAGGGATGAGTACGGTACCGGTCCCGTACCGAATTAGTGGAACCGATTTTTTCCCGAGCATAAATAGTGGTAACAGTACCGTACCGAACGGGATTCGGATACCGGTACCGGTACCGGTTTCGGTACCGGTACCGGGAAATCGTGTTTTTCCCGTTTTTATTCGGGAATTTCCCGATTTGGTACCGGTCCCGTACTGAATTAGTGGTCCCGATTTTTTTTCACCTTATTTCGTAGTCCCGATACCGTACCGTATATCAGAAACGGGTACCGGTACGGTTCCAGTTTGGTTTCGGGATTCGGGTCGAAATGCTCATCCCTAATTAAATGTGTCTCCAACAATAAAGAATTTGCATAAATTAGTAGCAAATTTTATTTAAAGTGCATTAAATGAGTTTAAACCTTGATAAATTATATATATATTCTAAAAATCAACCCTTAGGAACAGTAACATGCTTAGGAACAGTAACCATTCATAAGGAATTTACAAAAATGGTCCCTCAGGTTAGCTGTAAATTGCACCGTTAGTCTCCCGTTACCGATCTTTTGCAACTTTGGACCTTAATAACAAAAATAATTTTTTTTACCTGAGTTTAAATTAAACACAACATTCCCGCAGCAACGCGCGACAGTAACCATGGCAATTTACGAAATGGTCCCTTAGGTTATCTGTAAATTGCATCGTTAGTCCCCCGTTACCGGTCTTTTGCAAATTTAGTCCTTAATAACAAAAATAATTTTTCTTTTTTACGATCGCTCCCGCAGCAACGCGCGGGTGCACCCACTCGTGACAACTAAAATTCACTTGTGTATAACATTTATCATCCAATTTGATTTAAAATATTAAATAAGAACAATAAAGAATTGGTATCAATAAACAACACAAAGAAATGGAGAAAAAATGCACATTACTTGTAACCAATTTCTATACACAAACTCACCTCTAAGTTTTTCCACTTCAACCAAAAACAATAAACCAACAAAAACACTCATAACCACCAAACACACCAAACCCAATAAACTTTAAATAAACATACAACAATATTTACCTATAGATATTAACAATTAACCTTTTTTAGGCGAATAAATCCTTTTCCAGTGATGGCACGGGTGACAACAAGTTCTGGTGGTGGTAGATAATTATAGTGATATTTTGGTTGCACATAATGTTACACAAAACACTTAACCAAAATATAACTATAACTATTTGCCACTATGAAATCACGTTATGCACGAGTGCTCATCTAGCAGATAATTAATCTAATAATAATATTTGACATGATATATAAAATAACTTATTATTATAAAAAGAAATATATGTGTCACTGAACTTGTTAGTATTTTGTCTGAATCATACCGCAAGATATGTATTTCGATGGCCTTAGTATTATAAAACATGTCATGTAATATAATACATGTTAAAGGAATTTGCATAATATTGTTTATATACTTTTGTTTAATCCTACTTCTCTTGTGTTCCTAAGGATGTTTATGTCTTGAACACATTTGATCGATTAAACATTTTCTAGATTAAACATTTTCTGATTTTAAACTGTAATATAATACACTATCACACACAAAATAGGTGCGTACAAATAATGTCATGAAAATTGAGTAAAATTTGATCTTTAAACAAATATTTTCATGTATAAATAATGAATCAACTTGATGGGATCATATTCCTATTCAATAAGGTTAGGTTTTAATGCACGAACTATTACTAAAAACAATAGTTGTACACTTTTACATTTGCATAACAGTTGAATAAAATGTTGAACAATTAAATGTAATATGTTCTATAACTTCTATGTGTATCCAAGGAATTTTATATATTTTCACATAGGTTGGTAATGGGTTTGCTCAATTTTGTGCAACATAACATTGCACATGCCATTTAGTAAAACAAAACAAAAAACCAATGCCTTAGTAAGCAATTGCTTTATTAAGCTTTAGTACATTGTTCCTAAACAAGATTTTATTCTATAAAACTCCCAAGAATTCGAACATATTTTCACTTCAAGAGAAATATATTATTCATAAATAACAATACAATTAGTTAAAGCTAATCTAACATGGGTAACACAAAAGCTCATTGGAAGATTAACAAGGTTGTTCCAATATTAGTAATATCCAACAATTCTACCACCGCTGCGCACATTATGACGAAGCAAACACAAGCCCTTCGTTCTCATATCAGCCTCCTCCGATGATGTTGTATAGAATCAAACATAAGCCTTTCAAACAACCATGAACTAAAGTAATAAAAGGAAAAATTTATTAAAAAAAAAATAAGAAATTACAATATTCTAACCTCAAGATCATCATCAACATTTCTTTGATTTTTCATTTAATTTCCATTTCTATATAAACAATGGAGAACAAATGAGTAGTAGGCAATGGAGAATAAAATAGTTTTTTATATATAGGCAATGGAAAACAAGTGACAACTTTCAACATATACACAAATCAATCCTATATTTAAATTAATTTGCGTTTCATTGTTTTCAATTCTTTCCATACATTCATTTACCATTTATTGTTTTCAATTCTTGCCATTCATGGATTCATTTGCTGTGTTCCCTAAGTCAATCGTGTGCTAATGGACAGCAAGGCAAAATATTAATGTGTAAACCCATTATCAATACTTTCCTAAGATAGTTAAGATTGAGAATATCAAGACTTGACAACAAGGGTAAAATGGGCATTGACTCAAAATTCAGTTTTTCACATTTTCACTTTTGACCATTTTTCCATTATAAGTAGTTAAGATATATATATATATATATATATATATATATATATATATATATATATATATATATCCACCCAAACAATTAAACAAACACAGTTGACTTAATAATTGCTCTACAAAGGTTATTCTTGTTCATCTCATCCAGTCGCCGCTTGCAATTACTGCGAATAAAATTTCCCAAACAACAACTTGATCGACTTCATACAAATCCCTTAATCATAAGTTCAATGGCGTCTACTTCAACTTCATCCATTCAAAAGAGCTTCAAGTATGATGTCTTTTTAAGTTTTCGAGGTGAAGACACTCGTAAGAAGTTCGTTGATCATCTATATCATGCTCTTCAGCAAAAAGGCGTTGAAACTTATAAGGATGACAAGAAAATCAGAAAAGGGAAAACTATCAGTGATGAGCTTATCCAAGCCATTGAAGACTCAAAATTTTATATTATTGTTTTCTCCAAGAACTATGCTTCTTCATCTTGGTGCTTAGACGAGCTTGTGAAAATTATGGAATGCCAGAAGATGAGTGAGCATACTGTTTATCCCGTGTTCCTCGATGTTGAGCCCTCGGAAGTCCGCAAGCAAAATGGGGTTGTTGAAATTGCCTTTGCAAAACATGTAAATGATGAATCTGCTGGGAAATGGAGAGAAGCTCTGAAAAAAGCTGCTGATCTTGCTGGATGGGAATTGAAGAACATTTTTGATGGGTAATTTCTTCCATCATATATAATATTTTTCTGATCTATTTTTGGGTTACATTACATCTCAACGGGTCAAATGGGTCGAAAGTCATCAAGGTGTATTTTTAGCTAAAAATGATTTTGATTGGTGTAACATAGTTATATCAATTGTCTTTAACTTTTTTTTTTTTTTTTTTTTTTTTTTTTAAATAAAAATCACCCTTTACCCAACTGACCTTGTCTATATGCTATTCTTTCAGTGTCTATGCTGAAAGCTTTCATCTCTTATTGTGTTGTCAACTTCTAACTCACAATTAATCCTTTTTTGAAAGGTCGAAAATGATTTATGATTATATTAGTACATAAGTCGTTACCTCATTTACGTTTTTATGTGTTATAGATCTGGAATTGATTGTGTATCGGGTTCTTTAACATATAGGCATGAAGCTAAACTCATTCAAAAGATTGTTGAAGAGATATCATTAGAGTTACGGTTTATTAATTCGGGTGTTGATGAAAACTTAATAGGCATGAAGACAAGGATAGACAATGTTGTTTCATCCTTAAAATTAGGTGTCGACGATGTTCGCATGATAGGGATCAAGGGGATGGGAGGTGCAGGCAAGACGACTTTGGCCAGAGCTGTTTATGATCATATATCCTTTCAGTTTGAAGGTTCTAGCTTTGTTGAAAACGTCAGGGAAGAATCAAAACCGTCTATGTCTGGTTTGAAGTTATTACAAAAACAAGTACTTTCGGATGGTTTATCTGATCAGGGCATCACCGTAAGTGGTGTTCTTGAGGGGAAAAGCCTTCTGAAAAAGAAGATGTGTGGAAGAAAGGTTCTCATTGTTCTAGATGATGTTGATAATATAGAATAACTTATGGCGTTAGCCGGTGACCGTAGTTGGTTTAAGCCAGGAAGTAGAATCATAATAACAACTAGGGATGCACAGGTCCTAATAGCACACAAAGTGAACTTGATTCGTGATGTACATTTGTTAGACGATAAGGAAGCAATGCATCTCTTTAGTAGGCATGCATTTGGGAGAGAGATTCCAGTTGAAGGGTACAAAGAGCTATCGGAACAAGTTGTACGTTACGCTGCTGGTCTTCCCCTAACGATCAAAGTTTTAGGTTCGTTTCTATGTGGCAAAGATGATCTTGATTGGAAAGATGCGTTAGAAAGACTAGAAACAATTCCATTGAATGAAACAATGAAAGTTTTGGAGTTAAGCTATATCGATCTAGAGGATGATTACAAGGAAATTTTCCTAGTTGTTGTATGCCTGCTCAAAGATTGGGGGAAAGACCATGCAATCAGAGCGCTTGAAAGCTGTGGATTTCGTGCTCGGATTGGTTTAAGGGTTCTTGAACTCAAATCTCTTATAACTATTTCTAAATATGGGACCTTGGGTATGCACGACCATATAGAAGAAATGGGCAAGAATATTGTCCGTCGACCGAACCCCAATAACCCGGAAAGGCATAGCCGGTTATGGATTAAGGAGGAAATTGTCGATATATTGGTTAATAACAAGGTATGTACCAACTTCGGATACTTTGCTTTTCTAAAAGTAGAATTAGTCATGGTACAAAAACAAAATTTTGATAACAAGCCATTCAACACCTAGTCAAATACAGTGTAGCGCTAAAAATTAATGGGCCTTTGAGTTTATGTAACCTTCCATCTAATCAATCATGTACACATAAATTTACGTTATAAGCTTGTTTTATTAAAACACATTAAACATTATTATTATCATCAACAACAATGATACAGAAATGAAAAGCATTGAATGAATGTGATTAAAAACGACAATAATGGTTTTGTTAAAACACATTAAACATTATTATAAATGTAAGAAAGAATTCAAAATTTGAAAAAACATTGGTTGTGGTAAATTGGTAAATAATCATTTTTTAGAGAGTGTGACCACAATAAACACAAAACATGCTAGAATGGTCGTTCTGTATTGCTTTGCTTTGCTGTGTTTACAATAATGAAGTTTTTAAATTTTAATAGTAAAATATAAATACAGATAAACCAAATTAATCTCTTTCATTAACCAATTCCTTTGAATATCCAATTTAACCAATTCCCTAACCTTTGAATATCCAATTTAACCAATTCCTCTAATTTAACCAAAACCCTAACCTTTGAATATCCAATTTAACCAATTCCTCTAATTTAATAGAAAAAACAAAAAATTCCCAAATTTTATAAAAATTAGAGAAATTAACTTCACATTTTGTTTTGTAATGAAACAAATCTCATGGTCTCTACTGCTATTTGAATTACCTACAGGCTACCCAAGAAACAACACATTGTATAAGACTGGGTACATATGCAAAGGAATTCAAAAATTTTGAAATTTTAAAGAACGGTCTTGCAAACGTGAAGGAACTTAGATTTCTTTATGTGATTTCCCAAGTTGTAAGTGAAGAAGAAGTTAGCAAGTGGAAGTTTGATGAAGATAGTCTACACCTTCCAAATGCCTTACGATTTCTGAGCTGGAGAGGTTATCCTTTTTCAAGTTTACCAAAAACATTTCAACCAAATAATCTTGTTGGACTTGAAATGACTTGGGGCAATATGGTTCAATTTTGGAAAGATGGAGAAGAAAAGGTACGTAGAATAATTAATTAATGGTTGATTATTTAATTGCTAGTTTTATCTTTTGTTAGTCATTACACCAATTAACATTTATCTTTCCATTTTTTTGTTGCTTTTGACAGCCTTTTTTAAAGCTCAGCTTCCTAAAGTTCTTCTGTTCACATTTTTTGAGGACCCTTGACCTTAGTGTGGCTCCGAATCTTGAGACACTAATTCTTGGATATTGTGATAATTTGGTAGAAGTTCATTTCCAGGTTACTCCAAATATAAAGGAGTTACGTATCTTTCATTGTAATAGCTTGGAAAAATTACACGTACCTGCTGAAAGTCTGAAAAAGCTTCGCCACATAGACATCAGTAATTGTGGGAGGTTCAAATCCTTTGAGTTTGACAAAGAGCTTGTTTCACCTGAGGTTGCTACTTTATCTGAGTTACATCTGATTGCAGTGATTGCAGAGGCAGATGATACATATGATACAGATAATGCAGATGATACAGATGATGCAGATGATGCAGATAATGCAGATGATGTAGATGATACAGATGATACAGATGATGCAGATGATACAGATGATGCAGATGATACAGATAATGCAGATGATACAGGTAATGCAGATGATGTAGATGATACAGATTATACAGATAATGCAGATGATACAGGTAATGCAGATGATGTAGATGATACAGATGATACAGATGATGCAGATGATACAGGTATATGTGATCCCGGCAATACTTGGCCAGAGTTTCAGTTTTCCTGTTATTATAAAGACCCGGCTTCATCTTTTGGAAATCTTGAGAGGCTTATTTCTCTAGGTTTCGGTGCTCCCATAAACATAGATTCTTTTTCAGATATTATCTGTGGTTTGCAATGTTTAAGAAAGCTTACACTTGAAGGTGGTATTCCAGAAGCGCCCAAGAACCTTGACCGGTTAGATTGTCTAGAGGAGCTAAGTTTGCGGTCTACAGATATTAAAACTCTTCCAGATAGTCTGTGTATGTTGAAATACCTGAAATCTCTTGAAATCATCTCTTGTCATCTTCTTGAGAAGTTACCTGAGGATATTGGCAGATTACAATGTTTGGAGAAGCTCATTGTAAAGGATTGCATATTTTTACGAGATATTCCTAACAGCATCTGTGAGATGGATCGTCTGGAATATTTAGATATCAGTGGTTGTATTCGAATTAAGGAATTTCCTGGAGAAATTGGACGTTTAGAATGCTTGAAAGAGTTGGATATAACAGGTACAGGCATAACTCGTCTTCCAAAGAGCATTTATCAGTTGAAAGGTCTGCGTATTATTGATGATGATGATGATGATAGTAATGGTGATGATGATGACGACGGCGATGATGGTGATAATGTTGATGAGTATGGTGATGATGATGATATGAGTGCAGGCTCACCAAAGGCCAAAAGAATTATTTCACCAGGTACTCTCAGTTTTCTAATAATATGTGTTACTTTAGAGGAATTTCCAAATTAGGGTCAATAATTAAGATATTTTCTGCACATGGTGCATGTTTTACTGTTGATCCTAACAATGAAACCGTTTACTGAAATTAGGCAGGTCTGATGACCGGGAAGATCAGCACAAAAGGTGATTTACCCAACTACATGCTAATTAATTACTACGTAGTTTATTTGCAATGAAAAACTCAATAACCCCTAACTAAACAATACTTGTTTATTTTCATGTGCTTAGGGTATGTATAACTAAAGGATGATGTGCTCAATAATGAACTTGATGTTTAATGTCTGTTCTCACTGATTAGCTTCTGGCTCAGTCAATTATCCCATCGACATCAAGGTCTCAGATTATTTTGATACCTACAGTTCAAAGGCTTCATTTCTAATAGATTTGAAGGGTTGTTGTATCAACATGAGTTTTTAAAAGTAGGGTTATATCTGTTGTTTTATGTAAAACTTACCACTTTGAAGCATTCCGAATTGAAGTTAAATTTTTTTATGAATTGCAGTTTACATAGTTGACTTCTTTATGATAAAATAGAAGGTTTTTTGCTTAGTTATTTACTCATATCATCAAGAATCTCAATTTCATAAAATATGTTATATGCATGGGGATGAAGTCATGAAACTATTGAACATAAAAATACTTGACTTTTTAGTCAAACTACTGACTTTCATCAAATTCAACAAGTTTTACATGGAATTGTATCAAAGGGCATATTTGTGAGTGTTTACTGGATCTTTTGAACCTATTTAACATGTTTTAGCAATCATTAAATGTTATTGATCACATTCTTAGTACTTTTAGACAGCTTTGAGAATTTGTTTGCTTTATTTTTCAGACATTATATTTCAAACTGAAAGTTGCCCCTTTGTATAATCTTGTCAAAATTGTCTTTTTTATCTGACATGAAATCAACTTAGAGTTTGAATTTATATACGATCAGTTCATGGATTTCAGCCAACAGCGTTGACCATTTCAGAAAGTCAAACTGCAATTGTATTGAAAATGGTGGCCTTTTAATGCAAGATTGGATATTATCACGTTATAAATAAACTCAGTAAGGGCGTAAGGCGTCATAAGTGAGTTGATTATCATGAACCACAAGTATCATTTACATGTGTTGCAGTTAAAACTTTAATATACGATACAATATTAATGTCATAATCACAATACAACGGTAGATACATTTCTTCATCTCTATGGCATATTCCTATTGAACTGACAAAGAGATGTTATATTTAGAAAATTTCAGATGTCGATGGATAGAAATGTGTGTTAATATGTTATTTTTGTTTCCATTGTTGATCGTTTTCATAATGAACTCGATGTTCGATCTCGAGGCCTTGCATTGGGGTCAATCAGTTTTGGGATTTCAACCTCAACTTCCCTGTTGTATCGTCCTACAGAAGATATCAATAGTTCAAACTTCAAAGGCTTTTTAGTTCAACAGATTTGAAGGGTCATCAACATGAAGCTGTTAATAGTATATATGATTGATTTTGTTTTCCGTCCTACTTTATATTAATCAGAAATGAAGCTAGATAATTTAAGTGTTGACTTCTGAATATGGTGGGGTTTGATAAAGATATTGGCAATAATCATTTTATAACTAGATACACGAAGTTTTTTCTAACTTTTTTCTTAATGAATATGGTGGGGTTCGACTGGCTTTTATGGAAGTTACTGAATGTTTTTCAGTACTAACAAAATATTGAAACATTGTATTGAAGCTTGTAATATTCAAGGTTTGAGACAATATTTTTTTTTTTTTTTTTTTTTTTTTATTTATTTATTATTTTTTTTTTTTCAAAAAATCAAGTTTTGAACATCAAACAATGTTAAAAGAAGTAATCATATTCACCTTAATCAAATATGTAACTTTGAATACACCAAGGATCGTAAATGCAACTTTTGTTATTTGACCAAATCATGGGCTTTTAATAATTGCTCTACAAAGGTTATTCTTGTTCATCTCATCCAGTCGCTTCTTTGATCAACTTCATACAAATCCTTTAATCATAAGTTCAATGGCGTCTACTTCAACTTCACCCATTCAAAAGAGCTTCAAGTATGATGTCTTTTTAAGTTTTCGAGGTGAAGACACTCGTAAGAATTTCGTTGATCATCTATATCATTCTCTTCAGCAAAAAGGCGTTGAGACTTATAAGGATGACAAGAAAATCAGAAAAGGGAAAACTATCAGTGATGAGCTTATCCAAGCCATTGAAGACTCAAAATTTTATATTATTGTTTTCTCGAAGAACTATGCTTCTTCATCTTGGTGCTTAGACGAGCTTGTGAAAATTATGGAATGCCAGAAGATGAGTGAGCATACTGCTTATCGTGTGTTCCTCGATGTAGAGCCCTCGGAAGTCCGCAAGCAAAATGGGGTTGTTGAAGTTGCCTTTGCTGAACACGTAAATGATAAATCTGCTGGGAAATGGAGAGAAGTTTTGAAAAAAGCTGCTGATCTCGCGGGATGGGAATTGAAGAACATTTTTGATGGGTAATTTCTTTCGTAATATATAGTAATATTTTTCTGATCTGTTTTTGGGTAAGTTGTTTTACATTACTTCTCAACGGGTCAAATGGGCACATAAACTATGAAATGAGTCAAAAGTCATGAAGGTGAATTTTTAGCTGAAAATGATTTTCATTGTTGTAACATAGATTATATTAATTATCTTTAACAAACTTTTACAAAAATCACCCTTTACCCAACCGACCCTGTCTATATGCTATTCCTTCACGATCTATGCTGAAAGCGTTCATCTCTTATTGTATTGTCAACTTCTAACTCACAATTAATCCTTTTTTTAAAGGTCGATAACGGGATTTATGATTATATTAGTATGTCATTACCTAATTTACGGTTTTATGTGTATTGTGTATGGGTTCTTTAACCTACAGGCATGAAGCTAAACTCGTTCAAAAGATTGTTGAAGAGATATCATTAGAGTTACGTTGTATTAATTGGGGTGCTGATGAAAACTTAATAGGCATAAAGACCCGGATAGACGATGTTGTTTCATCCTTAGAATTAGGTGTTGATGATGTTCGCACGATAGGGATCAAGGGGATGGGAGGTGCGGGCAAGACAACTTTGGCCAGAGCTATATATGAACATATATCCTATCAGTTCGAAGGTTGTAGCTTTGTTGAAAACGTCACGGAAAAATCAACACCGTCTATGTGTGGTTTGAATTTATTACAAAAACAAGTACTTTCAGATGTTTTATTGGATCAAGGCATCAGCGTAAGTGGTGTTCTTGAGGGGAAAAGCCTGCTGAAAAAGAAGATGCGTAGAAGAAAGGTTCTTATTGTTCTAGATGATGTTGATAAGATAGAACAACTTATGGCGTTAGCCGGTGACCGTAGTTGGTTTAAGTCGGGAAGTAGAATTATTATAACAACTAGGGACGCACAGGTGCTAATAGCACACAAAGTGAACCTGGTTCGTGATGTACATTTGTTAGACGATGAGGAAGCAATGTGTCTCTTTAGTAGGCATGCATTTGGGAGAGAGATTCCAGTTGAAGGGTACAAAGAGCTATCGAAACAAGTTGTATGTTACGCTGCTGGTCTTCCCCTAACGATCAAAGTTTTAGGTTCGTTTCTATGTGGCAAAGATGATCTTGATTGGAAAGATGCGTTAGAAAGACTAGAAACAATTCCATTGAATGAAACTATGAAAGTTTTGGAGTTAAGCTATATAGGTCTAGAGGAGGATTACAAGGAAATATTCCTAGATGTTGCATGCTTGCTCAAAGGTTGGTGGAAAGATGTTGTAATCAAAGCGCTTGAAAGCTGTGGATTTCGTGCTCGGATTGGTTTAAGGGTTCTTGAACTGAAATCTCTTATAACTATTTCTGATGGTGGGTACTTGGGTATGCACGACCATATAGAAGAAATGGGCAAGAATATTGTCCGTCGACCGAACCCCAATAAACCTGAAAGGCATAGCCGGTTATGGATTAAGGAGGAAATTGTAGATATATTGGCTAATAACAAGGTAAGTACGAACTTCGGATACTTTGCTTTTCTAAAAGTAAAATTAGTCATGGTACAAAAACAAAATTTTGACAAGAAGCCATATAACTAGTCAAATAAAGTGTAGTGCTAAAGATTAATGGGCCTTTGAGTTTATGTAACCTTCCATGCACATAAATTTACGTTATTAGCTTGTTTTGTTAAAACACATTAAACATTATTATCATCATCAACAGTGATACAGAAATGTAAAGCATTGAATGAATGTGATTAAAAACGACAATAATGGTTTTGACTAATAACGTATAATAGTGCAGGACTATATAGTAGGAAGATAAAAGCAAGAAAGAATTCAAAATTTGAAAAAACATTGGTAATTTGAAAAAACATTGGTTGTGGAGTGAGTTAGGGGTGGTAAATTGGTAAATAATCCTTCATAGAACGACTCTCTATTCTCTTTCATTCTTTATTTCAAACAACAACAACAACAACAACATCATCTTCGATCCTAATAATAATAAAGCTTTTATATTTATTATTAGCACCGAATCACCATCACCCAAAAATCCCGAAATTTAACGAAAACCCTAACCTAAACATTTAATAAAAAAACAAAAATGCCAAAATTTTATAAAATTTAGAAACCCAAACCTAAAATTAAGTTCACATTTTCTTTAGTAATGAAACAAATCTAATCATGGTCTCTGCTATTTGCATTCCAGGGTACCCGAGCAACAAAATGTATAAAACTGGATGCAGATGGATTGGATTTTGAAATTTTAATGAACGGTCTCGCAAACATGAAGGAACTTAGATTTCTTCAAGTGTATATGGAAGAAGTAAGTGAAGATGAAGTTAGCAAGTGGAACTTTGTTGAAGATAGTCTACACCTTCCAAATGCCTTACGATTTCTGAGATGGAAGTTTTATCCTTTTTCAAGGTTACCGAAAACATTTCAACCAAATAATCTTGTTGGACTTGAAATGGATTTCAGCAAAATGGTTCAACTTAGGAAAGATGGAGAAGAAAAGGTAGAATAATTAATTGGTAGTTTTATCTTTCCCTCTTTTGTTAGTCATTACACCATTTAACATTTATCTTTCCATTTTTTGTTGCTTTTGACAGCCTTTTTTTAACCTCAGGTTCCTACAGTTCTTCGATTCAGAGTTGAGGACCCTTGACCTTAGTGTGACTCCCAATCTTGAGACACTAATTCTTCTACTTTGTTTTAATTTGGTAGAAGTTCATTTCCAGGTTACTCCAAATCTAAAGGAGTTACAAATCTTTGGTTGTGATAGATTGGAAAAATTACACATGCCTGCTGAATGTCCAAAGCTCGTTAATCTCAAACTCAGTGATTTAAAGTTGAGGACCCTTCACCTCGGGGTTACTCCAAATCTTGAGACGCTAAGAGTCAGGGATTGTCCTGATTTGGTGGAACTTCAGATTCCTGCTGAATGTCCAAAGCTCGTTAATCTCGACCTCAGTTATTGTATTAAAGTTGCGAAATTGCCTAGGGAAATTGGGCTGTTAGAATGTTTAAAAGAGTTGGATATCACTGGAACAGGCATTAGTCAACTTCCACAAAGTATTTTTAGGATGAAAGGTCTGCGTATTGTTGGGTCTAGACAGCTTCTTGAGTCATGTGGTTTTACATCCAAGATACAAACCTCTTATTATAAAACATTCTGCTACATATAAATCCGTGAATAGCACAGGCACCAAAAGCAGAAGTCCCCTGTACCATGGTCAAGTGATGATTTTGAACAGCTCCAATGGCCCAAAGAAGTCAATGCATAGAGAATTTTTATAACAGGTACTTTCCTCCTTCTCTATAGTTTGTCTTATGTTTGATAAACCTTGCAATTATTACCAATTTATGGTTCAGTAAGCAAGATGATTCACCTTGTATGTTGGTTCCGGGGTTTAGAATGATGGTTTTGCAAAACGAAATGTAATGCTACTACTTGTTACTTCAAGGCGAGTTCTCTCTGTCCTTAAAGCAATTTCACCCCCACTATTCAAATGAATAACGTGCAACGGGTTATTGGCGAATCACCTCCCAAGATACAATGAAGCAACGTATGTAGAACTTTATCAACACTACACGAGGTGGTGATAAACCGGATGAACTACCGAGTTATCGAGGATTTCAAGACACTACAAGTTATATTTCTATAGCAATATAACATATAGCAACCAGGCAAAGAAAGAGAGATTTTTTTGTGTGATTTTCGTTGTTGGAATTATGTAGAAATGGCCTGAATGTTGCTACTATATATAGGCATGCTCGTGACCATTCAAATAGTCACAATGGTTCACCAAAATGTGCAATTAGCAACGCTTTAGCGATGACTTAGAGACAAAAAAAATCGTCGCTACTGAAACCTTCTAACAGTCGGGATGGTTTGCTTAGTGACACCTTTTATCAGATATAACCGTCACCAATTTGAAAAGATGTGTCTTGGTGATGGTTCATTGGCGACAGTTTTGTGACAGAAAAACTATCGCTAATCTCCATTTCGTGACAAACAACAAAACACAATAAAACTCTTTTCTTCCTAAGATTCAACCCAAATGGCCAATGTATCTTTTGAAAATAATTACCCTAAAATCCCCCACCATTTTCAAAATAGACATAGGTTTTGAAAAATGACATATAAGACCTAACCCCGATTCAGAAATCCCCGGGGTGTTATGCATAAGTAAGGTGGAATATTACACCTTGAATCTTTACGTAGTGAAAGCGCTCAAGCTTAACTAGGGTAAGAATGGTTGGACCAAAGCCATTGAACCATCTTTCTTTATATGTTAAACGGAACCACTTTACGCATATCCTTCCTCTCGTTCATTCAATCCACTTTATGCCAACCCGTTGAAACTAGCCATGGGTCTATATATCAGTATCTCAAAATGCTTTAGAGCCAAGCCCTTGAGCTCATAGGAAGTGGCCTCACTTCCACATTCAGATAGGTGGACATTATCAAGGACGTTAACGTAGCTTAAACATCCCTACACAACATGTATTATAATTCCATTAAGAATTTTAAATTCACCCTTTACATACACTACGATCCAAGTTCTGCTAACCTTGGGATGATGATAAAATTGGCAGAACTTCTAGTCATGTTCGGATGATGTACTTTTGCTTTTCTAGAGACTTGGTGTATTACCAAGCGTAAAGACAAGGTTCCATCATGGGTGACTACTTTATGTGGGCTTGCTCCTATACCCCACACTTTTCAATCAGTTTTGACATGATAAGTTCTTACTCAATAGTAAGACACTAATGGTGATCACCTTTTCTAATTATCAACTGATTGACTAGTCTGTGTCTAAGTCCGATATACATGGACTTACCATTGTACACTTGATTGTGTAGATTGACTATGACAATGCACATAGATGATTGGTGGCATAGGTTTTGGCCATAAGGGTATGTTTATAAACAAGTCTCGTAGCCATTCTGCTTCTTTGCAGCATGAAGTCAATGCCACAAATTCCGCTGCAATAATAGAGTCTGTTAAACAACTCTGTTTCTTTGATCCCCAAGACACTGCACCCCCACCAAGAGTGAATATCCATCCGCTCGTGGATGCGTAGTCTTCTTGATCAGTTATACAACTTGTATAAATTTATCCTCATAATACGCAAAGGATCCCCGTTGAATTCTAAACCATGACCCATGGTTTTTCCACAAATAGGAAAGTACTCGGCATATAGTAGCCCAACATATCATTTGCATATAAACAAATGATATCTACCCGACCAATAATAGACCGTCTAAATACAAGTACTATGTAATCATTAGACAAAATAACTTGGTCGATTATTCAACAGGTTTATAAATAATCAATCAATCCACCAATGATATGCACAACCAAGGGCGGACCCATGTACAAAGTTTGGGGGGGCGGTGCCCTCCACGACTTGTCGAAAAAGTTCAGATTTTAGTGTAAAAAAATTTTTTTTTAGACCTTTTTATTAAAGTGCACCCCTCCAAAAAATCAAATTGCCCCCCACCTTGAAGCCAAAAATGTAAAAACCTTAGGTTTTAGTGTAAAAAAAATAAAATTACGACCTTTTTATTAAAGTGCATCACGATTTTATCAAAAAAAAAATTTTTGCCCCCCGCCTTGAAAAATCCTGGGTCCGCCACTGTGCACAACATTGATAGAAATATCCATTAAAAAATGAATATTAATAGGGGTTGTTGTAAACACTACACACATTAAACAAAACTTAATGATGACTTTCAGTTATCAATAAAACACGAAACCAAACCGGTGACATGGGATCTTGAATTCGTAAAAGCAAAACCCACTTAACCAATACTTACACGTACACTAAAATCTCCAAGTGCATAATTCATGTTTCTTGACTCTTTCGAAATTCAAAATCACTAGACAAATGAGTAATCATGGAAGTTGTGCATAACCCATGGAACACTAGACAAAATTCTTTAACAAATAAATATAGTTTGGGTGTTCAAAACAATCTGACAAGTTAATATGCCAGTCAAACACACATGCATGCATAATTATTGGTTTTGTTATCTTGGAAAGATAGTTGTCACAAAACACTTCTTATGATTCATCCATACATGCATAATTGAAACCTAGTACCATTCACAACTCCGTTGAACGCAAATCAAGTCACTTGATTTATTTACTAATATTATAATGGGTTATAGCACATAAAGATCCACCGCCAATGGCATTTACTCATTTTCATGGATAAAGTTATCCTTTCCTATCAACACTAAAACTATTGTTCGTGTTTTCTAAACGTTGATAATTGGCAATTTGCATAAAAATAACCGCTAACCACTGATTCACTTTATCGTCAAAAGCAAAGTTAGACCGTTGCGTTTTCTTAAAGATACAAGTAAAATGGTATAAAGATACAAGTAAAATGATGGGGTTTGACTGGCTTTTATGGAAGTTAATGAACGGTTTTCATTACTAACAAAATATCGGAGCATGATTTTGAAGCTTGTAACATTCAAGGTTTGAGTTAATAAGTATATGCATGATGTTCAGCCAGGGGCGGAGCTACGGAGGGGGCACGGTGGGCACGTGCCCCCTCTCAACTTTCCGGCCTAGTGTAATTTTTTCAATGATTCTCATGTTTGTTGTCTTTTTGCCCCCCCTTGAAACCAAATAAACAAAGTAAAATGAGTAAAGTTGAACAAAGAAGCTTATGTTGGAAGGTCTAGTCTTGCCAGAAAGATAATGTCGCCGGAAAAATATGACTGGGAAGAAGATGAAGTTTTTAAAGAAGGTGTTTGTCAATGGGAAAGATAAGTAGTAAGTTAAATTTGACTTTATGTGTGGGTGAGTGAGGGCCACGTTGTTTTGATATTTGCTTTTATATAGTTCATACGTGAAGTGCTAGTTTGTTTGTTTTGCTATTTGCTAGCCTGTATATACTTACCTCTTTCACAACTAATGAGTTAATGACTCAGGTGTTTAACTAGGTTTTTTTTGTCCTTTTTGTTTTCTTTCTTTCTTTTCTTTGAACATGTCTTTTTTGTTTTCTAATTAGATTTATAGAAGTTAATTACGTTCAAGTGTCATTTCATTTGTCCAAAAAAATTATTGCACCATTATGTAGTGATATCAATGCTTTTAAAATAACTAATACTAAAGATTTTGCTTGGTTTTTCAATATTATCAAAGAATATAAGACATTTTATTTGTGAGAAAGAAAATGTATAGGTTAGTATGATATTGAATTAGATACATTATTATTCGATGTTCTTCGTCATAATTATTTTTATTATTATCTCAGGCTCGACCCGACCCGACCCGACCCGACCCAACCCAACCCAACCCATACTTGTTGGGTTAAGTTTTTTCTTTATTGGCCCATCGTGAAAAAAATTTTTTTGCCCCCTCTCCGAAAATATTCTGGCTCCGCCCCTGTGTTCAGCTTACAGAGTTGACTTCTTCAGAATGTCAAACTAGTATCTTGATGAAAATAGTAGAATGTTGATACGATTTTGAATATAAAGTTATCATAACCATGTTTCAATTTGTATAAATATGTTCTAAATTAGGATGGATATTGTTTAACATGAAAAAGTTGAGTTTTGTGTGAGATCATTAACTTTTGACAACTATACTGGTGTCAAGGGAATTGATCAGTAGTAATTGGGCGTCTTAAATTTGAAGGGTCAAAGTACTTTATACTTTCATTTTTGCAACATTGTGTTTAATTACAAGTAGTAATACTTTCGGAACCAATGAACAAGAAACGTTATAGCCAAAATGTTCAATAACTTGTAACTCTTGTCAATCGTCGATATTTGACATATGAAGTTATCAATCTTAGATATGTGGTTAACTTTTATATGAATGGAAAGTAGCTTTCGCCTGATTGCAGATTGTAAATTATCAATGAACTTGAAGTAGATTATCAGTTACATGTGTTTCTGAGTTTCAGAGCTGACCAGAAAAGCATTCAATAGCTTGACTTTTCTTATTATGCATTATTATATCGTAACCGATTGATCGACCTGAGATGTTGGCTATTCATGTAAGGCTACATTTTGCATGTTGAAAGGTGTTTGATTTTAAATAATTTCAATTCATGGAGTTTAGCTAACAGAGTTGACTTTTTTCAAAGAGTCAAACTCTGTTCTTGATGAAAAAGGAAGGATTATTTTGATATGATTTTTGATATTATCATGTGAAAAATAAATATATCAGTGTTTCACAAGTGATTATTATCATTAACCAGTTTAAATTGCTATGGAATCTTTAGGCATGATATATGTTGACTTTTGAGTCAAACCATTGACTTTTAACAACTTACACTGCTTTTGTTTGGAACAATAGTTAACAAGAAAAACAAAGCCAGAAGTTCCCACATCACCTGATGAAGACAAACTGCATGGAAGAAAATCTTATAAAAACCAATTCACTTTTTAAGCCAGATACGTTTTTGCTTTTTATGCTTAATTTTACTAAATTTAAACAAATGATCTATGTACAGAATGAGGGATACGTTTAAAATTGGAAATTGATTCATAACCTACCAATTGGTCCTTATAGATGTGTAATGGGAAAGGGTTATTCCAAGCATATTTGTTCGGACATTCTGTGTATATAGCATTACTTAAATTCAGACATGGCAATCTAGACTACAAGGGTTTAGATTGGTTTATATGAAACCGTAATGCTTGTACAATTTATCTCTTTTTCATTATAACCTTCCAAATCCTTTTGGGTCTAGATTTCCACTTTTACGTTAAATCATTTGCTTCAAAACTTAGCAAACTCGGATCCATGTGTTAGTTGATGTACACCTTGAGTTATATATGTTTGCATATATAAGTAAGATAATATAAGATATGATAATTTTCCTAATAAAAAATATTACTAGAAAGGGTGACAACTTAAATAGAGCAGAGTTTCGACCTAGCTAGTAGCTAGCTTCAACCTTAAAGTATCAAAAGCGTTAGGACGTGTACATGACTTGTTTACATTTATGTTCTAAGAAAAGCTATTGAACGATAGGAAGAAGAAAGAGGAAAGAAATCTACAAGACTTGGTGTTGAATAATGGTGTTAAGTATTGTAGATGAAATGAAAAGTTAATTGGGAATTGGACACGAATAGATTTATATTTGAGATCCTTTGGTGTTATCGTTGTGGTTTCATAGCAAAAACAAAATCAAAGAACAATAAGCTAAGTCCCACATCGCTCCTTTCATCAATGTTTATAGGCTCCATCTTACGGAGTAAAAATTTCTCCTTAAACTATTATAGCTAGCTAGTTTTTTTTTTTTTTTTTTTTTTTTTTTTTTTTTTTTTTTTTTTTTTTTTTTTTTAATAATCGCTCTTCCATAAACAAGTTTTTGAGTTTATATTTCCCAACGCTCTTGTTCATAATTATCATTATAAATTTTAATTTTTTGTTGTTAATTTAATGTAATTCATCAGTTAGAAAATTAAGGTGCATGGATATTAAATTTGTTTGATCTAACTTAGTATGACTTGTAGGAAAAAGCCATGAGTGACTACTATTGACATCTTTGACATTTTAACATAAACATATGAACTATCGTTACATGGTCCAACAAGTTGCACCAACACAAGCAATCACTCACATATATATAACACATTAAATGGAAGACCGATGCCTTATATCCAAGTGATTTAACCCAAATACTATCGAGATTACAATGAGTAAACTGTAGCTCGTCTTTTGCACAAGAAAAAATGATTATAACGTAGACTCATATTTCGGATTATATGGCTAGTTTATTGAATGATTGGCACAAAGAAATGACCCGAACACGAAATAAAAGCAAGTCCTTACATCATATTTTGGATATTAAAAATCAAGAGTTAACTACATTTTTGGTCCTCGTGGTTTACCGGGTATAACGATTTTGGTCCAATTTTTTAAATTGTAACGGATCCAGTCCAAGATCCGACGACCCGTAACACTTTTGGTCCAATTTTTGTTGACCATAGATTTGACTAGTTAAAATGACTAAAATACCCTCACCGTTACGTACAGAATTTGCACCATTCGTCTCTAACCAAACGGCCGTTAGTGCTGTTACTTTAAAAAACTTTTTTTTTCAATTTTTTTTAAATTCGAAAAAAAAATTTAGAAAAAAAAAATTTGAAAAAAAAATTTGAAAAAAAAAAGTATTTTCGCTAAAAAAGTTTTCCAAAAAAATTTCAAATTTTTTTTTTCAATTGAAAAAAAGTAATTCGAAAAAAAAATTTAGAAAAAAAAAATTTTGAGAAAAAAATTCGCTAAAAAATGTTTCCAAAAAAATTTCAAAAACTTTTTTTTTAATTTTTTTTTTGAAAATAATTTTAGAAAAAAAGTATTCAAAAAACATATTTTTGAAAAAATATTTACGCTAAAAAAAATCTAAATTTTTTTTTCTTATAAATTTTGAAAAATTATTTTTGAAAAAAAAAATTATTTGAATTCTTTTTCTAAAATTTTTTTTCTAAAATTTTTTTAAAATTTTTTTTTGAACTTTTTTTTCTAAAATTTTTTTTTTCGATTTTTTTTTAAATTGAAAAAAAAAGTTGAAATTTTTTTGGAAAAGTTTTTTAGCGAAAATACTTTTTTTTTTAATTTTTTTTTTCTAAATTTTTTTTTCGAATTAAAAAAAAATTGAAAAAAAAAAAGTTTTTTAAAGTAACAGCACTAACGGCCGTTTGGTTAGGGACGAATGGTGCAAATTCTGTGCGTAACGGTGAGGGTATTTTAGTCATTTTAACTAGTCAAATCTATGCTCAACAAAAATTGGACCAAAAGTGTTACGGGTCGTCGGATCTTGGACTGAATCCGTTACAATTTAAAAAATTGGACCAAAACTGTTATACTCAGTAAACCACGAGGACCAAAAATGTAGTTAACTCAAAAATCAAAGATTATAGAAATGAAAAGCTAACGTTCAAAATACGAGTGGAAGTGATCATGTAATTTATATGGTTTTTGCAAAAGAAGAAACAAAAGAGGTTGTTTGTACCACATCATCCAAACTGTCAACATTCACATACCTTTTTTCCCAATAGTTTGGGCTATTAATGAATTAATAGTTCTTCTTGTCTAAATTATAAAACAAAATTTTGAATATATATACTCCATTTCAAAAAGCTAGCGAATAATTGATTTTCTTGGAAATGTATTATCTCTTTAGGAAAGATGAGTTTATAATTATCATTTGTTTAAGTACTATTAAGAAGTTAAAAAATTGATTTGCATGAGTATTTGTTTTTTATTCATCATATAACGTTAGAACTATTGTAAGTGATTTACAAACGTGTTCGTACCACATATTTGTGCTAATATTATATTCTAGAAGAGGAATGACACACTAAAAAAAAAAAAAAAAAATCTGCAAATTAGTTTACAAAATGAGGTGTCATTCCCTCATTGGTAAGTGATTTAACCCAACTCTAATTTGCATTCCGTGAAATTGATGCACCGTGTGGAGTACCTCATTCACAATTATCCGGCTCTAATTTGCATTGCCACTAAATAACCAATTTTGAGTTTAGTATTAATTATAATTTAGAAAATGCTAAACGTAACATTTAAGGCTATGTTTCATAAAACCTAACATGTACAAATTGTTTGTACTTTTAGAATAATCTCACTTTTAAATTTAACTCATCTCAACTAACTAAATGTAATGTCTCTCATTGCATTTTTTAATTATTAAATACAATCCTTAATGCTACAAATAACAAATTCCTTAATCTTTATCTTTACGAGGCGTTCAGAACCCGTGCGATGCACGGGCTATCGCATATTTTTGTATCGGATTAAGAATAATAAGATTTGTTAGGCTTTTTGTTTTGTGTTTATGTTTATGTTTGTATATATTAAGTTTATGTATTATTTATCATATTTTTAGTTTAGTATGCCATGCGAAATATTTATACTTTCTTCTTTAAAATTTTAAGAATATGAATTATTTTTTTGTCTTTTGTTATGGTTTCCGTATTATTTACAAATTTTGAAATTAATATTTCGTCACATAATTGTCGTTTGTTTTATCAGGTGTATACATATTTATAATTTAGTATGGTAAGTGAAATAATTGTACTTTGTTATTTAAAAATTTAAGAATATGAGTTTTTATTTTGTTTATTGGCTATAGTATAATTTTTTATAAATTTTGTTTTTATTTGTATTGTAATGTAATTGGTGAATGTATCTTATATTTTGTAAATATGACTTTGTTTTGTATGTTGTCATTATCATAAGTTGAAGGGTTGAATTTGTTATTAGTAAATTCATGTATGAAACCTATTTGATGTTTCTGCATGGGAAAATAAACCATCTCTGGGAAAATAAACCATCTCTGCAAATTAATTGAAGAGTTTATTTTCGTAATCATGAGTCAAGACTATTGGTTTCCTTCTCGTTTTGTCTATAATAATTCATTAAGTTATTGTTTATTACACTTAACTTTACACCTAAAAAAATATTTTAGCCCTAATTTTTCTATCAATGGCCAATGCTGATGAAACCCCTCTACTTGATGAACTAAAAGTTTTTTCTGGATCTCAGGAATTGCATAAAGCTTTCAAATTTCTATATGGTCATGAGCATGTGGAAGATGAAGTTTTTATAAGATTTCTTGGAGAAAGACGTGATCTACTTCAATCCACAATCCAACAAAAATCTGATCGATTGGCAGAGTTATGGTCTCTCAATCATGATGAAGTGGAGTCGGCTGGTGATGTCCATGAGTGTGAGCATGTAGATCTTGTTAGGCTGCGTAAGAGGTTGGAGGTAGTGACTGCCCTCTTGTTGGAGCTTCGTCAAGGGTTGACTGAAAAGGAGAGACACATATCCATTCTTGAAGTTTATGATTAGGTGGTTGTTGGATGTTTTTTTGGATGTTGCATCATCATGCTTTATCTTTTGCTGTTTTTAGTTATTATCAGATGTTGGTTAATGGTGATGATGTATTGAATATTATGTAAATGGTTTTTATTACTATCAGAAATGAATATGATCTTTTTATCTTTATTTCATTTGTGTATTTATTTTATTTTTTTTTGTTTCCTAATTTAGTTTATATAAAAAAGTTGGTGTTTTTTCTCTTACACATAGTGTAGTCTACACACACCATTCTTAACAGAGGCGAATAAAATTAGGGTTTTTTTATAAATTTGGGGTTATTTAATTTCACAATATTCTTTTCAAATTAAATCATATTATGAGTTTAATTAAGAGTGTGAATCAATTGTTAAGAAAGGATTGCTTGATTTATGTACAGGTATTTATAATTTGTTCTGTTGATTATCGATTTGGATTGTTAATTTAAATTGTTTATTTCTTTGTTGATTGTGCAAGGGGGTTTCACATGTTGATCTTATGAAAGATGATTGGAATTTGCAGATTGAATTCTTATACAGGTTAAAGCTTTTTTCTTGTTCATAATGATTTTTTCGAGGTCTTATTCAGAATTGGGTTTATGAATGTTTGGATATGTTAATTAGTCAATAGATAATGAAATGGTTTGATTCTATCAGGCGTTTCAAACAAAGAGTTTAATTGCATTTACATTATTATTATGAACATTTTTCTTGGTCTTCTTCTGTTTCATTGGCCGAGTTACTATTTTTAGATTTGCATTTCCTTGTTATGATTGTTAGTTGTTGGTTATTAGTGTTGATTCTGCTTCTAGTATTGTAGATGCATCTAGTTTGATTGGTGGTTTAGATTGGTTGAATACTGTGTTCTACTTATTTGAAGTTTATATTAGAAATATATTAGTTTTATAATCTCATCTCACTGCTTTAGTATAGTGTTATTTGCATCTTTTTGTTTCATTGATCTTTCATATACTTTTCTAGCATCAACTATAAGTGACTTATCTGATTTTGATCTTTATTTTGGTAGGAGTACGTTAATTACTGCACAGATTTTGTAACTGCCCATTTTCAGGGGTGTTTGGTTCAGGGCTTAACCCTGTGAGGGTAGTTTTTCTTGTCTATTACTTCTGCACAAACATTTTCCTTAGGTCTAATAAGTTGCAGCAGTAGCATAAAAACCATAGGTTTAGAATTAATAGTCAAAATCCATGTTAAACCTCAGATTCTGTTTGCATAAGTCATTGTTAGAATCTAAGGTCTTGCAATTTGTTAAGAGTAGGATTCATCTAGGGTATTAAATTAATATAGTAGCTTAATATTGCAATTAGGATAAGTTGTTATTAATCCAAATTGGATTTAGTCAAAGCAAGCTTTCAACTAAATAGTCAAACCTGCAACCACATATGGTTCAATACCACCTGATCTCAGGTCATTTCAGTTCTCTCAGTTCTGCTTTGATTTACTATTTTCATGTTGCTTTTGTCTAAACAAATAGTTGTTCTCAAACAGAAATATGAAACAAATAGTTGTTCTCAAACAGAAATATGATTACTAATATAAGTTGTTGAAAGTTTCTTTGTAAACAATATTACGGGTTCGACCCTTGAATTCACCTTCTTCATCTTCCACCATTAGTATCTTTAGACCATAAGGGGTTGTAACTCTGGATGCTGCGACATAAAGTTGTCCGTGACTGAATACGGGATTTGGCAGATAGACGCCTACATGTATAAGTGACTGCCCTTGACTCTTGTTAATTGTCATTGCGTAACATGGTTTCACTGGAAACTGTATGCGCTTCATTACAAATGGCCATTGTGTTTGTGGACTTGTCAGTGTTATTCTTGGTATTAAGACGGTTTCTCCAATCTTTGAACCTGTTAGAATTTTGGCACGTAGGACAAACTGGCCCAGATCTGTGATTATTAGCCTTGTTCCATTACACAACCCTTGTGCTGGATTAACATTCCGCAATAGCATTATTGGTAGGTCTGTTTTTAAATTCAGCTCGTGGGGTGGCATCCCTTGTAAATTTAGCGAATTTAAAAACTCTGTTGGGTAAAAATTTTGTTGATACAACTGATCAGTTGATGCTTTGCATACTTCATCTGCACTTTTGTAAGTAATAGTTTTGCCCTTTAATTGTTCAAACATGTATGCATTAATAGCATCAGCGTCATCATTTCTTGGTGTTAGTATTGCTCGTTCTTTGAGATATGCATCTTCAACTTGTCTAGTAGTAAAATCAGGAAATGTTGCCTTAACTATCTGACCAATAGGATTATTGCTTGTATCGATAATGAATTCCTCGGGAATCTCAATCCAAGTAGGCTCATCTTCCTCTTCTTTGCTTATTGCTGGCAAGTTTCCATCGCCCAATTTTAAAACCCATCTATTGAATTCTTGATTCCTTGAATTAATTGAACCATCCGGTGAAATTTCATTCACTCTCATGCTTCGTGTCAGTGTGAAAACTTTGCAAAACTTCCACAAATGTGAACGATTTATGCATGCTTGCACTACTTCTTGACGTTTGCCTTTTGTGATGACTGGTAATATTTGTCTGAAGTCACCTCCAAGTAACACTGTGAGCCCTCCAAAGAGTTTTTCTCTTTTTTCTCTGTTTTCGTATCCTAATATATCTCTTAGCGTTCTGTCCAACCCTTCAAAAGCATACCTCTGAGTCATAGGTGCTTCATCCCATATTATTAGCTCAACTTGCTGTAACAATTCTGCTAAGTGTGTATTTTGTTTAATCCCACATGTGCTATTTTCCATTAGCTCAAGCGGGATAACAAATCTACTATGAGCGGTTCTACCTCCCGGTAGTAGCAATGACGCGATTCCTAATTAAATATTTTAAATTAGTCATAAATTAAAGAATGAAATTGTTAATTATTCAATCAATTATATAAAATTTTATGAAAGGTTTACCTGAAGATGCAACTGCTAATACAATCTTCTTTTCTGATCTTAATCTTGAAATTATGGTTTTATATAAGAATGTCTTTCCTGTACCTCCGGGTCCGTAAACAAAGAAAAACTCTCCTTTTTTAGAATGGACTGATTGAATTACCTCCTTATATATTACTTTTTGCTCGGGGTTTAATAACGAATGCAGCTGATCATGTTCAATCTTACTTTCTTTTGAATCAAAGTCGAGTGCTTCTCTAATCAAACGATTATCCAAATTAGTTAAGAGCTTTTGATTTGGTTGTGGAAGATCAGGAAAATCTTTTAAAGATCTCCAGTTTCTATTTAACAACTGTTGAATTTCTATCAAGCAGTAGTTTTTTATTTGTTCCTCCGTTAACTCTAACTCAGGATAGTTGAAAACTTTACGCTTGTTGTGTAAGATATCATCTGACAAAACCTCCCATGTTTCTTCCCAAAGCTTTAATGGTTTACTAACATCACAGAATAACAAAATTGTTATAAACAGGTCCCGTAGCTTAGGACCCAATGTCCAGAAGCTTGCCTCAATTATAGCTTGTGTCCATTCCTTGTCGTCATTGAGAAGGCCGTATGCGAAACATACTTCTTTAAAAGTTCCATAGACCTTTTTATTAACAGTCATTAACTTTTTAAAAGATTTAGGGCCTCTTACCACATTTAGCAACATTCTGAGATAGTAACGCTCCCCTGAAGCTGGGCTTGTGTAAAAAATCCGACCAATACTTTTTTTCAGTTTTCGTTCTTTCCATATCTTCAGTTGTTCGTGCCACACATATTTTTTTGGTAATTCAGCATAGGTGAGTTTTCTGGCTTCTTTATCTTGTTTATTTAACTCAAACCACTCTGTAAACATTGTTCTCTTGATGTCTTCCCTTTGAAGTAGTGCTGGTAAACTCTGTGAATCACGTAATGTGATTGAGTTTTGATTTGGTAAGTGGAAATTTAATTTCATGACTGATGGATAAGAGTAATGGATATCGAAAGAGAAGAGACGCCACACTGCTTCACATGGTGCTAAATACCGACAATTTAAGTAGCTTGTGATCTCATCAACTGCATTAATTGTTTGTCCTCCCTCATCGTTGTTTGTCACCACATTCTCTTGCACCACAACTGTTGCTCTATCTGGACCTTTGTTTAAGTACTTGAATAAGTACTTTATTGCTTTTGATCTGTTGCACCATTCAACGTTTATGTGTGCCTGATATTTTAATAATAAATATCGATTGTAAGGAACGGCATTTCTGTTATCATAAGTAAATTTGCCTTTCAAAGCAAATACTTTTGTGTTTCTTCGTCGATAAACCGGGTACCCATCTTCTTCCACCATTGTTTCTTCATAGAATGGTTTCGGATATTTTTTTGTACATTTTCCTTCTATTGTGCATGGAGCATATTTTGCGTCTTTACCACATGGACCATGCAACATATACTCACTGACGGCTTTGTAGCCTTCTGGATCATTCGTTGGACATGGTAATTCTGCAGATATCATATTATCTAATTGATTTCCAGTTTTGCATTTGTAATCTTCTTTCAGCCACAGGAGAATATGTGCGTGTGGTAGCCCTCGTTTTTGAAATTCAATTACATACACCACTGCAAGTATATGTTTTAACAAAATTAAGGGTTGTTTGAAGAATTAGTATGAGATAATAAATAATTATAGTATAATATATTATTAGTTACCTGCAGAATGTGGTCCAAATACATGGTTTTTTGTCAAATCATCCAATAGCTGAGTAAGCTTCATTTTGAAAACACGTGTCCCTATTTCTGGCCGATCATGTGCTTTTTGTCCTGGTATAAATGCCAACATTTCATCAATTTCTGGCCATTTTGGATTAGATGTAAACGTGATAAAAAGATCTGGATTCCCATATGTACGACATAGAGCCATTGCATCTTGGTAGTTTTGCATCATATAACGTGGTCCGCCTGTAAAACTTGAAGGTAAGACAATTCTTTTTCCAAGGCCTGCTGCATCTATGTCTCCCCTTGTAACTGCGTCCTGCAAATTATGATACAGATCTACTCGTAACGTGTCTTGGTTATGTCTGTTCCATTTTAGTCTTTGCTCCTCAACTGATGCGTATGCGTCAACCAAAAATTGTTGGAATAACCTGCCTCCTTTATGTAAAGTGTTGGCTTGGTTATTTCGACTGTGTATCAAATATGCGTAATATTCCTTCATTGAAACATACCCACGTTTTGTTTTGTTGTTTCCGTTATTGGAATGATATGGTATCTTTTCGTGATATCCATCTTCTCCATATGGGAATAACAAAGGATACTGCAATGCCATGTAGGATGGATGCAATTCTGATATTCGGGTTTTACCCGTTGTTTTGCAATTAACAATGATATCCTTTGAAGGAATACCATCTCCAAAATCATTAGTTATTAGAGCTGCTACTTCTGATACAGTTGGAACGTTATACTGCTTTGATGTTCTTCTGTCACTAAGTAAACGCAATTCAAAGTTTACAGATTGATTAGAATGACACCAATCTCTTGCCATTCTAAATGCTTTTGCAACTGCACTCGATTCATCCAACATGGTAATCAAGCTTTTGATGATGGACTCATCCACTTGATCATTTGTTTCATTATTTAGGAAAGCATTCATACAATTCCTAGGTTCATTCTGTGTATCAAAGAAATATAACTGAGCATACCTTGGTTGCACTCCTTCTGCAGGTAGGAGTGACCCAATTAGATGATAATTTTGCCCATTTATTCTAAATGTATACACACCCCTTCCATTATTTATAGAATGATCTATCCTTGCTCCAAAGGATGTGAATGTGAACATCCCATTATACACTCTGATTTGTTCTCTAAATTTTGTTGTTGTAGGATTTGTGAAATCAAGGAGAGTCTTTAATGGCAATGGTGGTTCTTTGAATTTTGGTAGCAAGACTTTACCATCTTGGCAGCATAGCGAAAAAGTAGGATTTACAGGTTTTTTATCTTTATCAATTCTCTCTTCATACCACATGGTTGCATTACAACTATTGCATTGGTAATATGGTGATCCAAGCTTAGCATAAGAAACAGAAACTCCTATATAATAAGCAGTAAAAGTTTAAATAAGTTGGTTATTTTAAGTATCTACTTAATTTGAAATTCATTTATTTTTTATTTTTTAGAAATACCTGATGATGTTAGGGCTGCTTGTTTTGGTGGTATCCTTGATTCAGTTATTCTTCGTCGACCTAAAAAATCACAAATGCTCAAAATTGTATGCATATAATTTAAAATATTGAATTAATATATAATGTTTTTATATATATGATTTAGAGCCAATCTTGTGTATTTATTACCTCCACGCCTGTGGTTTGTCTGTGTAACAACTTGTTGGGATGGTTCCTCTACAATAACATATTTAATTGTAATTGATAATTTTATTGTAAAAAAATTGGTAAAATGTGCAACAAAGGATTTGTGGAATTACCTATATCTGGAATGTCTATTAACTTCAGCCCACAGTAACTTTGGTAACTCCCATCTGTGTTAACAATTGTGCGAGATTGTATGATGATTTTATTGTTGAGTATGTTAGAGAAAGATGGAATATTATTATCCATACCTAACTCACATTGTCTAATGGAAAGATTTTGATTCTTATGATGATATACATATATTCAGATACTGTACTTATAAATAGCTTCATAATCATGTAACCGAACACTACAATTAATATGAATAGGAAAAGACAGGTCTCTTTATATACAAACAATTATTAATCTTCATTAAGAAGATTTGTAACCTACATGTCTCTTTATATGCAGTTATGCAAGCAGCTATTAACTACTACTTAGTATTTTGTAACTTTAATACAATCTTTGTGATTGTAATAAATTAGGCTGGAATCGTTATTTTTCAATTTAGATATAGAGTATACAAATTTATTTAGTGGAATATTTCTAAGCATCAAAACATAGCATACAGTTTAAGATATAAAACTTTTAGATCAATTATTCTTTGAAATTTGTACAATTTAGATTGTATTATTGATTTCAATTCTATATATTCCAATATTGATTAATTTCTCATTTGTGAACAACATTGATTATATTTTGGTTTATTAACTTGAAATTTCATTTCCTTTATTGTATAATCAAAGTTTTTAATTTACTAATTATCATTGAGATGCACTTATTAATGTTCAAACATTGCTTAAAAAGCATAGAGTTGGTTCTCTTTTTGTTACAACTTTTATAAATGGATTACATATATTTGGGTATGTATTTTATGCATAACTGGATGACAAATATCGTAGTTAAAATTTTAAGCATAAACGGAATTTTATAACCTAAACACCAAACAAAAGTAATATCAAATATTCATTTGGTTTAAAACACCAAAAATATTAATTGAAAAACAGACTAAAACAACCTTCTTTTTCTAAATGACATATTCCAACAAACTTTTGAGGTAATTTCCTCTTTATTTTTCATAATCTTAACGCCGAAGATGTGTCTTCATCGTTGATTGATGCTTCATCATTTATTTCATTTTCCTTCAGAGTTATTCTTTTGGTGAGCCTTCTTCCTCTTCTGATCAGAATCAGTCATAGCATTCCTGAAATAGTAATATTTTAATTGAAATTTTGATTAAATTTCTGTTTTATGTGTGTTATATATTTGTTGTAAAGGTTATTGACAACCAACCTTTTATTTTTCTTAGCATCTGTAAATTTGGAAGGTGTGGCAATTGTTGGCACAGACTTTTCAAGTGGGTGTATAGCAGAGCAAATGAAGCTCTCAAATAATCCATGATCATAGTAGGTATGACCCTTGATTTCAAAAACGTGTGTTGTACCAATGAGGTTAGCTAGTGGTGGTGGCAATATCCTCATCCGTTCATCTGAAGGCTATATAGGAAGGTTAGTAAAAGAGTAATGGCTGAAAAATTAAAAATGTTTCATACTCACATCGTGATCCATTAGCTTGAATGATGATGCTGGATTTTTTACCAACTGAATTGCAGGTTCATCAAAAAGTATAAACACAGCTTTAGCAGTATTGTCAAACACGTCCAACGCAAGCCTATACCTGTCATATGCATGTTTTACAGGTACATAAGCAATTAGATGTTTTTTAGTCCAAATAAAATTACATAATTATAAACTATAATATCACCTCATTTCAGGGTTTGTAAATTGCTTTTCAAATCCATTACACCAAAAACCTCCTCCCATTCTAGTTGCACCTTTTTGACATTGTTTTGCACCACATGATGGGAATCGCCATCCCTTTTCAGTCCTGATATTTCCAATCGTTGCTTTCATATTGAAAGTTGCCAACTGTAGAAGAGGAAATGTTAAACAAATGTGCAATAGGATAGGAATAAAAGTATGGGAATATAAGACTATTACTCACATCATTTGTTTGATTGTGTGACAACAACAAAAGAGTTTTGATTGTTCCATCTTTAGGCACACAATCCTTATTACATATTCCAGACTTTATCTGCCCAACACCACTAACAGACACAAAATTTGTAAATTAATATATTACTGTACTCATTTTTTAAATCATGTCTATTGATATACAATTTTACTTATTCTAATATTGAAGCAAAAATCTGTATAAATGCTTACCCAGAGGATGATTTAAACTCTTTGAATGTAGGTATATTAGGTTGGTCAATATCCATGGCTGATGGACTTTTGGATAGATTCAACTTATCTGGAACGGGATGGTATGCACTTGTAGAATTTAAGACAATAGGACACATTACTAGATGGTTCATTTTATTGTCAATAAGCAAATCTCCTAAACCTCCCCAAAATGTTACCCGTACTGCCTCTCCCCTATTTCATATGCAAGAAAGTTTTTAGTTGGTAAAAGTAATATAACATTTTAAGTACTGTTTATTTTAATTATCCATATAATAATTGTGCTAACCTATGATTTGTTAGGTAGAATTCAAGATTTTTGGAACCGGTCTTTATGTGGTTCATCTTGGCCATGTTGGTCACATACCTGCCTACATCTGAAAGGCTATAGTGTAAGTCTTAAGGAATTAAATAATTAATCATAAATAATCATTTGCTTTATATAATTAATACAAACGTACCTATAAGAGATTTGTTCCTTGTAGGTTTCATATTTTCAATATGAACTTTTTCCAAAGGATAGCTAACATGCTGATCATAAAGGATAGAAGTCTTTTTTAAGTTGGCTTTACCGTCAAATTCAAGCTTAAAGGTATTGTTTTTTCTAACGTGATATTCTTCTTTGTTAGCCTTCACAACAAAATCTTCTATTGCAAATTGAACACCTTTTTCCAACCTCTGAAAATTGTATGCTATAGTTGTATTTGCAGTGCAGTGGTTCACATTGCCCTGCAATAATATTGCGTGTAAATCAGTAAAAGAGTAACAAACTGTAAACAACATGTTTAATCATTACCATTGGATCAGAGACAATAAATTCAGTATTCAATAGACGCGCATTTGTAGCTTTGACATCCCATATTGTGCAGAACGTAACAACAATATTCCCCGCTGAATCAGCATCCAACGCATCAATGAACGCATGAGGTGTTGAACTTCCTTGTTGGTCAGTCATTGTATGGGAATATCAAAAAGTAGTTGTGCCCAGATAAAGCAATGCAGGTAATATTTATATAAAACTTCATGGGAGCATTTAAACATATATAATGGTTATTAAATTTTTCCATTGAAGGGTTTTTTTGTTCATATTCTTATTAATATAAATTACTTAGGAATTATAATAACAACATTTTAGCTTATTTAATGAGTATTTAAACCTCCTTAATGGAAGTTAATAGCTTCTTAATATCTGCATATGAATAGACTGGTAAGTTACAAAATTGCTTAAGATGTTATTTATGTACAATTTTTATTACATTTTGCTTCCTTAAAATGAAGGTCCAGTATCTTTTATTATACATTTAAAGATTTATCACTTAGTAATCGTTGCTCATACAATAATTGGATAATTTACTTGTGTTCTCAATTCCAAACTTCATATAAGTTTATTGCAATGCTAACAAAACCAATACTCTGAACACTATACTTATAACCTTAATATGAATACTACATTATAAAATTTATATGCTAACAAAACCAATACTCTGAACACTATACTTATAACCTTAATATGAATACTACATTATAAAATTTATAACTTGGTAAACTTGTTGAAGTTCAAACCTGCCTTAATAATTATAACTTTTATAATGTACTATTGATACTAAGTTTATAAGTATAGAGTTGGAGTTTTTTATCTTGGAAATAAATTGTTTATGGTTGTTAATTAATAAATAACTCATTTTTAACATATGTTTTTTATTTATGAATCAATAGTTAGTTTCATTAGGCAAAATTCCATATTATAAAAAGATGTAGAATACTCTTATGTGATATTCAAAGGTAAATTCAGCAAAAATTAGTGGAATTTAGGTGCAGAATAGTAATAACCTATTTTCGTTATGAATCTTATAATTGGATCACATATATTTAAGTCTAAATATTAAGCATAACATGTTCTCATATATTGGAATATAAATTTGATACATAATTGAATCACATATATTGAAGTTATTGAAATCTGAATTTGATACATAACTGAAACATATATATTGGAGTCTGATTTCAAACATAAGGTGAATTTTATAACGTAATAAGCAACCAAAAGTAATATCAAACAATAATTTGGTTTAAAACAACAAAATTATTAAGTGAAAAACAGAGACAAACAAACTTCGCTTTCTAAATGACATAGTCCCATAAACAATTGGGTACATTTGCGCTTTATTTTCATAAATACTTAAAAACTAAGTAGTGGCTTTCTCGTTAGCTGATGATCCATCATTAATTTCATTTTCTTTCATAAGATCAGCTTTAAGTGAGACTACGTCGTCTTCTGTTTCAGAGTCGGTCACAACAATCCTGAAAAATAAGATTTTTATAGAAGTTTTGTTAATTTTTGGGATTTATATTAGGTATGTTTGTATCCATTTGGTACAAAATTACCTTCTTTTTTTTTATTTTGAAAAGCAAATCCATCTTCACTCCAAGATTCATCAACATGTGGTAAGTCTGTGTCTGAATCTTCACATTCCAATCTATAATAACGCCACATTAAATAATGTTTTAGTGGTAACGAATTTTAATATATTACTTAACAGTATTGAAACTTTGTGATACCGTTTCTTTTTTGTATTCTCAACAGATTTCATTGGAGTTTCAATTGCAGGGACAATATTCCAGCAGGTGAAGCTTTCAAAAGCACCATGTTCAAAATACGTGGATGTCTTGACTTCAAAAGTGTGAGTTGTCCCTATTAGATTTGTTATTGCTTGGGGCATTTCGAAACCTTGTGACTGTAGTTGAAAGTTAAGAAAAAAATATAAAATATCTTTTAAATTTAATTTATAATTGTATATCAGTATCTAATATCTTCCAAATCTAATTAATTATTGTACCTCATCGTCATTTTCCAACAGAGATTCTGGAGAACACTTCAACAAAGAACGGGCGGGTTCATCAAACAGAACAATCACAGTTTGTTCAGTATGGTCCGACACATCCATTTCAATCCTGAATCTGTTAAAATCAGGTAGCATACATAAGGTATAAAATATTATGTAATTTACTATAATTCAAGGAAATTGCAATTCTAAAATCAATTTACCTTAAAAATGGGTACTCAATGTATTTTTTACACGTTTCACACCAAAATCTATCATTCTTTCGGGTTGCACCTTTTTTGCACTTATTCTCACCACATGAAGGGTAGTTCCAACCCTTTCTAGTTCTAACATTGTTGATCGTCACTTTGCAGTTGTAGATCATGGACTATAAAATGGGTATATATTAAATAAAATACCAATTGACCAAATTGTGTAAATAAGCAAGTGTTAAGATAGAAGTTTACATTGTTTTTCTTATTGCGGCCCCAAATCAACAAATTCTCAAGCGTCCCATCTTTTGCCTCTGAACAATCAACAGGCACTATAGCTTTACCCAATTCCACAGAACTGTAAACAATATACATGCTAAACAGTAATAAATGATAATTGTATAAAATAACATAGCTACTATTTAGTTAGGATTACCTCATTTCAACTTTTAGATCTATCAATGCAGGGATGTCCTCATTGTCATAAATCAAGGAGGAGGAGCTGCTTGAAAGGTAAACCTTATCTGCACGGGGTCGACATTGTGATGAAAAATAGCAATAAGGTAACATAGCGCTACAAAACCATATTCTATTGATACTCACTGTTATAGAGTTTAACATTAAGAGAAGTTACAACGACTGGACATAGACCAACATGTTTTGTTTTCTTGTCAATCAGAATGTCACCTAATTCACCCCAAAGAGTTACTCTTATTGATTGCCCCCTGTTTTAGAAAATAAAAAACAATTGTTATTTTAACTTTCTTAATTTGCTAGGACAAAAAAATATGGGAATCAAAACACCTCTTGTTAGCCAGATAGAAATCGAGAGTCCTTGAACCACTCTTTTGAACTATTGTCCTCTCAACATTTGTAACATAGCCTGCGACATCTGCTAATATCCAATAATATATAATAAGAGCAAAAATATAACATGGCACCAAAAACTGTTTAAGAAAGAATGTTTAAACAAAAAGTGTAACCTATTAGATTTTTATTGTTTGTAGGTTCAATTTCATCAAAATCAGCAAGCTCAAAAGGATATCTCACAAAACCCTTAGGACTGACAGAAACTTTTCTGATGATTGTGGAACCATCAAATTCAAGAATATATGGATCCTGCTTAATGATACGATACTCATCCTTGTTCGGCTGCACAATAAAATTCTTGATAGAGTAAACACTGCCTTCTTTTAAACCTACAAAGTTGTGTGCTATATTACTCCTTGCATAGCAATGCATTGCCTTACCCTGGAAAAAATTGCATCAGAATTCAATAACCCCATTCTATATGCATAATTGTAAATGTATGTTTACTTACCTTGGCATCACTAACAACAAAATCTGTGCTCAAATACCTCCCACTTGTTGCATTCACATCCCACATTCTACTGATCATAACAACAATTGTACCACTAACACCCGTATCGATTCCAAAAATAACTCACCATTATGATCGGCAACATTAATGGATTTGCTACCCGAAGACTGGATGGACATGGAGTTGCTACCGGAAGCTTTATTGGACATGGTAACTTTTGCTACAATTCTGGTTTGGAAGCAAAAAAAATTGATGATTATGGAGATAAAACAGTATATGCATACTGTATTTATAATTACAAACACATGTACCATCATTAAGAAGGATTGTAACTTACATGTCTCTTCAAATGCAGATATGAGAAAACTATTAACCACCATTAAGGAGGCTTGTAACTACATGTTTGTTCATATGCTCCCATTAAGGAGGCTTGTAACCACATGTCTGTTCATATGCTGATAATTAGTATTAGAGGAAAAAATAGCTCGGATTTATATCATGAAGAGCATTAGCATGTTGTACTCTATGCAATCTTGACGCCTCCGCATTCAATTAGAGGGGACAATCTTATAGTATTATAGATATATAATAAAAGAAAAGATTTTTGAATTTCATCTTTCTTGATTCTGACATCATATTACGTCATATTGCAAGATGTCAGTTTTCTAATGCATCTAATTTTTTCAGCGTCATATCTTTTTACAAATACTCACTTTTATATTTTGTGTAGTTTCATTTACGCTGTGTTCTCGAGTAGGTTTTTTAAAGGAAAGGGAAAGTAATGAAAGAAAACAAAAAATGTATCATGTTCTTGAGTTTTTTAAGGAAGAAAAAGGAAGTACATGTATAGAAAAGGGGGTAAAATTGGGGTAATTTAGGGGGATATTGTTTCAGCCCAAATATGGGAGGAAATGGGAGGAAACCAAATACATATGACAAATATGCCCTTTAACTTATTTTCCATTTGCTGCTTTTGATATAAATGAAGGGCAAAAAGGTAAAATTATCAATTTACTTTCCTTTTCATTATAACTCAAGAACACAAAACATACAAGATATCATTCATTTTCCTTTCACTTTCTTTCAACTAGAGAACACGTATTTTATGTTACTTTTCTTTAATTTCACATCCTTTCATTTTCTTATCTAATCATTCCTTTTATTTCCTTTAATGAAAAACTTAAGAACACAATGTTAAGTCCTTATTTTAAAAGCAAATAGATGCTACCCGCCTACCACCCACAAATCCACAATATCTTTACAAATCCTTCTAATTTTTGCGGGTTAATGGCATGTAATAGCAACGTACTTTCCCATTTGTGTCATTATCAGATACGAACCCAAAATATTACAGATATCAGATACGAACTTTCAAATTTTTTTTCATTATCAGATACGAACTTTAAAATATCAGATATCAGATACGAACTTTCAAATTTTTGTTTCATTATCAGCAACGTACTTTTTCATTTGTTTCATTATTAGCAATTTTTATTTTTAAAGTTTTTCTTATATTTGAACAAAGGAGAAAAGTACGTTGCTGATAATGAAACAAAAATTTGAAAGTTCGTATCTGATAATGAAAAAAAATTTGAAAGTTCGTATCTGATATCTGTAATATTTTGGGTTCGTATCTGATAATGGTACAAATGGAAATGTACGTTGCTATTACATGCCATTAACCCAATTTTTGCCATCAATATATCCATTTGATTTAAAGTTTTGAGCCCACGAATCTGTTTACCTTTAATATTTTAAAGAATCTATCCACCCAATCCTCCTTTCACCTACTAAATGCTTCTCATAATATGTATCAACATCATTTCCAAAAACTGACAATAGTCCCATGCCGGTTATCACTACACGTTTTTTGAGATCTATTTCTCTTTTGGGTGGTGATGAGGTTGTCCTGACAGTGGAGATTATGGCGGCTCGTGGGGGTAAAGGATGGTGATGGTAATGATTTTGGTGGTTGAAAATGGTTTTTTTTTTTTTTTTTTTTTTTTTTTTTTTTGTAAATGGGTCGACCTGAAGTGGGGTTGACTAAACAAGAGCTTGTGCTTGCATTGTTGTTGACGGTAATTGATTTTTGTGAAGAGGCCAGGTGTAGTAGATATGGATGAGTTGTAGATTGGAAGAGGTGAAGTGTGTAATCTTTTTAGCTGGCTAATGAAAGTAACATTGTAGTTTGTGAGTCGGTTTGAGTCGAGATAAACTTTTAGAAGCTTTTGAAATAACAAAATAAGAGGTCAACTATACTATTTTGTTAGCATCAGTTCCATAAATTCTTGTAATATTTGTACATTTCCGCAGCTAATCGTATCCTCTTTTCCTTGACTCCGTAATCGAAACATTATTCAACTACTGAAAATCCTAATGAAATACAACATTCTGTTTCTTAAAAATTGTAATACAGTCATATCTTTCAAGCATTGAAATGCAATGTATGCTTTCTTCTTAAACAAATAATTGAACTCAATAACTTCTAATAATTCATTTGTAATATTACCTACATATTTTAGTCAATGCTTCGCCAACACTTTGTTCTGTTACTAAACTTAAATGAACGTTAAAGTATAAATTAAGAAGTGAAAAATAAAGTGTTTAATCAGTTTTAAGGATGTTAAGTTGTTAACCTCTCTAAACTCATTAAACTAATGATATTGTTAACATCCTTGAAAGCATACATTGTAATAGTCACATCTTTCAATCATTGAAATGCAATTGCAAGTTAAATGACATAATGAATAGTTCCTTTCAAGATACAAATTCATTCAAAATTTTGATATATAGGTATGATTTTTATATGATTTTGTTTACTTACAATGCAATTTTTTTATTGCCAGCCGCGAAACCCACGGGTCCATAATCTAGTTTTATCATAATTTGAAAAGAATAAAACAATGTGTAAAAAGAAGTTATATATTTATGTATGGTTTTACCTTTATGAAAACTTGTTTTAAGCTTTTCAAACCCATATCAACAAAAATAACGATATATGGAATATTTTTTTCATGTGGATATTGGTTGTCAGTGGTGGTTTTCTTGCCTTATATTTGTAGTATCTATTTTTTTTTAGAACGGCAACTTTTATTAAAAACCAACTAGCAAGAAGCTAGATCGAAATTACAAAGAAATCAAATAGGGGTGTTGCAACCAACTATCCCAGCTAAAAATACGATTACATCTAGAGTGGCACCAAGTGAAAGAGCGCGAAACAATATCGTCGAAAATAACATCTTTACGAGGGACTTGCGTCGAGAAGAGCAGCTGATTCAGAAACATCCATACACTCCACCAAGATACATAAAAAACCCCTTCCAGCAAACCTTTAACTTTAGAACTTAACCTGATGGAATTGAACCAAATAAGCCAGTCAGAATACGAACCAAGGGGCTACCAAGACAGGTTCCACCATCGACATACTAGCCTGACGACATCCATAACCAAACTACAACTGAAAAACAGATGTGACGAGTCTTCCTGAGTTGAGGAACAAATCGGACACAATGAATCTGAAACCTGGACACCACGATGCTGCAAATTGGATCGAGTTGGTAACCGATCCAGGAAGACCTTCCAAGCGAAAACATTAATTTTTATCGGAACGTATTTAACCCATCTTGTAGCGGTAGGAGCTTTCGGCAGGAAACATTCATCAAGGAGGGTGCGTACATCTTTGACCCGAAAAACACCTTCCCCATTTAAATCCCAAACCCATCTATCTTCCATATTGGACAGCATCGATGTTTCAATAGTCTTTTGAAGAAGGTCTAATTGTAAAGCTTCGACCCCTCCTCTAACAGTACGACGAAGAGAAGAGGTAACCGAGTACTGCAGTTTATCGGCCACCGTACAATCTTTATTAATCTCCAAAGCATAGACTCGAGGAAATAAAACACGTAGAGGAGTATCACCAATCCAAACCTCATTCCAGAATTGCGTGCATAAACCATTACCCACACGAATATGACAATGGGAAATCAAATCGACTCCAGTCACTCCACGATCTTTAAGCAAATAAATTTCCCGAATGATGGAATTCCAATATGAGAAACGAAACGGAGACAATTTAGATAACGTGGAACCATGCATGGACTTGATGAAACGGCATCACAAGGAATTGTCACTTGAGATGAATCTCCACACCTACTACGTATGTCTCATGTGAGGCTTTAATGTTGGTAACTTTGTCATGTTCTTGTATTGTCTTTTGGATCCCGTCCCCTTTTAAGTAGCTTGTTAATTGGGTGGGATGCCTTGTATTGTATCGCGAGTTCTTTTGTGGTTCCTTATATATATTGCCTTTCTAAAAAAAAAAACGATATATTGCTTCTTTATATACTAAAGTGCGTGTCATTGGTACGTGTCTAGATTAGTATTATGTTGATGGGTACTATATTTGGTATTAGGTTCAAAGAATCTCGTAACAACTGTGGTACCTACTAACTTATACAATATCTCAATTTTTTATTATTTTGAAAACATAAGATTTGGTTTTCTTAATGTAAGTAAGTTTTTTCTGTTAACATTGTTAATTATGTTTACCAACAATGTCCTATCTTGGTAATTGTACTTTTCATAAGCATGATGATGTGTTATTTATACTTTTTTTTTTTTTTTTTTGTAGTGGATATGTTTGGTTATTCGCTTTATTAGAAGTCATCTTTTATACTGGCTATAACTGGGCTTAACGATTTACATTAGAAGAATGTTTTTTTTTTTTTTTTTTTTTTTTTTACCGTAACATAACTAACTCAAATCTTTTTTAGACCCAATACTTTTTTTAGTTCATAGCTAGGAAGCAAACCAGATTGAGGTGGATCAAGATTTAACGTCGTCATTGATATCGATTACAAGTATGGATTATAAAAATCAAACAAAGAGGATTTCAACCGGTTTTAGCTCAACATCTAACAAAATGACTTTAGAAATGAGCATGGTTTTTATTTCTCCTATCATTTCTTGTGATCATCACACTTTCTCTCAATTTCTATATTCTTTCTCAATTTTTAATGTCATCACTAGGGCTGTAAACGAACTGAACGTTCAGTGAACATTTCGTCAACCGTTCGGTAAAAAGTTCGTTTATGTTCGTTCATTTATTAAATGAACGAACATGAACAATATTTTACGTTCGTTTAGTTAAATGAACGAACATGAACAAAAGTCTCGTTCGTTCATTTATGTTCGTGAATGTCCGATTAGGCGTTTGTTAAAGTTCGTTTATGTTTATTTATCTATTCATGTTCATATATCATATCTTTTAATTTTATAATTTTAAAAATTAGTTTGTTTAAACAAAGCAACACTTATAAAACCATATATTGTGAAGACTTTAATAAAGTTTATGTTTGTTTGTCTATTTTCATTTATGTTCGATCGTTTATGTTCGTTTAGCGTTCGTTTAGTGTCTTAATGAACGAACATGAACAATTCATTTTCTTAATAAACGAAGATGAACAAGAAAATTCGTCCGTTTAAGCGTCCGTGTTCGTTTATTTGTCCGGTTAAAATTAAACGAACGAACATGAACAAGGCTCCGTTCATGTTCGTCCGGTTCGTTTACAGCCCTAGTCATCACACAACCCTCCATGACCCCAAAGTCTTTATTATATCTGCTTTTGTTTGTCCAAAAGGAATCTTATCTTTCTTTTTCATTGTCCATTTCATTCCACGAAATTTCCACACAAACACATCTTTTCACATATACACTTGTTTATTGTCCATCATCTCTTACAAAAAATAGCTTGAACCCTACTTTCAATGGCTTCTATTGTTTCTTAATTATTGTGAAATTGCTTATATTGTTTCTTTCTTGATTAATATATATCAACTTTTGCTTTGAAATTGTCATACTTTTCGTTAACAGTGGTAATTTATGGATAAGTATCATGAGTTTTGTATATGACACATGTATTCCTTTAATCCCAAATACTCATTGCAGGGGAAAATAATGGAAGTTTGTAGTTTAATGATGCACTAGAAGTTTTGTTTCTCGGTGAGTGATTATTATTTGTGAGTTTTTTGAATTCGACACTATTTAATATATGTATATGTTATATATATTTGCATTGGTTAGTAGGTTTACATTCTCCTTTAGTAGAGCTTTGCAACGAGCTAAAGTGTGTCCAAAATAAAGATAATATGAATGAGATATCGTGTCTCAAAGTGAGACACTTGAATTATAAAATATGGAAATAGGAATTTATCCCACATCGCCCAAGGAAGGAAGTTTATATTTAACCTATAATACTAGTAGTAACTAAAATTTTACAATCAAAATATTTTGAAACTATATATGTGGCTTGATTTGCTCGTTCGGCTCGTTTAGTTCAAGTAGCTCGTTTGGCTCAAATAATTAAATGAGCTTTCGAACGAGCCGAGCTAAATACTGGTTTTAAAAGCTTGGCTCGCGAAATTAATCAAGCTCTACATTCTGTTTGAGCTCCACTCGAGCTTGGAAATTATCAAGATCGACTCGAGCTAAACGAGCACGAGCTCGAGTTGCTCGTTAAGGTGTACTCGTGTTTGGTTAAAGCTTGACTCGTTTTGATGATTTCATATAATATAAAGAATTGTAACAATAAATGCAGGGGGAAAAAAATAATTCTATCTAGAATTTGGGCCATGTAATCGGATAACGTTACCTCAAATGGCAGCTAATATATATGGCTTGGAATTTTGCTTTGGTTATTTTCTCCTAATTTTAAAGCTTGAACAAAAGACTTTTGGAGTCAACATTAAAACGTGTAGGTCCTTTGGAACAGCCATCAAATTTGAATGGACATAAAAGATAATAGTACTAAATTTATATAAATATGCTTTATCTTAAACTCATTTTCCTTCACAACTTTCATACATATCAATTAAAGTTTGAACGCTTGTTTTTGCAAAGGAGAGGTTCTAAAGATCTTACAGGTATTCTCTTAAAAATGTTATTTTACACATATACTGATCACCATTTACATTATGTATTCTTGCTTCTATACGATCTATTGTTTTCTGTTGCTTTTTTTATATTTACTTTTATAGCAATTCTTAAATGATAAAAATACACTATGTCTCTTCATCATTACACGAGTGAATTAACTAAACCTAAACATGCATGTTGTTGACTTAACGAGAGTAGTCATGTTTCGGTTTAGTTGTGGTTGTTTATACGAAAAGAAATCACAATAGCTAATCTTGACTATTGGTTATCATTAGTAGCGGAATCAGGATTAAAAGTAATCGGTTTAAAAATTATACTCTTGGTATAAGAAAAAAAATGTAAACAAAAATTGCGACTTTAATGAAAAGATTGAGTTTAACATAAATTGAGTCTATTTTTCACTTATTAAGAGATCATCTAAGCAAGTTTTAGAAAAACATTTTTTTTTTTTTTTGGTCAGAATGCTAGTAAGAAAATTTTGAGATTTTTTTTCAAAAGTTAACACAACAAATTAAAATTTCATTGATGCTTTGTAAAACAGTGCAGGCTCACTAATTCCATCACTGGATATCATAACTTATTTTGAATTGTTTAGTGTTTGGTGTTTAAACTCGTGAAGAGTAAAAATTAGAAAATACATACTCCCTCCGTCCGATATTAACTGTCCACTTTAATTTTTTTACGTCTTTTTTTATCAACTTTGACCTTATATATTTTTGTTTGTGTTATATAATAATTGATGCAAAATATATGAATGGATTGGATTTAAAATATATTTTCATTGGTATAATTTTTACTAAATATCATACAACACAAACAAAATATTTAAGGTCAAAGTTGGAAAAGAAAGACTTCAAGAGTTAAAACTGAACAATTAATATGGGACGAAAGTAGTATATAGTAAGCAAATGAGCGTGTGTGTGTGTGTGTGTTTTTTTTTTTTTTTTTTTTTTTTTTTCTTTTACTTTTTCTTTTACTTTCATAGTTTCACTTATTGGGGATGGTATGGGCTAAAAGTATTAATTCCTCTTATTTGAAAAACCCGCGCAAGCCTCTCTCTCCCCTTTAAGAGGCTAATTAAGACCCTAATCTAGAAGCCACTTAACTCAATTGAAAAAAAAAAAAAGTATAGATTGACATATGGTTTGTCATATTGTACCATTATACATTTGGCAAATAAAAATATACAGTATCTTATCATCATTTAACAAATAACAAAATAATTGCATGAGTAATCATTATTCGGCAAATGCTTAAAAACAGTAAAATATTTGTTTAGGGTCAATTTCATATATACCCGACTAAAACATTATAATGACATATTTATCCAAACATATTCTGTTAGCGGATCATTACTTGTATTCTAAATATATTGTATATCATGCATTCAAAACATGTATTTTAAGTATATATAACAATTTTTCATATCCAGACTGAGTGTATATGGAATTGTTCTTTGTTTAAAAACAAGGCTACCATTAAAAAGGATATTGAATTACGGCTAAAATGAATCGAATAGTATCATAAATTTTATCGTTTTATAATATTCTTTAGATAAATTAGTAAATTTTATTCAATATTTCAACATAGACCTCTTACTATCATCCATTATACTTATTTCATACGTATCCTTGTTAGGTTCTTTTATAATATCCGATCAAAATATAACTTACATAGTGGTGAAAGACAAAATAAACAATAAGCTGCGCTGTTAACCTTTTTTAGATTGCAAAACTAATTCTTTTAACAAGAACATTTATGGATCCTAGTATCATAACATTATTGTCCATAACTCGTAGTACTCTGTTGAGTAGCTCCACTGTCTCAGGAGAAAGGAAACCACATGTATCAAACGCGAAAAGAATAAACACGTGTTGATTTTCAATGCATGTTTACTCGTTTTCTGTTACTTTTCATAAAGCGGATTTCAAAGTAACCTATCCAACTGTAAAACCCTAACTGCTCAAACCCACGAGAGGAGAAACCACAGTCAGATCCACACAAGCATGTTTCTCTCCAACCCATCGAAAGACCAAAACATCAGCCGGTCTCAATGTGGATCTTCTATCTGACGAGCCAACCAAAAGTTCATAGTTTACAGGGCTTCATTCTTAGCAGAGATCCCGACATTCCTACATACATGAAAATGGACGTCTCTAACCATATTGTGTCGGTACTTTAAGCCCGGGAGCTCTTCCGCATTTTCACCAAAGGAATCCAAGCATGCCTTATGACAAACAGGGCATATCTCATCAACCGAAAATTATGGAATCATGAGGCGATACTTAAGGATAATACGATATTCCACCGGTGACATATATTGACCTAACCCATCTATGGGGATAGCTAGTAGAAAATTTAGAGCATGTGGTGCGCATATACACTCAAAAAAAGTTTTTTGTATCACTATCAACTTAAAGTAGACTTGCATATCCTGGACCATTTCACTAAAATCGACATTCACTAGTGTTTGTTAGACTTTAGAGGGGGCAATGTCCTTATGAAACCATTAAAATCAAAGCTTGGGATCGTATCATGAAGACAAGCCGTAACACAAACATAATTATCATCCATGCCACATATGTCATTGTCATGTAAGATATGGTCTTGTAGCACCCAATATTGAGCCCTCGAGGCCACAAAAGCATAAGAGAAAACCATTTTTTCCGAGTACAAACACAAACCACCAACTTCAATAGGTAAAGAAGCACTTCATCACTGTAAATCTCCAAAAAAATCTCCTCCACAAACCACTACAAGTTGACAAGTCATGAAAAAAAGTTTGTAAATATCCATACACGATCAAAGCAAAAGAAGCTCACTCCGCGTGTCATGTAACCATATAAGAAGACTCGTCAAATCAACAACATTCGTTGCTCTCCTCAAAGCCAACCCACTAATAAAATATGTGTCTCTACTAATAACTCACCCAAGAAGCTTCACACCCAATGATGGCCTCCTAATATCGACATGAAATAAACCCTAACAAAGCTTCATACCATTACACAAGGTCCAAAATATATCTATTTTGTTGATATTAAGTTCAAGACCCAAACCTCAGTAAAGGTCCTATCATCAAGATACCCAACATGAAGGGAAAACTTGCAACTGTCTCTGACCTTACGTACTAACAGGTGCAATACAAGAGCAAAAAGAAAAGAACCCAATGGGTCGCCTTGCTGCACCTCAGTGGCAGACCATATATGTATGTCTCATATATATAATCTCGTTGCATACCCATATAAGAGATCCACCCACCAAGAAATAGAGAGACACCTCACCCTAACCTCGTGGAGTAATGTCGATCTATCCACAAGGCCAAATGCATTCGAGAAGTTCACAACAAATATTGCAAAAGACCCATTATTTTGATATTCACTCAACACCCTATTGACATTATGTAAAACAGCCTCAATGCCACCCGACACACGCCAAACTACTAATCACTAAGGTACTTTGACATTTCTTTACCAACACCATTTATAGCAACCTTGGTAACCAAACGTCTCCATATAGTGCCTACTGCACTAGTTCGAATCCCATTATCTGGTTTAAGGAAGGCTGTGAGAGGAGCAGATGCAACAAACTCAGCAAAAATAGACGGACACCTTCCCACTAACAACAAATTAACGATTGAGACCCATCTCCACATAAAGCATCTAAAATTTGTTGTGCCTTCAAACCATCTCTCCCATATGAAGCACCTTTAGGGAACAATTTAATGCAACCAAAGACATTGTCGTCAATCTCTGCTACAAGGGGAGGCACAGAAATGTGTTGCTTGATATGCATGGGGTAGCTTGTAAGGATGTTTAACCTCCAAGGCTTTAATGGTATCACCACAATATGGAGCTACACCGAAGAAGGATAACACTTTCATTGCTGCCGTAAAGTGCCCATCTGCAACCTTGCGAAGATACTATCTGATGTTGGTGTTAACTGTTGTTCTCTCCTCCAGAAAATTACCTCAACCCTGGCCTAAGGACCCCAACCTAGAAGCATCTAACATAATTTTAACTAACGTTGTAATACCATCATTTTTCCCTCATGTAGGTAGTGACTTCATGATAGAACTTTGTTGCAATGCTTTTCTATTCCCGTACATATGTTCTTGTCTATTCTTGGGCCTATACACCTGAAGCGTGCATCGTGAAAAAAGTAATAATCTGACCAGGCATCGGACTGGACAACCACCTTGTAAAGAACTGTTTTTAATGCTTGGGAGGAAGCGAGCCGACAACCATGAGGAATACATTTGATAGTAGTGATAAGCACTTTGAAAACACGATCCAAAAGCTCAGGATCCAAAACTAACCCCTCAATTACATTTGTCTCGTACTCCTTATTAGACGGATTTGAATTACTGAATGCTTATATTTTTACTAACTTTTATTTAATATACATTGTTACATGAATCTATATGAATTTGAGAATGCGGTGGCAGCTTGATTGTTTATAGGCGTAAATAAGCATGAATCGCGAAAGTAAGGATACACAAGCACCTTTAATCAAGGCATATAAAAACAATTGTGAAGTAAAGAGCACGAAGAAATGAGTATAACTCCATCGAAAAAAGCATAAAAAACGAGTCCAACGGATCTGGCCTCGCCCCAAGAACAGGCCGGCCTAAAATTAAATCGGTTAATATACTATAAATTCATCGAAAAAATGGTTAAAACAAATATGAAATGAGAAATTAACACGTCTGGGCGCCTAGTCTAGTTATTGGACGTTGTTTTTTGAAGCAAGAGGCCCGAGTTCGAGCCTTGCTTGCCTCTTTTTAATTTATTTAAAAAAAATGCACCGTTAGTCTTAAGGACTAGCGATGCAAATACTTTCTCTTGCATTAAAAGATAACGGAGAAATAATTTGCATCGTTAGTCCTCATTGATGTATGGCTGACTTTACTAACGGTGGGATGTATAGTGCCTGACATTACTAACAGAGGGATGTTTGTGTGCCAAAAAAACCACATCAATGTATTGTGCGACAATGAGCAAACCACAAAAATGTATTTTAGACATTACTCTTAATAAAATAATATTGTGGCGAGTGTTATTTTACCCAAGTGTAAAACCTTAAGAAGTGAAAAAAAGTAACAAAAACTTCAATAAAGTGTAGCATGCAAAATCCTTGTTTATAACACTATTTACGTGTGTGGTGCACCATTAAACCAATTTCTTAAACACCATGTCTTTAATTGAAATAGTCGAGTCATTGGGTCACTAGTTTTAAAGGTTCAATCACAGGGTCAACCCGGCCTTCAGTTGGAAAAAATTGCAATAGTTTAAATACCCAAACGTGAATAAACATGCACAATTTTATACCAAAAACACATAAATTCCGAAGAGTCCAATAGCAATCACAACATAAGTTTATAAAATACAAAATGTTATAAAACATGTCAAAGGAATATGTTTGCAGTAGAATAGGTCATCTGGTGCTTTTTATGTGTAAGGTGTTTGGTTTCTTTGGGTCTCCTTCCTTAATTAGCTTAATTGAGGTATGTAGATGCCATTTAGTTTGTAATGTTTTGTTTTAGTGGTTTTTTATTGTTGCCTTTCAAAACAAAACAAAACAAAACAAAAATTCCAACATCAAACAACAATTATGCGTTATCTCGATTAATTCAAATGTACCATATGTATTATAAATATAGTATGGAATTATATAAACACCTTATTGTTAAGTAATTGAAGCATGATATGCATTAAGTCTACAATCACTTAGCAAACGAAGTTCACGATGTTCATCCTCGTCAATAAATATCCACTTAGTTTTTCCACAAAGACAAAAGTGATTGACTAGTGGTAGTGTCGATTCTGAGTTTATCACTTATGAAAAAATTTGGTTTTCATATAAAATAATTTTTAAAAAGAAAGCTACAAAATCCGACCAGTTTTAGTGAATCGGGTCAACCCGGATCACGTGAACCCTGCGGGTCAAATTGGGTTTTCGAACCTCAAGAACCGAATTGGTTCATATTGACTTGTTTTTCGACCGAAAATGGTTCAACCGGTAGAATCAAACTGGGTTTCAAAACATCGTATCAACTATGAAAACTTATTAACCGAATGATACATGATACATCATCATTAGTGAGTTTACTAAGATTTTAAGACACTTTTAATTTATTTTATCAGAATATATAACTATGAATATAAATATAAATTTGTGTTGATATTTACTTAACAACACAAACAAAAAATCTCCGTTTAGGTGTAACTATATGACAAGTTGTATTTTGAAGTGCAAAACAGTAAAAGACCCATCGGTAACTAGGACAGGTTGTATTTTGATGTGTAAGAGACACATGTTTGCAACTTGTATTTGAATATTATGATTAGGCTAGATATTACGGTCACCACTTTCACTAGATTTCCACAAAAAGGTGTAGGTTGACGAAGACTTATGTGGACTTTGCATCATATCACTATTTATCACACCATCAAACTCATATCTTTTTATTGTACAATTTATGGTCACCACCTAACGAAAAATATAAAAATATCAATATTATACAAACATATCTCACAAATCAAATAAGTAATACCAATAAAAACCCCAATGAGAGCTCAGAATTTCTTGGTTGGAATAAAATAAATAAATAAATAGATGTACAACTTGAAGTTTAAAAGTAATAATCCTCGAGCCTCGATGATGATTATATGGTTTGTTTGTGTAGTAGTTACGATTCTTGTGAATAACATAATTACTATTAGCATGATTAAGGATTCTGACAAGCTAGTTTAAAATGTAATCCATTAAAATTTAGGCAATGATATCATTTAAGAAACAAAGAAATGGCCACGCTTGATCATGTCTTGGTAAATTAATCATCTTTTTTTTTGTCTTACAATCTGCTATAACAAATAAAATCATTTGGACCTTGATTAAATATATATTTTGCAAAAAGACATGTTTTCTTTTTAGCGTAACGATAAATCATTTTTTGAAATATTTTATTTTGAAAAATTAGTTTTAATTTTGAGTTATCTTTTTGTGATCTTTGTTTATCTCAACTTGAATAAAAGAAGGATAAAAAATGCAACTTTTGTTTGATCAGTATGAAACATTATTTCATTTGACCAAATAAGTGGTTTTTATGTCTCCATGTTATTCAAAATTTTATCTCCACAAAAACACAGTTATCACGATTGTCTTGTTGACCATTGCTCTAGTAATAAAAGGTTATTCATCTCATCCAGCTGCTTTATTCAATCCTTCAACAGTAACTTCAATGGCGTCTACTTCAACTTCGTTTGATCAAAAGAGCTTCATGTATGATGTTTTTTTAAGTTTTCGAGGTGAAGACACTCGTAACACCTTTGTCGGCCATCTTTATAAAGCTCTTGAGCGAAATGGGATTCAAACTTACAAAGACGATGAGAAAATTGAAAAAGGGGAAACGATCGACACCCAGCTCATGGAATCCATTAAAGACTCAAGATTCTTCATCATTGTGTTCTCTAAGGACTATGCAGGTTCATCTTGGTGCTTAGAAGAGCTTGTCAAGATTATGGAGTGCCGAAAGGCGAGTGAGCAGACTGCTTACCCAATCTTTTATGATGTGGAGCCCACGGAAATCCGAAACCAAAGTGGGGCGGTTGAAAAAGCTTTTGAAAAACATGAAAATAAAGAAGGTGCTGGGAAATGGAGGAAGGCTTTAAAAGAAGCAGCTGATCTGGCTGGGTGGGAGTCGAAGAAGACTGCTAATGGGTAATTATTCGTAATTTGTTTGCTATATGACTTAATGTTAGATTTTCTTGATGATTAGTAATTAGTTAGATCTTCTTCATTATTACAGGGATGAATCCCAATTGATCCAAATAATTGTTGATGATATTTTAAAAAAGATAAGTTCCAGCAATTTGAGTATTGACGGAAAGTTAGTAGGCATGGAGATACGAATCGAAGCCTTGCTTTCATCTTTAGAACTTGATGCTCCTGGTGTCCGAATGATTGGGATATGGGGGATGGGAGGTGGTGGGAAAACAACTTTGGCCACAACTGTTTTTAACCAAATATCCCATCAGTTCGAAGGAAGCAGCCTTGTTGATAATGTAAGGGAGGTTTCAAAAAACTCGTTATCCGGTTTAAAGGAGCTGCAGAAACAGATCCTCAATGATATTTTCATCGATCAGAACATCACTGTTAGTAGTGTTTCTGGAGGTAAAAACAAGATGGTGCCGATGATGCATCGTAAAAAGGTTCTTGTTGTACTAGATGACGTTGATAGCATTGAACAACTTGAGGCGTTAGCAGATGAACCTAAATGGTTTAAATCGGGAAGCAGAGTTATCATTACCACACGAGATAAGCAAGTTCTGTCAGCCCACGGAGTGAAGTTCATTGACGTCAACCTATTATCGCGTGCGGAAGCGATTTGTCTCTTGAGTAAGTATGCATTTAAAAGAGATATTCCGATTGAAGGGTATGAAGAGCTTTCAAAGGAAGTTGTACAATACGCTGATGGTCTTCCATTAACGATCAAAGTTTTAGGTTCACTTCTTTGTGGTCAAAATGTGCCTCAATGGATAGATACCCTAGAAAGACTAAAAAAAATTCCATTGAAGGCAACTATGGATAAATTGGAACTCAGCTATATCGATCTAGAGGAGGATCTTAAGGAAATATTCTTAGATGTTGTATGCATACTCAAAGGTTGGAAGAAAGAGATAGCAATCAGCGCACTTGAAAGCTGCGGATTTAGTGCTCGATTTGGTTTAAGAGTTCTTGAGCTGAAATCTCTTATAACTATTTCTGAATACGACAGGTTGGATATGCACGACCATATAGAAGAAATGGGCAAGAATATTGTTCGCCGTGTGAACCCAAGTCAACCTGAGAGACATAGCCGGTTATGGATCAAGGAGGAAATTGTAGATATATTGGCTAATGACTTGGTAAGTATCAAGTTATTTTGGGTTTTAGTAGACTAAAAAGTGTGTATACTTTTCTAAAAGTTCAATTTAGGGCCCATTTGTTTTGGGTCATTTGACATTGGTTCAGGGCTTCACATATTAAAACCCATGTTTGTTTAAAAAGCTACTCTTAGTAATTGGGTTTTAATATCCAAAATTTTTTAACTTCAAAAATATATCACTATGGCAGGTTTTTTAAAATTAGTAGGCCCATTTCTTTTTTGTGTGTCTCTATCCTATTTCTATTATATCATTCTTATAAAATAACTATTTTTAATAATTTATAATTTTTTTCTCTTTATTCATATTTTATACGTAATAACTAACCTATATCCTAATGTCAAATTCAAAATACAAATCCAAATTCTCCCACAAACCAAATGGACCCTTAGTTGTTATTGTACAAAAAGTAAGGATAAAATAAAAAATAAAAGTATAATAAAAAGGTAATGATTTGCACACTCAGTTTTTTTATTGAGACACTCCACTGTATGCATTAGATACTTGTACAATATGTATAGTATGCTTTAACTGTTTGTACAGTTGAGTGTCCCAATCAAAACTATGAGTGTCCTAATCATCTCCCTAATAAAAAGGATATAACAAAATATTTGAAATATGAAGCTAAAAATATTTTTATTTTTTAGTGGATCTATCGTACAAAACAAAATTTTATTTTATTATATGGGTTTTGCTAACGACAGCCCTAAGGGTTGTCGTTAACAAGTATTTTCACTACAATTCATTGTAATAACTTGAATCATCCAATGATAATCAATTGTTTGTTGTGGTTCCATGTTTTTCGGGATTGTCCCCATTTTTTTCGCAATTATCAACCAATCATAATCATTTATTCGTGACCATGTAATAAAATACATCTTGTTAATGACAACGCTAAGGGTTGCTGTTAGCAAAACCCTTCTTATATATACAAAATATCTTCCATGTCAAATACTAATCCTTTTTCTACAGTATTATTTTGTCAGTACACCAACAATCATCAAACTCATCTACCATCACCCAACAAGCCAACCACCACCCACGCCACCAGATCACCACCAAACCAACTACCCCCGGAAACCACGACCACCACCTCCAATTTCACCAAAACCCAAAAATCCCCAAATTTAACCAAAACCCTAACCTTTGAATATCAAATTTAACCAATTCCTCTAATTTAATTGAAAAAAACAAAAATACCCAAATTTTATAAAAATTAGAAATTAACCCTAACCTAAACATTTCAATTCAATTCCAGAAATTAACTTGACATTTTGTTTTGTAATGAAACAAATCTCATCATGGTCTCTACTGCTATTTGAATTACCTACAGGCTACCCAAGCAACACAATGTCTAACACTGGTGATTAAATATGGAGAGGAATTCAATTTTGAAATTTTAATGAACGGTCTCGCAAACATGAAGGAACTTAGATTTCTTTATGTGATTTCCCAATGGGTAACTGAAGAGGAAGTTAGAAAGTGGAAGTTTGATGAAGATAGTCTACACCTTCCAAATGCCTTACGATTTCTGAGATGGGATGAATATCCTTTTTCAAGTTTACCGAAAACATTTCAACCAAATAATCTTGTTGGACTTCAAATGACTAGCGGCAAAATGGAACAATTTTGGAAAGACGGAGAAGAAAAGGTACGTAGAATAATTAATTAATGGTTGATTCTTTAATTGCTACTTTTATCTTTCCCTCTTTTGTTAGTCAATTAACATTTATCTTTCCATTTTTTGTTGCTTTTCACAGCCTTTTTTAAAGCTCAGGTTCCTAAAGTTCTTCTATTCACTTAATATGAGGACCCTTGACCTTAGTGTGGCTCCGAATCTTGAGACACTAATTCTTGAAGGTTGTGATAATTTGGTAGAAGTTCATTTCCAGGTTACTCCAAATCTAAAGGAGTTACGTATCAAAGATTGTTGGACATTGGAAAAATTACACATGCCTGCTCAAAGTCCAAAACTCAGATCTCTCGACCTCAATTATTTAGTTGAGTTGAGGACGCTTGACCTTAGTGTGGCTCCGAATCTTGAGACACTAATTCTTGAAGGTTGTGATAATTTGGTAGAAGTTCATTTCCAGGTTACTCCAAATCTAAAGGAGTTACGTATCAAAGATTGTTGGACATTGGAAAAATTACACATGCCTGCTCAAAGTCCAAAACTCAGATCTCTCGACCTCAATTATTTAGTTGAGTTGAGGACGCTTCACCTCGGGGTAACTCCAAATCTTGAAAGCTTGGATCTTTGTAATTGTCATGGTTTGGTTGAAATTAATGCTCCTGCATTATGTCTGAAAAAGCTTCTCCACTTAGACATCAGTGGTTGTGGGAGTTTTGAATCCTTTAAGTTTGACAAAAAGCTTGATTCAACCGAGGTTATTTCTTTATCTGAGTTACATCTGATTGCAAAGGCATATGGTACAGATGATACAGATGATGCAGATGATACAGATAATGCAGATGATACAGATGATACAGATGATGCAGATGATACAGATAATGCAGATGATACAGGTATATGTGATCCTGGCAATACTTGGCCAGAGTTTCAGTTTTCCTGTTATTATAAAGAAGACTCAGCTTCATCTTTAGGAAATCATGAGGGGCTTATTTCTCTAGGTTTCGGTGCTTGCATAAACGTGGATTCCTTTTCAGATATTATCTGTGGTTTACAATGTTTAAGAAAGCTTACACTTGAAGGTGGTATTCCAGAAGCGCCCAAGAACCTTGACAGGTTAGATTGTCTAGAGGAGCTAAGTTTGCGGTATACAAATATTAAAACTCTCCCAGAAAGTATTTGTTTGTTGAAACATCTGAAATCTCTCGAACTTGATTCATGTTTTCTTCTTGAGAAGTTACCTGTGGATATTGGAAGATTGGAATGTTTAGAAAGTCTAATCTTATTCGAGTGTACATTTCTACAAGATTTTCCGAACAGCATTTATGAGATGAAACGTCTTAAATGTTTAGAACTTACTCATTGTATTCTAGTTGAAAAATTACCTGAAGAAATTGGTCGTTTAGAATGTTTGAAAGAGTTAAATATACTAGGTTCAGGTATAAGTCATCTTCCGCATAGCCTATATGGTTTGAGAGGTCTGCGTATTACTGGGGATAGATGGCTTCTCGAGTCATGTGGTTTGACACCCAAGAAACAAAGAATATCTGATGAAGATTGTGATTTGAATGATGAAATGGTCTGCTACATAGCCATTATATAACAATGGCACTCAAAGGATCATGCCCTCTTCACACATGTTTCATCTCCAGCTTCAATGGCTTTTTTTTTAATCAAATGTCAGATGTGTAATTCTGTTCCATCCTTGTACGACTTCTTCATAAGCTTTAGATGATCATGTTATTAGCCATTAACAGAAATATAGTCTAATTTGGGATGAAATCATTAAACATTGATATGTTTGACTTTTAAGTCAAATTATGGATTTTCATATAATTCACTGAGTTAATACTGAGTGTTGAACCTTTTTTTTTTTATCAATAAGAAAGCTTTTACTTTTTATGTCTATAATGTTCATGTCAAATTTCGAGAGGTAATTTATCTCTCAAAGTCAAAGTCAAATCTTTAATTGCTGAAATTCAGATTATGATAGGTATCCTCATAACACAACCAAATTTCACTGTTTCTCAGTAGTTTTGTAATAATGAAGTATAATGCACTTATGAAACTCTTATCGCTCAGAATTTATGCTATCGAATGTGAATTTATAATACAAATCTTGACCTGAAAAGTCAAACCAACAAATTTTTTTTCTTGAACATCAAACTCGTGAAAGCCTAACAAAATGTATCACAAGTGATTGACGTATATTGGTATTTACAACTACTTAAATTAGCATTAACGAACTAAACTATCAACATTCTTTTATCCTATTTGCTCTTCCTTGTATGATTTACATAGCAACCACTATCAGCGTGTTGAAAGAGCAAGTGATGTTGAACTTATAGTAACGTTTCATATCAACATGTATGTGACATGCAAAATGAGTTCAAGGAATTGTTGTACCATAATAAAAGCAAATACCTTATCAACATTATGAGATTCCATAACAACATAACAATGCCAAACCGAGCAGCATCAAATCTCGACTCAAAAACGTGAAACTCGAAACCAAAGAGAACAGCAACAAACATCAACGTCGTCATCATTCCTCTTCTTTGAATCTGCCAAACATGTAAAAAAAGTCCTTTAAAGTACTTTCTGCACTCCAAAAGTTACTCGAGTCTCTAAGCCTAAGTACCCATGATTAATACAGTTCTACACACATAATCGTTGAGTAGCAACAACTCACGATTACAACAAGATGGTGGCAACAGAATTGATAAGAAAAGAAGCGAACAAAGCTATGTATTTATTTAGTGAATATGGCGTTTTTTGTGTGTGTTCTTCATGCACACCATGCTATCACTTTATAGCAAAATTGAGTACTTTCGAAACTATTTAATTTATTACATTACTTTCTTTTCCATTTTGTTAAAACTGAAAAGAAAAACCTAGTCCATTCAGATATGTGAACTTCATTCCAGACGGTGACTAACCATCATCCACTTCTTATTATCGTTTTTCTCTCATTATATCATATACAAACGCTTCCAATTCTACATAAAAAATATCAGACCCATTCTCTAGCTAATTCACGTGGAATCCCCATATGCAAGTGAAGATGAAGTTAGCAAATGGAACTTTGATGAAGGTAGTCTACACCTTCCAAATGCCTTACGATTTCTGAAATGGTGGCATTATCCTTTTTCAAGTTTACCCAAAACATTTCAACCAAATAATCTTGTTGGACTTGAAATGTATAGAAGCAAAATGGTTCAACTTTGGAAAGATGGAGAAGAAAAGGTACGTACAATATAATTGTTGATTCATTAATTGGTAAAGCCGCAATTAACATTTATCTTTCCATTTTTTGTTGCTTTTCACAGCCTTTTTTAAAGCTCAGCTTCCTACAGTTCACCTTTTCACTTTATTTGAGGACCCTTGACCTTAGTGTGGCTCCGAATCTTGAGACACTAATTCTTGAAAATTGTTATGATTTGGTAGAAGTTCATTTCCAGGTTACTCCAAATCTAAAGGAGTTACGTATCAGGAATTGTTTTAGATTGGAAAAATTACACATGCCTGCTGAAAGTCCAAAACTCAAATCTCTCGACTTCTATAATTTAAAGTTGAGGACCCTTCACCTTGGGGTTACTCCAAATCTTGAGACGCTAAGGGTCATGAATTGTACTGATTTGGTTGAACTTCGTATGCCCGCTGAATGTCCAAATCTTGAGACGCTAAGGGTCATGAATTGTACTGATATGGTCGAACTTCACATGCTTGCTGAATGTCCAAAGCTCGTAGATCTCGACCTCAGTTATTTAAAGTTGAGGACCCTTCACCTCGAGATTACTCCGAATCTTAAGACGGTAAGTCTCAAAGATTGTCGTGATTTGGTCGAACTTCACTTGCCCTTCCATTGTTTAAAGCTCAGAAACCTCAGCCTTAATGGTTCAAAGTTGAGGAACCTTCACCTTGGAATGACTCCCGAACTTGAGACTCTAAGTCTTGCTAGATGTGACAGTTTGGCAGAACTTCACATGCCCTTTGGGTGTCCAAAGCTCATATTCCTCAGCCTTAGTAATACGAAATTGAGTACCCTTGACCTTGGGCTGACTCCAAATTTCCAGACGTTAGATGTTAAAGAATGTCATGATTTGGTAGAAATAAACGCTCCCTTTGGATGTCTAAAAACGCTTCGCTACTTAGACTTAACTGATTTTTGGAGGTTTGAATCATTTAAAGTTGGCATTGACTCTTTATTGAGGTTATATGTCACTGTGGAGTCATTTGATGTATGGCCATTGCACTCTGAAAATAATTCACCCAAGTCATGGCTTACATCGTTTTATATTCAACATCCAGCAAATGGGAATCTTGAGAAACTTATTTCTGTATGCACCCTTGAGATTTCTAGAGTAACCATTTGTGATTCTCAATGTTTAAGAAAGCTTACTCTGAAAGCCGTTATTCCAGATGTTCCGGAGTTTGTTGTCCAGTTAGAAGGTCTAGAGGAGCTGATTTTGCTGTCTACAGAGATAAAACATCTTCCAGAAAGTATTTGTATGTTGAAATATCTGAAAAATCTCGAACTTAAATCTTGCTGGCTACTAGAGAAGTTACCTGATAATCTTGGTCAATTACAATCTTTAGAGAAGCTAATCCTAACAGAGTGTGTGTTTTTAAAAGATATTCCAAACAGCATATGTGAGATGAAATGTCTCAGATATATCCATCTCACGTATTGTATTCAAGTTGCGGAATTGCCTGAGGAAATTGGACGGTTAGAATGTTTAAAAGACTTGGATATCACTGGAACAGGCATAAGTCGGCTTCCAGAGAGTATTTTTAGGGTGAAAGGTCTGCGGATTGTTGGGTCTAGATGGCTTCTTGAGTCATGTGGTTTTACATCTGAGATAAAAACCTCTGATGATGAAACATTCTGCTACATATAAAGCCGTGGTATAGCACAGGCACAAAAAGCAGAAGTCCCGTGTACCGTGGTCGAGTGATGATATTGCACATCTCCAAAGGCCCAAAGAAGTCACTGCATTAAGAACTTTTTTAACAGGTACTTTCTCCCTTCTCTACAAATTGTCTTATGTTTGATGAAGATTGCAATTATTTCCGTGTCGGATGTAAATGATGTTCCTTACCTTATTTTTAAAAGGTTATCAATATGTGGTTCAGTAAGTAAGAGGATTTCTGCAGGTGGTGCACCAGTTGTTCTTGTTGTTATAGATTCTGGTCGTATTGATGTTACTTTTGCTAAGAAGAATAGAAAGATTCATTCTATTTCATGGGTCATCTGATCATCTGAGTGTGCTGATCAAGCTGGAGGTAATTTTTTCTTTAAGTCAAAGAAACTTTTTTTTTTTTTTTTTTTTTTTTGAACTGCAATCTAATTTTTAATTGACATACTAAACGTGAAGTTTAATCTCCGCCCTAGATGGTTTGGTTTTAGCTAGGCGTTTAAAACCAATGTACAAGGAGATACGCCAAGGAACCAAGTCTCTAATACTAGTTATATATTGTTGAATCAGGTATAGTTATTAACTTTGACTTCTTCATTAAGTCAAAGTATGTTCATGGTTAAAACAATGAAACATTTACATGATCATGTTATAAATAAATTCAAGAAAAGTTTACATTTGCAAAAATATAGTCTATAATGGGTTGAAATCAGTGAAAGATTGACTTTTGAGTCAAACTATTGACTTTTGAATGGATTTCATTCTCTATGAAAGCACATATGATATATATATATATATATATATATATATATATATATATATATATATATATATATATATATATATATATATATATTTTTTTTTTTTTTTTTTTTTTTTTTTTTTGCAAAAGGTGAATTATATTAATCTTCCTAAACAATGTACATCATAAGAATAGGAGAAAAGATTTGGACATATCCCAAATCTTTATACAACAGAACATACAACTCTATTCATCAGATATCAAACAAGACTACCTCTATGTCTGATAATACAAAACTCTGACAAACACAACTTTAAGACCAGAGCTTCAAGAACAACACTGCATACTGCACCAATTCACCTTGTTATTTGCACAAACCATCTAGCTACATTTCCATCTTACCCTCTTGCCATGATCACTCATCCAACACCCACAGTAACCATAGCAAGAAGGGTTAATGGCCTCACTAGGCACCCATAACCCCTCCACAGCAAGGGCTCTGCCAGTTATACTACATTTCCATCTCTAGAATGGCTTCATATAACTGGGAACACACTCCTTGGGTGAGGACCAACCTAACCTCCTGTGGGAATGTAAAGTATGGACCATGAAGTGTCATCTTTCACCACTCTCAATTCCATACTGCTTACACTCCCCTCCAAGACCATTTACCCTTCACAAAAGGAAGCCCTACTTTATGGTACATCCATACTGTGATATACCTCCTACATAACTATGCATAGCTTTCTCGCTTCCTCCCAAGACCAAACGAGAGAAGCTATGGAGCTATTGTAGGTACAGTTACACAGTTAGGACTCCAAGGTACAAGGAACTTCACTATTGTAATGGCCTGAATGTAAAAGATAGCAAACAAATTTTGCAATTATGGATCTGTTATCCAAGCTACCAAACACCCCATTAAACTCAGCAAAACAATATTCATTCTACATAGCATACTAACTTCCCATATTGCACCAGCTGATTGAACAATTCATTGTCCCAAACACCCATTATAACAGTACTGCCTTCAATATCAAGCAATGTTACCAGATATACCCCATAAATCATAAACCTCTTTGACATTACTTGAGTCTGCAACTTTTAGACTAGAGAGTTTCAGCTTCACAGTGTCTTCAATTTCCTTCCATAGAATCTCCCATGGTCTTCTAACTTCTTTAAACAGCCTATAGTTTCTCTCTTTCCATATAAAATAAATCACAGCTGCAAAAACAATTTTCCTCAAAATTACCCATATATTCCTCCTCTTAGGCATTTTAATAAGCTCCTCCAAAACTGTTTTCCATGAATTGCTACCAGTTTTGATTTTGCACATCATTCTTGCTTTGTCCCAAACACTAGCTGAATAATTGCAATCAAAAAATAGATGTTGGTGAGAGTCGGCTTCATTACTGCAGAAAGCACATTCCATTACTTTTGTTGGTTGCCATTTTAATAATCTGTCTTGGGTGGGTAACCTTTCTTGAACTAGCAACCATAATATGAAGGCATGTCTTGGAATGAAATGAGGAAACCAAACAACATCATACCATGGCACTTTGATATCTGGTTCTCTAAGGTCCTTCCAAACTCTACTTATGCTGAATTTCACCTTTTTCATTTTATTACTCATCCAATGCACGCTGTCTTCAGTTTCATCATTTAATCTTGGGGCTTCAATTTGGCTGATTTGTGGAAATTGGTTAATCCATTCACTTGGCCATTGCCATTGACCATTAACTACCATATTAGCCACTTTTTCATTGTTTTGCAATCCTGCAGAATACACTGCTCTTCTTGTCACCACACTTGAAAGGGGCCCATTAATATTCCATTTATCATGCCACATTTCAGGTTTTTCCCATTACCAATCACACTCCATATATGAGGTCTCACTTTTTCTCTTAATTCAAGCAATTTTTTCCAACCCCAACTAGCTTTATTATCAACAGAAACCTCCCACACACTTCTTCCCTTTAGCCTATTCACATTCACCCATTTTACCCATAATGAATCCTTTTTCTTAGCAATATTCCATAAATGTTTACACATTAGCACATATGATATATTATATATAGTGTTTACTAGTACTAAAAAAGCTACTAAACATGTTTCAGGAATACGAAGCTACTTCACTGTGAGTGATATGTGAAAATCCATTTTCCGAGACAGAATCTGAAGTCCAAGGGATGCAGTTATCAAATAAAACATCATTACTTATTTTTCCATGTGGCACGGCGGGTTATAAGGGCGGTAAGAAAATAAGTTGAATTAGTATAATATTACTTATTTGTTTCTGTACTGTTGCCTTATGTTTCTTACTGTTGGGCTACAAAATATAGAATGTAGTATTTTGATAACACTTTAGCGAGAATAGTATCACCACATGGACTCAAAGTTGACTTTTGAAGGTCAAAGGTTGTGTAATATAAACATTGAAAGTTTGAAACATGCTACTGATACATGAAATTTAGTATCTTGCAGAACTGAAAACGGTTTGTTACTGACATGGCATACAATGATGTAAAATTTTAATTAACTGATAGTTGTATTTAGGAGTTAACAGTCTTAGATTAATTAATATTCATATTGTTCTTATTTGTCGGATTGCTTAAAGCAATTGAAGGTTGATGTTATGTGTTTATGGTGTCGGATATTAACTGCATCCAAAACGGGTCAAGAAGATGATCTAAAACAGTAAGTTTATTTTTATTTTATTTTTTTGGACGGCAATTGTGGCTTCATGGCCCCTAGCCTAGAAGGCGTAGTGAGCCCACACAACCAGGTTGGTCCAGCCCAGAAGGCAATGACACCTTTCCCTTTACGCACGCGGGAGGAAACCCTATCACCCTAGACAAGACTCGAACTTGAGACCTTGCCTAGGGGTAAAACCGCTACACCAGAGGCCCATTGGTAAAACAGTAAGTTTATATATTTTGAATTTTAGTGATATTGAAGTAAAATGTTAATCAACAGAAGATTCTTTGATCAATGTTCTAAGAATTTGAATTGTCAAGATATTTCTTAATCATCAAGGACAGGGAAATTTAGCGGAAATAAAATTTATATTAGTGTAAAAGAACAAATAATACATGTAGAAATCGAAGTTATCTCAACTTTTTATCATTTTAAAAACGTAAGATTTGATTTTCTTAGTGTAAGTTTTTAACTGTTAACCTTGGTAATTATGTTTATCAACAATGTCCTATCTTGGTAATTGTGTTAAATATATGGATAAATATTAATATGTAAATGTCTAGTATCGAACCCGAGACCTCGGGATTGCACACTTTACAAACAAGAATAATGAATAATAAATATATATATATATATATGTTAAACGTATCGTATATATGTATTTATAAACACTTAATGGACTAAATGGTCGTTAGTTATTAACCGTATGGACTAACTATCATTGGTAACGAAAGATATGGACTAGAATGTAACTTGGGAGTCAAGAAGGTTCTGGAACACCCCTTAGGGGTCCATGGCCGGTCGATCATGGGGAGGGGGAGCCCAACCCATGTTTGTCTTGTGCTCCAAGATATCTTCTAGTATATATACAAGGCCAAGGATTAGGGTTTCACATCTTTTGTGCACACACATTAAACCCTAAATTCTTTTCTCCTTGTTTTCTTTTGTGGCCGATCGTCCAACCCTCCCCCTAGGGTTCTTGGTCGATTTTGGTTAAACCAAAATTAAGTGGTTTTGTTTACTTGCATCAAACCTTTATTCGTTGGTAGTTTGTGTGTACAAGAACGAGGTAATTACTTACTTTAGTAATTATCAAGGGATCGATTAACAAAACGGTAAGGGGTTAATCATTGATCCATATAAACCCTAATTAGGGTTCTTCATATTGTTAAAGACAATTGCTTTTGATTCTTGTTCGGGCTAGAATCACCACGGTACGTTCCTATTTAATTTATGTTAATCTCTTATGTGTTATAGATGTTCCTACGCTTCCGCATATGTGTTTACCTATTTTATGATTGTCATGATTCTAATATTCTAACAGTGGTATCACGAGCTTGCTATAACATGTAATTGATTACATAAAACACATAAAAAAAAATGAATTTTGATTGTTTTAGATACATGTTTTGAATCTAGGGTTTTTATTTTTTTTTACCCTAACCCTAATTTTGGGGGGGGGTCGATTTATTCCATGAACCCTAATTAGGGTTTGTGGTTTTATTAATTAATTGGATTAGAAACCCTAGGTTGCCTACATGTTTATGTATTATTTGGGCGTATCCTTGACCTAATTGGTAATTGTTATGCTTTGATCCGTGACGAAACATGCATGTTAGTCATGGGTTATTAATTGTTTATTAATTGTTAAGCTTTTTCACATGTTTAAATAGATCTTATATTGGGGAAGACCCCATAATTATTAAAATCGATTTATATATATGCTATGTGGTGTGTTTTTAGCTTTGGCCTGCGCAATTGATTCGTCAATGTATGTGACTCGCCTCCATCAAGAGGAGAAGGCCTTAGTTGATTACATGCATATTATACCTAGAATTGATTTTATTAGGATCTTCTCTAATACGGACTGCATGTGGCTAATTGTTTCACTTATTTATTATTGGTTGTTTTGATTTTCTTTGATACTTGTTTTATTGTTTTTAGTTGGACTTGTTGTAAGCAATAAAAGGGTTGTTTTTTATAAAGAAAATTAATACGGACTAATAATGGTGAAACCCTAAGTGATAAAGTAAGAATCTTGCAAGGTCTTAGGTGCCGATAGTGGTCCGATTCGCACGGTAATCAGCTCCCAGGCGAGACTAGCAAAATTCATACTTTATTACTATTTTGAGATTGAATCCATAAACTTTTGCTTGAATGATGTTTTGTGCAAATATGCTTTTAAAATTAAGTCTTTTAAGATGATATTCATAACCGTGATTTGAAGGCTTAGAAAAGAGCCTTAGAGTCTGCCTTGGTTATCACAATCTTGAATATGTCTTAAACGAATTACTTTTAAAATCATGATTGTAGAAAGTCATCTTAGGGTTTTGGCATAAACCTCAAGTAAAACTTTGTGCATTAATTTCACGAATTGGATATAAAAAGTTTTTATGAAAACTTATGTTATAAAGATGAGTGCATGCATCTTTATACATGTTTTGATTTTCACATCAAACTAAATACCCTTATAAATTTAAGTTACATGCCATCTAACTATAAGAAACACTTGAAGTTTTTATTTAGTAAACGTGAGACGCAGGCTAAATTTTAATGACAAGGTAAATTTCCGAGTGTGCGTGAGACCACACATGGAGAATTTGCAGTTTCTAAGTTAGACAACTTAATTAAGTTGATGCGTGAGACCTAGAGCTTAAGGCATGAGATGGGATGAAACATGCTTACATGACAAATTGATGAATCAATTTGATGTAAATCCCATAATGATCTTGGAATTGGAAAAGTGTTTGTCAATTATTGTTCGACAGATTACCATCTTTTATACTTTCACCACTAGCAGATCAACTGATGTGGTGGAATCTATGTAAAGTTGGATCCTAGATTTTCAAGAAATTAGTTGGTTATATGAATATAACCTTGGGTATTATATTTTCTTGGAAATATAAATTATCGAAAATACTAAAATTGAATTTTGTAAATTCTTTAAATGTATTAATGCAACTCAAAACCGTAAACGTAAGTTATTCTTTTAATTGATCTACACCCGTTTGGGTTTTTTGGTTAGAGTCAATATTTACAAAAGAATAAATATAGTCTTCTTTCCATTACGAGAAGTGTGAGACTTAAATCCTATTCCTTTTCATGAATGAGAATGGTATAATAGGATGATTAGAATTGTCTAAATTCTAAATACATAACTCATAGCAAACTTTAATAGTAAGAGTATATGCACCTTATGAGTTATTAAATTAGAAGCTAGACTGATTACTGCATAATGGTAAAAGACGAATTAGATTATTTTATCTAGTTGTTTTGATTTGACCATTTAAAGATACTACATACAATTATTGGAATGGTAGATCTATACAGGAAGAAATTGCATGCCCAAGCCTTTTCAAGTTAATAATTTGGAATGTGATGAATCACATTTGTGTAGTAGATTACATTCTTTTATAACCTATATAATTGTTTGAATGGGTTTTCTTAAAAGATGTAGGAAAGTAAATAGTACACTATCTCTTTCACTGATTAATGAAACATTTACAATGTTGTCAAATTCAGTGGGAGTATTGTGTTCTTATGAATGAATAAGGGATTATTATAATGTTCTCTAATTCAGTAAGAGTTACAAGACTTATTGTCTTGATTATAACTTAGATTATCTTTTAAATATCTCAAGGTAATTACTTTCCAAATATAGACACTAATATTTTGGCCTAATACCAAAATAAAGCATCATACTTGTCAAAAAAAGTTCTTTTGAGTAGCGAACTTTTTTTTTCCTCATTGGTGTACTAAACTTGCATTTAATTGCCAAAAGTACGTACTTTGGACATTTTTGCCCTCAAAATTTTGAAAATTCATGGGCAAAAATGTCATTTTCCAGGGGCGAAAAGCGTCGCAAAAAGTCAAAAGTGCATAAAAGAGGCCAAAAATGAAAGTTTAGTACCCCAATGAGGAAAAAAAAAGTTCGCTACTCAAAAGAACTTTTTTTGACAAGTATGATACTTTATTTTGCTATTAGGCCTAATATTTTCAAGGATAGTCATGTACGTTTCCTTGATTGATTGAGTAAACTCTATATCTACTAAGTTATGTTAATGACACAAATCATATTGTTCACATTAACAAACGCGTGTGTGTTGTTTATATGATACATGGTGTTGTACCATGCACAAGTGGGAGAAATCTTCATTATGTGCAAAGTACAACACATAAGAATATGATTTAAAAGCATTCTCTTAACTGCAAAGTAAGAGATTATAATTCTAATTAGATTAATACATCTAATCTTAGAAACACTTGGTGTTGAAATTTAGTAAACGTGAGACGCAGGCTAAATATTAACAACAAGGTGAATTTCCATGTATGCGTGAGACCAACATGGATAATTTACTGTTTCTAAATTAGACATCTATTAGAACATATGTGTCAAATAAAAATACTACTTCAGCTTTAATATTTATGTATTATTGGAATGACATAAATGCATGAAGTAATATAATACTACTTCAATAATTATGTATTCTTAGAATGACATAAATAAATAAAATAGTGTGTTAACTTGAAAATATTATTGAAACCAAATGATGGTGTTCATGATTACTTTAATTATACATGTTTATACTTTATTGTATAGTTATAAATATGAAGTCTTCTAAGTATTACAAGACTTATAATTAAGTTAGACGTTAGCTTGTTATGGTCTTTTAATTAAGACATATACAAGAAGTCATTGAGTTGATCAATGATTAATAACGAATAGTGGGATTATAACACGTTTATGTTTTGATGCGACATAAACATGAAGTGACTAAGTACTTGTGTTATAAAGCATGCAATTGGTTTGGAAATACTATTATACCATTAAGTTAACTTAGTTGGTAAATAAGTATGCCAACAGGAATATGGTTATCTTATATAATATATTGTTAGATCTTCTTACAATATTAATTCTAATTGAAGTACCATATATGGATAGTATGTTCAGTTAGGGAATCAAACTCTTATTAGATTGTTTGATTAAAGATAACTATGACTCCTTTTCTTCCAAAAGTTATCAAGGTTAGAAATTGAGTATGAATTGAATATACTCAATTAGACTCCTAGAAGATTAATAAGACGTTATTGATGTGATGAATCACATTATGTCTTAAAATTGAAGTTCTGAATTTGTTAAGCTACTTATGTGAAGGTTATTAACAAAGAACTATCAATATGTATTTGTAATGTCCTAAAAGAGAACGCTGGATTGTTGCTCTAATTGCTAAGTAGTTATAGATAGTCTCTATATTGCTAAAGGCAAGTGGGAGAATTTTATCTAGAAGAGATAGAATTACAAGATACATAATCTTCTAAAACCACACTAGTTAAAATCATGATGAGGCTTAACATGAAAATGATAAACCTCAACATGATGGAATTATCATTCATAGATCCACTTGGATATCTCAGGTATTTAAATAATATGCTGATGATCATATGATGTAGTATTACCAAGAATAATGAATTGGGTAAATTACTCATATTATGAATGTTGTAGATGTTGTTCATAAAGATATTCAAATTTAAAATTTGGTTTATCTTAATTCTTAATGGTTAGAGGATAAAGATGAGTTTGTTCAAAGATAATGTAAGCCTAGTGGTTTAAATCTTTGTGTAAAACTCATATGGACAAAATTGTACACATATCTTAATGCATGTCTTATGACAAGATTATTAATCATACTTAAGCAATTAACTATGATTGAATACTCTTTCCTAAGCACATTAAAGATACAAAGATGGTAAATTGTCATATTTACATGAATGTGAAATTTGACAATGGAATATCAAAAACTCTTTCTTGAATAATTACTTGTGCGAGGACGATAAGTAATCAAAAAGAGTTTATGAATTCAAGAAAATCTTTGGAAGTGTACAAAGTGCAATAATCCATGAATGGATAAATGCATGCATCTAGGAGATTATTCTTATGATAAATTGTTAAATCTATGTTTAGGTTTATAATTAAAATAAGGTAATTTCTAAGTATTCCAGAAAGCTAGTGGGAGTATTATGTTTGATTTACTAAATCATATATGTTGTATAACATATAAAAAGTTACATTCCATATAAGTGAAATGTTAAGACTTAGTTTGGAATGAAACTGTAAGTGAAAGATTTAGAAAAAAAAACATACAACCTTGGAACAAAAGTTTATTATTTAATAAACATGTGCGGTAAATGATTCTAATAGAATATGATATATCATTTAGTAAATGGATATACATATTTGTAAAGATAGTACATGAATAAAATCTAAGTTTGACTGAAGAATTTTCATGTGCATTATATTATTGTTGTATCATGCTTAAGTGCTTAAATGATTTGACAATATTTGATATCCAATTAAAGGTTATTATATAACTTGTGTAATAGATATTCTAATGGAAAATGTTTGAAATTAGAATAATGATCCTCAACCTGGAATAGCTCCTAAACATTACACTATGGATATTAAGTTTACGAAAATTTTAAAGAGCATATTGTGTTTAATATACAATGATGCTGGTTTAATTGAGATGACACTCAATAACTAGTCATGAAGGATTTCATGAGAACTAGTTGTGCTCAACTAAGAGCATAGTTGCATTAAACATTAAAAGAATTAGAATACTTTAAACTTTAAAAGGTTTGAAAGTTTGATTGTCATAAGTTGGTGATTGGGGATATCACACCATTTATGAAAAATTATGTGGCTATATCAAGATTGTTGGATTTACACATACAAGAATTTTAATTATTGAATTTTTAAAAGAAGTATTCTCAAAATTCGGATAGATCAAATTTAGTTGAAATAATGCCTTGTCAACAAGTATGATTGTCATTACTTGAGGCATAGTTGTCTTCAAGTTATTACTTGAGACAAGATTCATTAACTAGAATTATCATGCATTGATCTATTTTGGTATTTGGATAAAGGACATTAAGCAATTATTATTTATAATGAATTAAAGTACTTAGTACGTTTGTTTTCATTAATAATAAATTGTGTCCTATATTTGCATGTTTAAATCCGTGAATAACTTATGTTATTCTAAATTGTCCGTTGTCGATTAATGATATGGGAATATCATTAAAATAAGACAAATCTGAGTAATGGTTAAGAATATACTTGAAAGTATATTGATGCGTTGACATACCAATTTCACATGATATTCGATGAATTGAATATTGGACTTATCCCAATAATATGATTTAATATTTAATGTGAGAATCATATTTAAAGTTATCCTCAGACTTGAGATACCAGATAAGTGTCATGGATGTAGTGCATTTTTGTGAAGCAATCTACCGCTCACCGTAACAGGGAGTCATAAGGGTTGTTTTCAGAAGTGTTGCAAAGTTCATGGGTTATTCTTGTAGTCAAGAGAGAATTTGTTCCTTCTGATTTGTTCAGAAGTTTAATACTGTTGGGCCCCTCGTAGGGTTGACAAAATGTTTGCGTGGCCACGCCCAAAGTCTATCTGGAATACGTTCAGATGTTTTGGTAATTTTGTTAAATCATAATGAGACGAGAAACAGAAATTTAATAAAGAACCTCACATCTTTATTAATGTGGTATTAGTAATGAAAGGATAATTATAATGATGAATCATTAAAGGTTTTTCAGGAAACCTAGCTCGGATTGAACTAGGGGCATTGGAGTGTTGCAAGACGCTAACCAATGTCATTTTACTATTAATAGATATCCAAGTGGGAGCTGTTAAATATATGGATAAATATTAATATGTAAATGTCTAGTATCGAACTCGAGACCTCGGGATTGCACACTTTACAAACAAGAATAATGAATAATATATATATATATATATATATATATATATATATATATATATATATATATATATATATATATATATATATATATATATATATATATATATATATATATGTTAAACGTATCGTATATATGTATTTATAAACACTTAATGGACTAAATGGTCGTTAGTTATTAACCGTATGGACTAACTATCATTGGTAACGAAAGATATGGACTAGAATGTAACTTGGGAGTCAAGAAGGTTCTGGAACACCCCTTAGGGGTCCATGGCCGGTCGATCATGGGGAGGGGGAGCCCAACCCATGTTTGTCTTGTGCTCCTAGATATCTTCTAGTATATATACAAGGCCAAGGATTAGGGTTTCACATCTTTTGTGCACACACACTAAACCCTAAATTCTTTTCTCCTTGTTTTCTTTTGTGGCCGATCGTCCAACCCTCCCCCTAGGGTTCTTGGTCGATTTTGGTTAAACCAAAATTAAGTGGTTTTGTTTACTTGCATCAAACCTTTATTCGTTGGTAGTTTGTGTGTACAAGAACGAGGTAATTACTTACTTTAGTAATTATCAAGGGATCGATTAACAAAACGGTAAGGGGTTAATCATTGATCCATATAAACCCTAATTAGGGTTCTTCATATTGTTAAAGACAATTGCTTTTGATTCTTGTTCGGGCTAGAATCACCACGGTACGTTCCTATTTAATTTATGTTAATCTCTTATGTGTTATAGATGTTCCTACGCTTCCGCATATGTGTTTACCTATTTTATGATTGTCATTATTCTAATATTCTAACAAATTGTACTTTTCGTAAGCATGCAGATGTGTTATTTATACCTTTTTTTGTAGCGGATATGTTTCGTTATTCGCTTTATTAGAAGTCATCTTTTATAGCGGCTATAAGTTGGCTTAACGATTTACATTAGAAGAATGTGTATATTTTTTTTACCGTAACATATAACTAACTCGCATCCATTTCAGACCCAATACCTTTTTTAGTTCATAGGAAACAAACCAAATTGAGGTGGATTAAGATTAATGTCGATCACAAGTATTAGAGCTGGCATAACAGGTCCGACACGATAAGACACGGATCTGTTAAGCCCTGACACGAACACGACACGATAAGCTAATCGTGTCAGATCTTAAAACACGAACACGAAAATTAACAGGTCACACGAACACGACACGATAAGACACGATAAGAGGTCTTAACAGGTCTTGACACGCTAAAACACGAAATCTTAACAGGTCTTAACAGGTCTTTACCGGGTTTTAACAGGTCTTAACAGGTCTTATCGTGTCTTAACAGGTTACACGAGGTCTTGACACGAACACGACACGTTATCTTATCGTGTCATCTTACACAAACACGAACACGACACGAAACACGATAAGCCAAACATGAAACCTGTTAACTTCGTGTCGTGTCGTGTCGTGTTTTCGTGTTTCGTGTCGAAATTGCCAGCTCTAACAAGTATGCGTTATAAAAATCAAACAAAGTGGATTTTAGCCGGTCATTGAACTCAAAATACATAATGTTACAGATTAGCCAGACATAACATTCAAAGTGTCTTAATTGGAAATGAGCATGGTTTGAGCTCAACTTCTATATAAGAAAATGGCTTACAGAAAGAGGTTCAAGAAAACATGTGTAAACACAAACCACAAGTATACATTCCCATAGACTACTCGAAACCAAATTTATTGACAAAAATGAGGAACACGGCAAGCAAAGCGAATGCACATAAATAAGGAAAATATTTAATGTTACCCAAAGAGCGTGTTGCCTTACCCACCACAGTGAAGACATATGACATAAGCTCAACGTGCCGTGACCGGAACGTGTTTTCGAACACTGTGATGATGGGATTGAATGGTAAATGGTGTGTTTACAGTAAATTGGTTGTGATGCGTATGTAACAATTCTGAATTTATGAGGTCATTATTTGATTATTTACGTCACTTAATCTTTAATTTTAAGTAAACTTATTTTTACGAGAAACCGGATTAGTTCAATCGTGTACATAATGTACATTTAACTCAAACCGACACTAGACTATGCTCAGTCTACACATTTATGCATTTTGGGTTCCTTACAATCATATTTTAAAAGTTATATTTCACTTTTTCATTTTTACGTAAACCTTGCACATTTTACGTTTTACGCTTATTTAACCTACGTATTTAGGTTTTAACAACGTTTAAGCACTCCGTCAAACTCACCACTTTTCTAAACGACTAAAATAGGTTATGATGACATGTTTTAACATTTTATAAGTTTTACGTTACCCATTTTTAAGTTTCGGGTCTTAAAAACTTTACATTTGTTGTTACCGCGATCAAACTACACACCGTAGCTAAAATTATACGACACTAGTTACCAAAACCCACTCACGGCTGGTTTTGGTGATGTTCTTACAAAATTCATCTAAGCTTGCCACCTAAAATCCCACTACACTTAAACCATTTACAAAACCACCTATTTCTCATTTACTTCTATTTTTACATGCAAAAACCATTTCTTCTCTCAACCATCACCCTAAAACTGATCCAAAATAATTTTTGTTAACACATTTTTAGTTTGATTTTGATGAAAAGATGGGGCGAGAATCAAAGGTTAAGGTGTTATAAATTAGTTCCAAGTTTAAGTTCTTGATCTTTAGTTTCTCTTTGGAAGATTTGCAAAGTGTTCTTGGGATTTTTACCAAAGTTCACAAGGAATTATTTCAAGATTCATAGGGTGTTCTTGCAAGGTTATGAGGGTTAAAAGAGTTATAAAAGGTTGGGTAAAAGTTTAGTAGAAAGGGTGCAAGATTTGTGGTGATTTAGGTTTAGAGTCCTTGTTCTTGTTAAATCTTTTCTTGTTCATCAACGATTGTAAGGAATTAGACACTCACATTTTCATTTCACTTCTGTAAATTACATGTTTCTATATGTTTGGTATGTTCTATATGCTTATATGCTTAATCATGGTTAGTACTTGGACTAAATCACTAGAAAACATAAAAAGGACTTGACATGCAAAAGTGTAATATCCTGTGAAAAACCCCAGTTATTAATAATCACTAAACATGAAGTAATTGTATGTTACTGTTCATGCACTCATTTTTAGGCAAAATTTTAAACTTGTGCTTACACTATGCAACTCTGAATCAATACGTGCTATGTGATTCACACTTATCTAGAATGAGCTCACACGCAACCCACAACGACCTGGAAAAGGGCACAACACAACTATGGATCAATTTTGATAACAAGTGCACCAATTTGCACTCACAACATCCACATATGAGAATTACACCTCAGTGGACCCCACTATACTAATACAAGCTATAATACACACTGTGAGACCCAAAATGCTCACAGTGGACCCCGCATGACCAGAATGAGCAACCAACAATCATTCGGCCTCGCACAACACTAGGCCATGAACACTAGCCCAAGTACACTACACGGATCAAATATTAAAACTCTCATGGGCCACTATTCATGAGCCCAACTTACAACCATTATGTTATACAAATACAAGCTCACATACTCGTTTACGTTGGATCATTTATTTAAAATCCGTACACACAAGTTATGTAATAAATTACATGGATCAATTAACGACATAGCAAGGAATTGGGAACAACTAATATATGTATTTAATACGATCGTTTGAACATAAAATAAATACCAAAGCTAACGAGGTTCACCCATTTTCAACATATATAAAATTCGTTCACCCATATGCGTATTTGGTCACATTTAATCAGTTATATGGACTCTTAAGTGTACCCACATGCAAACTCGTTTTGGAGACTTAGACAACAAAAACTATTCGAACACTTCAAAATACAAAATGAGTAAACCATGCATATGCAGCATATCAGTCCACAGCTCACAAACTCACTCTTTCAAATCCTTTTCTTTTGTTTTGAGACACGCTACACATCAAAGACCCTTACCTTCTCTTGCAATATACTACTCCATCAATCTACTTGCAAATTCAACTTGCTCACTTATCCTCAACATCCACTGACACCCTACCTCTTATCCTAAACTATTCTCCCTGTTCCCTCTAACTTGTACTATATCATTCATGCATCTAGAAACTTATACAAACCACACTCTCATGCACACTCACACTCTCACATTCACATTCAAACTTAAAAACACAAAAACTATTTTGTTTCCCTTTTGTTTGCTGCCATGCGAAGAGAAGAAAGGAGAGGAACGAGACGGCGGGAGTAATCATTATACAAGTTCTAGGACGATCGGTGTTGTACACGACGAGTGAGTGGACTCGAAACGGTTGGTGTTACCATGGAGTTGTTCTCGTTCATCCCTCGACCCATTCGTTTCTCACCACCCTTTGGGTGTAGTAAGTCCTATAACTCATTTAATTTGAATCCTTAATACATCCTCTTTTATACTACATGTGCTTAGAAAACATTTAACAAGTTAACAACAAGATCAAAAATGATTCCTCTTCTCCTTTCTTTTATTACCGAGAGCACCAAAACAAACCAAACATCACAAATAAGTTATGTTCTGAAATACATGATCAAGACATCTAGATAAACTCATACAAATGTTATTGAGTCACCAAAACAAGTCACATGTCCTTATAAGGTTCGAATACGTTTTCTCCTTTTCTTTTTCTTTCCTGTCGAGAACAAATCAAACACCCTTCTAATTGTGTTATCTAATGTTAACTTTAAAATCACTCGAACACTCTTCACTTCTGTAAGAAAGCTCGAACTCATCTCCCATGTCGTTAAATATATATGTGTTTTGCTAAACCTTATATTCTCGAAATATACTTGCTTCATTAAAAAACTGAAAACATATCGAAACTTATATTTTCTCGAATATTATGAAGTAGTCGATTTTTAAAACGTTACTATGCTTATGTGGTACCTCTTGATCGTAAAACATGCTTTGTCGAACGTGTATAAATGATTACGAGTTTTGGAACATTTTATTTAAGTCGAACGTGTATAAGTGAAAGATAAAAGAACACATGAAAAGGGAAGGGGAGGTGACCCATATTTGATTGAGACACTCTAAAACATGCATTAAACAGTTGTACTGTAAACAGTGGCGGACCCAGGATTTCAGAAGGCGGAGGGCAAAAAAAAATTTTTTTTTATAAAATTTGTGATGCACTTTAATTAAAAGGAAATAATTTTTTTTTACACTAAAAACTAAGGTTTTTACATTTTTAACTTCAAGGTGGGGGGCAATTTGATTTTTTGGAGGGGTGCACTTTAATAAAAAGGTCAAAATATAAAAAAAAAAAAATTACACTAAAATCTGGATTTTTCGGCGAATCGTGGAGGGCACCGCCCCCCAAAGTTAACCTTTGGGTCCGCCCCTGACTGTAAATAAAAATTGCTTAATGTGTTTGTACATTGAGTGTCCCAATCAAATATGAGAGTGTGTCAATCACTTCCCAAAGGGAATGGTGCTATTGCCTTCTGGGTTGGACCCAACCTGGTTATGTGGGCTCGTTACGCCTTCTGAGCTAGGGGCCATGTAGCCACAAATTGCCGTTAAAAAAAAAAAAAAAAAAAAAAAAAAAAAAAAAAAAAAAAAAAAAGCACTTGACTTGTAATGGAAAACAGTTTGTAGAAGAAGAAAACGCAAGGACTCTTTGTTATGCCATGAACCCGCGACTTCAGTTGAACTATGTTATAACTATTAAACCACAAATAATAATACAAAAGGAGGTTTGGACTAGTGGTTTCTGTCTAAACTTTCAAGCTAAAGGTCCCATGTTCGATCCCAAGCAATGGCCAATTTTTATCATTGTTCTTTCATTAATTGACAGCTTTAGCCCCTCGGCTTTGCACTACTTACCACTTTTCTTAAAAACTTTTATAAGCTTTACAACTTATATAAATTGTTACATTTTTTTTTCAACCCCTCAACTTTAAACCACTTGACATTTTCTAAAAATCTTCATAAGTTTGTAACTTATATAATTGTTACAACTTCAACCCTTCAAGATTAAACATTTGACACTTTTCACCCAACACTTTTATAAGTTAATAAACTTCTAACATTTTACCACTTTTCTTAAATAAAATATTTAACACATATTTTATGTGACGACAACATCCGCGTAAACTATAAATAATATATTTATCCAAATGTATTATTTACCCACAAAGTCTATAAATACATATTTTATATATATTCACACCTTGAAATCAAGTGAATACGATTCGACTCGTGTTTCTCTTCGATAACACTTAAGCTAATATTCAAGCAAACTCTTATACGAAGGTTTCGTATACATTTTCCTCTCTTATTCCAAGAGCAAATACTTACAAACATTTTTCACAACGACTTTTGTATCTATAAACATTAAGATATATATACGCTTTTCAACAAACATCTAAGACGAGTGAACATTATGAAAAACCACACAGTTATGTTAAGCGTAACTTAACACCCACTAACGTTTTAAAGAGCGATATTCACCGAATCTAAACACATAAAAGTAAGATAATATTATATGTAATATTATTCTTAAACTTCAAGTATTTGAAGCACCTCAAACCACCCACACCACAATAAACTGAGGTTTCTCATATTATCCAGGTTGTGTGTTGGAGTCGTTCCCAGTTGCACTTGATATACTTATTTAAGGGTGAGCATTCTGATGAGGCGAAAAATGAACCACTTTTAGAGGGTCATTTAAGCCCGGAATTGAATTTATTTGATCAAATATTGCCCTAAATCGTTCTTTTTGTGATTTTAGGTACTTTGGGAGTGAAATCTGGAAAAGGAAGCAATTCGGACGTTTTTGAAGCATAAAAGTGAAGAAAACGCCAAAGTCTTAATTTTCATTGCTGAGAACAGTAGGTGACGGCGTCAAGAAGAATATCCTGACGGCGTCAAGAGTAATTTGCATGACGGCCCAGTACAAACGTGAAGGCGTCACAAGTAGAGCGTCAAGAGTAAAAGACGTGACGGCCTGGTAAACCATAACACGTGACGGCGTCAGATGAAGATTAAGGCAGTCCGAGAAGTATTTTGGCGGCGAGATGACGGCGTCACCAATTTAGTCTTGACGCCGTCAGCCTCAATTTCCTATATATATAGTTTTCTAATTTTCATTCATAAAAGAGAGAAGTTTTGGAGAAACCCTAAGGCCGAACTTATTACGAATTTTACAGGTTTTTCAAGTGTTCTCAGCCCTTGAAACCTTTCATGTGTAATTGAGATAAGTATTCTTTTAATTCAATCAATATGTCTATGTGTTGGTTGTCTATATCTTGTTCTTGTCTTAATTCCATCATGCTAGGCTAAATCTATCTTGTGTTTGCTTAGATCTAATGAAACGTACATGTTGATTATGTGTTGATTACTTGTTTATGGTTGTATTGGATGAATGATTTCGATGTTAGGCTTAAGAAAACTGGCAGATCTCCAATTGGTAACATGCTTGAACGTCTTAGGAAACATGAACTGACGTGCACTAGGTTTTATTGGTTGTATTTAATGCATGAGTAAATTCTAATGATCCCATGTTAGGAGCTTCTTATCCGGCTCGACATAGGAGTGAAGTAGGCACTCATAGGATTGGGGAATTAAGTGCGCCACCCCATGAATGGTATTAAGGAATACAATCCGTCATCCACGCAACTATAACAAGTAATTAACGTGTAAAAGATATCTAGGGAGTAGTGAAATCTAAGTAAACACAACTTCTCCACTTATTGTTCACAACCTTAGTTAATTTAGTTTATTTTCATTTCTAGTATTTTATTTTGATTGCATCTTTAGTATTGGGTTAGTTGACTAGCAACTAATTCCGCCCAAATCCTTAAAACCCAAGATTTTTACTTGCTTTCTAAAAAATATAAAAATACAAAAATAATCATCCTTCATCTCTAGAACTAGTATTTAGGTTTTCTAATCCTAGCGACACTATTCCTAGCTGGACGATCAATCCCCCGGTACTTGTCACTATACTATACTACAACGATCAGGTACACTGCCTGGTGGGGGTTGTAAGTGATGAGTGCTCAAACACTCATCGTTTTCAATATATTTAAGCTGCCAAAACGCACAAAAACAATCAAAAAGATATCAAAATTATCCCAGGGATTGTGTTTTATGTGTTTTAAAAGCAAAATGTGCAAAAACAAAGAAAAAACGTACAAAGTTTGCAGTATTGGCAGTTTCAGTCCCCCAAGTTTCAAAACTTGTCAACTTTAGTCCCTATGAATTTATTTTTAAGAAAAAAGTCAACCCAAGGTCTTAAAAGTCAAATAAAGTCAAAATATCATAATTGGGTTGCAAGTTTTCAAAAATTACATGATTAGTCCCTAAAAATCCAAATATGGCAAAAGTAGTCCCTGGGAAATTTTGAAATTGGAAAAAAATGGAAAAATACAAATTTGGTCCTTGGATTATTGGTATTTGACAACATTGATCCTTTAGAAAGCTTTGGAAAGAGGGCAACTTCAGCCCTTGAAGTTTGGAAAGATTGCAAAATTGGTCCCTATGGTTAAATTTATCCAAACCGGACCCCATTTTTATTTAATCCAAAAAAAAACTAATCCAAACCCAAACAACCCCTAGCCCAGCTGATCCCCCAAGCCCACCACATCTTGGCCCAGTCCAATTTGGCTAAAACCCCGGTCAAACCTAGTCAACGCGGGTCAAACCCACGTTTGACCATCATCTCCCCCAACAGACTGGCGCAAAACCAGGGAGAAACTCACACCCCCCCCCCTCGCCTTTTCACCTACTAAACCCCCCACCATTAATGCCCCTGACCCACCAACTCCACCACCATTAATGCTTCCCCAATTCCCTCACCAATACCACTAATTTGCCCCGTATTCAAATTGGCGCCAAAATGCCAATCAATGGCTAAGATGCATGAAAGATAAAATTGATGGTTGGGATTTGGTCAGAGGTCAAAGCAAAGTCATGTGGGGCTCTTAGTTTTCAAAAAGAAGCTTTGTGGAAGACTTGAGGATTTATTTTTAGGTCGTTATATAAGGATAAGCTCATAGGAAGCTTTAGTGTGTAATTTTCTTATTTTATTTGTAACTTTAGTTCATTTCCAATGTAATGTAACCTTTTTTTATTAATGCAAGATCAATTTGAAGTTTAATTTTCAATTTCACTTTTTCAAGTCTTATCTTAAATTTTCAAGTTTCAATTAAGGGAAGTGATTTGTGTTTAAAGTATTCAGAAGTTCTTACAAGCTCAGAAATAAGTTATTACAAGTGTTATAAGCTTATGTGAACACCTTCAATTCAATTTTCAATAAAAACTAAAAAAATAAGAAAGATAAAAGTAAAAATAAAAAATTGTGATCATTGGTTGTATAAGCATGGAGCACAGTGAATATTGGAAGGCTGTGGGTTAGGAACCTCAGGGGAGGGCATAGGATTGTTTGGTTTGGTTCCTTGGTATCTACTCAATAGCTTGGAAGGCTTTGTAAGCTACATACTCTTTTATTTTTACTCTTAAGCAGTTTAGGTTGTTAATTTAAGTTCATTACATTTATATATTAGCTTATAGACTAGTTGTAATCATCTGTTTGTGCTTAATACTTGTTTAAATAGAAATCTCTTCATTAACTGTATTTAGGAGGGTGTTTGGTTTTAGCTTGTTCAGTGTGTTCTAGCTGTGTATTTTAGTATCCATTGAGGGAATTGCAAAAATCGTCCCTAAACTTTGGCCAATTTGCATGTTTTGTCCCAGAACTTTTGAAACTGCAAAAATCGTCCCTGTGGCAAACTTTTGGGGCAAATATCGTCCTTTTGGGGCATATATCGTCCCAAATTTGTCATACTTTAGGGACGATACATGCACACGGACCAAACTTTAGGGACGACACATGCACACGGGCGAAACTTTAGGGACGATCCTTGCAGTTTTGAAATTTGTAGGACGAAACATGCAAATTGGTCAAACTTTAGGGACAATTTTTGCAATTTACTCGTATCCATTAGTTTGTAATAGTTTGTTGGGTGTACTAAAGCTCAGGGGAACAAGAACTTTGGTGCAAAACCCTTCAAAAGTCAAAATCAAGAGTTTATAATCACCACAGTCCACTGTGGTGATTTTTGGAGTCCAAATCCTACAAATCCTTTTCAAAAGTTAAAGTTTTACCCAAAATAGTTTTAATATAGCTTATCTTAGCTTATTGGGTCATTAAATCAGCTTCCCAAGTTCATAAAAGTCAAAGTTGAGCCAAACTCTTTAAAGTCAAAACCTTGTTCAGTCATTTTGAGCAATATTGGGAGGGGTGTAACTTGTTTGATCTCAGTTGTTAGAAGCTGAAATTTGGTGTGTTTAATCTTTGCCACTTTGTTGATTTTTGTGAATTTATTCAGATTTTATGGATTTTATTTAGTGGGTCCCACCAAGCCTTGAAGTTGGTTGCAGGGCAAAGGTCTGCCCTGTTCTCAGCAAACCCCCCTCACACCACCACCTTTTGTGGTGGTTTGTGATCACCCTAGTGGTTCATTCCACTTGATTTTGGTTCCCCTCAACCCCCCTCCTACCAGGGAGTGTATTTGACCCTTTTGTTTGACCTCTAAGTCTGTGGACCCTACCTAGTTTGACCCATAATCTTTGTCCCTCAAACTGCTCAGTCAACAAATAAGCTAATTGCTTATTTGTTATTTTTGGCTTATTGAGGCCACCTATTAGCTTAATTGTTGCTTATTTGTGTTCCTTAGACTCAGAGAAGCCAAGAAATTAAATTGTGGACCCCACATTTCCATTTTGAGCTTATTAACCTTCACAGTCAACAAAAGTCAACTGTAAGGTGAATAAGCACTTCAAGTGCTTATTTCCAGGGGTGTAGAAAAAGTTCCTTAATTAAAAGTGCTTATTTTTATCTTATAATTAGTTTAGAAAAAGAAAAAAGCCAAAAAACCAACTTTAAAAATAGTGATAGCTTCTATTTAATAGGATTTATCAATTTAATTTTCTTTTTAATTTAATTTCTAAATTATATATCACTTTTATATTTTTAGAAATTACATTTTAGGTTAAAGTAATTTTACAAATTTTTCCAGATTTTTATTTTGTCTTTTAGTGGTATTTCTAATTAATTTTAATTTAATTTAGTTTTAATTAATATTAATCAATTAAATAGCATAATTAGTTTTTAAATAGTATAACCTAGTTTTTATAATTTTTATAGCTTTTATTTTAGTTAAAATAATTTTATAAATTTTTCTAGAATTTTTACTGTTCATTCAATAGTATTTATAATTTAAATAGTTTAACTAGATATTAATTAATAAATAGAATAATAATTATTTAATTAGCTTAAAAATACTTAGAATTAACTTTTTATAATTTTTTAGGATTCCCATGATGGTTAATTAGATTTATAAAAAATTTCTTAATTTTCTAAGCCTTTTTAGTATTTTTAATAATTTTAATTAATTAAATTAGTATTAAATAGATAATTAGTAAAATAATTAATATTAAATAATTAAAAAGTGTAAAAATACTTTTTATTTTTCTTAAAATTTTCTTTAATTCATAGGATTGTAAAAATATCAAATTTACACTTTTACCCCTCTCAGTTCTTTAGTTGTACTTTTTGTACGGTTCATCAGTATGCGTTTTTAATTAAAACGTATAATTTTAGGTTTAAGCTCAAATCCTCGTAATCCAAATTTCAGTAATCCATCACATAGCTTTCCTAAGCTATAATTGTTAATAATTTCCAAATAATTTTGATCATACCCCTTTCCTGTGAATAATTACCCGATCCCTAATACGCTAAAGTCACATTTCACACTTCAACGGGATTTAACGACCCGGTGATACATTATATTACCCGGAGCATTGATATAGGATATTTGACTTAGTTGACCATTCTTTGGTTAATTTAAGTTAGGTGGTTTAGCATCAATCAGTAAGCTTCTCAAGATCCCTTGAGAGGTAAAGCCTGGTGCGATTCCCACGTATCAAGTTTTTGGCGCCGCAGCCTGGGGAATAGTTATTGTCTAGGTTAGAATCTCTTTTTATTAGGTCTACTTGCTAGATTCCTTTCTAGTAAGATTTTATTTTTATTTTTAGGTTTTCTTTAGTCTATCTTATTTCTTTGTGTTTTTATTCGTAACTCTTCACCACCCGACATCATGGACGATGGGAACATCTTTGAACCCGTCATCCCTCCACAACAAAACCCACCACTAGAACCTCTTAGGCCCCGAACCTTAGGAGAGTATTCCCGACCTAGCCATCAAGGCTACCGAAACACCATTGAGCTCACCGGAGCCAATGTGACCCCCTTGCGATCCGACACCATCCGGTTGGTGCAAAGCAGATGTGCATTTCATGGACTTCGTTCTGAAGATCCAAACCAACATCTAAAGGACTTCCTTAAAATCGTAGATTCCATAGACCTAGATGTTGAAACTAGAGAGACAACTCGATTATGCCTATTCCAATTCTCTCTACGGGATCAAGCTAGTCAATGGCTTGAGCGTTTACCCGCGGGATCCATCACCACATGGGATGATCTCACCACTCGTTTCCTTGCTCAATTTTTCCCACCGGGGAGAACTACTAAGCTTAGAAATGACATCTTGATGTTCCAACAACGTCAAAATGAATCTCTTTATGAAGCATGGACTCGTTTCAAGGACTTACTGCAAAAAGTCCCTCATCATGGCATAGATCTTTGGCTCAAAGTCCAAATCTTTTATGACCATATCGATCTCTCCACGAGGCGAGCCATTGACCAATCGGCCGGTGGTAAGCTACGTGATCTAAGTGCGGAACAACCATGGGAACTCATAGAAGATCTTGCTCTCTATGACAACGAAAGTTGGAATGATCCCCGTGATTTGAAAAAAACGGTCAAGGCAATATCCTTGCCTTCAAACAACTCTAGCACTCCCGACCGTAGGATCATGGAACTTGAAGACCAAGTCAAGTTTCTCATGAAATCATATGAAGCTCCTAAGCCTTCAAGCCAAGTGAACAAAATCACTTCTTCATGCGAATTATGCAGTGGTCCCCATGGCACTCGTGATTGTGTGGAACTCCCCGGAACAGCTTTTGCGGACTACGCATCCACGCGTACCGACGAAGCGGGAGATAAGTGGTACACTTTCAAGCCCGAGCCAAACCCTTACGGTGATTCATACAACACCTCTTGGAAAAATCACCCAAACCTTAGGTGGAAACAAAATCAAGCCAATTATTCCAATCCGCCTAATCGTTACCAACCAAACGGTCCACCCTCCAACCGTACTTTCAACAACAATCCTTCTAACAATTATGGTAGTACCAACAATCTTGAAGGATTGATGTCTAAGTTCATGGCATCTCAAGAAGCTCGCATATCTAAGTTTGAAGCCGATTTCAAACAAAAGCAAAGCGAGATGACCACCAAAATTGACGCATTGTTGAAAGTTCTCAATGACCGAGAAATGGGAGCACTCCCAAGCGACACGGTCAAGAATCCGAAACTAAACGTTAATTCCATATCTTCAGTTTCGTCACCCACTTCGTGTCCACAATACTACTCGGTTAAATCAACGAGCACGTGTTTCAAACAAAACCAAATTCTTCAAAAGGACCAATCAAGCAAAACACCCGATATCAAACCGGTCAAAAACATAGTCGAAACACCTCCTACGCAAGACCTTGACGATGAATTCAAGGAGCTCCACCTTGAACGCCCCGTCATTGATGTCTTAGCCCGTGCTCCCTACTATAGTGCCCTCCTAGAAAAGTATGAGAAATTTAAACTAGGTAAAAATGGGACCGCCTTCGTTCAAAACAAGTTGCCTAAAAAGCTTGATGATCCGGGTATATTTGTTTTGCCTTGTAAGATAGGAAGATCCGAAGCTTTCGATACACTAGCCGACTTAGGGTCAAGCCTCAACTTGATTCCCTTATCCCTTTTCACCACTCTCAAGCTAGGAAAGTTAGAGGAGACGAAGGTATTGATTGGTTTAGCAGATGGGAGTATCGCCCACCCGGTTGGAATGATTAAGGATGTAGTTGTTCACGTAGGAAAGTTAACTATTTTAGCAGATTTTCACGTCCTAGACATAGTTAGTGACACTACATGCCCATTGTTGGTAGGAAGAGGATTTTTAGCAACTGCTAGTCCCATGATAGATTGTAAGGAGTCTAAGATAGCGGTAGGTGAGGGTGATACTTGGTCGGTATATGATGTTAGGAAACATAGCTACGATTGTGAGGATGAGCCGACACCACATTGGGTAGAGATGAATAGGAGACCATCTAGATATGGACCTTGGATAGAAAGAAACTTCATAGGACCTCAACGCCCATTCTACCTAGAAAAAGATTTCATAGACAAAACACATTCGGTGGAACAACTCTTAGCTAGAGATGTTGAGCTAGATCCTTTTGAGGACCCCCTAGTCTTTAGGAAAATGATTGAGTTCTTAAGCATAATGCCTATTAACATAGAGATGAATAAGTGGAAAAGAGAGGGGGATAAGTGTAATTGGAGGTGGGACAAGCCACCTAAGGAAGGTGACGGATCATGGCATATGAAGATGATTTTGTATGATCCGGATGGAGAAAAGTTTGAAAGGTCATACCATACTAAGGAAACCGATAGGGAGTTAAAACCTAAGTTTGATCCCAAAGATGTCCTCAATGAGGAACTCACCCATGTCACGTAGTAACCCATGACCTTGAGTCTAGCTACAAGACTCGTAAATAAAGAAAAGCGCTTCTTGGGAGGCAACCCATGTTTTGTGTGATTTTATTTTGTTTGTTTGTTATTTGCTTCCGTATGCATGCTTTATTTTTATTGTTGGTAGATCATGTTTCTCAATTAAATAGTGGAAATACTTTACTTTGTTGTTTTGACTTAGTCTTAACTCCACCTAAAAGTATTTTTGCAAAAGATAAGTGTAAGGGGAAACCCCAAATATGTTTTGAAGAAACAAACCGATCATGATTTTCCACAATATTAAATGAACATGTATATTCGTATTTGTTAGAGTCAAATGCTTGTATTGAGTCATAATGAAGTTTTGCAGGATTTTCCAGGAAGTAGGACCAAGTTTTTCCAGAAATTTTCCGGAAACTTAACACAAGAATTTCTGCAGATCACTTCTGACGGCGTCACGAGATTACTCTTGACGGCGTCACGTGTAAAAATCTGGAAGTTTTACCAGTTTTGTTTTTCTAACGGAGTCTTATGGTTTTTGTGAATTATTAAGTTTTATAATCTCCAGAAAATCTGCAAACTTCATTCCACAAGCATTATATCTTACTTTGTTTTCTAGGATTTAGTAACTTATATAGATTGCCGCCGATTTTACGCGAGGTTGCCTTGTTTGTTTTCTCAGGTTTTACAGGTTATGTATGACAAGAAGATGATTTATATTCTGGAATGGAAGCTTTGATTGTTCATTTTCTTGGAGGAAGATTTAACCTGGCCACCTTATTATCCATACCGAGCGAATCAGGGGAGTATTTGATTTCATTCTTTTTACTTTTTAACTTTTACATTCTTTACATGAACATTGGGGACAATGTTCATCCTAAGTGTAAGGGGAGGGTAAAATGATGATACCTTACATGTACACTTTCGCTTGAGTTTGTTTTGTTTGATAGTAGATGTGTAATACAACTATGAGAAATACTTGTTAGTGCAATTTTAGCGCCAAATTTAAAATTTTTTACAACATTTAGGAGTGAAACTTTAGCCATAGCAAGCGTCTCATGGATAGGAGTTGTATGACTAGCACAAAACCGTATATTCAGAAAAATTTTCCAATCAAATATGTGAGGTTCGCCTTTAGATTTGATAGGAAAAACATTCATTATTAGTGCTTATGTGTGTACCGGTAGCATTTAGATTCTAGAACTTACGTTAGTGATGCATCCCGAGACCGCTAGTGAGACTACATTCGTGTAGTAGGATTTACTACATGATAAGAGGCATTAGGATCACTCTTGTGTTAAACCCGTATCATAATTACTTGACTATTTAAGTCATATTACTTGGCTAGTTAAGTCAACTAATTTTTCCCACACCCTTAGCGTTGTACTCATTTTTAGTACACGAAACCCCTAGTACACCCCTCCTAGCCTATCTTTTCGTTTCTATCTTTAAGCATTTTACTTAAAGGAAGAATTTGTTACACCCCACTTAAATGTACACCCAAATCGCCTTAGCCTTCCGTGTATGCACTCATTTTTAGTGCATTATTGTTATTTGTTAAACCCTAAGTTAACTATCTAATTGATTACATGGTTGCTAAGTCGAGTCATATCCTTGTACATATTGTTTTGGGACGATTGAGACTCATGGGTAAGTACTTATTTTATGGAGTAATTGGGAAGAACATCATATATTACCCCCATATGTACGTTAATCTTAAAAAGTACTCAAAGTGTTTTGATTATCTTGATTCGAGTCATTAGATTAGTTTATTTTAAAGTATGTAAAGATTCAAGTGTAAGGGAAATATTCATTCCCTATGATTTATTATTTTGGATGGTAGGGTAAGAATGTATGAAAAAAAAAATAGAAAAAGAAAAGAGAAAAAACATACGGACTACCATCCCTTTTTATTCTATGTTTCATTTTATGTTTTTGTTATTTTTCACTTATTAGCTTAAGTCGAGTCTAGTCTTGGCTTAGCAACGCCATATTGTACATGTAATTAACCAAGATTGTTAACTCGCCACCAGTAAAGACTGTCTATATCCACAAAACCGTGTATTTCATATCCTTACACCTAACGTTACAACCCTTTAAAAGACCTCTTTGATAGTTTATCCTAGGTGCTTACGCCATGTGGTGGAGGTTTGATCCTTTCCCAAGCCTATGGTAATCTATTTTGCTATGACAGGTAGTGAGAGATATCTTCCGTTTCCATATTGTAATCTATACTTTATTACACCCGAGAGATGTGAGTATCTAAACACTATTTGGGAGGTGCTAGTATATGACCTCCGTGCTTGTCTTTGGTCTTTAGTGGAACGATTATTTGTTGTAATTACTTTTATATTAGTGTTAAATGACCCCTAACTTGTATTTTGAGTAGAATAAAAGCGCATTTGCTTGAGGACAAGCAAATCTCAAGTGTAAGGGTATATGATGAGGCGAAAAATGAACCACTTTTAGAGGGTCATTTAAGCCCGGAATTGAATTTATTTGATCAAATATTGCCCTAAATCGTTTCTTTTGTGATTTTAGGTACTTTGGGAGTGAAATCTGGAAAAGGAATCAATTCGGACGTTTTTGGAGCATAAAAGTGAAGAAAACGCCAAAGTCTTAATTTTCCTTGTTGAGAACAGCAGGTGACGGCGTCAAGAAGAATATCCTGACGGCGTCAAGAGTAATTTGCATGACGACCCAGTACAAACGTGAAGGCGTCACTAGTAGAGCGTCAAGAGTAAAAGACGTGACGGCCTGGAAAACCATAACACGTGACGGCGTCAGATGAAGATTAAGGCAGTCTGAGAAGTATTTTGGCGGCGAGATGATGGTGTCACCAATTTGATCTTGACGCCGTCAGCCTTAATTTCCTATATATATAGTTTTCTAATTTTCATTCATAAAAGAGAGAAGTTTTGGAGAAACCCTAAGGCCGAACTTATTACGAATTTTACAGGTTTTTCAAGTGTTCTCAGCCCTAACCTTTCATGTGTAATTGAGATAAGTATTCTTTTAATTCAATCAATATGTCTATGTGTTGGTTGTCTATATCTTGTTCTTGTCTTAATTCCATCATGCTAGGCTACATCTATCTTGTGTTTGCTTAGATCTAATGAAACGTAGATGTTGATTATGTGTTGATTACTTGTTTATGGTTGTATTGGATGAATGATTTCGATGTTAGGCTTAAGAAAACTGGCAGATCTCCAATTGGTAACATGCTTGAACGTCTTAGAAAACATGAACTGACGTGCACTAGGTTTTATTGGTTGTATTTAATGGATGAGTAAATTCTAATGATCCCATGTTAGGAGCTTCTTAGCCGGCTCGACATAGGAGTGAAGTAGGCACTCATAGGATTAGGGAATTAAGTGCGCCACCCCATGAATGGTATTAAGGAATACAATCCGTCATCCACGCAACTATAACAAGTAATTAACGTGTAAAAGATATCTAGGGAGTAGTGAAATCTAAGTAAACACAACTTCTCCACTTATTGTTCACAACCTTAGTTAATTTAGTTTATTTTTATTTCTAGTATTTTATTTTGATTGCATCTTTAGTATTGGGTTAGTTGACTAGCAACTAATTCCGCCCAAATCCTTAAAACCCGAGATTTTTACTTGCTTTCTAAAAAATATAAAAATACAAAAATAATCATCCTTCATCTCTAGAACTAGTATTTAGGTTTTCTAATCCTAGCGACACTATTCCTAGCTGAACGATCAATCCCCCGGTACTTGTCACTATACTATACTACAACGATCAGGTACTCTGCCTGGTGGGGGTTGTAAGCTTCTCAAGATCCCTTGAGAGGTAAAGCCTGGTGCGATTCCCACATATCACATTCTGACCGTTTGGACCGGACCGACTGAAAAAACCGACCGGACAGACCGATGGACCAACGGTCCGGTCTCGGTCTAGGATTTTTCATTAATTCTGTCCTCGGTCCGGTCGGTTCGGTCCGGACCGACCAAAAAACCAAAAAACTTGCCAAAATCTTGCCTAATTGGACCGGACTGAGGCTGGACCGACCACATTCGGTCCGGTCTCGGTCTACGGTTTTTCCCTAACTTGGTCTTCGGTCCGGTCTGGTTTTTGGACCGTGATCACCCCTATACTTATTTGCCTACATCCACACACTCATCTGAGGCGAGTCTATAGTCCCAATTTTTACATGTTTTACAAACTATGTGGGGGGATACATGCTACATTACATGAACACGACTATTTCACTTTAGTATGCTAACTGAATATTGCATAAGACATTGTGCCAACATGAAAGTCCCTTACATCATGAACCTTAGTCACTTGCTGAGTGAACGCGAATACTGTGAATAGATCTATTGGTGCTTGACATGCCCATTTGTTCTAGCTGGAATTTGGTAGACAATTGCACTTTATTTGATACACTAGGAGAAATGGCAAACTCCAACCCAAGGGCCCCTTATACTATGTTGATGTCCTTATGATGGCTCACATACTTGTTAACGTTGAGTTCATGAGACTTAAGGCAATAAGCATACGGAACCAAACAACTGATTACTTCTGAAATACTTGGAATGTGTTCAACTATTTTCAAACATAAACACTATAGATTCACTCAACAATTTTGTTGACTTTTTAGCATGTTATCTCAGGTAATTGAAGCAAGCATTTGAAGAAACGGATTGGGCAATATGACCATGGGTCATTGGTGTAAACGCAAATCTTAACAGTCATCTCAAACACCTGTTGTCAATTATGATTGGCCAAACAATGAAATCTCTTTCGTATGTGAAATTGATAAATAATGATTTTCAAAACGTCTCTTTTGAGTCATTTTCTATGATTATGACTGTGATCCTCTAGGCAACACCCAAATTAGTCTTCCGCTGTCATTATGAAATTTTGGGAGTGTTACAAAAAGTAGTTTCTGACCAGGGGAAAAAATAGAATTACCGGGAAAAATCAACGGACTATTGGACTTAGGTAAAAATATAGACATTAATCTATTTCTTGCAATCTTTTTGCCGAGTGGCTAATTCCATGAAGACACCCGATGATTAAAATACAAATGTTTTTGTGAAAGATGTCAAAATTTGAACAACAAATCTAAAACATATAAAAGTCAGTCTTTTGCATAGAACCCTCTGCACAATGAATAAAAGTTGTAGGCAACACTTTAACTTAAATGTGGCCGTGAAAATGGGTTAAAAAAGAGTCGTAAAACTTAACTTATCGTAAATTTACCGGGACTATTGCTTGATGTCCAAAACTCAGCTTGTATAAATAGGGTTAAATTGGTAATTTCACTTAAATTATATAATTTTTGACTCAGTGAACCCACTAATCTGTGTAGTTCACTCAAAAACCTTTTCAGAGACGTAAATACCAAATCATAACACTTTACGGTTTAGAAATAACGTATATATTAAGTCGAGATAACTAAAATGAATTATCATTTAAATCTAAATAAATTATCATTTTTGCACAAGGGAATAAGGGATGCTAGCTTGATTACAAATTTACATAAAAACTTAACCAATGAAATCTTTTTCCTAATAAAACAAAACCCCTAGTGGGAATTTTTCATTTTAAAAAAATCAATTCACACCTTATTTGGTAATATTTATTTAATTATTATTTTTTTAGAAGATTTTAATACTAAAAGAAAGTCTAAATATTTCTTAATTTAGCTAATCTTAAAAAAAATTCATCCTTATAAATCAGATGTAGAAAAAAGGCCAAAATACGCATGTCCTTAAAATTTATTAATCGATACTTTTGGACCAAAATTGTAAATAAAAAAAAATGCCGAACTCCAAAATCATTACTATCATTCTATCATCCTTATCTTACGGTTTTGTACCATAACCTACATCGACTCAAAGGAACCTTTCATGACTAAGCATTGATGAAGATGGTAACAGTGATGCCTACTCTTTCCCTTAAAACCCACCGCTATCATCTGATTTGGTTCAGTACTCGATTGCATTGTTCTTCTTTGATATCCAGGTTATTAATAAGGATCAATTAAACTTGATTGCTATTGTATCCACTATCCAGGTTATTACAATTTGTGTGGGCTTAATATGTTTTGATGGATAAACTTATAAGAGATGGCCAGGTTGTTTCATCTAATTCGATTTAATTGTGTTAATGGGTGTTTGTAGGGATGCAATGAATACACGATGATTTTTATGTTATGTATCCTCAAACTCAGGAATCGATGTTTTGAATCAATTTGATGGTAAGTGTTCTATGCAATTTTCATATTTATGTTTGTTAGTTGAATATGATATTGCCACACTATTTTTGATATCAATATGGAATTGCTAAGAACTAGCGTAAAGTTTAGTACTTTTTGCATTATGGGTGTTTGGAAGATTGTTTATCCGGCTAAGATGTGATTATAGAGCAATTTCAAGAGAAGAAAGTTTCTTATAGATAGGTAAATCTATATCATAAGAACTCTTTTGGCCAACTTATCGGATACCACTATTACCTTCAAATACAATTTGATATCATTTTTTATAAATATGTTTATCTACATAGTGCAAGAAATTGTAACGACATGTCAGATTATTGAGTTTTCTTTATAATTGAGTGAAGATACAATCTATTAGCCTTTTATTTTCATGGTAATTTGATGAAGATCGCAAGTAGTCAATGGTCTCTGTCATATAACAACAATGAATTTATAGGCAAGTTTTGTGCGGCCAATTGCCATTATAAGTAATAACTTATAACGAATACTTTTAGTTTATAATTTATAACCACGATGAATTTATTTGATTTATTTTCAAGTGGTCTGAAACAAATCCGTAAACTGTTTCATGGATGTCGGGTGATTGTGAATTTTTCAAGTGACATCAGAGTTGAATTTAATGTTTGTTTTCTAATTTACATGTTTTTGTATTATATGACTAACAATACATTTAATGTTTTTGTGCAAACGCAGGCGTCAAACTTAAAATATGTTGACCAACCTACTGGGACCGGCTTTGGTTATAGCTCTGATAAGAGATATTCACCATGATAAACAAGGTGTGAGTGATGACCTATACAACTTCTTGCAGGTATTTTTGTTTTCTTTCTTGCCTGCGTATTTAATTATGTAACTGAAAAGTATGCTTCATAAGGATGGTTTCATCAACCTTGATAGAATGATAGATATGCCATAGGTCCTTGGCTATCATAATTGTTCTGGTCATCAGTTTTAGAGGTGACATTTTATATGCTGTGAGAGTATCCTTTTTTTCCCGCATTTGGTTGTAAGATCACTACAACTTTCAGATGGCACAGCCGATAACCCATTTGTAATACTCTAAATGGGCGGTTGTCACCCAAGTTTATTTTGATGGTGTTTGCAAAACAGCCTTATAATTAGATATGTGCATTAGCTATGAGACTATTTCTGATTTTGTTGTCTGTGTTTCATGGCATGAATATGAATTGTTGCTTTGTCCATTTAGTAGACTTAGAAGTAAATTTTTGCGGTTGAAGTTCATTTCATGATTTTGATTATTTAATGTCTAACATATTCACAATAATTGCATTTAATACTTGATTATTAGCCAATTTAGCATTTTTCTTTGTTAATGACTTAATGGTGATGGCATTTCATTAAATATAAATAAAACCATTCAATTTCTTGCTGGTATAATTATGAGTGTGATTGCTATGGCCTCATATTAACTTGTCCCGAATAAGTCATATTTCAAATCACCTTTTGGATAACAAATTGATGAGAAGATCCTACGAAAACCAGCTCACTTTTAAAGCCAAGGGGATCTTCTGAAAAACAAACTTTTACCTAGGAGTGACGTTACCTTTTTGCTTTTTATGCTTGTTTTTACACAACAATTTATGCAATGAGTAAATTACATCGTCCATGCGGTTTAGCTGAATTTCATGTTTAGTCCTCGCTATAGAGAAGCTATAGAGAAATCGGCGTAGACCTCCCTAACGGTTGGTTAATTTTTTGAGAATTTATTTTTAAGCTTTTCAATCCCACATCGACCAAAAAGAAGATATATTGCTTCTTGATATACTACAGCGTGTACCATAGATGAGTGTGTTGATTTGTATTATGTTGATGGGATACTATATTGGCATTAGGTTCATGCAAAGAAGCTACTACTAAGTCTAGTATCCATTAACTCATACAAGATCTTTACTTTTTATATGTTCAACAGCATGCATGCTAATTTGTTATTTATACCTTTTTTTTGTAGTGGATATGTTTGGTTATTCGCATTATTTAGAATTCATCTTTTATACCAGCTATAAGTTGGCTTAACGAGTTACATTAGAAGAGTGTGTAAAATTTTTTAGTGTAACATAACTAACTTACATCCATTTTAGACCCGATTTAACATCATTGCTATTGACTACAAGTATACATTATAGAAATCAAACAAAGTGGATTATCAGCCGGTCATTGAACTGAAAATACATAATGTTATAGATTAATCAGACACAACGTTCAAATTGCTTTAATTAGAAATGAGCATGGTTTTAGCTCAACATCTATAGAACAAAATGGCGTCTGAAAAGAGGTCCAGGAAAACATCTATAAACACAAACAATAAGTATACATTACATAGACTACTCGACAAAAGTTTACTAACAAAATGAGGAACAAGGCAAGCAAAGCGAACGTACATACATAAGGAAAATATCTAATGGCTCCCAAAGAGCATGCTGCCTTACCCACCGCAAGCTACAGAGTGCGGTAACTGAATAGTGTTTTCGAACACTGTTATGATGGGACTGAATGGTAAATGGTGTGTGTATATTTAAGAATTTCCACTTCATGAGTAAATCGGCTATGACGTGTATGACTTGTTAGTTATCTTGCCAACTAGAACAACTTCTTGTACAATTGCTCTTCTAATTAAAAGGGTATTAAAAGAATTTATTTTGGATTTTTGAGATTTTTTGGGTCAAAAGTGATAAGTCGTAGGCGACTGGTCTAGTTTTGTAATTTTCCCTTACTATAATTATAAAAATAATAAATAAAATAAAATAAAATATTGAATTAAAAATGTTTTTATAAACAACATTGTGAATCACTTTTGAGGGTGTGATTGTCATTTTTCTAATCCAAATCATAAATCAAACTACTCTATTCATAATGAATTCATTACCTCATTACCAAAAGGGAAGTCATTTGCTCACTCTCAATAATTATTAAGACACTTTTGTTTGTGCTTTAGTTCAAGGGCGGTCCTATGAAGGGGCAGGGGAGGGTCCCGGCCCCCCCAAAATTTACGGCAGCTAGTGTAAATATTATAGGTTTTAGAGGTAATTTAGTTGAGGTTACAAACAAATCTCCAATTCGGCCCCCAAAATAAATTCGCCCCCCCCCCCCCCCCCCCCCCAAAAAAAAATGTTCTAGTTCCGCCACTGCTTTAGTTACTTGTACAAAACTCACATTATTCTTTATCTTCTTCATTCTTATACTGTGAGTGTGTCAATCAATAAATTAAATGTGTCAATCACTTTCCAATATTAAACAAGCGGACCCTTGAATCCATACCTGACAATATAGACCCACACGGGTCTAGATGGATTTATTATTAAGAAACCAACCGTGTTGCCAAATTTTCATATTTGCGTCTATGACAAATTTTCATACTAACCGAACCGAACCGCATTGCCATCCCACTGTTTCCCTCTCTAGCTTAATAATTAAGAAACCAAAATCTGTCACAAAACACAACATTGGTTGGTTGGTCGGTAAAAACAATCCCTTATACAGTGAGACTTGCTTTTCATTCATTTTATTTCACGCACACACTAATTCCAACCGGTCTACCGCTATAAAATTTAGTTGTTATTCCCGTATACTCATCTTATATTATAACTAGAACCTCTTTTATGACTTTAGCTCATCTAAAAAATGACACATCACCGTTAAACACTTGATTACTATTCTATGTTTAAAGGGAAAAAAAAGCATCTATTTTTACAGGCATGGTGGATTAACTGGGATTAGCGTCTCGTATGAAGTCGTCTCTATGTATTTATAAAATTTACATGTGCGAAATTTGTATCGATTACTTAGTAGCATATTAGCACGTCTTTGATAAATCGTGTCAAGTGACCTTTTGCGTTGAATATACTATGGACAAATCCCGACATTTATTCATTTAAAGTGAGCTACAAATTTAGGCCTTCGAATTGTGTTGAAAATTCTTACACAATAACTCACTCAAAGTTATATTCAAATTTAGGCCTTGAAATTAAGTTGACAAAACAAAACTTGCCAACTTTGCCTAGAAAATGCATGCGATTTGATAATAAAATAAAGTTATTTCATTATTATTATTTTTTTTCACAGATGAATAGATGATACACCACGTTATTGATTTTACATGTAGGTCCACAATTTTTACTATTAGCACTCTTTTGTTGTTTTTCAATGTTATCTCTCCAACAACTTGTCTATGACTTTGCAACATGGTCCAAATTATTCAATGCCCATAGGACGAACGAGGTTTTAAACATGTGCGTTGTCACGGGGTGTTTTTATACAACTAATTCTCATACACATGTAAAATTCGAAATATAGTTTATGTATAACACCTTTAGATAAAACTGATTATTGACTACACTCGCAGTGGGTCGTCTGAAGAGCATAGTTTCAACGATATTTGAAATGCATTATGTATACACATACAATTATGCATACACATACAAACCTGATACATTAAGCATGTATTTAGCTTTGTATAAAACTATATAAAAAGGTGAGGAATAAATAAATGGGAATAGATGAAGGACCTACTATGTCATACACTAATACCTTCATTTCTAAAACAGAGGCTTAAACCCCGAAAACAAGTTTCTACTTTTGTTGGGCAAATTGAAGGTCAAAATAATCTTAATCCAAACTCACTTATGAACCAAACGCAAATACTTATCAGTTGATTGATATATTGCGTCACTGTCAATGTAACCAGAGGCGAAGCTTCATAGGGGCCGGGGGGGCGCCCGACCCCCCGAAATTTTTTTTGCGATGTAGGGGGTATATAGTTTTCGTGTAGAAAAATTTCGGTATATTCGGTTTCGACCCCCCAAAAATTTCGGTATACCTGAAATATAGCCTTAGGAAAAAAAAATTTAGATCCCGACCCCTCACTTACAAAATCCAAGCTTCGCCACTGAATGTAACAATGGTTATTTTATACTTTTATGTATTTGTGGAGCCGGATCCGAATTGGGTGCAACAGGCCATTGTGTTTTTTAGGAAGCAATAAGCCCATTAGCTCACTAAATAATTAAACTTACCCAAACACCCGCAAAATGGGCGGGCCAAACGGTCGTGGGATAAACGAGAACGGGTTAAACGGGCACATGTTATACAAATAGCTTTAGAAAAGACCCAAAACGCCGAAATAAATTTCTCAAACGTAACATCTCATCTTTTTATATAACTAGGCGAGTACCCGTGCATAGCAACGGAGGTTCCTAGTGGCAGACAATTAAGGATATGTGATATTGTAGTAAGTGTTTCATATAACGTTCAAAATAAACGTGAAAAGATCAAAATGTACTTGCAAACAATTGTAACATGCGATAATTCAAATCTAGCAAAAATTCTTAACATGTATCAAACAACATATAAAAATATTTAGTGAGATTCAAAAATAAAACATTACATCCCTGCACGGAACATCCCCGCCGCAACGCAGGGGTTGGAGCCCACCTCGTTGAACTTAAAACCCGATGTCTAGTTTCGATATAAAATCGACCGATAAATAATGTATTCTTCTCCAAGAGAAATCTTCTAAACATATCCTTTTTATACATAAAAAGATATTCACAAGTCAATTATATACAAAATATTCTACATATAGTATGAACAATATGTACGTGTTATATGATTCAGTTTTTGCTCTAATATATTTTTAACATCTTGTAACATATTGCAAAAAAAAAAAAAAAAAAAAAAAAAAAATACTTTATGTTTTCTATTTAAAAATTAATTATGGTTCACAATCCCAAAATGTAAACTTTCCTTTCCAAGTTTTTTAGAAAAATTTAAATTTCAAAAATTCAAAAAATGTAAGACTTTTCAGAACTTTTAATAATTTTGGCCGACCTACAAACATAAAGCTTCTTCATGGGATCATATATGTCTCTACATCTTGTCTCGTGTTAAATACACTCTTCCACAAGATCTTGTTTTGTTAAAAAATAGCTAAACTCAAGTGCAACCCGGTAATATACATGTTTGTGACATGATCGTAGGAATTGGCCAATCCGTTCTCTATTGAAAAAACCAAATTAGTCAACTGAGTTTAGCAACTCGACAGTTTGACCATACATCCAATGTACACAAAAAATTAATAAATTTAACCTTAATATCAGCTTTAGTCAAAACAAGCATAGCAAGTATCATATACAAACATTTGTAATATGTCATCTAGCAAAACATTAAAAAAAGGAAAAAGAAAAAAAATACCATAATATATATTTCTTTCACACATTCAAGCAAATTCCAAAAATATTTAGTTAATTTATGCTGGTATCAAGGAGGCAAGATAATACTCATATTTTCTACCATCACGACAATAAATCACTTCAGGATCAATAGATTAGCAATTGTAAACATTTTCTGGTGTGAAATACAAAGAGAACAAAAGGGTAGGCACATTTTTCTAATCTGATGCTGACACGGAAGCAACAAGTACCTCAAATTTGTAAAGTAAAAACACTTTCCTCCTAAAAATTGGTTTAAGATGATGACAAGGGACCTCTTTACTGCAATCACAATCCACTTTTGGTCACTGCAATGTCAGAGGAAAAAAATGAGTCTTGTGATTATGAGCCCATTGGTGGTCGAATTACACAACTTCCCATTGCTTCTATTAAAGTTGGTCATAATGTTACAGACTCTGAAAGAACAATCAACATGTGTAGAGCATGTAAGAGTCATAAAGCAGCTGGTAGCTTGTAATAAGATAATATGTTAACATAAACTGAATATAAAATTTCATATATTGGTCGATAAAACCATGTGATATGTTTGTATCTCTGATGACAAGGGCTATGTTTTACGTTATTTACTTATATTCACAATTTTTTCTAGATCAAATTACTTACTTTTCATTGCCTTCTTCTACACCTTTGTCCTACCTACCCCAAGTCTACACCTTTGTCCTAGATGGAACCCTCAACCATTTGGCTTTGTTAATCTTTCTTAATAGACCTATCCATGATACTTGGAGCATACCCCAACGAGGAAGTTTGTTCATTACCCTAAATGTCATAAGCTTTTGGCATATTTTTAAGAAACAAAACAAAAATCTTTTCTTACTTTCTCTTTCCAAGCATACAAGGTGGGAACAACCACAGTGCAAAAATATCGCAAGAGGTCTGAAATTTTGCAATTGCATCAAATATTCAAGTATGGTACGATCTTATTCAAGTATAGTCATCTATATGAACCGTAATAACAGTGCATGTGAAGATTATTAAAGACATACCATTACATTCAGGGTGAGATTCATCAGCCTTCTTTTCATCATCATGTCTTTTTCCCATGGGGCTCGTGTTTCGGAAAAAATTTTGATCTTGTTATCTCACTCATTTTAGGAGCCTAAGACCTTCTGTACATAACTACATATAGATTGAAAAGATCATAGTCTTCAGAAAACTTAATCAAAATACGTGTGAATTAAAAAAAAGTATATGATAGTCCTTACATAACAATAACTTGTCACACATACCTGAATGATAGTAACCTCAGTCATCATCTTTGAAACTGCCACACATAATATGTTGGTATTAAAATTAAGTTATGCAACTTCTATCCTTTTTAGGGAGAAACGTGTAGGTTACCACATAATGCCCTTTAGAAGAGTCTTGTCAAATAATTTCAGCAGCAATGCCAAGATGTTATATATCGGCGAGGTTGCAAGTCTGTGAGAAAAGTGTACCTTGTATCCGTAGAGACCTTTGAAGTCATTGGTGCCTAACTCAGGTGGATACTGGCCAGTCCCCTGTGCACTGATGATAATGAAAGGCTAAAGTAAGCCCCAAGATAATATAGCTCCGCAAAGGACCGAGCAGTTGATTATGTGTGTGCAAATAAGACTACATCCAACATAAGGAACACTGAAGTCAAAGTAAAACCTGCATAGCCAAACAATGGGAATATCTTATATTCCCATACATCGTCCAATCAGTACTTCATCTCAAAAATTATATCAGGTGATCAGATGCTACTTATTGCTTTATGTTTACTGGTCGATAGACTACGACATTGGTTTGTGCGACTTATTTTTAAATATCATAAGTTAGGCTATTGCCACAAAAGTAATTATGCGACATGTGATATTAGAATCAGATAATCCCCGGTGAAAAAATGGGATATGGGTTTCACGGATAGTGTTCAGATGTACTTATGCAACTAAAGGCGCATGATAAGCAAATAATTGATTCAAAAAATAAGATGAAGCAAAAAATAATATATAAGATGAAAGCAAACATACACAAACGAGAAATAAACAAGAACGAATATTTCGAAACAAACAAGAACGGAGCAAACATAGTGTTCGTATATCAGTGTGTGTAGAAATACAGACACACATACATATAAAACAAGTATGTACACATACATATAAAAAAACCAACCTCAAGATCATCAAGAGTCTGTAAATATGTGTGAGTCATTATTATTTTTTTAAAGTAGTTTATTGTCGTTCAAGACAACTTAAAGAACTACTTACATATAGTATGGAGAAAATAGAAAATGTGTACAAATAATACAACTAACCTCGTTTGATCAGCTCATTCAATTGGTTATTGATAACAACTGCTTTTGAAAACGACCGTGATCGTAGTTCTGCATCCACAAATTAGATTGCATACCATTTGTTCACAAATTTTAAGTGTGTATCATTTAGCTAATAAGATTTACATGAAGGAATAAGTGCATTTTTTTTTGGCAAAACTTTGGTCCTATTAAGTATTAGTTTTAATCCCTGTCCAAACCCGGCAGAGTAACATGACTACGTGCCAAATGAATTGTCATGGCATCAACGCAAATGTGATAAAATTTTTTATCAAGGCATGCACTATCATAACAAACCGTTTAGAGGCTGCATCAGAATCACAACTCTTTAAGTCTTAATTCAATGCTCAAATTCTGGCTTTATTAGGCCATATGTGGTGGAGTCTTGCCCAGGTCTGGCCCATTTTCACCCGTTACAAACCCTCCCACCCATCCGTCATGCCCCCTTTAGATTTCTAGAAAATATGTACTGAACGACGTTCTAAAATACATAATCTAAAAAACTGAAATTGATAGCACATACCTGCTTATCGACAAATATACAATCAAATACATGATCCAAACAAAGATTGAATGATCTTCACCTGCAAAAGATAAACATAGCGGTTAAAAATGGCCTACATAGTAACATAGCCCAACTAAGTTCCATTTTCTAAAGAACTATTATTAAAGAACCACATAAACACTATCATTATAGTTTCAATTTAAGAGATTCAAAATCATAAACAAAATTTTTACCTAATGAAACCAATGTCAAAGTAATACTTATTTTATTTTATTTTATTTTTTGCCAAAGAATTCATGATTCATGAAGCCATATCAGCTAACGCTTTGCAGTGTCATGCTGGTGCCCCTGAATCAATGAACTATAATAGTTTTAGTTTACATAAAAAAAAATTAGTATAACAACAAATTTATAGAAACTTTATAACCAAATTTATATAAACTTTATAAATATTTTTAGACAAACTTATAGTTCACCAACCAAATTTAGATAATCTTTATAAACAACGACGACAACAACAGATCTGAAAAAAGTCACATCCGAAAAACATATCTAGATCTATAAAAAAAATCCATTCAAAGGTTGAAAATATATAAATTTATATTTAAACGTGAAAATACCTTCGGGACGATGGAAGATTCCGGCGACAGCGCAGCGAAGAAGCTGATGGGTGGTGGGTTTAAGACTGCTGGGTGGAAAGCAGGTGGCTCGACGGCTAGTAGCCGTGGTAGTAAAGGTTCCGGCGAGGTCGGTTGGTGGGATGACGTCCGATGGTAGAGGGTCAGGTGATGGTGAGGTCGGTGATGGAGTTCGTGTGTGTATTTTTTGAGATTTAGGTTTTTGTGGTTTGAGGGGAAGTGTGTGTTTACAGCATATTAGTTTTCTCTCACCTTTGACCATTTTCAATATTTCAAGATTTCACTTTTCAAGTTTGACTGTTTTTACATTATATGTAGTATAGATTAAACAAAACCTCAAGTGGGACTTTAAAAATAGATTATTTCCTTATTATGTAGTAATATTTTAATTATTATTTTTTAATTTATAAATTCGTTTTGTTGATATATTAAACAAGTAGAAGATATATACAAAAAAAATATAGATAAGATGCAACTAACAATAGGATTAAACTTTTTAAATAATTATCTTTAATAATAAAAAAACTATAATTAAAACTCATAAATCAAATAAAACAAAGATTAAATTATTATTATTATTTTTTTTAAATACATCATTCAAAAAACTTTAAAAAAAAACTCGCGCGTGAGCGGAAATTATAGCTAGTTTATATTTAAAAAATTAAATATATTATATCTATAAGTTTAAAAAAAAAACAATTGTAATTTTCTAAAATCGAGAGAAAATATATACATATGCCCATTTCAAAAAACAAAGAAGGGGTTAAATATGTCTAAATCTTTTACAAATTTGCCCAAATTAACCATTTTTTATTTTTGTTTTTTACACAAATTGCCACCTTATAAAGGACAAAATGTTATTCAATTTTAATTACTTTGCAGGTTACACACCATAAAAAGAGTTTCATACTCCATCAATTAATGTTTTTATTGAAAACATAAAATTAGAAGTTTTTTTTCCCCGTTTTCTTATTAGTTTTTCAGATATTATTTGGTCAATATTGAAGTTATATTTGATGTTAAATCAAAAGTTTTTCGATGGATAGACTGGCTAGGAACTGTCAAGATATTGCTTTATCAATAAGGATATAATTCCTTCGTCGCAAATTAATAGTTCACGTTTCTTTTTTTAGATGTCCCAATTTAATTGTTTACTACTAAATATAGATAAGAAAGTTTGATCGACTTTACCATATTGCCTTTGCTTGAAATTATTATTACAAACTTTAAAAAACAACTTAATTAATTAGTTAAGGGTAAAACTGTTATTCTGTTGAAAAGTAAGAAAGATAAAACTGTAATAAATGTATTTTTCTTAAACTGTATTTTATTTTATTTTTATTTATTTTTTTTTTGTCGGGAGACAATTATTTTGAGACGGAGAGAGAGTAAAATAGTAAAGTCAAAGTTATACTTCATCCCTCTCAAAATTATTGTCATGAGAGAGAAATCACAACGCTTAATAAAAGTTCGACCACTTTAATTTTCAACCACTAAAATGAAATATTTTTTCACTAGATTATCTAGTTTTTACTTAATAAGGAAAGTAGAGAATTATTTTGAAACTTCATAAAAAAGAAATATTGAAAATAATTTTGAGACGGAAGGAGTATATAAAATAAAGAAAAGAAATTTCCATGTAATATTAATTAATTATTCATGCTAATCAAATATGAAATGTCTAATAGCCTATTTGACTATTTCTACAACTACACTACTATTCTCTTAATTATTATAATGGTTGTTTAAGTTTAAATTTAAATATACATCCATTTGGAATTTTGGATAATGGGTATGTACACAAACCTTACACCCATCAAAAGTCAAGAACAAAGTTACACGAAAAGTTGTAATAAGAAATTTTCATGAAGTATTAATTAATTAATCATGCTAATCAAATATGAAATATGAAATGTCTAAAAGCTTATTTGACTATTTCTACAACTACACTGCTATTCTCTTAATTATTAAGTATATGGTTTAAGTTTAAATATACATCCATTTGGATAATGGATACGTACAAACACCTAACACCCATAAAAAGTCAAGAACCTGAAGTTACATGGAAAGTTGTAACAAGTACTACTTACATATGGAGGAAAATTCAATTGCATACCCTTATTTTGGTGCATACCAATGGACAAATCCTCACCCTTCATCCTTTTTGATCTAATGGCCTAGATTAATCTAAGATTTAATCAATTAAACCTAATTTTATCCCACCTATATAAAGTTTTATTTTATTTATTTTTTTCTCATTCGCTTTTTTTTTCACACACACCAACTGTGTGTTTTCTCTTAACCGATCATTTACCACCGCAACACCACCGCTACACTACCGCAACTCTTCCGTCAGTTCCACCACAACACCACTGCTCTCCAGCTCGAATTGATTGCTCATTATCCCAATTGATTTGCGCATGGCGATTTTTTATCTTAATCAACCTGCTGTTTCGGTTTCAGAATCTTCTATTAATTCAACCGATCGTTTAGCTGTTGCTGTTTACGATGATTCTGGTAATGTATCTGGTGCGGTTTGTGATAATTCTGGTAGCAGTTACAGTGATTCTTCTTCTAAGCATTCTGAGGATGATAATGCATCATGTGAGTTTAATTTTGATTTTTAAGCTTATTTTTCTGTTTTTTGTTGATGATAAGCTGTTGATTATAGTGTTATTATGCTTATTATCTTAAACATGATGATAATTGTCCAGTATCACCAGTGATATGTTTAGATTTTTCATTATTATTTGTTAAACAACTTATGAAACATATCACTAGTGATATGTTTGCTTATTTAGGTTAGCCTGTTGTTGATATATGTGTAGTATCACAAGTGATTTGTTTTTATTAGCTGTTTTTTGTTTTATGCTTTTGATCCGTTAGTTTTTGATTATAGTGTTATTATGCTTATTATCTTAAACATGATGATGATTGTGTAGTATCACCAGTGATATGTTTAGCTGTTCATAATTATTTTTGTTAAACAACTTATGAAACATATCACCAGTGATATGTTTGCTTATTTAAATTAGCCTGTTGATTATATATGTTTTAGTATCACTAGTGATATGTTTTTATTAGCTATTTTTTGTCTTTATGCTTTTGTTCCGTTAGTCTTAACAACTTAGATATAATGATAATTGTGCAGTATCACCAGTGATTTGTTAAACATGTTATGAAACATATCACCAGTGATATGTTTGCTTGTTGTATGTTAGTTTGTTGATGATACTTTGTTTGTTTAGCTGTTTTTAATTATTTGTTGAACTGCTTATCAAACATATCACCAGTGATACATTTGCTTTTTTTTTAGCCTGTTGTTGATATATGTTTAGTATCAACAGTGATATGTTTTTATAAGCTGTTTTTGTTTTATGCTTTTTTTTGTTTTACCACCTTCTTTTTCAGCTTCTGGTGTTCTTAAAACTCCTCAATCTTTTGCTCATCATGATTTTATCGATACTCCTGGTGGATCGGTTTTTTGGGTTCCCAGAGTTTCTGCCAGTGTTTTACCAAAGCTTTTGAGTGTTTATAATTCTGTTGATGAATTCATTAGTATGTATGCGAAATATGCTTCTGAGGCTGGATTTGGTATTAGAAAGTCTAGTCAGAAAAGGTTAAGGGATGGTTTTGTAAAAGAGAAGTATCTAGTTTGCAATAGGGAAGGTTGCCCAAAGAGAATTCATTTGAATACTTTAGCTCGTAAGAAAGGTGATAAGCAAGTTAGGACTTCAAATTTTAGGGTAACTGGTTGCAAAGCGCGTGCAGTTTTCCATATGATTCCCGGAACATCTCAATATCAGCTTACTAGTTTTGTTGTTGAGCATAATCACGCACTAGATCGTATAGAGTACAAACATTTGTCAAAAAGTGAGAGGAAGCTACCATACCATGAACAGCTATTCATTATGAAAGCAGCTAATCATAATCTTGGTGCGACTAAAGCTCATAGTTTGTATTCTGGGTTGAAAGGATCTACAGCGTTTGTTCATGGTACGCAGACCGAGTTTTGTAATTTTACTCGTGGTATAAATTGTTTCATTGGTGATAGTGATGCTCAGATGCTTATTAACCGTATGGAAGATCGGATGAAGTTTACGTCGAACTTCTCTTTTGATTATTTTGTTGAAGATGCTGAACTTCGTGGATTGTTTTGGGCTGATGAGGTTGCTAAGTGTAACTACAGAGAGTTTGGTGATATTGTCTCATTTGATGCCACTTACAAGACTAATAAGTATGTTTTGTTTTTTTAAACATGTTATATTTTCATTTAATAATGATGACAATCACCTGAGATATTTTTTTTTCTCAGATATCGTATGGTTTTTGTGCCTTTTACTGCTATTGACAATCACCGGAAGTGTGTTACGTTGGTTCTGGTCTTCTTAAGAATGAGACTACTGAATCGTACATATGGTTATTGCAAGCGTTCAAGAAAGCATTTGTTCGTTCTCCAAATATCATTGTCACTGATCAAGATGGTGCAATGCGGAATGCGATTGCTGAGGTGCTTCCTGATTCCAAGCACAGGCTTTGCATGTGGCATATCATGCAAAAGCTTCCAGCTAAGGTATCCCCTTTGATATTTTCATTTTTAATTATTCTTATAAATTTTTAGAAGTTGTTTATCTCCTTTTGATTATTTTTTTTTATCCACAGTTCTGTTTAATGATTCTGTTTTGTATCACTAGTGATACTTTATTGTCTTTTTGCATTTTTCTGTATAGTGATTCTTTTTTTGTATCACTTGTGATACTTTGTTGTTTTTCAGATTGTTTCCAGAATATATGATGATACTGATTTCAAGACTAAATTTAGCAAGATTGTTTGGAATATGTACATTGGTCCTGAGGAGTTTGAGTTCAGATGGAATGAGTTGATGGTAGAGTTTAATCTTCTAAATCACAAGTGGTTGAACAAGATGTATATGATTAGATCTTCATGGATTCCCGAATTCTTTGTTGATTCTCCACTTTGTGGATTGATGAGGACTACATCGAGGTCGGAGAGTGAGAATTCTTTCTTTTCGCATTTCACGAATCCTACTTCTACACTTGTTAAGTTTATGGTTTTATATGAGTCTGCAATGGAGAAACAGAGATATGTACAAGAAAGACTAGATCATAACTCATTTGACTCATTCCCTGCTTTGTTGACGCCATTGGAAATTGAAGTTCATGCAGCAAGGGTTTACACTCGCAAGTTGTTTGTGCTTGTGCAAAAGGAGATAATTGCTGGGTCATGGTTATGTTCTATTGAGTCGAAAACTTGTGATGAGGTATCTGATGTGTCTGTTATTTCTGAGCAAAAATTGGTTCCTGGTACTATTCCAGAAGTTGTTGATGAAGAAGAAAGTACTTCAGAGAATGTTGAAGAAGAGATTATCTTGTATCAGAAAGACGCTGGACGGTACAAGGTACATTTTATTTTTGTGTTTTTACATGTATTTTTTGTTTTAAGTATCACATGTGATATGAGGTATCACTGGTGATATTAGGCATCACCTGTTTTATTATGTGTATCATTTTTTTTATTTTTTATGAAGGTGGTCTATAACAAATTAGATGGTTCAGTTGCTTGCTGTTGTCAGCTTTTTATCCGCTGCGGGATTTTATGTCGTCATATTTTCTGTGTATTCAAGAATTGTAATGTGCTTAAGGTCCCAAGTCAGTATATACTCAAGCGTTGGACAAGGGATTTGATTCCACCTGATTTGAGGAGGCAAAAGGCACGTTATGGTCAACAGAATGAAGAGATAGAAAAGCTTGCTATTGAGGCGTCTAGTTTAGTTGAGGCATGTGTGAGTTTGATGATTGAGAATCAACCAAAGCTGACTTCTTTTGTAGGCAAGCTTAGAAAGTTAAAGTCAGATTTTGAGTCTGAGTTGCCAAAAGTTCCTCCTCGCACAGTTGCTCAAATGGTTCATCAGTTTATGGGTGTTAAGAAGCCTACTAAAAATAATGTTAGAAATCCTTCAAGAGCTAGTAATAAGGGATATATGAAGGATCGTATTAAGAGTGGGCGTGAGATAGCACTTGAGGAAAATAATAAGAAGAAGAAGGGATGTGGTATTTGTGGGTTGACTGATCACAACAGGCGTACTTGTCCAAAGAGGAGTGGAGCAAGTGTAAATGGAGGTGATGGAGCAGGCGGAAGTGGTGGTGATGGAGCAGGTGGAAGCGGAGGTGATTGAGCAATTGAAGTTTGATTTTTAGTGATTGGTTTATTTTTTTATTTTTGTGACTTTATGAAATATTTGTGACATTTATCACTTGTGATAAAGCATTAAAGTGTTTAAATATTTGTGACATTTTTTGTTTTTGTTATTTTTTAGAATAATTGAATTTCTGTTTATCCCTTGTGATACTTTTTTTCGGATTTATTTTGTTTATTTGATCTCAAGTGTTATTTTACTTTTATCACCTGTGATAAAGAATTTAAATGATGAAAAGCATAACATAAACAGATTAAAGTGTTTAATTTTTTGTGACATTTATTTTTGTTTTTTTTAGAATGATTGAATTTCTGTGTATCTCTTGTGATACTTTTTTTTTAATATTTTATTAGTTTATATCATGTCAAGTGTTATTTTTTATTTTATCACCTGTGATATAGAATTATGAAAAGCATAATATAAACATTATGAACATGTGATAAATCACTTGTGATAAACCATAATAAAGGGACTATTGTCTTACAACTTCAAGTTACCCAAAACTAATGTTTTACATCTTTTTATTGCCAATTACAAGATTCTATTCCAAAACTAAATCTCAAATTTTTAACTACTTCTTTTCATTTTCTCTTTGTCTCTGTTCATTTTCTTGAGCAATCTTTCTCTTTATTGCCTCCTCGACCAATTTTTTTGCTTCTTCTTCGTCTGAGTTTTCAGCTGCAAACTTTAAAGCGTAGTCTGACATCATTTTTTGGTTATCATTTACTTCATGAAGCATTATCTTTGCTGCATATTTTGCTCTCAAGTTGTTTATCTGCATTCTGTGATTTTTGTCTTTTTCTTTTAGCATGCCTGTTTCCCATTTTGTTGCACTCTTTCCCTGATAATGTTCCATATGCAGCATCATGTACAAACCGCAATCTATCTTTTCTTTCTTTGTCCTCCAACTCATGTTTAAGATTGTTGGTTTTCTTTTTTGATTCATTAATTCATCTCCTTTTGGATGTTGATATGTCGACAAATGTTTTGCAAAAACACCCCTCTGAAAATTAAGATACAAAATGTTATTTATAAACTAGTATCACAAGTGATATGTTTAATTTATTTTGCACAAAGAAATTATATATGAAGCATTCATTATAGTGTTTTCTTACCACAAACTCATAGTTTTCTTTGTATTTTCCTTCGTATGTTCCATCTGAATCACTGTTATCTATTATCACGGATGTCCCTTTGATGATGTTGAAAACTATTAGGTAGTAATGCTCATGTGATATGATTGGAAAGAAAATCTGTTTTAATTTATATAAAATGATGTAAGTTTTAAAAATAATAGAATAAGTACATTGATTAGTTTATAAATTCATATTATATACCAGGTCAACGTCTTCAAATTGTAGCTTTCTTATATCGTCTTCCATCTGAATTCCAATCATCTTTGCAAACTCATCGTATTGTTTATCTATCTTTGTAAGCAAGCATTCTGGATCATCCTGTATTATTCCCGGGAGCTGCTTGAAAATTAAAAACAAATTTAATTAAGTTTATAGATAAGATACATTCAAGTATAATAAATTATTTTTAAATAATATTTTATCTTACCATCATTGATGTATAAAAGTAATGCCTTTTTATCTCTTTATCTGATAGCCATTCCTCGTAATTTAGGATTGAAGCAAATGTGTCGATCACAGGAGTTTCAATTTTCAATCCTGGTGCTAGTGATTGTACATTCATTCTCATTAATTCTACTCCTTGGTCCTTGAAAACTTGTTCTCTGTTTTGACAATATGACAGGTGATAAATATAAGAATCTACATATGTTACTCATTTTTCATGTATCACAGGTGATACTATGTATCACAGGTGATACTATGTATCACCTGTGATAATTTCAAGTTCATAAATATTTAAAGTTAATCTTACGCTTCATTTCCTTGCATAGAGAAGATGCTTCTTGCCAATAGTAGTTCATCCTCTGTTGGCTCTTCTGTCGTGCTGACCTTTTCATTTATATAGGGTGATTGCAAGCACCGATATTGGGTTTCTTCATCATTTGATTCTGTTTTCTTGAATGGTTTCAACTGTTCTTCTGGGGTATCAAATCCTAGATTAAATGATGGCTGAGATCCTCCTGGTGTGAACACAAAAATGTGCTCCCTACTTTGACAACTAGATGGGCCTTCTTGTTCCTTTTCTTTTAATTTTTGTGAAGATTCACCCGCTTCTTCCGTTTGTTTTTCTTTGACGTTTTTCTCATTTCGAAATGTCTGACATTCACTATCTTTGAAAGCTTCAAAGAATTCTTCATCAGTTAAGTCTTCAAGCTTCTTTGAAGCCAATTTGGCTTCTTTCTCTTTCATTTCTCTGAATTCATTTTTAATTTGTTCATCACTTTTATTCATCAATTCGTCAAAAATTGATGCATCATCCCAAAAAAAAAATCATCTTGAATTTTCGCCATTCTCATTTTTTTGACTTGTTACCTTGTTTGTTTCATCTTTTTTTCCTTCATTGTTTCCTGGAGCTTCATCCTTGTTTATACTGCTGGCTTCATTGTTTTCTGAAGCTACATCCTTTTTTCTTCTGTTTTGTTCTTTGTTTCCTGCAGCTTCATCCCTTATATTATTACTCCCGTCATCTTTATCATTTCCAATCCCTTCATCTTTTTCAAAGTTTGATTCTGATTTTTCGACATTTGGGTCACCTTCATTATTATCAACTATCATAGATTCTCCATTATCATCTGCACATTCTGCGTTTTGATCTCCATTGTTGTCATCTTCATCATCACTTGTTTCAAATTTGATACCACTTGATTCTGTCGATGATGATTTACAATTTATGTTTCTGAAAATTTGATTGAATCTCTCTCTATATTCATTAAGCCTTCTGTTATTCCCAAACTTGAATATAGTATCTATTATTGTTTCTTCAAACAATTCTTTCTCATTCAAAATGCTTTCTATTTTATCTTCTAACATCTGATAAATTTCCTGTAAATCAATTTAAAATAATAATATCACAAGAGATAATATAAAATAATATTCTGCTTATTATTATCTAGTATCACAAGAGATATCATAAAATAATATCACAAGAGATATTATAATCTAGTATAAAGTCATAGAATATTATTCTTCATATTATAATCTAGTATCACAAGAGATATCATACACTTACCTCTTTTTGAGCACTTCTTTCTTTTTTATTTAGACCTCCCAGATCTCCTATTATGTCGACCATTCCAAAGTATTTTGTTACATCCATTTCTATAGTCTCCCTGCTTTTCAGCAGGTTTGCATTCCAGCTTTTGAAAGCCGGTAATCTTCTTGGTACATTCATTGCATCAAACTTTGTATATTGTAAATATGCAAGCTGTTTCATCAACCATTTAACAGATGAAACATAAATAAAAAAACATTCTTTATGAGGTATCACAGGTGATATCTCATATTAATTTTTAACAAATAAAATTAACGTATTAGTATCTTAAAATAAAAATCAAAAAAATATTTAGGAGTTACCGTCAAGAATGTTACTGGTTCGTAATAGACGACTTCTGTCCTATCCTTCTTTCTTGTTACCCAATCTTTTTTTTGATAATCTTGCACATTCATACACGTATGTGCACCAGTCTATATCTGTCACGTCATCTTCTTCAAGTACGTTTTCCAATACTGTTGTTTTTACGACAGAGTTGTTATCACATTCTCCCAATGTATTTGCAACTAGCATCAAAAAGTTCATTCTGAAGATGAAATATGTGTTTCTTGTCTTTCTTATCTGCTTTGATATTGCATTTATTGTCAACTTGTTTTCATCTTTGTATTGTTCCTTCCATTCTTCCTCAAATTTATCATTCTTTTCTGTTTGTCCTTCATTTCTTTCCAACCTCCTTGTTCCCTTTGGTAACCCAAGAGCTACCTTCACTGTTTGTGGAGAAATTTGTATGTTTCCCGTTGGAAGCCTGATGAGGCGAAGAATGATCCGTTTTTAGGGGGTCATTTAAGCCCGAATCCGACTTTATTTGATCAAATATTGCCCTAAATCGTTCCTTTTGTGATTTTAGGTGTTTGGAGAGTGAATTCTGGAAAAGAGGCTATTTTGGACGTTTTTGGAGCATAAAGTGAAGAAAACGACAAAGTACCAAAAATCCAAGCTGGAAATACAAGGTGACGGCGTCAAGGGTTTGCTCTTGACGGCGTCAGACAAGATGAATATTTTACAGTAGCTGGTGACGGCGTTAAATGGAGAAATGACGGCGTCAAAGTGGCCAAGATTAATTTACCGTAGGTGGTGACGGCGTCACATAGGCCGTCACAATTGGATCTAGGGCGTCCGAGGAAGTGTATGGCGGCGAGTTGACGGCGTCAGATTTTACTCTTGACGCCGTCAGGACGATTTTCCTATATATAGTTTTCTAGTTTTTTCATAAAGAAGAGAGAAGTTTTGGTGAAACCCTAAAGACGATTTTGGTGCCTCTTTTACAGGTTTTTCAAGGGTTCCAAACCCTTGAGACCTTGCATTGTAATTGAGATAAGTATACTCTTAATTCAATCAATATGTCTATGTGTTGGTTGTTTATCTTTTGCTCTTATCTTAATTCTACTATGCTAGGCTAGATTTCCTTTGTGTTTGCTTAGATCTAATGAAACCTAGATGTTGATTATGTGTTAATTACTTGTCTATTCTTGTTCTTGGATGAATGATATTATATGTTAGGCTTAAGAAAACTGGCAGATCTCCAAATGGTAACATGCTTGAACGTCTTAAGAAACATGAACCGAGGCGTACTAGGTCTTTATTGGTTGTATTTAATGCATGAGCCACTGTTTACAATCCCTATAGTTGTGCTGGGTCATGGTGTAGGAGGAGATAAGAGCTCATAGAGTTGGGGAGTTATGTATGCCACCCCACGAATGGTATTAAGGAATACAATCCGTCATCCATACAAGTGTAACAAGTAATTGACATGTAAAAGATATCTAGGGAGTAATGAAGTCTAAGTAAACACAATTTCTCCAAATACTGCTCACAACCTTAGTTTAATATTAGCTTAATTTCATTTTCATTAGTTTAATTAGTTATAAAGTAGTTTTTGGGTTAGTTGAATAACAACTAATTCCGCCCACTCTTCCAAAACCCGAGATTTTACTTGCTTTCATAAAATATAAAAACACAAAAATAATCATCCTTCATCTTTAGAGCTATTAATTAGGCTTTCTAATCCTAGCGACACTATTCCTAAGCTGAACGATCAATCCCCCGGTACTTGTCACTATACTATACTACAACGATCAGGTACACTGCCTGGTGGGGGTTGTAAGCCTCGCGAGATCCCTCGAGAGGTAAAGCAAGGTGCGATTCCCACGCATCAAGTTTTTGGCGCCGCAGCCCGGGGAATAGTTATTGTCTAGGTTAGGATTTCTTTTTATTAGGTCTACTTGCTAGATTCCTTTCTAGTAAGATTTTTATTTTTATTTTTTAGGTCTTCTTTAGTCTATCTTAATTCTTCGTGCCTTTGTTCGTAACTCTTTACCATCCGACATCATGGAAGGTGGTAACATCTTTGAACCCGTCATCCCACCACAACAAAACCCACCATTAGAACCCCTTAGGCCCCGAACCTTAGGAGAGTATTCCCGACCTAGCCACCAAGGCTACCGAAACACCATTGAGCTCACCGGAGCCAATGTGACTCCCTTGCGATCCGACACCATCCGGTTGGTGCAAAGCGGATGTGCATTCCATGGACTTCGTTCCGAAGATCCAAACCAACACCTTAAGGACTTCCTCAAAATCGTAGATTCCATAGACCTAGGTGTTGAAACTAGAGAGACTACCCGTTTACGCCTATTCCAATTCTCTCTACAGGATCAAGCTAGTCAATGGCTTGAGCGTTTACCCGCGGGATCCATCACCACATGGGATGATCTCACCACTCGTTTCCTTGCTCAATTTTTCCCACCGGGGAGAACTACTAAGCTTAGAAATGACATCTTGATGTTCCAACAACGTCAAAATGAATCTCTTTATGAAGCATGGACTCGTTTCAAGGACTAACTCCAAAAAGTCCCTCATCATGGCATAGATCTTTGGCTCCAAGTCCAAATTTTCTATGACCATATCGATATCCCCACAAGGCGAACCATTGACCAATCGGCCGGTGGTAAGCTACGTGATCTTAGTGCGGAACAATCATGGGAACTCATAGAAGATCTTGCTCTCTATGACAACGAAAGTTGGAATGATCCCCGTGATTTGAACAAAACGGTCAAGGCAATATCTTTGCCTTCGAACAATTCAAGCACTCCCGACCGTAGGATCATGGAACTTGAGGACCAAGTCAAGTTTCCCATGAAATCTTACGAAGCTCCGAAGCATTCAAGCCAAGTGAACAAAATCACTTCTTCATGCGAATTATGTAGTGGTCCCCATGACACTCGTGATTGTATGGAACTCCCCGGAACAGCTTTTGCGGACTACGCATCCACGCGTACCGACGAAGCGAGAGATAAGTGGTACACTTTCAAGCCCGAGCCGAACACATACGGTGATTCATACAACCCCTCATGGAAAAATCACCCAAACCTTAGGTGGAAACAAAATCAACCCAATTCTTCCAACCCGCCTAATCGTTACCAATCAAACGGTCCACCACCCAACCGTACCTTCAACAACAATCCTTCTAACAACTATGGTAGTACCAACAATCTTGAAGGATTGATGTCGAAATTTATGGCATCTCAAGAAGCCCGCATAGTTAGGTTTGAAAACGAATTCAACCAGCAACAAACGGAGATGACCAACAAAATCGACAATTTGTTGAAAGCCCTCAACAACCAAACATTAGCCACACCTAGGAAGGACACTAGGGACACAAATAGTGGAATTCAAACTAAGGATCCCTCATCATCCAAACATGTCCACTTTGTCAATGTTGTCACCATTAAACCAATAGATAGAGAGATAGAGGAGAGTGACAAGGATGAAGCTAAGGTAGAAGCCAATAGTGAGGATGAGAGTGGGGAAGTTGAGGTTAAAAAGGATGAGAAATTGGAAGAGATAGAACCTATAGAGAAATACTTTGATAAGTTGCCAACCGAGGAGGAACGGGAATACCATAAGGATTTATTCGATAGTCCCGAGAAAACATATATCTTTGGCAACCCCCTGATCAAAATGGGAGACCCCTCCAACATTAACATCCCATGTAATATAGGGCACATGCATATATGGAAAGCTTACATCGACCTTAGATCACCCGTGAACATCATGACTAGGACTTATTACAATTGGGTGATGAAGAAGCAACTCAATTTTAGGTTGATGCCCGGTAAGAATCTGATAAGTAATTTTGCAGGAAGAGTGAAAGGATTGCATGTGATTATAGGGAATCTCACCTATGAGATTGATTTTATGATAGTGGAAGACACTCGCCCAGTGATTGATGCTGACCTAAGCCAAATAATATTCGGGAAACCATTTGTTGAGGCCACTAGGATGAGTTATGATCCGACTTTAGGGATAGTTAGATGCAGGAAAGATAATGATGAGGTCGCTTATCAAATGCCCTACAAGATCGAACAATACCGCCTTCTCTCAAATTTCGAAAAAGAACACAAGCAAGCGGCTTATTATAGGAATGAGGAGGATAGACGTAGAGGAGTAGAGTATGTTAGAAATAGGATGCTTGGTTTCTACAAAGAATGCTTGCAACTAGGTCCGGAATACAAAACTGGTTTAGAAGATGACCTAGGTAGTGGAACCAATGATGAAATCACGTAGTAACCCACGACTTTGAGTCTAGCTACAAGACTCGTAAATAAAGAAAAACGCTTCTTGGGAGGCAACCCATGTTTTGTGTGATTTTAATTGTTTGATTGTTATTTGCTTCCGTATGTATGTTTTATTTTTATTGTTGGTTGATCATGTTTCTCAATTAAAATGTGAAATACTTTATCATGTTGTTTGGCCTAGTCTTAACTTCAACCTAAAGGTATTTTTGCAAAAGATAAGTGTAAGGGGAAACCCCAAATATGTTTTTAAGAAACAAACCGATCATGATTCGCCACAATATTTAATGAACATGTGTATTCGTATTTGTTAGAGTCAAATGCTTGTATTGAGTCATAATGAAGTTTTGCAGGATTTTCCAGGAAGTAGGACAAGGTTTTTCCAGAAATTTTCCGGAAACTTAACATAAAGATTTCTGCAGGTCCATTCTGACGGCGTCAGGCAATTGCTCTTGACGGCGTCAGGAGTCAAAAATCTGGAAATTTTACCCGTTTTGTTTTTCTAACGGAGTCTTATGGTTTTTGTGAATTATTAAGTTTTATAATCTCCAGGAAATCTGCAAACTTCATTCCACAAGCATTATATCTTACTTTGTTTTCTAGGATTTAGTAACTTATATAGGATGCCGCCGATTTTACGCGAGGTTGCCTTGTCTACTGTTGTCAGGATTTACAGGTTATTTAAGACAAGAAGATGATTTATATTCTGAAAGGGAAACTTTGATTGTTCATTTTCTTGGAGGAAGATTTAACCTGGCCAAACTAAAATCCATACCGAGCGAATCAGGGGAGTATTTGATTTCACTCTCTTTACTTTTTACTTTTACATTCTTTACTTGAACATTAGGGACAATGTTCATCCTAAGTGTAAGGGGAGGGTAAAAAGATGATACCATACATATGCACTTTCGCTTGAGTTTGTCTTGTTTGATAGTAGATGAGTAATAAAACTATGAGAAATACTTGTTAGTGTAATTTTAGCGCCAAATTTAAAATTTTTTACAACATTTAGGAGTGAAACTTTAGCCATAGCAAGCGTCTCATGGATAGGAGGTTGTATGACTAGCACATAACCGTATATTCAGAAAAATTTTCCACCAAAAAATGTGAGGTTCGCCTTTAGATTTGATAGGAAAAGCATTTATTATTGGTGCTTATGAGTGTACCGGTAGCATTTAGATTCTAGAACTTGCGTTAGTGATGCATCCCGAGACCGCTAGTGAGACTACATTCGTGTGGTAGGATTTACTACATGATAAGAGGCATTAGGATCACCCTTGTGTTAAACCCGTATTATAATTACTTGACCATTTAAGTCATATTACTTGGCGAGTTAAGTCAACTAATTTTTCCCACACCCTTTGCGTTGTACTCATTTTTAGTACACGATACCCCTAGTACACCCCTCCGAGCCTATCTTTTCGTTTCTAACTTTAAGCATCTTACTTAAAGGAAGAATTTGTTACACCCCACTTAAATGTACACCCAAATCGCCTTAGCCTTCCGTGTATGCGCTCATTTTTAGTGCATTATTGTTATTTGTTAAACCCTAAGTTAACTTTCTAATTGATTACATGGTTGCTAAGTCGAGTCATATCCTTGTACATATTGTTTTGGGACGATTGGGACTCATGGGTAAGTACTTATTTTATGGAGTAATGGGGAAGAACATAATATTATTACCCCCATATGTACGTTAACCTTAAAAGTGCTCCAAGTGTTTTGATTTTCTTAATTCGAGTCATTAGAATAGTTTAATGTAAAGTATGTAAAGATTCAAGTGTAAGGGGATTGCTCAAACCCCTATGATGTATTATTTTGGATGGTAGGGTAAGAGTGTATGCAAAAAAATAAAAAATAAAAAAAAATAAAAAAATAGAAAAAAAAATAGAAAAAGAAAAAAAAACATACGGACTACCATCCCGTTTTTATTCTATGTTCATTTTACATTTTTGTTATTTCTCATTTATTAGCTTAAGTCGAGTCTAGTCTTGGCTTAGCAACGCCATCTTGTACATGTAATTTACTAAGATTGTTAACTCGCCACCAGTAAAATTCCCTTTATCCAACAAAAGCCGTGTAATTCATATCCCTACACCTAACGTTATGACCCTTTTAAAAGACCTCTTTGATAGTTTATCCTAGGTGCTTACGCCATGTGGTGGAGGTTTGATCCTTTCTCAAGCCTATGGTAATCTATTTTGCTATGACAGGTAGTGAGAGATATCTTCCATTTCCATAATGTTATATTACTTTATTACACCCGAGAGATGTGAGTATCTAAACACTATTTGTGAGGTGCTTGTGTATGACCTCCGTGCTTGTCTATTGGTCTTTAGTGGAACGATTATTTGTTGTAATTACTTTTATATTAGTGTTAAATGACCCCTAACTTGTCTTTTGAGTAGAATAAAAACTCATTTGCTTGAGGACAAGCAAATCTCAAGTGTAAGGGTATATGATGAGGCGAAAAATGATCCGTTTTTAGGGGGTCATTTAAGCCCGAATCCGACTTTATTTGATCAAATATTGCCCTAAATCGTTCCTTTTGTGATTTTAGGTGTTTGGAGAGTGAATTCTGGAAAAGAGGCTATTTTGGACGTTTTTGGAGCATAAAGTGAAGAAAACGACAAAGTACCAAAAATCCAAGCTGGAAATACAAGGTGACGGCGTCAAGGGTTTGCTCTTGACGGCGTCAGACAAGATGAATATTTTACCGTAGCTGGTGACGGCGTCAGATGGAGAAATGACGGCGTCAAAGTGGCCAAGATTAATTTACCGTAGGTGGTGACGGCGTCACATAGGCCGTCACAATTGGATCTAGGGCGTCCGAGGAAGTGTATGGCGGCGAGTTGACGGCGTCAGATTTTACTCTTGACGCCGTCAGGACGATTTTCCTATATATAGTTTTCTAGTTTTTTCATAAAGAAGAGAGAAGTTTTGGTGAAACCCTAAAGATGATTTTGGTGCCTCTTTTACAGGTTTTTCAAGGGTTCCAAACCCTTGAGACCTTGCATTGTAATTGAGATAAGTATACTCTTAATTCAATCAATATGTCTATGTGTTGGTTGTTTATCTTTTGCTCTTATCTTAATTCTACTATGCTAGGCTAGATTTCCTTTGTGTTTGCTTAGATCTAATGAAACCTAGATGTTGATTATGTGTTAATTACTTGTCTATTCTTGTTCTTGGATGAATGATATTATATGTTAGGCTTAAGAAAACTGGCAGATCTCCAAATGGTAACATGCTTGAACGTCTTAAGAAACATGAACCGAGGCGTACTAGGTCTTTATTGGTTGTATTTAATGCATGAGCCACTGTTTACAATCCCTATAGTTGTGCTGGGTCATGGTGTAGGAGGAGATAAGAGCTCATAGAGTTGGGGAGTTATGTATGCCACCCCACGAATGGTATTAAGGAATACAATCCGTCATCCATACAAGTGTAACAAGTAATTGACATGTAAAAGATATCTAGGGAGTAATGAAGTCTAAGTAAACACAATTTCTCCAAATACTGCTCACAACCTTAGTTTAATATTAGCTTAATTTCATTTTCATTAGTTTAATTAGTTATAAAGTAGTTTTTGGGTTAGTTGAATAACAACTAATTCCGCCCACTCTTCCAAAACCCGAGATTTTACTTGCTTTCATAAAATATAAAAACACAAAAATAATCATCCTTCATCTTTAGAGCTATTAATTAGGCTTTCTAATCCTAGCGACACTATTCCTAAGCTGAACAATCAATCCCCCGGTACTTGTCACTATACTATACTACAACGATCAGGTACACTGCCTGGTGGGGGTTGTAAGCCTCGCGAGATCCCTCGAGAGGTAAAGCAAGGTGCGATTCCCACGCATCAAAGCCTAAGATTCATTGTTTCTAAATCGAGGCTGTCTACTATAAAATATGCTAGCCTTGTTGGTAATTCTTCAATTGGAAAATCAATCAAGTCTCCAAACCCCATATGTCTAATTAATCTTTTTCTTTCAACGCTTAGTCCATGCGTTGCTTCAAATAGGGGCTTAATTGTTGCCCTTGCCCTCAACAATGTATACCACTTTCGTTTCTTTTTTGCATTTCCATCATCATCCACCTCAGTTTCATCTATTTTTCTTTTCCCATTTGCTTTTTCTTCTTTTTTTGCTGCATCTTCTTTATTAGTTTCTTTTGTTTCTTCATCTTCTTCATTTTCAACCTGTGGCATAATGTAAAGTATGTTTTATTAAATTAGTATTTTGTTTAATACCAGTGATATTCAAAGTATCTCCAGTGATACTAACCTTTTTATTAGATTGTTCTTCTCCTTCTTTCTTTTCTTCTTCTTCCTTTTCATCCTTTTGTTCAAAATTTGCTTCCTGTGTCCTTTCTTCCTTCATCAGCATTTTCTTCTTATTTTTTTCTTCTAATTTTTTTTTTTGTTCTTCTAATCCTCTTCCATAACGTTTTTTTTTACAGTCTAATCTTGGCAAGTGTTTTCTTCTTTTTTGTTTTTTTCCTCTGTTTTATTGTCTGCATTTTTAGCACCAAATCTTATGAAACAAATTTAAGCTAATCAGAAGCTACTCAAAATCTAAATTAAAAACCTAAGACTGTTAACACAGATAGATAAGTTAACAATAAGCTAAACCATCTATAAGATTTATAATTAACTTGTACCAAACACCCCTTAAAGTAGACTATTTTGTTTTTTAAGCTAAAATAGTTAATAATAATCTAGGATTTTGATTGACATAAGTTTAACAAAAATATTAAACAACAAAAAATCAAGTTTAAACAGAAACTACAACAAAACATATTTAAATTTGATTGAAATGATTGTCATACCGTTATCTACATTTTGTTCAATGTGTTTCCCCTTATCTTGTTTTTCAGCTCCCAATTCATTCATCTTTTACTCAATTTGATTTTTAGCGTATGGTATGGTGTGTGTGTTTGTGTGCGTTTTGTCTGATGGTTTATGTTGCAGATCTAGGTCAAAGCTGTCGATTTATTAATTTTTTATTTGGGTATTTGGGTTTTTTTTTGCAATTTTACACTTTTGGTCCTTGTATTTTTATTTTTTCTAATTTATTTATAATATTTTTTTATCACTGGAGATATGATTATTTTTTAATAGTTATATAAATGTTTTAAAATTTTTTGTTCTTTAGTTTTTGTTTTGAAAATATTATTAAGAATTTCTTTAATAGTCCAATAATTAAATATAGTTTGGGCTTACTAACTGGGCTAAATAGTTTGTGCTTAGAGACATGCCCAAAGAATTTTTAGATTTTCTATATACAAAATATGAGGTATCACCTGTGATACATATATACAAAGTAAGAGATATCATCAGTGATACATTTAGAATCATACATTGGTCATATAATTCAAAGGCATTTAAAACCTCAAATATAATACTTCAACTGTCTTCATTTCCCAAAATGCAGAACAAAGAAAATACAAAGATTCCATAGTTTTTTAAGCATAGCTATCATCTAATCCTAGATGCATTCAGATTTTGCAATATCCATAACAGAATATAACACAATCTCCACCACCAGAGAATGTGGTTCAGGACCTAATAGAACACCCCCGTCATTCTTAGGTAACCCCAAACTTGGACAGTTGTCCGTCACATTCTGTGGCTCGGCAGTGCTTCAATGGATTTTTGCTTATCGAATACTTAATCCTAGTTTAGAAATCTAAAATACATAAAACAGAATCATAAATTGTTTTTGGAAATAAATTGTCTTTGGAAAAGCATTAAATTCAACTAATGCTTTTCTTCTGCTGCCTTTTTCTTCATAGCTTCTTCAACCATCATCTTCATCTTTTCTATATCACTGTGTTCTTTAGCAAACTTGATAGCGAAATCTGACGTCATCTTGCTATTCTTGTTCACATCGTGCAAGAGAATCTTGGCAGCATACCTCATCCTCATCTTTTTAATTTGTTCAGCATATTGTCGGTTTCTTTCGTCCAAGATGTTTGTCTTCCATTTTAGTCCAAGTTCACCATGAAACATCTCCATATGCATCATCATATACAGGCCACAATCTATCTTGTTTTCTTTTGTTTTTCATTTCATACTTGGTATCTTCGGTTTCTTTTCTTTAACTAACTTGTCCAATGCTGGGTGTTTAGTTCTCATCATGTAATGAACAAGCATCTCTTTCTGCAAATAAAATTAAAATTCTTCTATTAAAATAAAATGTATCTCTAGTGATATTTATCCAAATAGAACAAAAACAAAATAAAATCTATCTCTAGTGATATTAATTCAACTAAAACAAAAAACAATTATAGATTAGTCCAGATGTAACTTACCACAAAAACAAAAATTGCTTTGTATTTTCCGTCGTAATCTGCATCAGATATACTGTTGTCCAGTATTATTGCTTGACCTTTCTCAAGGTTGAATACTATGACATAGTAATGTTCATGAGCTATGATGGGGAAGAATACCAAGTTTACATCTCTCAATTTGTTACTTGTTTCATCCTTGTTTAGTATATCCATAAACTGCTCAATCTGTTTGTCCAGGTCTTTATCCTTCTTTTCAATCTCTGGATGCTGTTTTATCACAACATACGAAAAGTTTATTAAAAATGATTTTTTTTATTAAGATCATATAAATTTTAGATTTACATTTATTTTTGTTATTTTAAATATATTTACCGTTGCAGCCAATGGTAAGTAGTATCTTCTCTTTTCTTTCTTTAGTTTCCTTCTCTCTTCTTCATTCATCACCGCAATGAATGCGTCAATTACAAGGCTTTCAATTAGTATCCCTGGCGAAAGTGTCTGTGATGTTATTCTTGGTACTACTGTTCCCTTTCCATCATCAAACAAATTGTCTCTGTATTTTTGTATCACATTTGATAAATGTCAGTTTCTTTGTTATATATATAAATATCACTGGTGATAAAAAAACATAAATTAAAATATAAATAGCAAATTATAAGAATCTTACAGGATGTCTCCTTCCATTGAAAACAAGCTGTATGCTAATAGTGTTTCATCTTCTGTCAATGGCTCCATCACATTGGCCATTTTGTTATTATACGGTGACTTTAAGTACATTGACGGTTGTACTTTCCTTTTTCCTTCTTTTATCTCATTTTCTTTGATGCTTGCTTCAACAATGTCCTTTGCAGTTCCGAATGGTTTTACTTGAATTGATGGGCTTTCATGTTCTTGAATTGCAGTTTCTCTTTCAGCCTGTTCAATGTTTCCATTTTTAAAATAAGCTAAACCAAACTATATGTCGACAATGTAAAGAGAAACAAAAACATACCACTCACGAATTATATCCTTATGATTTTTTTGTTGCTTAAAGATAACTATTTAAACTTAAAAGTATCTAACCTTTTCATTTGCTCTTTTTTCGTTAAGCTTCTTTGCGGCTGCTTTCCTTTTCTCAGCTGCTTCCTTTTCTGCCTCTACCCGAGCTTTTTCTTTTTCAGCTTTTATTTCTTCTTGCTTTTTGTTTGCTTCTTCTTTTGCAGCCTGTTTTATTAAAAATTAAAAGACTGTTATATTGTATCACTTGAGATATTTTTTTTATTATACCATTTTTTATTTTATTTACCTTTTGTATTTCTTGTTGTCTTTTTTTCTCAGTGGCTTCTTTTTGTTTTTGAAGCATTTTTTCTTTTGATCTTTTAAGTTTTTCTTCTCTCTCTTTTTTAGCTTCTGCTTCTTTTGCTGCAGCTTCTTTTTTGGCCTGTTTTTAAAATTAAAACAAAAAATTAAGTATATATTTGTATCTTATAATGTGTGATACTTCATAAACAAATCTATACAATTAATCAAACCTTTTGTTCTTCTTGTTTTTTGGCATGTTCTTTCTCTGCAGCTTCTTTTATGGCCTGTTTGTCAATTTAAAACAAAAATTTAAGTATATATATGTTTTTTTTATCACTTGTGATACTGCATAAACAAAACTATTTAATATATCACAGGAGATACTATCCATTTTTTTCATTTACAATGTTCACATAAGTATTGAATTAACCTAACCTTTTCTTCTTCTTGTTTTTTGGCATGTTCTTTCTCTGCAGCTTCTTTTAAGGCATGTACGTCAATTTAAAACAAAAAATTTAAGTATATATAGGTATTTCATCACTTGTGATACTGCATAAACAAAACAATTTAATATATCACAGGAGATACTATCCATTACTTTCATTTGTTGATAAAGACCATATTAGGTTGCATATTTACAATGTTCACATAAGTATTGAATTAACCTAACCTTTTCTTCTTCCTGTTTTTTGGCATGTTCTTTCTCTGCAGCTTCTTTCTCTGCAGCTTCTTTCTCTGCAGCTTCTTTTAAGTCCTGTATGTTAATTTAAAACAAAAAATTTAAGTATATATAGGTATTTTATCACTTGTGATCCTGCATAAACAAAACAATTTAATATATCACAGGAGATACTATCCATTACTTTCATTTGTTAATAAAGACCATATTAGGTATGACATTTGATACCTCATATGAAACAAGTTGCATATTAACAATTTACACATAAGTATTGAATTAATCTAACCTTTTCTTCTTCCTGGTTTTTCTGATGTTCTTTTTCTGAAGCTTCTTTCTCTGCAGCTTCTTTTTCTGCCTGTATGTTAATTTGAAACAAAAAATTAAGTATATATAGGTATTTTATCACTTGTGATACTGCATTAACAAAACTATTCAATATATCACAGGTGATACTATACATTACTTTTATTTGTTAATAGTCATATGAAACAGGTTGCATATTATCTATATACACATAAGTATCACTTGTGATACTGCATTTACATAAGTACTGAATATGTCTTGCCTTTTCTGCGTCGTCCTTTTCCTTTGATAAATCTTCTATGGCAGCATCGTTTAAATTTTCATCCAAATTTTCTCCTTCATCACCTTCATCTTCATTACCTCCTCCATTATTATCATTGCCATCTTCATCATTATCACTACTCCCATCTTCTTCTCCAGTATCTTCATCTTCTCTTCTGCTAGGGCCTGCCTCATCTTCTATCAATCTTCCAACTTCATCAGTTCTTATTCCTATTTTGAATTCTGCATTGAACCTTTCTAAAAACCTCCCTATTGTTTCATCCCCTTGGTACATTTCCATGCTTACTTTGATGGAATTTTCTAATTCTTTTTTCTCTTTTAAAACTCTTTCAAAGTTTTCTTTTATTGTGTCGTATATGTCATGTTTGTAAATAAATAAACATAAGTATTCATCACTAGTTATATCTTTTAATAAGCTAATTTATCACTAGTGATATCTTACCTGTCTTAGCTTTTGATTTTCATTTTCTTGATTGTTTTCATCTTCTTCAATGACCATCACCGAGCCGAACTGTTGTGCATCCATCTCCTTCTCCTGCCTTTCCTCTATAAAATCTTGTCTCCAATTCTTAATGGCTGGCCATTTCCGTGGAACATCCATTTCTTCGAATTTTGTGTAATGCAAGTAAATAAGCTGTTTTTCAATGAAACAAAACTTTCATTAAAATACAATTAGTTAATAAAATCAATTCTAAATTAAATCTACTTTATAAAAAGACAAAACTTTGAAATTATCACTGGTGATACTATACAACAGATTTCATATAAAGCTTATTTTTTAAAGATAACTTTTACTTACTGTGAATGTCACATGGGGTCCGTAGTACCAATTTTCAAACGTTTTATCATCCCACGTTTTCTTGCTATTTTTCATGCAATTCCATATGTATGTGCACCAATCTATCTTGTGTATATCTTCTGATGATTTTATGTTTTCCAGCACATCATACTGCAACATTGCTGAATTTTTGCAAGACACAAGGCAGTTTGCAAAGAGCATCAAGTAATTCAAATAAAAAATGAAGTCTGTTCCTTCTGATTTTTGAATTATGTTTGATAAAAGTGTTGGTTTTCTTTGCCTTGTGTCTCTTGGTAGCTGTGCCATGAATTGGCAGTAGACTGAGTCCTTTGGCAACCTTTTTGTCTCAGCATAGAATGGTATTGGTCCCATTGCGATTCCCAGTACTTCTCTAATCTTCCTTGGAGTTATTTTGATAACCCCACCTTTTGGCAAGTTTATCTGCATTTTATCCTCATCCAAGTTTTTTAATAGGAAGTATGGTATTTTTGCTGGAAACTTGTTATATGGCAACCCAAGTAATGAGCCAAAGCCCATTTCTCTCACCCTTTGTTTTCTCTCTGGGCTCAATTTATGTGTAGCTTCATAAAAGGATTTTACAGTTGTCTTTGCTCTTAACGACTTGAACCATATTGCTTTATCATCTACTTCCTGTTCCATTTTCTGTTTACCCTTTTTCTTATCCTTTTTCACCTCGACCACAAAATCTTCATCATCTGTATCTTGCTTTTGCAATTCTTTCTTTCCTTTACCCTTACCCTTCTTTTTCTCAGCAACAAATTCATCATCTTCCTCATCTTCCCTTTTTTCCTTTTCTTTTATCTTTTTCTGCCCTTTTTCTTTTTCCGGCCACTTTTTTCTTTCGGTCTTCTTCTTCTATTCGTTGTTTCTTTGTTTTGCTTCTTGTTGTTGCAATTGGGGATTCTGTTTCTGTTATTTTCCTTTTTGCTATTGGTTTTTTCTTGGCAATTGTTTTCGTTGTCTTTTCGACCTTGTGCACTGACCCTTTTTTCTTGTTTTCTGAAGTCTCTGTCTCTTCTTCTTCATCTCCCATATTTGCAACAACAATTGCTGTTGTTGTTTGTTGTATCACTGGTGATATGTTAGGTGTTCCTTCAGGTGTTGGTGACATTACTGGTGATATCATTGGTGATAACTGAGTTGAACCTTTATTTGTTGGTGGTGTTTGTGTTGGTGTTGTTTCAGGTGTTGGTGTTTTTGCAGGTGACCTTTGACTTATTGGTGTAACGAGTATTGCTGGCTTTGGTTTTGTTTTTGTTGGTGTGCTTGTTGATTTTCTTGCCGTTGACCTTGTCATTGGTGATGACGTGGTTGTTGATGTGGTTGGTGCTAATTGTTGTGATGTTGTTGTTGTTTCAGTTGTTTCCGTGTCTTTCTTTTTTTTTTTTATAGTGATTCGAATTTTCTTTTTAGGGGTTTGTTTCTTTGTTATACCTGCATAAAACAAATTCCAAATAAGTTTTTTGAATACGATAAATGTGATATATAAACTCTGAATGTGTCTGCGTCATATTATTTATGACATTCTACTGCAATTATACACACATTTTGCCAAATGTGTATGTATCACAGGTGATATACAGAGATAAATGTCAAAATAAAGTACAACACATACATTCAGGTTTTTATCACAGTTGATTCTTCTAAAAGTATGCAAACTTATATCTTACAATATACCTTTACTTTTTTCAATCTCTGGTGATAATTGCAAAAAGTCACTTGTCTTCAGAACTGCATTTTTTTTTTAGATATTTAATACAATGTATGCATTTTTTTTTTGTAAAGCTTTATTAAGATAAACTAACCGTTTAAAGCTTGTATCGCGGACAGTTCTCCAAAGATTTCATTCTCTACATTTTTTTCAAAAAACACAAATTTAGTTTCTCATCATATATACTAGTTATCAATACAAGTTATGATTATCACAGGTGATATACTACAAATTCTGAATAAAACTATATTCAAATATTTTTCATCACAGATTTTATTCTACCAAAAACTTATGTAAGCCATTACAACTGTTTTATCACTGGTGATATACTATCATAAACTTATGTAAGTATCTACATCTATTCATCATCAGGACATGTTTTCTGCTGCTAAAATATGAATAAAACCACTACAACTTTTTTATCACTTATGATATACTACCAAAACTTGAACAAAGCAACTACAACTGTTTTATCACTGGTGATATATTACTATATTTTGAAGTAAGCCACTACATCATCATCACATATGTTGTATCACAAGTGATATTCAACAAAAAACTGAAGAAAATCACTATATTCATCACATTATTATAACAATCTCTCTACAAATTCAGAAAAAACTGTAAGATCTAATTAAATAGTATCTTATAAAAGTCAAATAAGTTCATATTCATCACATGCATCACAGTACCACATCAAAAATCAACATAAAATTCACAAAAATATTCATAAGTATCAATAATATTCATAAATAAGTACAAAATCACTAGAGATACTAATAAAACTAGTAAATAATTAGTCGGAAATATCGTACCTTCATCTCAAGACTCATTAGGTTCATTTTGAATGGTTTTTTTCCTGTATCTGCTTGTTCACTCGATGATTCTTCCATTTTTGTGTTTTATCGATGATTTTAACGGTTAATTTTGAGTTTTTGTGGCAGTTAGTAATTGCGGTTAGAGAGAGAAAATGGAAATGTGTGTGTTTGAATTGTGTGGAAAGTGACGGGTCAGGGGTAGGTAGATGAGGATAAGTTTGGGGAATTGGCAATTTTGGTCCCTCCGTGTTTTTTATTATTAAAAACTGTTTTTTTAAATAGAGGTTTCTGATTGGTCCATTGGTATGTGAGAGTTTTTGGGTATTGAAAATAAAACGCCTCCTTACATATGTATGAAAAATATAAATATACTCCCTCCGTCTCAAAATTATTGTCAGGAGATAAGAATTACAAAGTTTAATAAAAGTGGAACAACTATAATTCTCAACCACTCAAATAGAATATTCCCCCACTAAATTCTCGTTTTCTTACTAAAAATGAAAAAATTGACAATTAATTTGAGACATACATAAAAGGAAATATAGATAATAAATATAAAACGGGGGAGTAATACTTTATAAACAAGTGCAGTGGTAAATGGTTGTAGCATGCATCATCACGTATTTAAATATGGGAATATATTAGCTAAAACTTTTTGTAGCCAATTTGCTAAAATTTTGTGCTAGAAATAAAGGTTTTTTATTCTTTTTTTGGGTCTTTGATTCTTTTATGTGGTTCTTTGATTCATTGCTTTTGTATTTTTTTTGAAGAATTATAGTTAATTAGCTACAAAAGTTGTAGTCAAGCTATCTCCTTTAAATATACATGTTATAAAACTTTAAAGCCCTAAAATAAGTTTCTATTTTTGTTGAGCAAATTGAAGGTCAAATAATTGTTCATAAATAACCGAATCAACACAATAAACAAAGAAAACAACTAACCCTAGACCTTATCAAAGATCTTGAAGCCAATAATCATAAATAACCGAGAGAGAGTGTGTGATTCAAAATCAAAACAACCAAAAAGGATATGTACACACGCCTAAGACCCATAAAAAGTCAAGAACAATGTTTCAGAGAAAGTTGTAATAAGAAATTTCCATGTAGTATTAGTTAATTAATCATGCTAATCAAATATGAAATGTCTAACTTATTTGACTATTTCTACAACTACACTACTATTCTCTTAATTATTATATGGTTTAAGTTTAAATATACATCCATTTTGATAATGGATACGTACACATGCCTAACACCCATAAAAAGTCAAGAATCTGAAGTTACATGGAAAGTTGTAACAAGTACTTACATATGTATGAAAAATATAAATATAATACTTTATAAACAAGTGCAGTGGTGGTAAATTGTTGTAGCATGCATCATCACGTATTTAAATAATTGTTCATAAATATAACCGAACCAACACAATGAACAAAGAAAACAACTGACCCTAGACCTTACCAAAGATCTTGAAGCTGATAATCATAAATAACTGAGAGAGGGTGTGTGATTCGAAATCAAAACAACCAAAAAGGGTGTTTTTGTATTTCGGATAACACATAAAAGAAACAAAGAATATCTTGTGGTTTTGTGTTGGGTTTAAAATCATAAAGGAAAAGACATGAGATAGATTTTTATGTGATTGCATTTTTGGTTAAAGAAAATAGGTGGGTGAATATGAAATGAGTTTAAGTTTTTTAGATTTATTGTTTTGGTTTTCTCGTGTGATATAACGAGGGTTTTATGATATTTGTATTTTTGTTAATATTTGCTAAATTTGGAATAGTTTTTTTGATGTGTTTGTGGTTTTGTTATTCATTTGTGTATAAAAGTGGGAGTAATTTTCTTTTAAAAGTAAATTACAATTTTTTTTTACCTAGTCCTTGTTCATGTTCTTGGGTATATAATAAATAAATAAATTGATAAAAATATTTAAAAGTTAAAAGTGGAAGAAAACAATGGGCATTTTAGTCATTTAACTTTCGTCAAAAACTGAATATGCGGTTTTGAGTTTAAAATAAAGATGTTCACAATTTGGATAGCAACCAAATTGTTGGCCAAACCACAAAGACTAAAAATGAAATTAATTCAATAATACAGTAAAGAAAAGTGATTGACACACTCCAAAAATTTGTTAAGACACTTACTGTATAATCAATTAAAGCACATTATACTTAAAATACAAATGACTACTGCATACAATAAAGTGTCTGAATAGATATTTGGATTGTGTCAATCACTTGCCTACAATGAAAGCTTAGATAAGGACTTTTGGCGTCAACCAAAACAAACAAACATGCATGCAGGTCTTGCCTCCTTAGTACAACCATCAAATTTGAAATATATATATATATATATATATATATATATATATATATATATATATATATATATATATATATATATATATATATATATATATATATATATATATATATATATATATATATATATTTTATATATCTCTATATATGTTACTCTCTTAGACTCATTTTTCTTTACAACTTTCATATTTGTCAATCAAAGTTTCAAAACACTTGTTTTTGGTAAGGAGAGTATCATAAAGAAAGCAATCTCACAGGTATTCTTTTATAAATGTTATTTTACACATTTATCGATCACCAATTACGTTATGTTTGCTTGCTTCTATACGATCTATTGTTTCCTGTTGCGTGTTTATATTTACTTTTATAGCAATTCTTAAATGATAAAAATACACTATGTCCATTCACCATTATACGAGTGAATTAAGTAAACCTAAACACGCAAGTTGTTGACTTAACGAGAGTAGTGATGTTCCGGTTAGTTGTGGCTGTTTATACGAAAAGAAATCATAGTAGCTAATTAATCTTGACTAACTGTTATCATTAGTAGCAGAATCACGATTAAAAGTGATCGGTTTATAAATTATATCCTCCGTGTAAGAATCTTTTATATAATACAAGAATTACATCATTTCGGAGTGTTTTTGCAAAACCCTTCTCATTGAAAAAAAAATTGGATCAATAGGAGAGCTCGATTTTGACACATAAGCAAAATCAAGCAATATGATTGGCTAATAAAAAGTCAAAATTGAATTGATTTTGGTCAAACTTAAATAAATTTGGTGGAGAATTTGATTAATTAAAAAAACACATAAAAATATAGGTGTCAAATTTGACAAAATAAAAACTTAAGAAAAGAGGAGGCGATTAATAAAACCTTAGTGGTTAAGTTTAAAATTATAAGTCTTCATGTTTTTTAATAACTTTAGATAATAAACAAATAACCCCTTACACTTCATACCCCATATACTTTATAATGTTAACGTTGTTTAAAATTACATGAGTAATAGTATTAGTTTTTTTGACTTTCATCTATTAAAATAAATTTGGTAAATATGCGAATTAGTTTTAATATACGTTAAATATTTTTTAAAGTAATGTTTGTTTTAAACTTTCATCCATTAGAATATTTTTTTTAAAATAAGGACTCATGTTACTATTTAAAAGTTTAATTTATGCATACACGAGTTTGAAATACGGTTAAATTATTAGTAACGGGAATATAAATATCAAATGGTAAACATGAGTTACTGTGATATAAAATAAATATACGTGATTGTACTTATAACAACGACTCATGAAATTCTTATTTAAAATTTATATATGGATATCCATAAAAATATTTTAAAAACTTTACAGAACATATTTTAATTTTATCAACGCTCATTATGTACCACTAAACTCGCACATTTTGTACAACATGATATCAATAGTTAAAGTTAAACAACAACATTAACCTCAAACTCAACATCTCTATCAGTTAAAAATGTTATACAAAGCTAATTATTAAAAAAAAAAAAAAAAAAAAAAAAAAAAAAAAAAAAAAAAAAAAATCATCTAGATAGTCATTCTTTAATATAGAAGGTGTTTTCCTTAAATTAAAAAAAAAATGCACGCATCACAATCCTTATTTGATAAGAATCACCTCCTAAATCAAAAAAAAAAAACTACGTAGGTGATAACCTAACTTTATTTATTGACTTGATGTTTCAAAAAAAATAATAATAATAAAAAAATCAAAAAAATAAATAATAATAGTTGGTTGTTGTAAAGGAATTAAAAGTATGTACATGAGAATTATTCAGCAAAAATATATAGTTTTTAATTAGGTTATTACGTTACTATACTGCGATAATGTTATTGACTTGGTAATCACGGATGTGAGATACAACCATTATTCTATACTTATGATTGATGTGTAAACCCCTTTATGCTCCTGAATAGAATCCGAAAGAGACCTCAACAGCACTTTCGATTATGCCTTATCTAGCTGATAGTTTTTAGTAAATTTTTTTATGGTTTAACTTTTTTGTTATACATACCAACTTTTATTAATTTTTTTTAATGTTTTATTGAAAATTTCTACAATTAATATTTGTGTTTTTACTAAAAACACACTAAGCTATGATAGAATTAGTTGGGAGTTCGGTTTTTTACTAAGCTTCTCAAAAAAGCTTATAGTTTTATCATAAACTTATTGTGTTACGGTAATTGAATAAGCCAATAAGCACCTTTAATAAACATAACCAAACACCCCTTTAGTTCTAATCTGAAGATTTCTGATTTGATGTTATGACTAACTTTGTTGTTATCCTCACTATAATGCAACATGTTAGTGGTTTTTGCAGTTTTATGATCTTATCACACACACTAAAGTGTAATGCTGATGAGTGTGTAAATACTCATCATTTTTGTCTTATATGAACTGCCAAAACATACAAAAACACCCAAATATGTATCAAAATACTTAAAAATATCTTAGAGGTGTGTTTTATATGTTTCAAACACAAAATATGCAAAAACAAATGAAAAACGTACAAAGTTTGCATAATTGGCAGTTTCAGTCCCTCAAGTTTCATAAATTTGCAAAACTAGTCCCTGGTGAATCAAAACTTGTACAAATATCATAAAAGGTCCTTGGGATTCATAAGTTGTAAGAAATAGTCCTTTAAAGTTAAAATTCACATATTTACAACTTTGGTCCCTCAATTTTGAAAATTGTCAAAATCAGTCCCTGGGTTATTTAAAATGGAAAAATATTAAATATAACCCTTGTACTATTATATAATGGCATATTTGGTCCTTTTTGTTAATATTTGATATTTACAGGTTAAGCCCTTCAAGATTCAGAAAATTACAATAATGGTCCCTGGAGTTTGAGGTATTGACAGAAAAGGTCCTTGGGCATTTAATATGGAAAATTATCATTTTTGGCCCTTGTACTATTCACACTTGTCAAATTAGATCCTCATTATTACTTTTGGAAACTTACAAGACCAACCCTCAAGTTTTCCCAAATTACAACTTTGGTCCTTGTAAATTTCCTAAAAACTAAAACCAAATCCGGATCCTATTATTTCTAAAACCTAAACCCAAAAATAACAAACCACCCACAGCCCACCAAGCCCACCTCTTTCAAAATTAGCCCAGTCCAACACCCTTGGTTTGACTTCGGTCAAACAAACCCACGAAACCACGTCCTTCCCTCCTTTCTTCCCAAACCAGATAACCACCAACACCACCATACCAGGTGGTATTTTACCCCCCTCCACTTGCACCTTTTTCCACCCCCTTATCCCAATTACACATCCCAATACTTCATTAAATGCTTCCTCCCCCTACACACGTTATCAGTCCCAATTGCTTAAAAAGCATTTTCCCGCCAAACATGAAAAGAGAGCTGAGATGATCAAAAAGTCATGCTAGTTGGTGGGATATGATTATTGGGACCCACTGAGCTCAGAAAATGAGCTATAAAGAGAAGAAGGAGCTGAAGTGAGGAGTAGTTAGTTAATTAGAATAGCTTAGTGTAATGTAATGTCGAATTAGTTAAACTTAATTTTTCAGTTCATGTTTTAGCTCTCAAAGTTCTTTAGTTAACTTTCTCAGTGTATTGTGGATCTTTATCAATAATCAATTTCAAGTTTTTAGTTCGAATTCAAGTTGTCATATTTTCAAGCTAAATTTCTCAATTCTCCTTTCATGTTGTTGTAGTTGATGTTCTGGATTTCATAGATCACATAAGCTCCCAATATAGCTTATTAAGGGTATTAGAAACTTGAATAATCAGTTTGGTGGTATAATTCAAAAACACAAGAAAAGTCAAAAAGTCAAACATAAGCTCAAAATAAGCTGTGGAGGTTGATAAGCTGGGGTAATTAAGCTGGAATGGGGTCTAAACTTGGAAAGTGACATTCCAAGCTCAGTTCTGATCTAGTTCATCCTATTGCTTATTCATTCAATTGTAAGCAATTTTCAGCTTTTTAAGCTTTATTATCTATACTACTGTTCATAACTTATTATTAAGCTTATTATTGTTATTTGATGCTTATTAGTAGTTTTTAATTATATTTCATTAGTCTCATGAGTATTTAACAGTCTTTAATTCATTTTGCTTAAGTAACTCATTAAAAACCTTTAAAAAGCCAAATATAGTATAACTTAATATATTGTTTATTTCTGTTTTAAAAGTTACTTAATATAGCTTAAATAAATTAGTTAATCAGTTCTTATCAGCTTCATGGTGTAACCTTGTCCAACCCTTTGAAAATTATAAAAACAGTGAAATAAGGTGGTGTTTGGATTAAGTTTGTGCTGTGAGTTGTGATTTGATTTTGTTGTTATTGTCAGTTGGTACATGTCACAACAAGGTTCAATAGCATAGATAGTTCATAAAACTTTAGGTGTTTTAAGTTAAAAGTCAAAATACTAGTTTTAGCTTAATCATTTGTTAACTGTTGTGGTTCTCAGTTAGTAATCTCTTTAATTCCATTCATAGGTTGTTATTTTAGCTTAAGATCATATCATTATAACTTATAATAGCATAATAAGTCACTAGGATTAAATCTAATCTCATATTAGTCAAAGTATAAGGTTTTCTTGAAAAAGTCAAATGTTAGTTGTGTAGAAAAGACCCAATCTGCCAAGAATTTTTGTGAATTTTCAGCATGGATTCAAGCTTTGGGATTTTTAGGGTTTGTTGTGTCCCAGCTCACCTCCATTTTCCCCCCCTCAGTCCATTTTTGTGAATTTCCTAGTGGGCCCCACAACCCTCCAAAGAGGGCTGCAGGCTCACTGTTCTCCCCTGCACACCATCAGACACCACCACCACCACCACTTGGTGGTGGTTTTCCCACCACCACAGTGGTCCACAAGCCTTCCATTTGGTTGTTTTGAACCCCCCTCCTAGTAAGCTTTCAGAGTTGACCAGTCATTTGTCCTATAACTCAGTGGACCCCACCTAAATTTGCCTTTAAAATCATTGCAGGCCTGCTTGTCTGAGTAGGATTTGTGATTGCTTTAAGAGCTTATTGGTTGTTCCTGGCTTATTCCTTGTTTAATTTTAGTCACTTTAGCTTATTTTAGGTAAACTTAAGTTAGTTTAAGCTTGTTTTATGTTTGGTTTTTAGTTTATAGCTTATTATAGCTTATTTAGTTTTAAAAATCAAATTTTAAGTTAAATAAGCACTGTTAAGCAAATAAGCTTGTACAGGGCTTATTTAGCTTTTGTAAAAAGTTTTCCTTTTTTAAAGTTACTTATAATTAGCTGTTATTTAGTTTTGTAAAATAAAAATTAAAAATAAAAAATAAAATTGCAAAAAGTGGGGTGTGGGATTCGAACTTGGGACCTCAGGCTTAGTATAACATGCATATTCATCACACCCCCTTCCAACTGCTCTGGGGCACCAGTTCCGTTGGAAGAGGGGTGCCTCTTATATTTATATAGTATAAAGAGTAGTTAGCTTATTAATACGTATTAGCTTATTTAACTGCTTATTTTAAATCCTTTTTAGCTTTTCCAATTTTTTACAAGTTTCTGTCAGTCTTGAGTTCTTATAGAAAAATTTTCATATTTTTATAAATTAGTTTAATATTTATTATAATTAAAATAGTTTAAATTAGGTTTAAATAATAATTAGTGTTTAATTATATAAATAGCTTATTTATTAGCACTTAGGAAATTTTATATTTTTATAAAGTTTCTAGTATATTAATGTAGTTGTAGAAAAAGTTTTATAATTGTAACTTTCCATTTAGTATTTATTAGAATTAATTTTAGTTTTATCAATTATTAATTAATAATTAGATTAAAATAGCATAATTAGTTTTTATTAATCAAAACCTTGTTTTTATATTTTTTATAGCTTTTATATGCTGTAAAGTAATTTTATAAATTTTATTAGAATTTTTACTGTTCATTTAGTATTTTTCTTAATTTAAAATAGTTAATTAGTTAATTAATGTTTAATTAGTAATTAATTAATATAAAATCCACAAAAAGACAAAAACATTTATTTTTATTTTTAAAATTAGTTTTTAGTTATTTTATAATTTTAGAAATTTTATTTTCATTTTTCTAGTATTTAATTAGTATTAAATTATATTTAAGTGTTTTAAATATTAATAATTAGTAATAATTAGTATTTAATTAATATTAAATAATTAATTAGGGTTAAAATTTATTTTAATTTTCTAAAAATTTTCTTTTATCCTTAGGTTTGTAAAAAAGTCATTTTCACCCCCTGGGTGTTTTCAGATTTCCGTTTTTACTTTTTATTTCGTACGCTTACGTTTTATTTAAACGTAACGTACGCGTTTTTAGGTTTTAATCGTTTCTGGTTTTTCCTACTTTCCCGTCTTGTTTATATAGCTTATTTAAGCTATTCTCATTGTAGATTCCGTAGTTCAATCAATCACAAACCCTTTTTCCATCCAAATTCACCCGATCACAAAACCGTTTGATTACCATTCACACCTCGTCGGGACATAACGACCCGGGGAAACACTATACTTCCACGGAGCATTGATTCTAGGCTGTTTAACTTTGTTGACCATTCCTTGGTCAATATAAGTTAGGTGGTTCAGGCTCAATCAACTTTTGGCGCCGCTGCCGGGGAGGTTGTGCGCGTATTCTACACGGTTTTGCGTATTAGTGAACCTGGATATACATCCATTGTATATTTACATTCCCTTGTTCATATTTTCTTATTTTAAAAACAAAACTGTTTCTGAAAACTTTGTAAAATTAGTTTTCAACAAACACAAAAAACACAAAAAGATTTTCTTTCTTATAAAATGTTTTCCAAAAACACCAAAAATATCCATCCTTACCCTCTCACCTTTTTGATTCTCCATTTCTTACCCTCTAAAACCTTTTGATTCTTTCTATGTCTCATCCACACTTTCTGGTTTGCCAATGGTGTGGTAATCCTCATAATGGTGGCGATTGCCCCAGTTGTGGCATGGTAGAGTCGGGAAACGGGTCTGTCTATAACCAAGATCCCTATTCCTACCATGGCACGACTGATTTATTCCATCAGTTACCATACCATGATACTCAGCAGTTTTACTGTTGTGAGTACTGTGGTGGTTCACACTACAGTTCTGATTGTCAATCGGGAAACACGCTTGTCTATGAGCAGTTTCCCGATAACAATTATGACTCTAGCACATACGACTCACAGCCTCAACAGTTTTACTGTTGTGATTACTGTGGAGGTCCACACGTTAGCTCTGATTGTCAAACAAGGAATCCATTTCCTTGTAACAATTATGACTCTTCGTATCAAGACCAACCTCCACAGTGTCAAACTATCCTAGCAACTCCTCAAATTCAGCAAGACTTTTTAGAAGTTCTTGAGAAATTTAAAGAACTTAAGGAGGAGTTAGCTAATATTTCACTCCGCCAAACTCCAAATTCTTCTTGTGCATATTGTGGGGGTCCTCATAGTGATTTTCAATGTCAACCTTACGGTTTTGACACATCCACATCCCCACAATTCCCTTTCATTCCAAATTCTCGTGGAAAAACTATGGCAGAATTACTTGCTGAAGAACGAGAATCTGGAAAAAGCATGGAAGAATTATTGGCTGAGCAACGAGCAGCTAAATTTCGTGCTAATATTCGCGATACTGCTCTATCTGATGACTATGATGACAGTGATGATGAGGATAACATTGTTATTATTCAAAAAGATTCATCAAGTTCATCAGTTGATATCCCAGCAGTTGAGATTTCATCTCAAACAACTGCTGTCACACCCGAGGTTTCCACTCATTCTCCGAACATGGGGGATGAGCATCTTGACACTATTCCTTCAAAGGAATCGGACGAATTCATAAAGTCTAGTGTTGAGATCCTTGTCCCAATCCCAGGAGAGTCACAGGGAACTTTGGATCATGTGTGTGATCTACCTTCTCACCCTGAAAATCCAAAAGATCATTTTGAGACCTTCTCCGATTTTAATGATGATTACACATCTTATGGAGAAGTTGAGTATGAGAAGGCACCATTTCCTCATTCGGATGTTGACCCTCTTATTGAGGAAGTCACAAACGAACTTACTCACATCAATCCACTTCCTTTTGGAAATGATGATGGTCTCCTTGATCACGAAGCCGATATGGGAGAAACTGAAAATCTTTTAAACCCTAATCCCAACATCGAGCTTAGTACTTCCCATGCTGATGAAAATTCTTTATCTTCTGGAGACATCAGTCATGTGGAAGGTTTGCCTTTTGAGCTAGTTAGCTTAGAAGAAGAGAATGATGAGATTGACACTGAAATTAAGGATGAAGCACTTCGTGCTACATTATTGAAAGTCAATCTCCTCATTTCTAAAATCGAGGCTTTCAAAGAGAAACCTATTTCATCTCCTATCCCCATAAAGGATAGTGACATTCTCTCCGATGACCCTATACCGGAATTTGAAGCCTTTACTTTTGATCCTTTGGGAGAGAATATCAGTGGTAATACCACTTCTCATTCTCATAATTCTCTCCCCGATTATGAATCATTTACCTTCGATGAGTTCTCCTGTGAACTCACGTACATCAATCCAGAATATGATTCATTCACATTTGATGAGTTCTCCTGTGAACTCACTCATGTCATGACTCCTTCGGAGTTTGATATCCCGGGGGGAGATGCTCTCAATCATGAGAGTTTGCAAATTCCCACCCACCCTCCCGGGATGTTTACGAGCTTAACCTTTGAAATCCAAAATCAGGCTAATGAGCCTGCCTTCGAGGAAGAAGATCTTATCATGATTTACATCATGGTTTTCTTCCTTTTCTTCACCTACAAGGTGACTTCTCCTGTTCTTCATTCCTTCGGGAATGAAGACATTATCTTTGATCCCGGCATCTTCATGTATCATTATCTTGAGCCGGGATTATATCTCATCGGTGTGGAACTTTCACGTGCTTCAAATGTTTATCCAAACATCTTGAATGAAAGTCCGATGGAGATTATTTCTTCCACATCATGCTTCCCCATGGACTAATTAATTCGGGGTCGAGTTAAGCTCGCGACTCGGTAAACAAAAACTGAGCATGCTTATAGGGTTTTCACCCTAAGTGTGGGGGAGTCCCCCATGCTATGATTACAGAAGTGAAAATACATAATGATGTTTTCCACGCTTAGCTTGTAATGCTGTCCTTTTACGTTCTAAATGTCGGCATAATAGCCGGGATTTTGAATATTGAGGACAATATTCATGATTAGTGTGGGGGGGGTATTCGCTATTCTAGCGAATTTTATCACATTTTACTATCCTAGACCCCCGTTTTTGACCAAAAATTTTCAAAAATTTTTCACTTGAGTTCAAAATTTTTTGTGGTAATCAATCCGCCTTGTCTAAACGACAAAAGGGATTGGCTAGTCCAGGAGCAAACGGCTCTTGGTAAAGACATCTCAAATCCGTTGACGGCTTGCAATTTGCCCAAAATTGCATGGTTCCTCAGCTCCCCCGCATCCTCATAAACAAATGAGCTGGCTAGCCCGCAAGATTATGGCTTGTGGTAAAGGCCGTGGAAAATCCATAATTGGTAATCAGCTCACCAAGATGTTGACTATTCCATCAAGAGTTGGCTAGTCCAGAAGCAAACGGCTTTTGGTAAAGACTAATCAAATCCGTTGACAGCTGGTGGTTTGCTCAAAATCACACGGTTATCAGGTGTGCCACAGTTCTTACACCTGGCTACTCCAGAAGTGATGGCTTTTGGTAAAGAGTTCTTTGAAATCCATTAAAACTTCATAAGATTGCTAGGGACTAGCAATAGTTTAGTGTGGGGGATTGATGAGTGTGTAAATACTCATCATTTTTGTCTTATATGAACTGCCAAAACATACAAAAACACCCAAATATGTATCAAAATACTTAAAAATATCTTAGAGGTGTGTTTTATATGTTTCAAACACAAAATATGCAAAAACAAATGAAAAACGTACAAAGTTTGCATAATTGGCAGTTTCAGTCCCTCAAGTTTCATAAATTTGCAAAACTAGTCCCTGGTGAATCAAAACTTGTACAAATATCATAAAAGGTCCTTGGGATTCATAAGTTGTAAGAAATAGTCCTTTAAAGTTAAAATTCACATATTTACAACTTTGGTCCCTCAATTTTGAAAATTGTCAAAATCAGTCCCTGGGTTATTTAAAATGGAAAAATATTAAATATAACCCTTGTACTATTATATAATGGCATATTTGGTCCTTTTTGTTAATATTTGATATTTACAGGTTAAGCCCTTCAAGATTCAGAAAATTACAATAATGGTCCCTGGAGTTTGAGGTATTGACAGAAAAGGTCCTTGGGCATTTAATATGGAAAATTATCATTTTTGGCCCTTGTACTATTCACACTTGTCAAATTAGATCCTCATTATTACTTTTGGAAACTTACAAGACCAACCCTCAAGTTTTCCCAAATTACAACTTTGGTCCTTGTAAATTTCCTAAAAACTAAAACCAAATCCGGATCCTATTATTTCTAAAACCTAAACCCAAAAATAACAAACCACCCACAGCCCACCAAGCCCACCTCTTTCAAAATTAGCCCAGTCCAACACCCTTGGTTTGACTTCGGTCAAACAAACCCACGAAACCACGTCCTTCCCTCCTTTCTTCCCAAACCAGATAACCACCAACACCACCATACCAGGTGGTATTTTACCCCCCTCCACTTGCACCTTTTTCCACCCCCTTATCCCAATTACACATCCCAATACTTCATTAAATGCTTCCTCCCCCCTACACACGTTATCAGTCCCAATTGCTTAAAAAGCATTTTCCCGCCAAACATGAAAAGAGAGCTGAGATGATCAAAAAGTCATGCTAGTTGGTGGGATATGATTATTGGGACCCACTGAGCTCAGAAAATGAGCTATAAAGAGAAGAAGGAGCTGAAGTGAGGAGTAGTTAGTTAATTAGAATAGCTTAGTGTAATGTAATGTCGAATTAGTTAAACTTAATTTTTCAGTTCATGTTTTAGCTCTCAAAGTTCTTTAGTTAACTTTCTCAGTGTATTGTGGATCTTTATCAATAATCAATTTCAAGTTTTTAGTTCGAATTCAAGTTGTCATATTTTCAAGCTAAATTTCTCAATTCTCCTTTCATGTTGTTGTAGTTGATGTTCTGGATTTCATAGATCACATAAGCTCCCAATATAGCTTATTAAGGGTATTAGAAACTTGAATAATCAGTTTGGTGGTATAATTCAAAAACACAAGAAAAGTCAAAAAGTCAAACATAAGCTCAAAATAAGCTGTGGAGGTTGATAAGCTGGGGTAATTAAGCTGGAATGGGGTCTAAACTTGGAAAGTGACATTCCAAGCTCAGTTCTGATCTAGTTCATCCTATTGCTTATTCATTCAATTGTAAGCAATTTTCAGCTTTTTAAGCTTTATTATCTATACTACTGTTCATAACTTATTATTAAGCTTATTATTGTTATTTGATGCTTATTAGTAGTTTTTAATTATATTTCATTAGTCTCATGAGTATTTAACAGTCTTTAATTCATTTTGCTTAAGTAACTCATTAAAAACCTTTAAAAAGCCAAATATAGTATAACTTAATATATTGTTTATTTCTGTTTTAAAAGTTACTTAATATAGCTTAAATAAATTAGTTAATCAGTTCTTATCAGCTTCATGGTGTAACCTTGTCCAACCCTTTGAAAATTATAAAAACAGTGAAATAAGGTGGTGTTTGGATTAAGTTTGTGCTGTGAGTTGTGATTTGATTTTGTTGTTATTGTCAGTTGGTACATGTCACAACAAGGTTCAATAGCATAGATAGTTCATAAAACTTTAGGTGTTTTAAGTTAAAAGTCAAAATACTAGTTTTAGCTTAATCATTTGTTAACTGTTGTGGTTCTCAGTTAGTAATCTCTTTAATTCCATTCATAGGTTGTTATTTTAGCTTAAGATCATATCATTATAACTTATAATAGCATAATAAGTCACTAGGATTAAATCTAATCTCATATTAGTCAAAGTATAAGGTTTTCTTGAAAAAGTCAAATGTTAGTTGTGTAGAAAAGACCCAATCTGCCAAGAATTTTTGTGAATTTTCAGCATGGATTCAAGCTTTGGGATTTTTAGGGTTTGTTGTGTCCCAGCTCACCTCCATTTTCCCCCCCCCCCCTCAGTCCATTTTTGTGAATTTCCTAGTGGGCCCCACAACCCTCCAAAGAGGGCTGCAGGCTCACTGTTCTCCCCTGCACACCATCAGACACCACCACCACCACCACTTGGTGGTGGTTTTCCCACCACCACAGTGGTCCACAAGCCTTCCATTTGGTTGTTTTGAACCCCCCTCCTAGTAAGCTTTCAGAGTTGACCAGTCATTTGTCCTATAACTCAGTGGACCCCACCTAAATTTGCCTTTAAAATCATTGCAGGCCTGCTTGTCTGAGTAGGATTTGTGATTGCTTTAAGAGCTTATTGGTTGTTCCTGGCTTATTCCTTGTTTAATTTTAGTCACTTTAGCTTATTTTAGGTAAACTTAAGTTAGTTTAAGCTTGTTTTATGTTTGGTTTTTAGTTTATAGCTTATTATAGCTTATTTAGTTTTAAAAATCAAATTTTAAGTTAAATAAGCACTGTTAAGCAAATAAGCTTGTACAGGGCTTATTTAGCTTTTGTAAAAAGTTTTCCTTTTTTAAAGTTACTTATAATTAGCTGTTATTTAGTTTTGTAAAATAAAAATTAAAAATAAAAAATAAAATTGCAAAAAGTGGGGTGTGGGATTCGAACTTGGGACCTCAGGCTTAGTATAACATGCATATTCATCACACCCCCTTCCAACTGCTCTGGGGCACCAGTTCCGTTGGAAGAGGGGTGCCTCTTATATTTATATAGTATAAAGAGTAGTTAGCTTATTAATACGTATTAGCTTATTTAACTGCTTATTTTAAATCCTTTTTAGCTTTTCCAATTTTTTACAAGTTTCTGTCAGTCTTGAGTTCTTATAGAAAAATTTTCATATTTTTATAAATTAGTTTAATATTTATTATAATTAAAATAGTTTAAATTAGGTTTAAATAATAATTAGTGTTTAATTATATAAATAGCTTATTTATTAGCACTTAGGAAATTTTATATTTTTATAAAGTTTCTAGTATATTAATGTAGTTGTAGAAAAAGTTTTATAATTGTAACTTTCCATTTAGTATTTATTAGAATTAATTTTAGTTTTATCAATTATTAATTAATAATTAGATTAAAATAGCATAATTAGTTTTTATTAATCAAAACCTTGTTTTTATATTTTTTATAGCTTTTATATGTTGTAAAGTAATTTTATAAATTTTATTAGAATTTTTACTGTTCATTTAGTATTTTTCTTAATTTAAAATAGTTAATTAGTTAATTAATGTTTAATTAGTAATTAATTAATATAAAATCCACAAAAAGACAAAAACATTTATTTTTATTTTTAAAATTAGTTTTTAGTTATTTTATAATTTTAGAAATTTTATTTTCATTTTTCTAGTATTTAATTAGTATTAAATTATATTTAAGTGTTTTAAATATTAATAATTAGTAATAATTAGTATTTAATTAATATTAAATAATTAATTAGGGTTAAAATTTATTTTAATTTTCTAAAAATTTTCTTTTATCCTTAGGTTTGTAAAAAAGTCATTTTCACCCCCTGGGTGTTTTCAGATTTCCGTTTTTACTTTTTATTTCGTACGCTTACGTTTTATTTAAACGTAACGTACGCGTTTTTAGGTTTTAATCGTTTCTGGTTTTTCCTACTTTCCCGTCTTGTTTATATAGCTTATTTAAGCTATTCTCATTGTAGATTCCGTAGTTCAATCAATCACAAACCCTTTTTCCATCCAAATTCACCCGATCACGAAACCGTTTGATTACCATTCACACCTCGTCGGGACATAACGACCCGGGGAAACACTATACTTCCACGGAGCATTGATTCTAGGCTGTTTAACTTTGTTGACCATTCCTTGGTCAATATAAGTTAGGTGGTTCAGGCTCAATCAAATGCAATTTATTGTGTGCGCTTTTTAGAGGAGGATTAAGTATCAACACATGATTGTCATGAAAGGTTAATGTACCAAAGATGTGTTTTAGTGCCTATATGGAGAATTTTATGGTAGGAATTCTTTTCGGAGTGTAATTTGTCTTTGAATGAATTAATAAAACTTAGCAATTGTTTGTCGTCATTGATAACACTATGGGTGTCAACCAATGATCTAAAATATGGGTGTGTTTTACCTTGATGATTTAGGCCAATTGTGAAGAAAGTTGCATTAAAGTGAAAGGTCGGTAAGAATTCAAACAATCCTAAAAGACTTGCGGATGTACTCTGTCATTTTTTATGCATTTATAATTTACTTATATAAGTAATAATAATTTCCTTATATAGTTCGGGTTTAGAGAAAAATTATTCTTATACATTATAAATAATCGTAAGATTAAATTTGAGTTCTACCAATTACATTTTTTTTTCTCTTTATGTAATAAAGAAACTATAGTGTAAGCATCTATGTTAATTTGGTAATTTTAATAGCACAAACTTATGAAAATACAAATTTTCAAACAAAAAAGTACATTAGTAAACATGGTATGATGGTTATTCATAATCAAGAAAATGAGTAAATCTTCAAAGCTATCTAAATATGCTACATATATTAACGAAAATACAAGTAAAAGAAATACCAGAATTACAAAACACATCGTAGATTGATAGCACGGGTTTTCAAAACTAAAAGCATATATCACTAACATCTCATGCAAGTCAAGTATCATCATGTGATTTTGCTTGAATAATAAAATATAATTTTTAATCCAAAATCATTCTCCTAAAATAATAGGTAGATTATAACATATATACATATGATTTTTTATTTTTAGTCCACTAAGTAAAACTATTCAAATTATGTTAAGTGGTTCATTTCTTTATCGATAATAATACATAATGAAAATGAAATTTTAAAAACCCTGTGCGTGCACAAGTATTATAACTAGTAGAATTTAGACAAAAATTGCGACTTTAATGAAAAGATTGAGTTTAAAATAAATTGAGTCTATTTTTCGCTTATAAAGAGATCATCTAAGCAAAGTTTTATAATACAATTTCTTTTTGTCTGAATACTAAGATTTTATTTTTTTTATATTATTTTTTTCAAAAATTAACACCACAAATTAAAATTTCATTGATGTCTTGAAAAACAGTATGGGGCTCACTATTCCGTCATTAGATATGGTGTTTAAACTTATGAATAATAAAAATTAGAAAATACGTAAGTGTAGATTTTGACATATGGTTTGTCATATTGTATCATTAGTTATAATGTCAGCGCACGTGTGAGTTTTTTTAATGATATATCTTTATTTATTAAAAAATAAATAATTTAATCTTTGTTTTACTTGAATTATAATTTTTAATTATATTTGTTTATTATTAAATATAATTATTTAAAAAGTTTAATCAGTTGCATCTTATCTATATTTTTTTTTTGTATTTATTTTCTACTTTTGTAGTATATCAACAAAACGAATTTTTAAAATTTTAAATTAAAAAATAATAATTAAAATGATACCTAATAAGGAAATAATATTTTTTTTTAATACGAAAGTCTCAACTTAGAATTTTGTTTTATTATATAATAAAAGATTATACGTTTGGAAAATAAAAAAAATAACAAGCTAAATAACTATAAACATTTAACAAATAACTGTTATCAAATAATGAACAATAAAAAAGAACACAAGAACAAGAAATGATGAAGAGATAATTCTTATTAAGTGGTAATCTAAGAGGTCACATTAGGGATGTATTTATAAGGTACAAACCCTAGTAAAATAATATGAATAGACATCACCAATAAGTCTATAAGCCCATATTTACAATACTCCTCGTTGGATATTCATCATTTATTATACGCCATAGATTGCCTCAGTAAAAACCTTACCAAGAAAAAACCCAATGGGATAAAACCTTGATGAAGGGAAAAAGAGTGCACTACGCATAATACTCCTCCTCAAATTAATGTATATCTTTCAAGCGTCAAATGCCGATCTTCCGAACCTTTTACTCAAAAACTTTTGTTGGCAAAGATTTGTTGAATAAATCTGCCAAATTTTCACTTGGGTCGAATTTTACAAACATCAATAACTCCATCCTTTTGTAGATCATAATAGAGTATTCTCTAAGTTAGAATCTCTTAATAATATACAAAGATTACTTTCCACTATTGAGTGATATGGACATTCATTCGATATATGTATTTATAACACTTCCTCTTGGATGTTCATGTGATGATTATGCCTCGTTAAAACCTTACTAGATAAAACCCATTGGAACAAAAATCTAGTGAAGGAAAAAAGAGTACATAATTCCTTCATACACTTAGGATGTTGCCTTGTCAAAAACCTCACCATAAAGCCCAGTGGGGAAAAAACCATGATCAAGGGAAAAAAAGTGCAATGCGTATTTCATTCCCATGATGATCACATCACTTGAGCTTTGTAGTTGGCGCAACACAATATCATAAACCAACTTCGTTAACATCAACATAACAAGTGTTCAACACTTGTTATTCACATATCCATAAGGATTAAATATATGTCATACATGTCATTCAAGTACATCCTTGTACTTTATACATTATCAACAAATTTAAAATAAATGGTATATTATATCATATATGACACTTTTAAGTAGATATTGTGATCATATCTTTATAAGTCAAAAAGGGGTATTTTCAACATCATGTGACCTCATAAACATGAGCGTCATATAAAAAATATTGATCATATTTCTTTAGCTTTCATGATGTATAAGGATTTCATCCTTAAAATGTTCAATTCGTAAACTAAGACAAACTTTGTCTTTTATTTCAAATTTAGTTTCAAAGCATTCAATCGCCTACATAAACTCTCAAGGAGTTTTATTGACATACCATAGTCAAATCCATATATCTTTATAATAAACTAAGAATAAGCTAAAAGATTAGATCTAAATCCACCCAAAACTAAGTTGTCTACTCCGAAGAATAGGCGCGGATTGGGTATATTTAAGGACTAGATCTAAGAAAATAAGCTAAAGAATAGCTTATTATAAGAAAAAACTAAAAATGATGAAAACTTTTTAAGAAATAAGCACTAAAAACCAGTGTTGCAAAAAAAGTTCTACAAGGCCAATTAATGGCAGCCTAGGCGCTACAAGGCCACCAACCTTGCCTATTTATGTAACAGGGTCAAACAAAAAGGTCAACCGTGGTCAACGATGGTCAATGGTAGTCAAACTTGCCGGAAACCTACAAATTTTACCAGAAGTAGCCAAAACTTACTTTAAACTTATTTTGATCACTTATAGCAACTGTTTAAATCTATTACAAGTTGTTTTGAGAAAAAATCTTGCCGGAATTACATATAACTCGCCAGAAATACACAAAACTTGGCGGAAATACCCAAAATTTGCCAAAAATACCAATCCGATTAATCACCGATTAATCCCGCCTAGACCGATTACAAGCTACAAGGTGGTCGACCGCCCGACTACCGATTCGCGATTTTTGCAACCTTGCTAAAAACTAATAAAGATTAAAGCTTTTTGTAAAAATAAGTTGTAAAAATATTTTTTAGAACTAATAATAAAAAGGTTCTGAAAAGAAACTAAATAAAGGGCAAATCGCATAAAGAGGTATCTATCTTAGGTCCAATTTCAATTAAAGGTACTACTCTTTTTTTTTCTTAATTTAAGGTACCCGACTTTTTTTTTTGGCCGATTAAGGTTTTTTTCTAACTTTCGTTAACTATTTCGTTAGTAAATTACATAATTGGTCCTTGAGTTTGTATAGGCATTTCATGTTTAGTAAATTACATGATTTAGGTTTTTTTTCTAACTTCCGTTAACTATTTCGTTAACTTTTTACGTTTTTCGTCCGTTTTTTTACGTTTTCGTCTGATTTTTTACGTTTTCGTCCGTTTTTTTCACGTTTTCGTCCGATTTTTTTACGTTTTCGCCCGATTTTTTTACGTTTTCGCCCGATTTTTCACGTTTTCATCTGTTTTTCACGTTTTTCGTCCGTTTTTTCACGTTTTCGTCTGTTTTTTACGTTTTTCGTCCGTTTTTTCACGTTTTCGCCCGGTTTTTCACGTTTTCGTCTGTTTTTTCACGTTTTCGCCCGATTTTTTTACGTTTTCGTCTGTTTTTTTACGTTTTCGTCCGTTTTTTTTACGTTTTCGTCCGTTTTTTCACGTTTTTGTCCGATTTTTCACGTTGTCGTCGTTTTTTCACGTTTTCGTCCGTTTTTTACGTTTTTCACGTTTTCGTCCGGTTTTTCACGTTTTCGTCCGCTTTTTCACGTTTTCGTTCATTTTTTCACGTTTTCATCCGGTTTTTTACGTTTCCGTCCGGTTTTTCACATTTTCGTCCGTTTTTTCATGTTTTCATCCATCTTTTCACTTTTTCTTCCAATTTTACACGTTTTCGGAAACGTGAAAAAACAGACAAAAACGTGAAAAATCGGACGGAAACGTGAAAAAACAGATGAAAACGTGAAATTACGGACGAAAACGTGAAAAGACGGGCGAAAACGTAAAAAACGGATGAAAACGCGGAAAAACGGACGAAAACGTGAAAAAACGGACGAAAACGGGAAAAAACAAACGAAAACGTAAAAAAACGACGAAAACATGAAAAAACGGACGAAAACATGAAAAAACGGACGAAAACGTGAAAAACCGGACGAAAACGTAAAAAAAACGACAAAAACGTGAAAAAACGGACGAAAACATGAAAAAGCGGACGAAAACGTGAAAAAATGGACGAAAACGTAAAAAAACGGACGAAAACGTGAAAAAAACCAGACGAAAACGTGAAAAAAACGGACGAAAATGTAAAAAAACGGGCGAAAACGTGAAAAAACGGACGAAAATCGTAAAAAACAGACGAAAACGTAAAAAATCGGGCGAAAACGTAAAAAATCGGGCGAAAACGTGAAAAAACGGACGAAAACGTAAAAAATCTGACGAAAACGTAAAAAGTTAACGAAATAGTTAACGGAAGTTAGAAAAAAAACCTAAATCATGTAATTTACTAAACATGAAATGCCTATACAAACTCAATGACCAATTATGTAATTTACTAATGAAATAGTTAACGAAAGTTAGAAAAAAACCTTAATCGGCCAAAAAAAAAAGTCGGGTACCTTAAATTGAGAAAAAAAAAGAGTAGTACCTTTAATTGAAATTGGACCTAAGATGGATACCTTTTTATGCGATTTGCCCCTAAATAAATAAAAAAATGCTTATTTGAATAAGCTATTGAAAAGTTTATCCAAAAAGCTAATCTTTTTAGTTTAAAAATAAGCTATAAGGTGGAGCTTACTTAAGACAAAAAGATATAAAGAAGAAAGCTTAAAGTAAATAAGCTATAAGAGAGCTTATCACTATAAAGCTAATCTAAATAAGCTACAATAAGCTATATAAGCTTATATAACTCAATAGATAAGTAAAGAAAAAGAAAAGAAAAGAGAGAGGAGTAGAAAAGAAAAAAGAAATAAGCTCAAGTCTTCAAAATAAATCTTCAATCTTCTTAATATTAAGCAAAAAAAGTTGATTACAATAAGCACTTGAAATAAACTAATCTATTACATTGAAATAAGCTAATACAATACGCTACTCCTACTCTAAATAATACTACTCCCACTACTACACTACTATTCTACTCCTACTATGTGAAAATTAAACCAATTCTAATGTGTGTGTATGTATCCGGATGGTGGTATATATAATGCAATGTGTGGCTAATGCTTGATGTATATGTCCTATGAGTCTAGGTGCAGCTTCAATTTACAGCCATAAGTTTTCTACGAGATTCTTCATGGATAGCTTATAATTGCTCATCATTGGCAATGATTGGGACACGTGTTGTCTTTAGAGTGGACAGAAACCTTCTAGAACATGGCATCATCGGACTGACGCGTGTCAGTCTACAATAGCGGCGCTGCCGTCTCACCTCGTACCTGCATTTATGATAACCTTGTACCAATCATTAGTTTTGGCGCCGCCGCCGCCACGTGGCAGCCTACCGGCCAATGGGTCAGGTCAACTGGGTTGGACCGGGTCGGGTCGGATCAGGTATCGAGTTAGGTGGCCACGTGGACCACTGAGGTGCTGCCACGTGGCACGCTAAATAAATACCCTAAACAGCCCAAGCCAGATTCGAACTCGGGTTATTTGCGTAGGGGGCGAAGGTGATACCCATCTGAGATGGGCATACCTTTAGTTATAGGTGTTTTGTTCCTTTTAACCCTTCTTTGAACTGGTTCGTTTATTAATAATAAAAGGGACAAATTAGATTTTGACCTGTCAATTTAAGGGGGGTATGAAAGGGTTCAAAAATAAATGAAAGTACCGTCGGACTCGTTTTTTCGTGCTCTTCCAATGGTGTGCTCGGAGAATTTTTTCGACTTCGTCTGAAAATCGATAAACGCAAAAATGCCGTCGAAACTCATCCAAAAATCACCGTTTTTGCTTTGTTTTCAAACCCTTATGTAACACCCCAACCCGATAAGGGTAGAAGTATTACGTTATGGTGACATATCAAAACAAAACACAAGCATATAACATAAGCAATACAAAAGAATATCAATGGTTACAAAGGTAAAATTTGAAGTACAAGTTACAACTGAAAACAGAACTAAATACTAAGTCTGAAAATGTACATCTCTTCCAGTCATCTCTAAATCCATAATAGCTATCAAAGTGTAGTCTTCTAAGTCCAAAATACTCTCCACCCATAACCCAGCTTCCTACTAAAACCTGCCGCAAGAAAAGGAAATGCTGCTGAGATTAAAAAGCTTAGTGAACAAATATAACAACAAAGTAATATGAAACAGAAACTAATACAGAATATGGTGTAACGGAAATAACTGAAATATATAATCAAATTAACTGAGAACAGAAATAAAGATAAAGGTAAAGGATAGTCATCTACCACGAGCCCAGAAACATATATCATATCATAATCATAATCACACATAAATCAACATATGTAGGGGAGACCTACCAGAGTTGGGAAGGAAGTGCATGCACGCAGCATCAATCACCAGATAACATATAACAGATAATAGATAATAGATAACAGATAACAGATCTAAGATGCATCCATACGCCCCCACAGAAATCAGATTGGCCAAAATAAATCATATCATAAAGTGTGCACATAATATAACAGAAAGGGGACGTGGCAGAACATCACTCTACTGCCCTAGAGTCATGTCAGAGGTGCATCACTGACACGGACATGGAACCCCCATGCCTAGCGAAATGGCTCGGTTGTCAAACTAGAGTAGGTCAAACAGAATATCATAAAATGATACAGATCATAGGTCATCGTATTAATCAGATTAGAAATACATATCAGCGGTTTCATATCATAAAGTCCAAATCAGAATGTCCAAATCAGAAGGTCAAATCAGAAAGTCCAAATCAGAAGATTCAGACGAAACAAAGGTTCATCACAGAAAATGTTCAGAAACAAAAGGGTTTCATAGCAATGGCATAGGGAACCCTAATAATGAAAGATAACAAGAGAAATGATCATGAGAAATCTTTACTGAAAAGGTCAGAAAATCTGTACCTGATTAAAATGCAAATGACAAAGAAAGAAAGGTCACACAAGAAGAGTCACGGATCACCCCGCTTCACGGAACCTATACGAATTAATAATCAAGTGTTCATGCTTAATTTGGTTATAATTCCCAATAATAGTAAATTAGGGTTTTTAACGTCCTTAAACATGTAGTAGTCAAATTAAATATCATATTATGTTATATAGAGATCATAGGTAGTTCATTTACTGTATTAAACACTTAATTAAAGATTCATTATGATTATGTTACACATATTAATGATATAATAGGCTATAAGTGTGTAATTCACCTTTTAAGAAAATACAGCTTGTATTATCAAAACATGTATCATATTTCCGGATTTTTAAAGTATACTTGTGCATCTCCTGGGGCCTTAGCAAAATTTCCCCAGGCAGGTATATATGTTTAATACCTTGTGTAACTTTCATAGAATTTTCCAGGTAGTAGAACTATAGACTAAAAATTCATTATCAAAACTAGTTCATATTTCGGATCTGCAGAAACACCCCAAAAGTTTACATTTATCACACCCATTTTAACACTTCAAAAAAATCTATTAAAATTCCAGGAAGTCACACATAACCCAAATATTATTCCTCTGAAAGGAGAGCTCCTAACTTCTTACGGTTTGAAAATGAAAAATCAAAAACTGCTACTGATTTCCAGGCATCCGAAAAACAGTTTTGACACTTAATCTTGTAAAAATCAAAAGGCTTATCTCCCAACCTCTAATCACCATGAAACTTATATTTCCAGAAAGTAGACAAGTAGTACTTATGTTTAGGCTCAAAAATCACTTAAAAACACGTTGGGATCATCAATTTACACAGCCATCAACTCGACCCAATTTCTGGACAGCAAGTTTTAAAACATAAAAAAAAAAAACCCCTAAAGTCGACTTCTCTCTAGTGTAAAAAAAAAAAAAAAAAAAAAAAAAAAAAAAAAAGAAAAAAAAAATTACGAAACCCTTACACCCTAACCTCTAATCGATCTCTGCATTCCTGCCTATCTTTTGGCTTGCTGTTGTGATCGGTTTAGTTAGGGAATCGTTCTAAGTTTTATTTAACAGACCTTCTTCGTCGGTCTGATCCTGTTGGTAAGGGTTCGTTATCTAATCGACTGATCATTAATTTATTCCCATCCTTGGTCGATTGTATTATGGCTGGTGGTTAGTTCGTTGTTATTGATTCGTTGTAAACCCTAACTTCGGTTAGGGTTTAATCTTTACTAGTGGCTGTGTTTTTTCTTGTTCTTTATTGTATGTGGAGTTTTGAGAGAAGATGAATAAAGGGTTTCTTAACACAAGCACTGCCAAATATGATATTAATGTTCGTGTTGATGGTGGTGTACTTACTGCTCGGAATGGAAGTGTTGCTCGTGGTACGCCTGATGTTCTTAATGATAACAATGTATCTGCGGGTGGGCATGTGGAGCCGGTTTCATGTGTTTCACCTTCTACTAATGCAATCGTGCTTGAACCAGGTCTCCAATCAGATAACGTGTTGAATGAATCTCAAGTGGATCCGGTTTCACTTGGTAACATTCAATCGGTCACTACTAGTGTTGGTGAGTTGAGTTCACCCTCAACGATGAACCCTAGTAATGTTAGTTTGAAGGTAGATGATGCTCCTGATTGTGGTACTCAGGAAGTGGAGCCGATTCCACTTATGTATGATGCATCTCATGGTGACGACTTGGAGCCGATTACAAGTGCTGCTATGCAGCACTTGCTATCTAATGCACATAAGAATTTTGATGATGCCATGACTGATATTCAACGGGAAATTGTCGCTAATAAGGCTTCCTCTTCAAGTGGTATTTCTAAGAAGGATACTACTAGTGGAGTAAAGTCGGTTTCTTATGTGGGTGTTGCTTCTAATGATTCTCAGAAACACGTGTCTAATTTTCGGAGATTAGAAATCAGCAATAAGAAGGATAATGTTGACCTTTCTGTCCCAATGAAGGTAGTGGAAGAGGTGAACACGCGGTTTGAAAATACTCTCTATGGATATTTCCTTGGTCAGCGCCTTGCTTTTCCTGTCGTGGATTATTATGTTCGCAATGCGTGGGCTAAGTATGGGTTACAAAAGGTAATGATGAACGCTAAGGGGTTCTTCTTCTTCAAGTTTACTTCGAAGAAAGGTGTTGATGATGTGCTTGATAATGGTCCATGGTTGATCCGTAATGTTCCTATTATTCTTAAACCTTGGACTTTGAATACCAATTTGTTGAAAGAGGATTTAACTCACATTCCGGTGTGGGTTAAATTTCATGATGTTCCTTTAGCGATGTTTTCTGATGATGGGCTTAGTTTGCTTGCTACTGTAATTGGGACGCCCAAAAGATTGGATGCCTTTACTAGTCAAATGTGCAAGGAATCTTGGGGCCGGAGTAGCTTTGCTAGGTGTATGATTGAAGTAAAGTCGGATGAGGTTTTAAAGGACAGTCTCACTATTGAGATTCCTCTACTTGATGGTACGGGTTCGACTATTGAAAAGATCCGGGTTGAATATGAGTGGAAACCACCTCGCTGTGATAAATGTAAGGTATTTGGACATACTTTGGTTGAGTGCCCTAAGGTTGTCATACCGAATGCTCAACCTACTATGAATGCAAGTGATGGTTTCCAGCCTGTTAACAATAAGAAGAAGGGAAAGCATGTTGTGTTAGGAATTAAATATTCCATAGATTAGATAGATTTGATGATCACAAAGCAAGAAGAATGAAACATGAAGAATACTGAAATGATAAGCAAAATATACTAGAATGATGGTACTGCTAGTTCATTCAAAAAAGGTACTGCTAGTGTATTTAAAGGTACTGCCAGTTCAAAGAAGGTACTGCTAGAGCAAAACAAGGTACTGCTGAAAGGTACTGCCAGTTCAAAGAATGATTCTGCAGAAGACATATTCTACTGAAGACATATTCTGCTGATGGATTCTGCTGGATCAATGAGTCACACTGCTGCTACAAGGATAATATCGAAGAAGATATTTATTTTATATGAATCATGATTATACAAAATATAATATCTAGATATTTTATGAAGTCATCAAGTTGAACACTCAAGATACAAGTTGTATCTTATTGACTTGACACATCATGAAGCAAGTGGATGACTAAAGCTTATCAAGTTGGACACTCAAGATACAAGTTGTATCTTATCTCCTTATGTTATAAAAGGAAGATTACACCATTAGATAAAAAGTGTGGTTAGATGTTAATCACCATGGTGCTTCATACTTACATATTACAACAACACCAAGTGTGTTAAAATGTAAAACACCAAAACGAGTGTGTGTGGGAACATCATACGAGGGGTATGATGAACATTAGACATGGGGTCTAATGTTGTTAGGTTTGTTTAGCCTCAAGGATCTTTGATTCCTTGTTATAGTGTAGATAACACGTACTACTAATGATCAAGTAGTATTGCGGCTAATGGAATAATAACAAACAGAAAGTTTGGCAAAAACCTTGTTGTGATAGTATTGTTTCTTTCATTAGAATATATCCTAGATCAAAGGCTTAACAGCCTTGAGCCCATAAAAGATCTCGTTAACTTATTTTAGAAGATAATGAAAAATGTATTACGTAAGTCTAAAATAAGCTTTTCACAGTTGGTATCAGAGCGGGGGGCTCTCGATATAGGATATTAAAAGGTTTTGGTTTCATTCTTCTTGCTTTGTGATCACAAAGCAAGAAGAATGAAACATGAAGAATACTGAAATGATAAGCAAAATATACTAGAATGATGGTACTGCTAGTTCATTCTTAAAGGTACTGCTAGTGTATTTAAAGGTACTGCCAGTTCAAAGAAGGTACTGCTAGAGCAAAACAAGGTACTGCTAGTACAAAGAATGATTCTGCTGAATATGGATTCTGCTGAAGACAGATTCTGCTGATGGATTCTGCTGGATCAATGAGTCACACTGCTGCTACAAGGATAAAATCGAAGAAGATATTTATTTTGTATGAGTCATGATTATACAAAATATAATATCTAGATATTGTATGAAGTCATCAAGTTGAACACTCAAGATACAAGTTGTATCTTATTGACTTGACACATCATGAAGCAAGTGGATGACTAAAGCTTATCAAGTTGGACACTCAAGATACAAGTTGTATCTTATCTCCTTATGTTATAAAAGGAAGATCATACCATTAGATAAAAAGTGTGGTTAGATGTTAATCTCCATGGTGCTTCATACTTACATATTACAACAACACCAAGTGTGTTAAAATGTAAAGCACCAAAACGAGTGTGTGTGGGAACATCATACGAGGGGTATGATGAACATTAGACATGGGGTCTAATGTTGTTAGGTTTGTTTAGCCTCAAGGATCTTTGATTCCTTGTTATAGTGTAGATAACACGTACTACTAATGATCAAGTAGTATTAGGGCTAATGGAATAATAACAAACGGAGAAGTTAGAAAAACCTTGTTGTGATAATATTGTTTCTTTCATAGAATATTCCGTCAATATTATCATCATGCTCGTAATAGCCAAAATCCTAGATTAAAGGTGTAACAACCTTGAGCCCATAAACGATCACGTTAACTTATTTTAGAAAAAGGTATTCTGTAAGTCTAAAATAAGTCTTTCCACATGTTGCTTCGACTTCGGGTAAAGGAGGGTTTACTAAACCAGTTGTGGGTAAGAAGTTTCAGTATCAACCCAAACAGACTCCTCCTGAACCTAAGAATGTTGGTGGCAATAAGAAGAAGACTCCTGATGTGGCTAGTTCTAGTGGTACAACGATCTTTACATCTAACCAGTTTGATGCTCTTAATATGGATGATACGGATACGTTTGGTATTCCTACTGATGACACCAACATGGATGTGGATGCTGGCTGTACAATGGAAGTTAATGAGGATGCGTTGGTTAAGACTGGTACTACATCACAAGAACCCCTTGTGATTGATTTAATGGAAACTAAGGAAGGTGGTTCTACTCCTATAGTTGAGAAAATTAGTAAGCTTGAAAAGCTACTTATCGATGGGAAAGCTACCCTCTTGGATGATAAAGGTGTTCCTATTCCGTCTGCATCTGCCAATAAGAGGGCTAACCCATTCTCTAAGGTGGGTGATATTGTGGTTACTGATAGTGATGAGGAGGAGGTTCTTAACACGTTCGACGAATCAGCAAATCTTTTTGGTGGTGGTCATGAGCGTGAAGATGAGTTGGATGACTATGATGATTACTCGAAGCAAATTTCTGATCTTCCAGGGGAATTGGATGCTCTTAACGCCATTTATGGCTTTAATCTCCAAGGTCGTAGGAAGTAGGTTATATTTTTGTCCGAGTCTTTAAATGGTTTGTTTTCTTGTCTAGAAACTTGGAAGTATCTTGTTATGTAAGCCTTTCGCCTATGTAACGGGCTGAGATATGAAAACCACTCATATCCGTTGTACTTAAATGTTTTTTTTGAGTAATATATTTACCGGGTCGTTGACCTTTTACCCAAAAAAAAGTTTTAAAACATAAACATTACAATCCTAACTCTTTTAAACCATCTGACCCATCATTAATTCCTAGGGTTTCTCCAGGTTTTAGTAGCCTTATTAAATGTCATATTAATGAACTTATTAGGGTTTTAACAACACGAATTAGGGCTGCAACACAAGTGTGAGTCGAGCACAATTAAATCAAGGGTCGATGTGGCTGAAATAGAAAAGAAAGTATATATAGGTCGATTAACAGATTATACGAGTTCTTATCTATGATTTCTAGTGAGGTCATGAATGTCGAATGCATGCTTTCTTTTTCTTTTTAGCCGATTCACAAAACAATAAAACCATGACATGTTTAACATATTAAGCATCAAAAGAAGGGAAAGAAAGAAACAAGACGGATTAGTGTTACCCTTGAGGTTATACTCGACATAATCAGATCAAGGACGAGAGATTCAACCCAAAAAGGAAAACCGAGCAAACCAACTCTCCCTTGTTTCGATCAGTAGCCAAGACACGATCAATCAAACACCTCTTTTCCTCCTTCTTTGGTCTCGACAGAAAGAAACAAGCCAGAAAAAATGTAGCCTATAATTTTTGGGTTAGGGTTTTCTGAACTTTTTGGAGCGTACAAAATTGTGACAGAAAAATAAAAGCCGTATCCTCTTATTGTTGTAGTGTGGGTCGACATGGGCCAAAAGGCCAAGGAAGATATATGGGCTCAATTTAGTTATTTGGGTCCTCTTGTTGTTATTTGTTTGTGAAACGAAAAGGAACGGCCCAAAATAAATAAAGATAGGTCCCAAATTATTTTATCAGAGTCTACTTATGATTGATCCATACAACCGCGCCACTTGCCAAGCCTTCAGTCCAAATAAGCAGCAACATAAGCAATTACTCTGTACGTGAGAATACATGCTAAAAGTCAGCTAACGCTGGTGAGTTCATAGGTTTTGACACAAAATACTTCGTAAAGACTAAACCAATACTCAACAATTTACTCTACATAAACGCATTTCATATTCAAAGCCAAAGTATATTCCTATAGGTGCACACTATAGATCTATGTCGCACTAGTTGTTTATTATACCTCTGCACAGGAGTAGACAGAATAAAATAATACTACACTTGCAGCCCTCAAATCAAATCCTCAACAAAAGCAATATTATGAACGACAACAAGACCATGAATTAAACAAGACCATGACACAATCGATAAATCAAAGCATTATTTCAAATAATCATTGCAAATATCCAAATAATTGACCAATAAAATAAAGTGACGACGAGCATGTATTCTCTCCCAAAACATTTAGAAAAATGACAAAAGTAGGAGCCATGAACTCACCTTAAGAAGTAGGCGAGAAATGGTACAATAGCAAAAAGAGACGACGGTAGCCAGAATGTCAATGCACTGCGGACCCGCGCAACCTAATGAAATTAGTTCGTTTTAATATCTAATTCGAAACGTATAAACTTTTAAAAGTTAACTATTTTCAAGAAATACTCATTTTAAATCTCAAAATCTATCGTTATATCAATTTATTAATGTTTGGTATCATTTGTGTGTGCGGTGAGGATACGACACTGACTCTAGTGAACTCACACCAAAGTAACGACCAAAACATAGACGACTCAAAAGACTATGTCGGGGTCAAGTAATATTAGTTAAAGTTTAATAAATTACCCGAACGAATTGTCGGGTCCTTATCGAATTCGTCAACTCGATAAGCCCAATAATTCCTTCGTCCCATTTATTATCCCAACGCTAAATCACGTTAACCATTGAGTTGTGAGGATAGATTACCCACTAATAACTTTCCTCCGACATGCTTATTGGACCCTTATTAGACTCGTCAGCCCAATAAGTCCGATAACCATGAGGGTCGGACATATTAATGTTAACCAACCCGTAACTCGACATTCATTTAATATAAACCTTATTATTACTAAACATGGTATTTCTCAATAAACGTGCCCTCGAAACATTTAATAACTCGTTCATATTTAATTTCATATCATTTCATTTATTATTTCCATAAAATATTAAATAACATTTTTATCGTTATTTAACATTTCCTCCTTAGTTAAAAAATATTAAATAACGTTTTATTGTCACTTAATATTTCATTTTTAATCAGGTTATATTAAATTAATGTTTTATCATCATCTAATATTTCTTTTTAACTTTTAAAATGTTAAGTAATGACTTTACTCGTTATTTAATATTTTCAAGTTATAGTATTTATATAGGTGTCATTAAATGTCCAAATTCTATTTATATTTTCACGAGTCATCTCATGTTTCGAGTCCGTTTACGAGTTTATGTGACTCGGGTTAACAAGTCAACTTAATAGTCCAAATGATAGTCAAATGTCATTTTTGGCTTGTCGAGGCCACACGAGACTACAAAGTCTCGTCGAATCTTGACGTGGCTCAAAACATCTACAAATATATCAATAATTACTTCCATAAGAATAATAATGCCGCAAATCAATAACGACCGACAAATATATCTAACCTAATATCCGTCATTCTAATCACTACATTAATATTAACAATAACATCACCTCAACATCGATACCTTGCCGAGATACTAGTGGTCTCGGCCTCTATCTTCTCGGCACCAAACCCAAACGGCAACAATATCAATAACGACAACAACACAACGACAACAACAATGACACCACAACGACAACAATAATACCCCGACGACAACAACGACATTACAACAACAATAATAACATCACGACACAACAACAACAATAATCCTCACTACTGCCGAGACCATAGTGGTCTCGGCCTCGACTCTCGGCTATGACCCAAACGACCAAACGGACCACAATAATCATGGCCGTGAGTTTAAAACTCACGGCGTGCCCATAACTCGATCATAACCACAACGACGACAACAAAAATTTAAAAAGAAATTATACAAAAGCCTTATTAAACTTTTTACAAAACCTTATTTTTTTTTTATTAAACCCAAACCCTAAAACGAATTTAATACAACTCATTTACACAAGTTTTATATCCCCACCATCGGACATGAGGTCGTGGATGGTGGGTCTCACCTTCTTGGACTCGTGAATCTCTAGATCTATGAAAATAGGTGATGGTGGTGCTGGATGTGCGGCTGTGGAGGCGCGTATCGGGTGGTGGTGATGGTTCTTGGCGCGTGTAGTGGATAGGAATGATGGGAAAGTCACAAGGGACAAGATGGTTGTGGCGGTGAGGTGAGGTTGTTGGCGGTGGCAGCTCGATTGGCCGAAAATGGAGATGTAGGGGTGGGCGGCTATTTTGGAGAGAAGGGTTATCAAAACCGTAAGTCTAAAATAAGGTGGTTTGTATAGTGCTCCCATGGACTTGCAGAGAAACCCTAGCACGCCCACAGGGACCAAGATGCAAATTTTTCTTATATTTTTAACGAAACGCCATCGAGACCCAAAAATAGTGTTGTAAATATTTCCCGAGTATTTAAAAGTTATACCATTGACTTTAAAACTATATTTTTAATTTGTGTCAACCAAATTAATTAAAATTCACGTTTTATTCATTATTGTGCCATTCCGCGAGTGCTATATTCTAGACTGCGACGTATACTCAAGTAACTCAACAAAGCATAAATAGAAAGTATATCAAGACAAATATAAAATAAACCCGAAAATTACCGGTTGTCACAACATAATAAAACATTCCAAACATATTTGCAATATAATTTAACATATTTCATGGTTATTAGTCTGTTTTAGTGTGTTTTCCGGTATAAAAATGATGTGTGTTTAAGCGCATCATGGTTGTATCACCACTCGAATATAAATATAAATATAAATATATGTTTATATTTACTTAACAACACAAACAAAGAATCTTCGTTTTGGTGTAACTATATGACAAGTTGTATTTTGATGTGTAAAAGACACATCGGTAACTATGACAGGTTGTATTTTGATGTGTAAGAGACATGTTTGCAACTTGTATTTGAATATTATGATTAGGCTGGATATTATGGTCACCACTTTCACTAGCTTTACGTGAGCTTTGCATCACATCACTATTCATCACACCACCAAACTCACCTCTTTTTATATTTTATGGTCACCACCTAACGAAAAATATAAAAATATCAATTTATACCAACATATATCACAAATCAAATAAATAATAATAAAAACCCCAATGAGAGCTCACAATTTTTTGGTTGGAATAAAATAAATAAATAGATGTACAACCTGAAGTTTAAAAGTAATAGTCCTCCAGCCTCAATGCGGATTATATGGTTTGTTTGTGTAGTGGTTAAGATTTATGTGAATAACATAGTTACTATTAGCATGATTAAGGTTTCTGAGAAGCTAGTTTAAAATGTTATCCATTAAAATTTAGGTAATGATACATTTAAGAAACAAAGAAATAACCACACTTGATCATGTCTTGGTAAATTAATGATCTTTTTCTTGTCTTACAATCTGATATAACAAATAGAATCATTTGGACTTTATTAAATATATATTTTGCAAAAAGACAGGTTTTCTTAATTAAATCATAAATGCAACTTTTGTGATCTTTGTTTATCTCAACTTGAATAAAAGAAGGATCATAAATGCAACTTTTGTTTGATCAGTATGAAACATTATTTTATTTGACCAAATAAGTGGTTTTTATGTCTCCACGTTATTCAAAAATTTTATTTCCACAAAAACACAGTTATTACGATTGTCTTGTTGATCATTGCTCTAGAAATTAAAGGTTATTCATCTCATCCAGTGCTTCATACAATCCTTCAACAATAACTTTAATGGCGTCTACTTCAACTTCATTTGTTCAAAAGAGCTTCAAGTATGATATTTTTTTAAGTTTTCGAGGTGAAGACACTCGTAACACCTTTGTCGGCCATCTTTATAAAGCTCTTGAGCGAAATGGAATTCAAACTTATAAAGACGATGAAAAAATTGAAAAAGGGGAAACGATCGACACCCAGCTTATGGAATCCATTAAAGACTCAAGATTCTTCATCATTGTGTTCTCTAAGGACTATGCAGGTTCGTCTTGGTGCTTAGATGAGCTTGTCAAGATTATGGAGTGCCTGAAGGCGAGTGAGCAGACTGCTTACCCAGTCTTTTTATGATGTGGAGCCCACGGAAATCCGCAACCAAAGTGGGGCGGTTGAAAAAGCTTTTGAAAAACATGAAAATAAAGAAGGTGTTGGGAAATGGAGGAAGGCTTTAAAAGAAGTAGCCGATCTGGCTGGGTGGGAGTCGAAGAAGACTGCTAATGGGTAATTATTCGTAATTTGTTTGCTATATGACTTAATGTTAGATTTTCTTGATGATTAGTAATTAGTTAGATCTTCTTCATTGTTACAGGGATGAATCCCAATTGATCCAAATAATTGTTGATGATATTTTAAAAAAGATAAGTTCCAACAATTTGAGTATTGACGGAAAGTTAGTAGGCATGGAGATACAAATCGAAGCTTTGCTTTCATCTTTAGAACTTGATGCTCCCGGTGTCCAAATGATTGGGATATGGGGGATGGGATGTGGATCATGTGGTGGGAAAAAAACTTTGGCCACAACTGTTTTTAACCAAATATCCCATCAGTTCGAAGGAAGCAGCCTTGTTGATAATGTAAGGGAGGTTTCAAAAAACTCGTTATCCGGTTTAAAGGAGCTGCAGAAACAAACCCTCAATGATATTTTCAGCGACCATTCCATTACTGTTAGTAGTCTTTCTGGCGGTAAAAACAAGATGGTGCAGATGATGCGTCGTAAAAAGGTTCTTGTTGTACTAGATGACGTTGATAGCATTGCACAACTTGAGGAGTTAGCAGGTGGACCTAACTGGTTTAAATCGGGAAGCAGAATTATCATTACCACACGAGATAAGCAAGTTCTGTCTGCCCACGGAGTGAAGATCATTGACGTAAACCTATTATCGCGTGCGGAAGCGATTTGTCTCTTGAGTAAGTATGCATTTAAAAGAGATATTCCGATTGAAGGGTATGAAGAGCTTTCAAAAGAAGTTGTACAATACGCTGATGGTCTTCCATTAACGATCAAAGTTTTGGGTTCACTTCTTTGTGGTCAAAATGTGCCTCAATGGATAGATACCCTAGAAAGACTAAAAAAAATTCCATTGAAGGCAACTATGGATAAATTGGAACTCAGCTATATCGATCTAGAGGAGGATCATAAGGAAATATTCTTAGATGTTGTATGCATACTCAAAGGTTGGAAGAAAGAGAAAGCAATAAGAGCACTTGAAAGCTGCGGATTTAGTGCTCGATTTGGTTTAAGAGTTCTTGAGCTGAAATCTCTTATAACTATTTCTGAATATGGCAGGTTGGATATGCACGACCATATAGAAGAAATGGGTAGGAATATTGTTCGCCGTGTGAACCCAAGTCAACCTGAGAGGCATAGCCGGTTATGGATCAAGGAGGAAATTGTAGATATGTTGGCTAATGATTTGGTAAGTATCAAGTTATTTTGGGTTTTAGTAGACTAAAAAGGGGGTATACTTTTCTAAAAGTTCAATTTAGGGCTTTTGGGTCATTTGACATGGGTTCAGGGCTTCAGATATTAAAACCCATGTTTGTTTAAAAAGCTACTCTTAGTAATTGGGTTTTAATATCCAAAATTTTCTTACTTCAAAAATATACCACTGTGGCAGGTTTTCTAAAATTAGTAGGCCCATTCATTTTTTGTGTGTCTCTATCCTATTTCTATTATATCATTCTTATAAAATAATTATTTTTAATAATTTATAATATTTTCTCTTTATTCATATTTTATACATAATAACTAACCCAAATCCTAATGTCAAATTCAAAATACAAATTCAAATTCTCCCGCAAACCAAATGGACCCTTAGTTATTGTAAAAAAGTAAGGATAAAATAAAAAATAAAAGTATAATAAAAAGGATATAACCAAATATTTGAAATATGAGGCTAAAAATATTTTTATATTTTTTAGAGAATCTATCTATACTACTTATAAAGGAAAAATGGTCAAAGTGGAAAAGTGAAAAGTCAAGGAATGTGAAATGTTGAAAAAACTTATTAAATGAAATTATGAAATGTAATTAATACTCTTATTAAAACACTCTATTACTTAAAAGTACAATGATTTATACACATTGTACAACCAATTAATACAAATCACAAACCGGGTTAACCCGGGACGCTTCAAACCCGACGGGTTGAACCGGTTTAATTTGACCCGTTTTCGACCCAACCTAGCAAGTTGACCTGCTTTAAATCGACCAAATTTTCGACCGGAACGGTTCAACCGGTTGAACCACCCGGGTGGAACCGGGTTTCAAAACATTATGTTTAATTCCAAATCTTCAAATTTTTATTATTTTTCATTTATAACCAATTAAAACAATTAATACAAATCACAAACCGGGTTGACCCGGGACGCTTCAAACCCGACGGGTTGAACCGGTTAAATTTGACCCATTTTCGACCCAACCTAGCAAGTTGACCCGGTTTAAATCGACCAATTTTTCGACCGGAACGGTTCAACCGGTTGAACCAGCCGGGTGGAACCGGGTTTCAAAACATTATGTTTAATTCCCAAATCTTCAAACTTTTATTATTTTTCATTTATAACCTACTAGACGAGTACCCGTGCATAGCAACGGGATTTTATAGCGACAGATAGTTTATTGATAAAAAAAAGTTTATAAGTTATAAATAAAAAATAATAAAAGTTTGAAGATTTGGGAATTAAACATAATGTTTTGAAACCCGGTTCGACCCGGGTGGTTCAACCGGTTGAACCATTCCGGTCGAAAAATTTGTCGATTTAAACCGGGTCAACTTGCTAGGTTTGGTCGAAAACGGGTCAAATTAAACCGGTTCAACCCGTCGGGTTTGAAGCGTCTCGGGTCAACCCGGTTTGTCATTTGTATTAATTGTTTTAATTGGTTGTATTTAATTTGGTAGATATAAAGTTTGAAGATTTGAGAATTAAACATAATGTTTTGAAACCCGGTTCGACCCGGTTGAACCATTCCGGTAGAAAAATTAGTCGATTTAAACTGGGTCAACTTGCTTGGTTGGGTAAAAAACGGGTCAAATTAAACCGGTTCAACCCGTCAGGTTTGAAGCGTGAACCGTTCCGGTCAAAAAATTAGTCGATTTAAACCGGGTCAACTTCCTAGTTTGGGTCGAAAACGGGTCAAATTAAACCGGTTCAACCCGTCGGATTAGAAGCGTCCCGGGTCAACCCGGTTTGTCATTTGTATTAATTGTTTAATTGGTTGTATTTAATTTGGTAGATATATTTTTAATTGGTTGTACAATGTGAATAACTCATTGTACTTTTAAGTAATGAGGTGTTTTAATAAGAGTATTAATTACATTATTTTTCTCTCTCATATGACCAAGTGTTGAAACTCAACATTTCACTTTTACCATTTTTCCATTATAAGTAGTATAGAAGATAAATTTTTTTTATCAATAAACTATCTGTCGCTATAAAATTCCGTTACTATGCACGGGTACTCGTCCAGTCTTACAAAACAAAATTTTATTTTATGATATATACAAAATATCTTCCATGTCAAATACTAATCCTTTAATTTCAAAAAAATACTAATCCTTTTTCTACAGTATTATTTTGTCACTGTAATAATACACCAACAATCATCAAACTCATCTACCATCACCCAACAAGCCAACCACCACCCGCGCCACCAGATCACCACCAAACCAACTACCCCCGGAAACCACGACCACCACCTTCAATTTCACAAAAACCCAAAAATCCCCAAATTTAACCAAATTCCTCTAATTTAATTGAAAAAACAAAATTACCCAAATTTTGTAATAATTAGAAACCCTAACCTAAACATTTTTCATTTGAATTGGAGAAATTAACTTCACATTTTGTTTTGTAATGAAACAAATCTCATCATGGTCTCTACTGCTTTTTGAATTACCTACAGGGTACCCAAGCCACACAATGTATATCACTGGATGCACTGGATGAAGATGCAGAGGAATTCAATTTTGAAATTTTAATGAAGGGTCTCGCAAACATGAAGGAACTTAGATTTCTTTATGTGGTTTCCCCATTGGTAAGTGAAGAGGAAGTTAGGAACTGGAAGTTTGATGAAGATAGTCTACACCTTCCAAATGCCTTACGATTTCTGAAGTGGGAATGTTATCCTTTTTCAAGTTTACCAAAAACATTTCAACCAAAAAATCTTGTTCGACTTGAAATGAGTAACAGCAATATGGTTAAATTTTGGAAAGATGGAGAAGAAAAGGTACATAGAATAATGAATGGTTGATTATTTAATTGGTAGTTTTATCTTTTGTTAGTCATTACACCAATTAACATTTTATCTTTCCATTTTTTGTTGCTTTTGACAGGCTTGTCCAAAGCTCAGGTTCCTAAAGTTCACCGGTTCAGGGTTGACGACCCTTGACCTTAGTGTGGCTCCGAATCTTGAGACACTAATTCTTGACAATTGTATTTTTCTGGTAGAAGTTCATTTCCAGGTTACTCCAAATCTAAGGGAGTTAGATATCTTTAGTTGTTATAAATTAAAAAAATTACACATACCTGCTGAATGTCCAAAACTCAGATCTCTCTACCTCCGTAATTTATGGGACTTGGAGACCCTTCACCTCGGGGTTACTCCAAATCTTGAAAGCTTGGATCTTTATGATAGTCCTTGTTTGTTTGAAATTAATGCTCCTGCATTATGTCTGAAAAAGCTTCTCCACTTACACATCAGTGATTGTGGGAGTTTTGAATCCTTTAAGTTTGACAAAAAGCTTGATTCACCTGAGGTTGCTACTTTATCTGAGTTACATCTGATTGCAGATCATAGTACTTGGACAGACTTTCAGTTTTCCTATCATTATAAAGAAGACCGAGCTTCAGCTTTTGGAAATCTTGAGAGGCTTATTTCTCTAGGTTTCGGTGCTTGCTTAAACGTTGATTCTTTTTCATATATTATCTGTGATTTACAATGTTTAAGAAAGCTTACACTTGAAGGCAATATTCATGAAGCGCTCATGAACCTTGACCGGTTAGATTGTCTAGAGGAGCTAACTTTGCGGTCTACATATATTGAAACTCTTCCAGATAGTATTTGTATGTTGAAACATCTGAAATCTCTCGAACTTGAGTCATGTTTGTTTCTTGAGGAGTTACCTGTGGATATTGGAAGATTGGAATGTTTAGAAAGTCTAATCCTATCCAAGTGTACACTTCTACAAGATTTGCCGAACATCATTTACAAGTTGAAACACCTGAGATCTCTTGAAATCAACTCTTGTTGTCTTCTTGAGAAGTTACCCGAGAATATTGGCAAATTGGAATGTTTAGAAAGGCTATTCATCATGAGGTGTGCACTTTTACGAGACATTCCGAGCAGCATCTGTAAGATGAAACGTCTGAAACATTTACATCTATTCAGTTGTATTCAATTTGAGAAATTGCCTGAGGAACTTGGACATTTGAAATGTTTGAAAGAGTTAAACATACAAGGTACATGGATAAGTCATCTTCCACAAAGCATTTTTGGGTTGAAAGGTCTGCGTATTGTTGGGGATAGATGGTTTCTTGAGTCATGTGGTTTGACACCCAAAACACGTAGAATCTCATATGATCATGATGAAACGTTCTGCCACATATAGCCATATATCAGAGGCCAAAAGGAGCCACAAATAAGTATTATAACAGGTACTTTCTCTATTTTTGTTATAATTGTATTACTTAAATCTAAATTTTCATATTTTTATGACAGTCATTAATGTTTTAAACAGTAGGAAATTGTCGAGTTACCTGTGGATATTGGCAGATTGGAATGTTTAGAAAGTCTAATTTTATCCAAGTGTACACTTCTACAAGATCTTCCACATAGTATTTGTGATATGAAACGTCTGAAATCTTTAGAACTTACTCATTTTATTCAAGTTGAGAAATTACCTGAAGAAATTGGTCGTTTAGAATGTTTGAAAGATTTATATATAACATGTACAGGCATAAGTCATCTTCCGCAGAGCATACATGGGTTAAAAGGTCTGCGAATTTTCGAGGACAGAGGGCTACTCAAGTCAACTGGTTTGTGTCTTTTTAGGATACGAAGAACCTCTGATGAGTACGAGATGTTCTGCTACATCCATGAATAATACAGGCCCATAGGAGTGAACACATACAGAAGTATTCTAACAGGTACTTCCTCTATTTTTTGTACTAATTGTATTACTTATTACATGCTAAATAGTCTATGTGCATTGACAGTGCTCAATAAATCATAACTCTAATAATTTGTTAATAATTTTTATTTCAGTTTGATCTTGTTAAAGTTCACTCCTTAACATTCAACAATTAATTTGTATAACTTGAAACACACGTATGTTCTGAATTTGTTATCCTTTGAAAATGTTTTATTGTCAGAACATGCTTTTTTACTCCAAATCTTGAGATGCTAAGAGTCTGCGTTTTTCCTGATTTGGTCGAACTTCAGATTCCTGCTGAATGTCCAAAGCTCGTTAATCTCGACCTCAGTTATTGTGTTCAAGTGGCGAAATTGCCTGAGGAAATTAAATGGTTAGAATATTTAAAAGAGTTGGATATCACTGGAACACGCATACGTCATCTTCCAAAGACTATTTTTAGGGTGAAAGGTCTGCGGATTGTTGGGTCTAGACGGCTTCTTGAGTCATGTGGTTTTACATCCGAGATAAAAACCTGTAATCATCAAACATTCTGCTACATATAAAGCCGTGAATATCACAGGCACTAAAAGCAGAAGTTCCCTGTACCATGGTTGAGTGATGATTTTGAACATCTCCAAAGGCCCAAAGAAGTCACTGCGTTAAGAACTTTTTTAACAGGTACTTTCTCCCTTCTCTATAAATTGTCTTATGTTTGATGAAGATTGCAATTATTTCTGTGTCGGATGTAAATGATGTTCCTCACCTTGTCTGCAGGTGGTGCACCAGTTGTTCTTGTTGTTATTGCTTCTGGTCGTATTGATGTTACTTTTGCTAAGAAGAATAGAAAGATTCATTCTATTTCATGGGTCTGATCGTCTGAGTGTCCTGATCAAGCTAGAGGTAAATTTTTCTCAGTGTCAATGAGAAAACACACATCTAACTTAGACTAGAAACTATCATACATTAGTTCATCTTGGTTTTTTACTTTTTTTGTTTGTACTGCATTTTGGTTTTATTTGTTCACGGTTTACACAATTACATGACATACTGAAACTGAGGTTAATCTCCGCCCTCAATAGTTTGGTTTCAGCTAGCCGTTTAAAATCAAAGTACAATATATGTCCAAGGAATCAAGTCGGTAATACTAGTGTAATACTAGTTATAAATAAATTTAAGAAAAGTTGACTTTTGAGTCAAACTATTGAAGAACATATATTATAAAGTGTTTACTGCTACTGAGAAAAGCTACTAAACATGTTTCAGGAATACGAAGTTACTTCAATGCCAATCGTTTGCGAATAGCCATTTTCCGACATAATTTGAAGCCGGGAACAACAGAAGAAGCTAACATATAAATCCACATTACTTCTTGTTCCATGTAGAAAAAATGGTGTAAAGATACAAGTAAAATGGTGGGGTTTGACTGGCTTTTATGGAAGTTACTGAACATTTTTCAGTACTAACAGAATATCGGAACATGATTTTGAAGCTTGTAACATTCAAGGTTTGAATTAAGGTTTTACCCTCCTAGGCAAGGTCTCAAGTTCGAGTCTTGTCTAGGGCGATAGGGGTTTCCTCCCGCGTGCGTAAAGGGAAGGGTGCCATTGCCTTCTGGGCTGGACCTAACCTGGTTGTGTGGGCTCGCTACGCCTTCTGGGCTAGGGGCCATGTAGCCACAATTGTCGTTCAAAAAAAGAATAAGTATATGCTTGATGTTCAGCTTACAGAGTTGACTTCTTCAGAAAGTCAAACTAGTATCTTGATGAAAATACTTTGTACTTTCATTTTCGCAACATTGTGTTTAATTACGAGTAGTAATACTTTCAGAACTAATGAACAAGAAACGTTATAGCCAAAATGTTCAATAACTAGTTATTCCTGTCAATCGTCGATATTTTACATATGAAGTTATCAATCTCAGATACGTGGTTATTATATGAATGGAAGGTAGCTTTCTCCTGATTGCAGATTGTAAGTTATCAATGAACTCGAAGTAGATTATCAGTTTCATGTGTTGGCTATTCAATAGTTTGACTTTCCTTATTATGCATTATTATATCGTAACCGATTGATCGACCTGAGATGTTGGCTATGCATGTAAGGCTGCATTTTGCATGTTGAAAGGTGTTTGATTTTAAATAATTTCAATTCATGAAGTTTAGCTAACAGAGTTGACTTTTTTCAAAGAGTCAAACTCTGTTCTTGATGAAAAAGGAAGGATTATTTTGATATGATTTTTGATATTATCATGTGAAAAATAAATACATCAGTATTTCACAAGTGATTGTATTATCATTAACCAGTTTAAAACTTTAAATTGCTATGGAATCTTTAAGCATGATATATGTTGACTTTTGAGTCAAATCATTGACTTTTAACAACTTACACTGCTTTTGTTTGGAACAATAGTTAACAAGAAAAAACAAAGTCAGAAGTAAGTCTTATCCCACATCACCTGATGAAGACAAACTGATGGGAAGAAGATCTTATAAAAACTGATGTAGACTCATATTTCGGATTATATGGCTAGTTTATTGAATGATTGGCACAAAGGAAAATGACCCGAACACGCGAAATAAAAGCAAGTCTTTACATCATCTTTTAGATATTAAAAATCAAAGATTATAGAAATGAAAAGTTAATGTACAAAATACGAGTCGAATTGATTATGTAATTTATATAGTTTTTGCAAAAGAAGAAACAAAAGAGGATGCTTGTCCCACATCACCCAAACTATCAACATTTACATACCTTTTTGTCCCAATAGTCTGGGCTATTAATGAATTAATAGTTCTTCTTATCTAAATTATAAAACATAATTTTGAATATAAACTCCATTTCAATAAGCACATAATTGATTTTCTTGTAAATGTATTATCTCTTTAGGAAAGATGAGTTTATAATTATTATTTGTTTATGTAATATAATTAACAAGTTAAAAAATTGATTTGCAAGAGTATTTGTTTTTTATTCATCATATAACGTTAGAACTATTGTAAGTGTTTTACAAACGTATTCGTACCACGTATTCGTACCACGTATTGAGTTAAATCTTGATCCACCTCAATCTGGTATTAGGTTCAAAGAATCTCGTAACAACTGTGGTACCTACTAACTTATACAATATCTCAATTTTTTATTATTTTGAAAACGTAAGATTTGGTTTTCTTAGTGTAAGTAAGTTTTTTCTGTTAACATTGTTAATTATGTTTACCAACAATGTCCTATCTTGGTAATTGTACTTTTCATAAGCATGATGATGTGTTATTTATACCTTTTTTTGTAGTGGATATGTTTGGTTATTCGCTTTATTAGAAGTCATCTTTTATACTGGCTATAACTGGGCTTAACGATTTACATTAGAAGAAGGTGTATTTTTTTTACCCTAACATAACTAACTCAAATCGTTTTTAGACCCAATACTTTTTTTAGTTCATAGGTAGGAAGCAAACCAGATTGAGGTGGATCAAGATTTAACGTCTTCATTGATATCGTTTACAAGTATGCATTATAAAAATCAAACAAAGAGGATTTCAGCCGGTTTTAGCTCAACATCTAACAAAATGACTTTAGAAATGAGCATGGTTTTAGACCAACATTTATACAACAAATGGCTTCAGAAGGAGGTTCAAGTAAAACATCTATAAACACAAACCACAAGTATACATTCCATAGACTACTCGAAACCAAGTTTACTAACAAAACGAGGAACAAGACAAGCAAAGCGAATGTACATAAATAAGGAAAATATCTAATGGTTCCCGAAGAGCATGTTGCCTTACCCACCACTACTGACAACGGAGACATATGACGAAAGCTATAGTGTGCCGTGACTGAAACGTGTTTTCAAACACTGTTATGATGGGATTGAATGGTAAATGGTGTTTGTATATTTCAGAATTTCAACAAAGAGGATAAACTTGTTAGTTTTATAGACGATAAAATAATAGTTGTGTGTTAGGATCGAACTCGAGATCGCGGGATTGCACACTTTACGTATGAAGAGTAAAAGAATAATTATTTATAAATGTTATATGTAATTATTAATAAACACAAAACTAGTAACGACCGTTAGTATTTAACGGAGAATGACTAACGACCGTTAGACGAAGATTAGGAAAGTAATACTTGTGAATAATTGGAAACAATAGAAGGTTCCGGAATCCCTCTTGGGGGTGCACAATCGATCGGCCAAGGGAGGGATCCCACCTCCTTTGTGCCTTGAGCTCCAAGTTTCAACAAGTATATAAACACCTCATGGGTTATTGTTTTCTCATAACTTGTACACACATAATAGGTATTTACTTTCTCCTTCTCTTATCCCTAAAATTGATCCAACCTCAATCCCTTCCAAGGGATTCGATTTTCATAAGCTAATGGTTTATGGATCTATTTTTCTAAACTCTGATAATTAATTTTGGACCTACTGTTATGTTATTTTGGGCCTGACTCTGAATGATGTTGGGATAAATGTAAACCTTAAAACCCCGTTTTGGTTGTGTTTTTATTATGTTTACTTTATCTCGTTCTATATTGTCTTGTGTTGGATACCAATCTCCGTAGCACCCCGAAAGCTTGTTGAGTCTTCCGCTGTATCAAATTTTGGGGGTGTTACAACTCACGTTGTGCTCAAACCCAAGTTCTACAGGAAAATTACACGTATTAAATAAAAATATTAAAAATATCAAATCTCAGATAGTCTAAACTGTTTCTAGGTCTTTGTTATCATGTTTAACCGTAACTTAGTGTTTAACTAGGTCTCAAATTATCGGGTTGTCACATCATGTTTGTTATGTTGTATGAGTAGTAGTAGTAGTAGTAGTAGTACATGACAATATTGTGCTTTATTCAACCACTTTCGGGCTTTTGCTGCAAGTTCATTACAAGGAAACAAACATTATCAAGTTTTGATTCTTGAGTAGAGGTTAGCTATACGTGACAAGTTCTTTATGAGATGGGAGCATGCTTATTTCTAAGACATCATATTTTTTAAACAAAAATCATACAATCCGACAAAAACCCATGCGCTTCTCGTGAATCCCCTTGTGTCTGACCCTGTAAGTGAATGAATATCGTTTGCCCATTGATACTGTGGGAAACGGTGAACACTTTTATTTATAAAATCAGATTATAATAAATAAATAACAGAAATTAAATAACAGAAAAATAAATACAGACAGAATGGAGTAGAAGCAGAAGACAGACACTATATACAACGTAAATAAAAGAAAGCAGTAAAGGTAAGAAAACGAGGCTCGTGTAAACACGATTCCCTTAAAACAGATTCGCCGTCTGTTTCCCAGGGTACAACGTCCAAAACTGTTGCACAGCCGGACTTGACTTACTTGCCTGAAAGATTTCGAAAACCTTGTGTGCTTCTGATCGAAAAGACTGCTGAAATTCTGTGGAGAAGAGCTACGTTTTTTTTTTCTGTGTAAAAACCGAATGAGATGTGGCTTATATTTATACTGAAAACCTATCTTGTTCTCCAAGATTAAATTTTTAGCTAAAATAAACGAAATCTGTTATAATCAAAACAAATTTTCGTATAATATTTTACACAATGTTGCAAAAATCGTAAATCGGTCCCGAGGCGGTCGGGGGCCGAGTTTCGATTTTTTCCCGATTAATCGGCCGCCTCGGCCGACTCGGCCGATTACCTTGTAATTTTCTACAAGTTCCAGGGCCGAGGCCGATTAATCGCCGATTAATCGGCCGCCTCAGCCGATTTTTGCAACACTGATTTTACATAAACAGAATTCTGTAAAACTTGTACAAAAAGTTCAAATCTATTCCTAAAATAGATTTACAGAATATCTTGGAAAAACTGACCCGAACTAGCAGCAAAAAATTTTCGCACGTAGGCGAGGTTTCGGAGCTGCATTCGTGTCCGCAGGTCGCGCGAGCTCGCATGAGTTCAGAAGCTTCGAACTCATTTTGGTCCAGAAATCCCACAATCTGCACCCCCCTGCGCGCGCGCACGTAGGAGTGGGAGCATAGCTCACCTAAAGGAATTTGAAAGCTAGTACAAGGATTACCTTATAAACTAGTCTCCACTTCCTTCACTAAGCGATGTGGGATGTGTTTTTGTTTCCAAGTTTTGTGTTTCAAGTGTCCCACTTTGAGACACGATATCTCATTCATCTTAGCTCTATTTTGGACATACTTTAGCTTGTTACGAAGCTCTCTTGGAGGAGAACACAACGCCCCCAATAAACACTAATATATATAACATATACATATATTAAATTATGTCCAAACTTTGCAAAAACTCATTTTGCAGAACCACTTTTCCAACAATCCCCCACATGAATGGAGATCGGTCGAAAACACACGAAAGTTTCCGCGAAATTTCTGCGGTTAAGTCTTGCATAGGATAGGTAGGTGTGACCCTTTGAACCTTCCCTTGTGAGATGTACTTAGTCTCCTAGATCTAAGTAGACTCGATGTCCTTGAACTCAACATCTGTTTACGTAGACGACAATACACACTCACACAAGACTCTCCCTGACCTTGTCAAGTCCTCATAGTCGTATTCGTTATGGTCATGAATACTAGCCTGGTTCTACAAGAGCTCTTAGGAATTACGCCCCCCACAATTCCCTTTGAAGCGACCCCACTTCTCTCTTACATAGGTGATTTCATCTTGAATCATTAAAAACACATGTTTGTGATTTCATCTTGAACCATTATGCTTTATGATTTCATCCTGAATCATAAAAAGCCATATGTTTAACCTCTCAACAAGTCACATTTGTTATAGGAATGGACTAGGAAGATACAATATATAAGTAACTCCCCCACATTAACGTGACTTCCCCCACATTTCTATGATTAGGTTGTCCTATTGAACCCAGATCTTGGGACCTCCAGTCAACTGGGTTAGGTTTTCCTTCATAGAAACTCATTCCTTCAAGGGCTTTAGTCCCATTCCTTTAGACGACTTACTAACTAACTCTCTGCTTAAGCCTTTCGTAAGCGGATCCGCGATGTTATCCTTTGACTTCACATAGTCAATTGAGATAACTCCTGTTGAGAGTAGTTGTCGTATCGAATTATGTCAACGACGGATATGTCTGGACTTTCCATTATACATTATGCTATGAGCTCTGCCAATTGCCGATTGACTATCACAATGTATACTAATGGCCGTTACCGGTTTAGGCCACCTTGGTATGTCCTCTACGAATTGACGTAGCCATTCCGCCTCGTGTCCGCATTTATCTAACGCGATAAATTCTGATTCCATCGTGGACTTAGCTATAACAGTTTGCTTGGAAGACTTCCAAGATATAGCTTCTCCTCCTAGTGTAAACACATATCCACTAGTTGATCTAGAATCCTTTATGTCAGATATCCAATTTGCGTCACTGTATCCTTCTATAACAGCTGGATATCTTTCATAATACAGTCCATAATCGCGACTGTATCTCAAATAATGAAGTACCCTAGTCATAGCTCCCCAATGTGCATAACTTGGATTACTAGTATACCTACTTAGCCTGCTAACAGCATATGCTAAGTCAGGTCGGGTACTTGTCATCAAGTACATTAACATGCCAATAATTCTTGAATACTCTAATTGGGCAACACCTGCGCCTCTATTTTTAGATAGATGCTTGATGGTGTCAATTGGAGTTCTAGCTAGGCCGGAATCCCCCGCATTATGAGTATTCAGAATTTTGTCAACGTAATGTGCTTGACTCAACACAAGTCCATTTTGAGTTCGTATGATCTCTATTCCAAGGATCACATCAGCCAAACCCATATCCTTCATGTCAAACTTTGATTTCAACATGTCTTTAGTAGATTTGATCATCTTGTCATTACTGCCAACGATAAGCATATCATCAACATATAAACACAAGATTACATATCCACTACTTGTGTCTTTTACATAAACACACTTGTCGCATTCATTAATTTTGAATCCACTCTCTAGCATGGTGTGGTCAAATTTTTGATGCCACTGTTTGGGAGCTTGCTTTAAGCCATATAATGACTTAACAAGCCTGCAAACTTTGTTCTCTTGTCCAAGAGCTATGAAACCCTCAGGTTGGTTCATGTAGATCTCTTCTTCTAAATCCCCGTTTAGAAAAGCCGTTTTCACATCCATTTGGTGAATTTCCAAATTTCTTAAAGAGGCAATAGCAAGTATCATCCTGATCGACGTTATTAGTGTAACAGGAGAATATGTATCAAAGTAATCTAGACCTTCACGTTGTCTAAATCCTTTGATTACCAATCTTGCTTTGTACTTGTCAATGGTGCCATCGGCTTTCATCTTCTTCTTGAAGATCCATTTATAGCCTAGTGGTGTACAACCAGGAGGTAAATCCACGAGCTCCCAAGTATGATTTTGTAAAATAGAATCTATTTCACTTTTAATGGCTTCTTTCCATTGAGGCCCTTCTGAGGAAGTTACCGCTTCTCGATAAGAAGTAGGTTCATGTTCTACCATAAAAGAAACAAAATCGGGTCCAAACGATTTCTCGGTTCTTGCCCTTTTGCTTCTTCTAGGTTCTACCTCTTCTTCCTCGATTTGATCTTGTCTCTCATCTTGGAGATCATTATCATCTCGTTGTCTCTTATCTTGGACAACATTGTCATCTATTCTAGATGAACTTCCAGTTTCCTTCGTTAAACAAGGAAATATATCTTCAAAGAAGGAAGCATTCCTTGATTCCATTACAGAACCCTTTTGTATATCCGGATTTTTCGAATCATGTACAATGAAACGATAAGCACTGCTATTCCTAGCATATCCGATGAATATACAATCCACAGATTTAGGTCCAATCTTTTGGGCCTTGGGAGTCGGTATAGCTACCTTTGCTAGACACCCCCACACTCGTAAGTACTGATATGATGGTTTTCTTCCCATCCATAGTTCATAAGGGGTCTCTTCTTTTTCCTTACGAGGTATCTTATTTAAAAGATAAGTAGCCGTTAGAATGGCTTCCCCTCACATGTCCTGGTTTAAACCAGAACTTATCAACATGGCATTAATCATTTCCTTCAAGGTACGGTTCTTCCTTTCGGCAATACCGTTCTGTTGAGGTGAGTAAGGAGCAGTGAACTCATGTCTGATTCCATGTTTCGCACATAGATCAACGAATGGAGACACGTATTCACCTCCTCTATCACTTCGTACCACCTTGATTTTCTTACTAAGTTGATTCTCAACTTCGTTTTTGTATAGAACAAACTTGTCTATAGCTTCATCTTTACTTTTTAACAAGTAAACGTAGCAATACTTTGTACAATCATCAATAAACGTGATAAAGTACTTATTGCCACCTTTTGTGGGTAGTGATTTCAAATCACATATGTCAGTGTGTATCATATCAAGTGGTTCGGTTTTTCGTTCAACCGATTTGAAAGATGCTCTTGTAAGTTTGGCTTCAACACAAGTTTCACATTTATATTTTGAGTCAATATGGAAATTAGGTATGCAATTAAATTTAATCAAACGGCGCATTGAATTAAAATTTACATGTCCAAGACGGCCATGCCACACATTAGAAGACTCAATCAAATAAGCAGAAGAATTCATTTTATTGATATCATTCTTAACAACCATTACATTGAGCTTAAACATACCATTCAGGGCATATCCCCTACCAACATACATTTGATTCTTACAAAGAACAAACTTATCAGACTAAAAAACAAGACGAAAACCAAACTTGTTCAACAGCCAACCAGACACAAGATTCTTGCGAATCTCTGGAACATACAAGACATTAGTCAACTTGAGCTCTTTCTCGGATGTCATCTTCAGGATTACATCTCCTTCGCCCTTGATATCAGCAGTTGCAGAGTTGCCCATGTACAACTTGTCTCCATTGTCAACCGCTCTGAAAGAGTGAAACATACTCTTATCAGTACACACATGACGGGTAGCCCCAGTATCAACTCACCATTCCCTGTTGTTTGAACCTACCAGGTTAACTTCAGAGATCATGGCAATGACGTCAGAAACCATAGCAATCATGTCCACATCATTCACCATATTTGCCTCGCGTGGAGTCACCCGCTTCGGCATCTTACAGTTAGCAGCACGGTGACCTGGCTGGTCACAATTGAAACACACCCCTTGGAACTGTTGTTTCACAATTGCAGCTTTAGGAGCAAGGTACTCAGACTTCCCTTTGCCCTTCTTGTCATTCTTTCCTTTGCCCTTGCCTTTTCCCTTGACATGAGACTTTGAAGATGACGAAGCATGCTCAACCAAATTTGCCTTGGCAGAATCAGGCGTATAAGTGTTTTTCTGAGCCAGCTTGTTGTCCTCTTCAATACGAAGACGAACAACCAAGTCTTCAACACTCATCTCCTTTCGCTTATGCTTTAGGTAGTTCTTGAATTCTACCCAGCTTGGAGGTAACTTTTCAATGATAGCAGCAACTTGAAAAGTTTCACTCAAAGTCATTCCTTCAGCATGAATGTCGTGTAGCAAAATCTGCAGATCTTGAACCTGACTCATCACTTTCTTTGAATCATCCATCTTGTAATCCAAAAAGCGTGCTACCACGAACTTCTTTGTACCAGCATCCTCAGTTTTGTACTTGCGTTCCAATGACTCCCATAATTCTTTGGCAGTCTTGGTCTTGCAGTACATGTTGTACAAAGAGTCAACCAAACCATTCAGAACATAGTTGTGACACAAAAAGTCTGAATGTTTCCATGCTTCCAAGGCTTGAACAGCCTGTTGATTAGAGGATTGACCTTCAGCAGGAGGTTCCACTTGAGGTGCGTTCTCTTTTAAGAACCGCGCAAGGTTCAAAGTAGTGAGATAAAAGAACATCTTCTGTTGCCACCTCTTAAAATTCTGCCCATTGAATTTCTCTGGTTTCTCAGCATGATTAACAACTGTGTTGGTAACTGGCGCACCAGATCCATTCACTATAGTAGTCCCAGGAGGAGTAGTGTTTGTCATCCTGAAAGATAAACACAAACAGTTAAACAAACTGTTGTAAATCGGTATCTACTTGTACCAGATCTGACTGTACGAAACTCTAACTTGGTTTCGATAAACCAGTTAATAGAAACTCAATCTTGGTTTCAATAAACTGATTAGAACAACTGCTTAAAAAAAATGTTATAGATCTGTACACCAAATCTGTAAATAAAATATGTTTAAATAAAACTGATTTCTAAAGAAACTCAACAAGGTCTCGATAGAAAACAGTTTATAAATCTGTTAAAATAATTAATCCGATTTTAACAAAGTGTTTAAATTCGGTTAAACCGAATCTGTTTTAAGATTGTGGGAAACGGTGAACACTTATATTTATAAAATCAGATTATAATAAATAAATAACAGAAATTAAATAACAGAAAAATAAATACAGACAGAATGGAGTAGAAGCAGAAGACAGACACTATATACAACGTAAATAAAAGAAAGTAGTAAAGGTAAGAAAACGAGGCTCGTGTAAACACGATTCCCTTAAAACAGATTCGCCGTCTGTTTCCCAGGGTACAACGTCCAAAACTGTTGCACAGCCGGACTTGACTTACTTGCCTGAAAGATCTCGAAAACCTTGTGTGCTTCTGATCGAAAAGACTGCTGGAATTCTGTGGAGAAGAGCTACGTTTTTTTTTTCTGTGTAAAAACCGAATGAGATGTGGCTTATATTTATACTGAAAACCTATCTTGTTCTCCAAGATTAAATTTTTAGCTAAAATAAACGAAATCTGTTATAATCAAAACAGATTTTCGTATAATATTTTACACAAACAGAATTCTGTAAAACTTGTACAAAAAGTTCAAATCTATTCCTAAAATAGATTTACAGAATATCTTGGAAAACCTGACCCGAACTAGCAGCAAAAAATTTTCGCACGTAGGCGAGGTTTCGGAGCTGCATTCGTGTCCGCAGGTCGCGCGGGCTCGCATGAGTTCAGAAGCTTCGAACTCATTTTGGTCCAGAAATCCCACAATCTGCACCCCCCCTACGCGCGCGCACGTAGGAGTGGGAGCATAGCTCACCTAAAGGAATTTGAAAGCTAGTACAAGGATTACCTTATAAACTAGTCTCCACTTCCTTCACTAAGCGATGTGGGATGTGTTTTTGTTTTCAAGTTTTGTGTTTCAAGTGTCCCACTTTGAGACACGATATCTCATTCATCTTAGCTCTATTTTGGACATACTTTAGCTTGTTACGAAGCTCTCTTGGAGGAGAACACAACGCCCCCAATAAACACTAATATATATATATATATAACATATACATATATTAAATTATGTCCAAACTTTGCAAAAACTCATTTTGCAAAACCACTTTTCCAACAGATACAACCATATTATATTTGTATCATACCTATAGTTATATTTGTGTTCAAGCTCCATCTTTAATACTTTTGCTTAGTTCCTCTCCTTTTTTTTTGACACATATACGATAACATACAAGCTTTTTCAGAAGAGACCGACAACACGCATAGGCTCCCGCTATGAATATCTTATATGTGTACATCACTACAACTACAAGCCGATTAATCACTACCTAGGCGCTACTGGGCTACCAACCTTGTCGATTTGTGTAAATTGGTCAACCATGGTCAACAGCGGTCAACGACTGTCAACGATGGTTAAACTTGTCGGAAACTTGCAAATCTCGCCGAAAATACCCAAAACTCATCGTAAACTAGTTTTATATCACTTATAGTCGCTTTTATATCTATTACAAGATATTTTTTTAAGAAAAATCCTATTGGGAATAACCAAAACTCAGAAAAATACTCAAAACTTGCTAGAAATGCCAATCCGAATAATCACTGATTCGTAATTTTTGCAACCTTGAACAAATGTAATCACTTATATTTGCTGTTTATATCTATATCAATATGTTTTTAAGGAAAATCTTGTAGAGAATATCCAAAGCTCGCCAGAAATACCCAAAACTTGCCAAAAATACCAATCCGATTAATCAACGATTAATCCCGCCTAAACCTATTATAAGCTACAAGGGAGTCAACCGCGCGACTACCGATTCGCGATTTATGCAACCTTTGACTACAATTATAAACACCTTTGGTGACGACATTGTCGTCACTAAACTTATTTATTTAAATACTTTAATCTAAAAATCATTATCTATTCTTTCAAAAACGAAATAAAAATAATTAAATTAGGACAAATTTTTGGCAACGACTTAGTCGTCGACACTAAACTTATTTATTAACAAAATTATTTTTAAAATCATTATTTATTTTTTCTAAAAAGTTTTTTTAAATAAAATAAAAATAATTAAATTAGTGTAAATATTTGGTGACGACATTGTCGTCACAAAACTTAATATTTTATTATGTTATAAATGTTAAGTAACCAAAAATTTATTATTTATTACTTTTGAAAGTTTCTTTTTTTAATAAAATAAATATAACTAAATTATGATAAGTATTTGGTGGCGATGATATCGTCACTAAACTTAATATCTTTCTTTTTTATTAAGGTTAGATAGCTAAAAGTTTATGAAAAGTAATTAGTGCAGACATTGTCGTCACTAATTTTGTAGCGTCAAAATTACATTTTACTAAAATCTAACGTTGAAAAAGGTTGAAATAGTTTGGTCCATCGCAATTAGTGACAACAATATTGTCACTAAAAAACCCGTCCTGAAAAGGGTTTTTGCTTGTAGTGCATGTACCCCTCTATTCATATATCTATACAACATATAATGGAGAGAACACTCTCTCCATTAAATGCACACAAAAATCTTGATCTTGAAATTAAGATGTACATTATATTAAGCTTTTGGTACAAATAAATACTACACACATAAACCTTCTCTCCATTAAATGTTACTCTCTCCGTCTCAAAATTATTGTCAGGAGACAAGAACCAAAAAGATTAATAAAAGTGGGAACATTACAATTTTTAACCACAAAAATAGAATATTCTCTCACTAAATTCCCTTTTTATTACTAAATATGAAAAGTGGACAATTATTTTGAGACATCCCAAAATGAAAAGATGGACAATAATTTTGAGACAGAGGGAGTACAAAATTATTAAAATTAAGACATACATTATATTAAGCTTTTAGTACAAATTAATTAAACACACATCTCAAAATCTTAAAATTAAGAATACAATATTAAACACATTAATTAATATTATTTAAAACACCTTATAATGAAAAATACATGTTATTATACACATTGTACAAACAAATAAAACACACAAAATGGGTGAACTTGGATCATTTTTTTCCTCCGATTAATCGGTTCATCATTGTTATTTTGTTGACGACTAAATTTTAAACATAGGGTACCCGCCACTGCAACGTGTGGGTACCCTACTAGTCTTTTGTAGTGAATGGACAAAGATGCCTCCCAACTAGTTTCGTTTTACATGTTTAGTTTATTAAAGTAAGTTTCGGATGACATTGAAATACAACTTCTAAAATGTAATTATAATGACGTTAAATTATGAAAACACTACAAATTTAATGCAAAAAACAATTAAGTGTGAAATGGAAAGTTAATGGAAATACAACTTCTTAAATGTAATTATAATAACGTTAAATTGTGAAAACACTACAAATTTAATGCAAAAAACAATTAAGTATGAAATGGAAAGTTAACGGGGAATTGGATGCGAATAGACTTAGTGCTCGTTTGGTTTATAAGTGGGGTTGGATTCGGATTTGGATTTAAAGTAGGTTTAAGAGAGTGAAAATTTATTGAATATATTTTATAATATATATTAAATAAAAAATAATAAAACTTTCACTCAATTTTAACAAAACAAATATTATATTAAATATAAAAGGTTAAAATTAAATAAAAGATAATCAAATGTAAGAAAAAAAATACATATGCATATGTCACAATCAGTTGGAATCAAGATAAAACCCGTCAAATTAGTAAAGATTGGAAAAAGTTGCCAACAAAGTTTCAAATCATTCATTTTTGCTACCAAACAATAATTATCTATATAATACATTTCCCGTGGATCCCCCAAAACTTTGGCTACAGTACTTTTTGTGTCTATCTACAGTTCGAGTAAAATATATTAAATGTACTGTAGCACTGTAGCAGAGCTACTGTAGCAACAGTGTTTTTTTTTTTCAAAAAAAAATAATATTTTGATTATTAAATTTTTTCATGAAGATACATTTTTAGCACGGCATTTCCACAGCAACGCGCGGGTTCCTCCACTCGTTATTATGACAAATCCAGTCACACAGTGTTCATACCCCATAACCAAACATTACTTTAATGTACAAAACATGATAAAATATGAATGGAATAGATTATGTCTGAGATCATTTGTTTATTGCACTAGGTTAAATTCCATCCTGGTTGTATCTTTGTGTACACGCATATGATTTAGACTATTTGTACAACTAGCAATATACTTAAAATATATTTTTGTTCGTTGTACCTTATAAATTTATTGACAAATCTCTATTCATTTAAAGTGAGCTACAAGGCCATAGAATTGTGTTGACAAGTCTTAGACAAGAATTCACTTAAACTGATATATTCAAAGTTAGGCGTCGAAATTGTGTTGAAAAACAAAGCTCGACACTCTAAAATATATTCATGCCTAGAAATTGCGTGTGATTTTTATAATAAACTAGAGTTTAGTGCGTTTTTTGAGACATTATGCAACGCAATTGTTTTTACATGTGGGGCCCACAAGTTTTGTAAATGTACTATTTGATATCTATAGATAGTATTGATAGGGGTCTTTATCGGTTCGTTTATATGGTTGTTTGGTTCGGTTAAAAAAAACTTGCTTGGTAAAATCAAATCGTTTCGAATTCGAATTGAATTAAACATAATCAAAAACCAAATTTGAATTCGGTTTGGTTTTCAAGTTGAACATGAAAAGCAAGGGAACGAGGTAACCGAAGGGCCAAGGGGGTCGTTGGTTAGATTAAAAATATATATTTTTAAACATAAAAATGTTATATTTATACTAAGAAATGGTTTTTGTATATATATAAATATATAAAAAAAATATATACATATGTTTATGGAAATTCATATTTCAGTTCGTTTCGGTTTACATTTTGTCAAAATCATATTCAAGCCAAAACCGAATATTTAATTCGGTTAGGTTCAATTAACATATTCGGTTCGGTTACAAATTCGGTTCGGTTTTATTCGGTTCAGTCCGGTTTGGTTTTCGTGAATACATTTAAAACTGGGCTTATGAACTGGCCTTATGAAGTAGCCCATTATACGTGAATATATTTAAAACTGGGCTTATAAACTGGTCTTATGAAAGGCAGCCCATTGTTCGTGAATATATTTAAAACTGGCCTAATGAAAGCTAGCCTGTACGTGATTATATTTAAAACTGGGCTTATGAACTAGCCCATTATAAATCCGTTCAATTAAAGGAAACTAGCCGAACTGATCTCTCGTACAAATACAGGAATAGAAAAAACGCAATGAATATAAAAGTTTTGCGAATTTTTAAATTTTGGTTTCAGCCATGGTGGACAAGCGTAAGAAATCTCACTACAAGAAAAAATTGCATATAGTGACTAAAATTTAATGCCAACTTTTTATTTGTTCAATATTTTGGCAAAATAATGACATATAATACATTTACATTAATATTTGGTCATTCGTAAACAATTAGTGACCAAGCTCAAAGTGGTCACTAATTTCGTCACGATACATATGCGGTATAAAAAAGTGATGAACATTACGGGTCACTAAGTTTTTAAAAAGTTAATGACGAAAAATGCTTGTTTAAGTTTATATGTTATTACTGTAGCTTATTTGTGTTTCAGCTTATATTTTATAAGCCATAAAATTTCAGTTATTTTGAGACTTGTGGGCTTATATAAGTTTATTATAATATGATAAACTTATATAAGCCATAAGTCTTAAAATAAGTTAAAATTGATGCTTATAAAATATAAGGCAAAGTCAAATAAGCTAGTAATCCTATATATAAGCTTAAATAAGGGAGGTGATTTGCACACTTATTTTTTTTATTTACACACTCATTGTACAAGTAATCAAAGCATGGTGTAATTATGATACAACTGTATGATGCGGTAATTAAAGTGTCCCAATTAAAAGTGAATGTGTTAAACAAACATCCCTTTTATATAAGAAGTGTTATTATTATATAAGCTAAACACAAGTACAGTAATAATTTTTTTCTCCAACATATAAATTATCCAATCTCATTTTCTCAAATAAACCCACACGCCTTTTTTTAATCGAACAGTACCAAACACCTTCTTCTTCTTCCCTAATAATCAATTCAATTCATCGATCACTGTTGCTGTTGAGTTTGGCGTTCAGTTGTTGCTGTTGCTGAGGTAGCTTATGTTTAGCTTATATTTCTCTGTTTAGGATAGCTTATATTTAGCTTATTTGTATTTGGTATAGTTGGCGTTTAGGATATAGCTTAAGTATGTGATTAATTTGTTGAAGTAAGAGATTGATGAGCTTATGTTTCAGCTTAAGTAGAAATTTGAAAATATGAACATGTATCATGTTATTGTTGCGTACTTGCATATAGCAAAATAGTTCGGATGCTTGCAATTTGCAAATGCATAAAAGGTCAACATGCCAAATTGTTCTTTGCATTTCTTTTTTGTGCCATCACATGCGCACTTTACTTGTATTATTGCTTATGGTTGAGAAGATATAACATAATTGATTTATTTGTAAGTGGAATACTACCAGTTCTGGACTAGCTCTAAGATGGTGGTTAAAGGGGGTTATGGGTATTTTGGCATGGTGAATACCAATTGCTGCATGTCGATATTTTGTGCATCAGCTTCAGATTTAAAACTCTCCCTGTTTGGTGAAATATCAGATATTTAATTGAATATGAAGAATCATCATACTTACTAATAACTTCTCTAAAAGGCTAAGTAAAGTCACTATTAGTTCTAGCTGGAGCTTCTCATGTGAAGAGAAGCTCTTGGAAATTGGCATCCTTTAAAGGTTTTCCATATTATAGTTTTAGGCGTTCCCTGTCCCTTCCGCTTTTACCAAAATGACGATCTCCAATTGCAAGAGCCTAGAACTGTTTGCATCGTACACGTCAGTATGGCACGTGCGAAGTAATGTCAGCGCCACATTACATAACTTTTCTGCACTTTGCATTAGATAACTGAATATAGTAGTGTCCAAATATGTATAGATGGCATGCCTGTTTGGCAGAGAGTTTGAGTGTTGACCATTCTTTGCTGTTTGTTTAATCCGTAACTATTACTGCTTTTTCTATACTATGCAATGCGTTAGTTTCATGTTTACTCTTATAGCTCTGGTATCAGTTAGATCATGTATATTTTTATTCAGTAAAATCTTGGTTAGATGTGCATCAATTGTCACAAATTTCATTCCAGCTTGTTTACTAGCATCTCTTTAATGCAGGGACGTTCGTGGAGGCAGAACTGCTCTGTTTGATGACATTGAAGAGGGTGGTATTAGGGCCTCTTCGTCTTATTCCTCCCATGAAATTAATGAACATGAGAATGAGAGAGCAATGGATGGGCTGCAAGACAGAGTTCTTATGCTGAAAAGGGTAAGTTCTATTCGTTATTAATGCATATGGTCCTATGAAAAGAATAACCGATTTAAAGAAAACAATATTAGTCTCGTGCATAGTGATTTCTTCAGTTAAAACAGAAATGTAGTTCTGTATATTCCATCCAAGAGTGTTTCCCATTGCGCCATTGTGATGTGGAATAATCAGAATCATTTAATCAGCTCTAACAAAATGGTCATCAGGATCATTTTTTTGCATTTGCTACTGCTGTTTGAAGTCGTAAAAGTCACTTTTGTGAGTGTTTGGGAACTTTTAATTATCTAAAGTTCTATAGGCAAATGAAAAAAAGAGATGTATATGTTGGTAAAAACGACGAATTTAAAATTGGGTCAAAAGTCTTGATGTTTAAATTGAGGGTCATTGTAGTTTTGTTGTAATTTTGTTTTTGCCTTAATATCGGTTCTCTTGCAGCTTGTCTTAAGCTACTTATCATAAACTGATTGGTTAACCCCTAAAATGTATGACATTATCAATATCAGTTTCACTATGCGCCAACCAGCTGAGATTAATTATGTGTGACCTCAAAACACAGTTATCAGACTATCACTTTCAAAACGCAATGCTAAACACCGTAGTCTTGCACTTTTTTCTTGATCAGTCAAAATTTGTACTGTAACATTTATCACATCATAACAAGTAAATATCATAAGCTTGATTTACACATGCCAATTGACAAACAACTCTGCCTTCATTTTGAGTTTATCAATAAATTATTCGTAAAAAATCTAATATCGATCTTCTCAACAGTTGACGGGTGATACCACATCATTCAACTGCCATAATTTTTTTCTAGAGGTGACAAATTTAACCGGTTTACTTAGAACTTATGAATGAGACGCTTTGGGTTGTGTCAATGGGTAATTTTATTTGACCCCTATATAATTTGGCTGTCTAAATATGGTAACCTAAGATTGACACGAGTTTTTTTACTTCTCAAATACTTCAAATTCAAAATTATATTCTTCTGATCAATGAACTATATAACCAGGCCATTGCTCAGAAAAGGATCATGAACTTAGGCTGCTATGTTAGTCACTTTAGGCTGCTTTTTTAGGTCATTTTAGCTGCTAAATTAGGTCATTTTTGGCTTTAAAATTGACAATAGTTGGTGTTTCGGCACATCAAGTACCGTTGCTCCTAGGTACAATATGTGCAGAACATCTCCCTTTCATAAAGAATCTGCGCATCGTTGAAAAATTGCATTAGTTGTTGGAAATTCTGCTCGAGCACATACATCTAGTCTGCACTACTTTTGTATCTTTTTTATGGTTAAATGCTGTTTTTTAGCAGCCTAGAAGTGTATGGGAAATAGATAATCTATGCTTATTTCTAGTTAAAGCATATTAAGAGTAACTAAACTGTGGATATGCTTATTGGCTGAGCTGTACATCTTCACTAGATCTTTCATGTGATCAGGGGAATACCAATGATTATAAGGGAGCACCGTTTAGAATAGGCAGACACAACGTGGATGCTTATTCTGCTTCAGCAATCAAGCTTGGTCCCTGTAGCTCATCAGGGTCTCGGGCGGGTAATTTTGGTGGTCAAGTTATTCTTCCACTTGCTCACACAATCGAGCGTGAAGTGGTAAAAATTGATACTCTTTAGTTTACTTGTTTTAGCTCCATTAATGTTTTCCTTAGAGGTTGCAAATTGAGAATTCGGTTCAGAACTCAGAATGGGTCTGGTTGATAAGTGTTATTTAATTGTGGCTTAACTATATTGGGTATCCCAAAACCTAAAAAAGAAAAGTAATAACATAATTTCAGTGATTTAGCCTAAATTTTTATTTCTTATCAATTTTAAGGTCAATTTCTATCTTTGTTTCTCTTTCTGGTCATAAATAATGCTCCCAATAAGACACATCACGACTGATAATATAATGTGCTTATTTGAATTTGTTATTAATCATTTCAGACCTTTTAGCGTTAGTTACTAAAGACCGGTATAAGAGCTCTGGATGATTTTCCGTGTGTGGGCGTTCCTTCAAATGCTCATGATAGTCAACATCAGGTAGTCAGCGATTCATACAAGTTTATTCCAGCATGAGCTGACATTGTTGTGGTACTCATTGCTCATTTTATTATCATTCCTCTTTACAGATTATTGGGTGGCAAGTTCCAGCCGCAAAACTTGGGCTGCAACGTTGTGATGCGTCATCTCGGTGGTTAAATGAAAGAGTTTCTCTTTCCAGATGTTTCCATGTAATAATACATCTGAATCATGTTTCTAAACGATTTATAATTCTATTTTACGTTTACCTTAATATGGTTTAGTCTGAACAGGTTCCATTAGGCAATTTTGAACAGGATTGGGTTATACAAACTGCAAATATCTTCTTTGCAAGAGCATTACGTGATCAGCAACAGGTTGTTTCTGGTTTACCTTTTGTTTGATATCCTTTGAAACCTTAATATGGTACTCCGTACTATATTATTAAGCATTGGGTCTGCTAATTAATCTCTGAGTTCCTTATAATATTTGCAGATACTTTGGGTGTCAGATAATGGGATTCCGGATCTTGGAGGGGGTAATGAAGAAGAGACTTGCTACTCAGACGAGGTCAGCTTAAATACAGGAATAGAAAAAACACAATGAATATAATCAATCAGTTTTGCGAATTTTTAAATTTTGGTTTCAGCCATGGTGGGCAAGCGCAAGAAATCTGATCCATCATCATAGTGCATGAGTACGAATCAAGTAAGAAAATCAATTGTCTATTTATATATATAACTAGTGATGAATAATACAAAGTATCCTATTTCATTATCAACACAGTGTTAGATAATCAACACAGTGTTAGAAAATCAATAGCTATGATTTATAATAGATAAGTATTTAGACACTCATGCTTCGGCCAACTTCCATAATACGTTAATAAGTTTATTTGGTCGTTGTTTCAGGTCGAGGACACAACTGCTAAAAAACTAGGAGTATCAGCTAAAAGCAGGATTAACCTTCTTGCCATGCACTACAAATCGAATGATGAGTTGCCTTCTAGCTGGGAATAGTATGTTCGACGCCTTTATATTCATAATATTCGAACTTTATAAAACAAAATAATAAGAGCTAGCTTTTAAACCTCAGTTTTTGTTTACCTGTTTTCTTGCAGCAACCACGAAACCGCCTTACAATTAATCTGCCCAAGCCTCCTACACTACCCAAAAAGAAGCTCAAGAGGAAAACCAGTAAGCATTCCATTCCTTATTAATGTTGTTTGCATGTGCTAGAAGAAAAATAACAAGTCATCAATTAGTTAATGAACTAGAATGTGGATGTGTGTGTGTAATCGTCCACGTATGTGTTAACACATGGATGGTAACTTGGTAAGTTTTCTCTTTCAGGGAGTTCCCCTAAAATCAATGGCAATCCGTTGAATGAAGAGGAGCATAAAGTCTGAATGAAATTTAAAACGATCGATGAAGCAATTGTATGTATCAGTTATATCCGTCCCTCTTTTTATTTTCTCATATATATACACCTACATCCACGATTCTGCACAGACATATGCATGTTTGTGGCGCATACATATTTCATAATATATTTAATCCGTGTGGCAGGAAGCACGTGAATGTATAAGTTTTCCGATGGAGAAAGATTTAATTCCAGTTGACGATACTGATCCTCTTGTTGATTTAATTGGTGAATTTGCCGTTGATGCCTTCAACAAGTCTTATCAGACGGTATGGTTGTTATATTCCTTCCACCTGCTTTTAATTTTTGAGACTGTCTCCATCATTAACTGTTTTGCTTACATGTAAATAAATTCTATGTTGTTATGTCAATGAGGACGCAGAAAACGACGTCACCAAGGCTGTATTCTATGATTGCAAATACTATAAATTGACCTCGAAGTATTTCTTCTACATGACCATAGAGGCAATTGAACAAGGGAAACTTGGAGTGTATGAGGTCTAAGTCGAATGTGATTCTGCTAACGGTGCAAGAACACTCAGCAAGTTTGTTCTCACGAATCGTCAACCGATCAAAGTGAGTTGTTTTAATAACATAGCCAAATCCAGCGAGTTGATACCCAAGTATGAAAAAGGTTAGTCATCCCTTTGTTTCTAGATTTTCTTTTCTATATATACAGTCTGTATTGTGTGGGTCTATTTCACAGTGACGCATTTTGTCCTCAACTATTTGCATGTCCATATCGAGTGCCTAATCGAGGTTAAACAAAGGATATCCTGATTTCTATATGTTCCATGCTTTATATATGGTATTAATTAATATAATTTTGTTTAATAACATGCTTGGAGCAGCCCATCTGATACTGTTAATTTTAAATAACGTATGTTGCTTGTCTGATTCGTCTGACTTTTACAAGGTTAGTGGAATGGTGCGTAGAAGGAAGACCAGGGGTGGTGGTTTTAACTATCAAAATCCATCATCTGGTTTACACAGGTTTATTGGCTATGATGGTAAAAAAAAAAAAAAAAAGGTATTACAAAGACTAAGCCAGCCAATACCATTTCTGTGAACAACAAAAACTATCCTGATTGACTTTTGATCTTGTTGTTTTAACCTAAATATGTCGCAAAACTAGGAACCTACTTTTCTTTTTGATGTATTACTTAAAGATACATATCTCATCCAAGTACGCATCTTGAGACTAATGTGGTTATGTGTTGTGGCGCGCTGTCAGCTATGTTTGTTTCAGCTATACGTATTGTTTTGTTAGTTATAGTTGTATGTCTCGGCCAAGTGAACTTAAACCAAACTGTATCAAACTAATCCATCAAACACGATGCTGCAAGTAATTAAATCTTTAACCAAAAAAAAAAAAAAAAAAAAACAAAACAAAACGCATTAGCATTAACCACTATATAGACTAAAAGAGTCACGCGATGACTAACCTTGAAAGATATTGCACGTATATGCTGTTTACTTATCACGTGATGACTATAAGACTAAAAGTAGTTGATTTGGGGTTTTAATGGATGAAAATCAAACAAGTATAACTGAATTAAAATTCGATTTGAACCATAATCATTTCGGCTCGATTTTGGTCTAGTAAAAGATTTCACAAACTAAGAACCTAACCAAATAAAACGAGGAACCTAATAAATGGACACCCCGATTGATTGACTGATAATCTCTTAGATAATAAAAGGATATGTCATTTCAAAATCGACTGAATAATAAAAGGATATGTCATTTCAAAATCGACTGAAGAAGGTAAATATTTGAGAAAAACTAAATATATCTAATAAAAGTAATATTATTAATAATTATATTCATAAAATAAACCATATTCAAATTTAATAGATTAATCGGTATTTGCAAAAAAAAAAAAAATAAAAAAAAAAAATAATAAAATAAAATTAATAACTAAATACATATATAAAAAGGATCTCTTATCTTTTGTCAATGTCTTTAAAAATTAAGTAGTATGTTTAACATAATAATTTAATTTATTACTTAAACTATGAATTAAAAGTCGTCGATCGTGCCTAAAAAGTTTGTTTTTTAGTCCAATAACTACTAGTTTAGTATTTTAGTTAAAGGGAAAATTGCATATATATCCCTCTGATTAATTGCATATATATCATTGGTACAAATTTTTTATGTATATAGTATAATGATTTTTATGCATAAAAATGATATATATGCAATTTTGCATCTTTGGAGGGATATATATGCAAATGCCCCGTAGTTAAATTATATCAGTTTGTTTTTAGTAACAAAGATTTGGTATAATAGAACGATAATATGACCTCTAATACGAAGTTTTGGTTGGTCAAATGAAGGTAGTTTTATTTTTGTGAATAAAAAATGATTTATCGAATGGTCACTTGACAACTAATATTAAGAGTCTATTTGGTCGAAATTTCTTGGGTTAAAACCGATTTACTCGATGTTGGGTTGAGTTACATTGGGGTGTCCCCTATAACATTAGGCTAAATCAATTTACTGGTCCAAAAATGATTTACTGGGTCAACGGTCGTTAGCTAAAAGGGCTAGCGTGTAAATGATTACAGAGTCCACTTAACACCGGTTAAATAAAAGGACCACGAGTGTTATTCTTTGCAAAGATAGGGACTGTCCACGCAACTTTAAATTTTGAGGGACGACAAATGAAATTTTGAGCAAACCACACTACCACAGGAACCATCCATGTAATTTCTTATTCAAAGGTTCAACTACTTCCAACAGTATTCTTATATAGTACGCGTATATATTTGTTGACCATTTCACTGGCCTTAGATTGTCCACATATATCCTTACAAGATCGATCTAGTTTACACGTTGATCATCTCTTTCAACTTCAACTGCTGTGTTTTTTTCTCAAGATACAATCCGACGTCTCGTTTATATTAAAGGTACTCATCGATCTAACTAAGTCACCAATTTTTTGGAAACAAAAGAATGGTTCAAAACTATATAATATGACTATAAGAGTTAATATATCCTTGTTCATGTTACCCATGAGCAGAGTCTTTCACTTAAATATACGCGGCTTAATCGATGTATTTAGTCAAACTATTTTGGTCAACCCCAAATGTGTACCTAGTATGATTTGGCGGTGGTTTTATATGACTATGCTAAGATATTTGATATTTTAACTAGAAAATTTGCTTGTATGATTGGAAGATATTTACGGGGTTACTAGGAACTTATAAAATTCCCAATATGTGAGGCAAATTTTACTAATTAGTAGTAATATCTTGTATTTGTGCATGGAAATCGAAATAATATGTGGATCTCAAAGTTAAGAACTGGTGTTTGAGGGGAGTTAATCTTTATATATTTAGACAAGTATGGTGATTTGCAAGAAGTGTAGTAGCTTAAGTTAAATCTTGCATTCTCAAGATTATTCATTTTCATAAGTACTACTCCCCCGTCGCCCATAATAAGTGTCGACTTTTAAAATGCATATATTTTTAGGAAATCTCGTTAACTACATCTCTACCAATTAAATGTTATCTCTACCCACTTAAGTTTATTTTCATTGGTTAAAAGATTAACGCTGCATTTTCGAGTTTTATTTTTGAAAGAAGAGAAAAGAAGTGGGAAGAAATCAAAAAAAATTTGTGTTCGTGAGTTTTTTTTAGAAGAGAAGAGAATAGAAGATGAGAGTAATTTTAGCTAAACTTCTCTCCAAAACTTTCTTCCCAAAAGTGGGATGATTTGGAGAGAAGTTATATTAGGAAACTTTAAATAAATGAAATTACTTAAATGACCTAATATAAAACATAAACTTTTAATATAACTAAGGGTATAATTGTAAAATCATATGTTAATCTCTTCTTTTCTCTCCTAACTCGGGAACATGATATAAAAAATTTAACTTCACTCATCTTCTTTTCTTTTCTGCCCATTTTTAACTCTTCTCTTCTCTTCTTTCATTTCAAAAACTTGGGAACAGAGTGTAGACATCCCAAAATAACATGGTGGACACTTAGCGTGGGACGGAAGGAATATTTGTTTTGGGAGTTGTGTGAATCAAAGGCATGTGATCGATCATTGATGTGCTTCATTTGTAAATGATCATACTCGTAGCATTCATAATCAATAGTTTTCAGATGCATTATTGTATAGTATGGTAAAAAAAAGTATACGAAAGCGTGGTCAATGTACATAATGCAACATAAGCCTTTTGCATACCCTTGTTCCACACTTTTTCAACCAAAAACATCATGTTCACATTGTTAGCTACTTACTAGAGTTATAACCATTGTTTGTAACAAATGCTAATTGTGAATAGTGATTGACTTGGTATATAAAAAATTAAAAAAAAAAAAAAAAAAAAAAAAAGCCACTAATTGTGAATAGTGATTAACAATCGTATTTGATACTTAGCTGTTCATTGTAGATAGAAAGCATTATTCTTAACAAAATATCAATAAACAAACAATTTGAAACTTGAAACAACTAGAACCAAATATTTGCAAGAAGCCTTTACAAAACTAAAAACTGTGAATCTTATCGTTCCTTTTCATTGAGCAATTAAGTGGTTTTTGTTTATGCACCTCATGGCACGAAATTTCTACACAAACACATCCATCTTGTTTACACTGTCTTTTTCACATATACTCTTGTTAACTTGTCTATTTCTTTGAAAAGACAGCTTGAAGACCCTTTGAACCCTACTTACATTAATGGCGTCAACTTCAACTTCATCCATTCAAAAGAGCTTCAAGTATGATGTTTTTTTAAGCTTTAGAGGTGAAGACACTCGTAAGAATTTCGTTGATCATCTATATCATGCTCTTCAGCAAAAAGGCATTGAAACTTATAAGGATGATAAGAAAATCACAAAAGGGAAAACTATCAGTGGTGAGCTTATCCAAGCCATTGAAGACTCAAAATTTTATATTATTGTTTTCTCCAAGAACTATGCTTCTTCATCTTGGTGCTTAGACGAGCTTGTGAAAATAATGGAATGCCAGAAGATAAGTGAGCATACTGTTTATCCCGTGTTCCTCGATGTTGAGCCCTCGGAAGTCCGCAAGCAAAATGGGGTTGTTGAAGTTGCCTTTGCAAAACATGTAAATGATGAATCTGCTGGGAAATGGAGAGAAGCTCTGAAAAAAGTTGCTGATCTCGCTGGATGGGAATTGAAGAACATTTTTGATGGGTAATTTCTTCCATCATATATAATATTTTTCTGATCTATTTTTGGGTTACATTACATCTCAACGGGTCAAATTGATCTATTTATAAAAATCACCCTTTACCCAACCGACCTTGTCTATATGCTATTCTTTCACTATCTATGCTGAAAGCTTTCATCTCTTTTTGTATTGTCAACTTCTAACTCACAATTAATCCTTTTTTGAAAGGTTGAAAATGATTTATGATTATATTAGTACATAAGTCGTTACCTCATTTACGGTTTTATGTGTTATAGATCTGGAATTGATTATGTATCGGGTTCTTTAACATATAGGCATGAAGCTAAACTTGTTCAAAAGATTGTTGAAGAGATATCATTAGAGTTACGGTTTATTAATTCGGGTGTTGATGAAAACTTAATAGGCATGAAGACACGGATAGACAATGTTGTTTCATCCTTAGAATTAGGTGTCGACGATGTTCGCATGATAGGGATCAAGGGGATGGGAGGTGCAGGCAAGACGACTTTGGCCAGAGCTGTTTATGATCATATATCCTTTCAGTTTGAAGGTTGTAGCTTTGTTGAAAACGTCAGGGAAGAATCAAAACCGTCTATGTCTGGTTTGAAGTTATTACAAAAACAAGTACTTTCGGATGGTTTATCTGATCAGGGCATCACCGTAAGTGGTGTTCTTGAGGGGAAAAGCCTGCTGAAAAAGAAGATGTGTGGAAGAAAGGTTCTCATTGTTCTAGATGATGTTGATAATATAGAACAACTTATGGCGTTAGCCGGTGACCGTAGTTGGTTTAAGCCAGGAAGTAGAATCATAATAACAACTAGGGATGCACAGGTCCTAATAGCACACAAAGTGAACTTGATTCGTGATGTACATTTGTTAGATGGTAAGGAAGCAATGGGCCTCTTTAGTAGGCATGCATTTGGGAGAGAGATTCCAGTTGAAGGGTACAAAGAGCTATCGGAACAAGTTGTACGTTACGCTGCTGGTCTTCCCCTAACGATCAAAGTTTTAGGTTCGTTTCTATGTGGCAAAGATGATCTTGATTGGAAAGATGCGTTAGAAAGACTAGAAACAATTCCATTGAATGAAACAATGAAAGTTTTGGAGTTAAGCTATGTCGATCTAGAGGAGGATTACAAGGAAATATTCCTAGATGTTGCATGCTTACTTAAAGGTTGGGATAAAGATGAAGCAATCAAAGCGCTTGAAAGCTGTGGATTTCGTGCTCGAATTGGTTTAAGGGTTCTTGAACTTAAATCTCTTATAACTATTTCTGAAGATGGGTACTTGGGTATGCACGACCATATAGAAGAAATGGGCAAGAATATTGTTCGTCGTCTGAACCCCAATAACCCTGAAAGGCATAGCCGGTTATGGATCAAGGAGGAAATTGTAGATATATTGGCTAATAACAAGGTAAGTACCAACTTCGGATACTTTGCTTTTTCTAAAAGTAGAATTAGTCATGGTACAAAAACAAAATTTTGATAACAAGCCATTTAACACCTAGTCAAATACAGTGTAGCGCTAAAGAATAATGGGCCTTTGAGTTTATGTAACCTTCCATGTACATAAATTTACGTTATAAGCTTGTTTTGATAAAACACATTAAACATTATTATTATTATCATCAACAACAATGATACAGAAATGAAAAGCATTGAATGAATGTGATTAAAAACGACAATAATTGTTTTGACTAATAACGTTTAATAGTGCAGATAAAAGCAAGAAAGAATTCAAAATTTGAAAAAATATTGGTTGTGTAGTGAGTGAGGAGTGGTAAATTGGTAAATAATCCTTTCTAGAACCATTCTCTATTCTGTTTGTGTGGTCTCATTTTGAGTAGGGATGGCACCCGTGGGTAATGGGCACGGGTACCTCTAACCCGTCACCCACCCACGTAGTTTTTTTCTCACCCATCACCCACCCGTCACCCACCAATGGGTACAAATTTCTACCCATGCCCTTGCCCGTGGGTATTTGTTGCCCATGGGTAAACCCATGGGTTAGTGTTATGCAACAAAATTACAAAACAATGATATGAAAACTAACTATGAAACTGCGTAATAAGATACCAATCAATTTGCCAAATACAACTTTTATTATTTGATCTTTAATACTCTCATTTTAGTCTTGAAACTCAAACAAACTTTTAGATTAATGTGTTTTTTTGAGACTTGGTGGTAATTGTTAAATGTATACCTGCAACATCATAGAGGATTTTTACCGATTTTGTGTTTATGGATACACCTACAGGATTTTGACGGGTGTACCCGTGGGTATTTTAAATGGGTGTCATGGGTTTACCCGCGATGGGTATGCCTCACCCGTCACCCACCCGCCACCCACCGATGGGTAAAGATTTTCACCCACGACCCACCCGTGGGTGAAAATTGACTCGTTTACCCACCCATTTATGACGGGTACCCGCGGGTTGTGGGTTTTTTCTCGCCCATTGCCATCCCTAATTTTGAGAGTCTTTGACCATAACAAACACAAAAATTTTAAATTTTAATAAAATATAAATACAGATAAACCAAGCGTTAATTCCAAAATGAGGACTTTTTGTGGATTGGAATTCCCACCAATGACTTTTTTAGCTAGTGTTCCCAATTTAGTCAAGTGCTAATGTGCGATCGTGCGATTCCATTAGTTTCTTGACATGTGTCCTACCCACTATCTCTTGTCCCCCATGTGTCCAGACAAAAATTACTTATTTACCCTTAGTTCTATAAGTCAAATAAATGTGCGACTTTGTACCTATTAAATGTGCTAATGTGCTAATTCGTTTTATTTTCATATTCAAATGTGCGATTTAAATGTGCTAATGTGCGACTTCGCTTCTTCTCTCTTTAAAGATTATCAATATTAACAAAAGATTACTACATCCAAAGAGTATAATATTTACACTTTATACATATAGGATACTTTATGCATCTCAGATTTGAACCACTTTTTCACTTCTTCATTCTTCCCCTTATTCACGTGATCCCTTTTTTTCCTTTAACAATATCATCTCAAATTTGAAACACCAAAAATAAAGCAAATTGATCTAGTTTATCCTTATACCACACCAGGATCAATTATTAACATGATAATTGGTATCCATCACCACCATCTCCACCGCGACTACACCACCATCACCAACAACAAAACAAACACGAGCCTTCACTTATTTCACTTCCCTTGTCACCAAGCTGAGGTGTACGCGCCGTCAAACGTTTGTACGCGCCATCACCGCCGCCGTCACTTGCTCGTTTTTAAGTTTTGGTAAGTGGGTAAGCTAGATCCGTGAGTGTAGAGTGATACACTCACCGATTTCCACCCTTGTGTGAATCGGTGAGGCGCAAAACAACCACGAAGCATGTAAAAGTTGTTAATAATGAAATAAAACTCATTAAAAACGATTCAATATTGTACGGTATCATGTTGTCGTGTTTCGGTGTTCGTTTTGGTGGTGATGGTGGTGTTGATCTGTTGTGGTGATGGCAGATCTGTGGTGGTGATGGTGGTGTTGATATGTGGTGGCTGGAAAAAAATTGGAGAGAGAAGAATTGTGAAAAAAGTTAAATGAGATGTGGTTAGTTATTTGATATAAAGATGAGGGTATTATAGTATTTTAATACCTTTAATAATAAGACAAAATGGAGAATATATGGGAAAACACTGTACTTTATTATTAAAAAAGTGGGAATCGCACGATCGCACATTAGCACTTGACTAAATTGGGAACACTAGCTAAAAAAGTCATTGGTGGGAATTCCAATCCACAAAAAGTCCTCATTTGGGAATTAACGCATAAACCAAATTATCCTCTTTCATTCTTTCTGTATTTCAAACAACAACAACATCGTCATTTCATTTCAACACCATCATCCAAAAATCCCCAAATTTAACCAAAACCCTAACCTTTAAATATCAAATTTAACCAATTCCTCTAATTTAATTAAAAAAAACAAAAATCCCCAAATTTTATAAAAATTAATAACCCTAACCCTAAACATTTTTCTTTTCAATTGGAGAAATTAACTTGACATTTTGTTTTGTGATGAAACAAATCTCATCATGGTCTCTACTGCTATTTGAATTACCTACAGGCTACCCAAGCAACACTATGTATACAACTGATTGCACGTGGTGGATTGAATTATGAAATTTTAAAGAAGGGTCTCGCAAACATGAAGGAACTTAGATTTCTTCAATTGTATACAGAATTTGTACATGATTTCGAAGTTAGAAAGTGGAAGTTTGATGAAGATAGTCTACACCTTCCAAATGCCTTACGATTTCTGAAATGGGTATATTATCCTTTTTCAAGTTTACCCAAAACATTTCAACCAAATAATCTTGTTCGACTTGAAATGATTGGCAGCGATATGGTTAAACTTTGGAAAGATGGAGAAGAAAAGGTACGTAGAATAATTAATTAATGGTTGATTCATTAATTGCTACTTTTATCTTTCCCTCTTTTGTTAGTCAACTAACATTTATCTTTCCATTTTTTGTTGCTTTTCACAGCCTTTTTTAAAGCTCAGGTTCCTAAAGTTGACCATTTCACTTCATTTGAGGACCCTTGACCTTAGTTTGGCTCCGAATCTTGAGACACTAATTCTTGAAAGTTGTTGGAGTTTGGTAGAAGTTCATTTCCAGGTTACTCCAAATCTAAAGGAGTTACTTATCTTTCAGTGTCCTTATTTGGAAAAATTACACATGCCTGCTGAATGTCCAAAACTCAGATCTCTCGACCTCAGTGATTTATGGAAGTTGAGGACGCTGCACCTCGGGGTAACTCCAAATCTTGAAAGCTTGGACATCAGGGATTGTGGGAGTTTTGAATCCTTTAAGTTTGACAAAAAGCTTGATTCACCTGAGGTTGTTACTTTATCTGAGTTACATCTGATTGCAGATTATGCAGATAATGCAGATGAAACAGATAATGCAGATGAAACAGATAATGCAGATGATACAGGTATATGTGATCCCGGCAATACTTTGCCAGAGTTTAAGTTTACTTGTTATTATAAAGAAGACCCAGCTTCATCTTTTGGAAATCTTGAGAGGCTTATTTTTCTAGGTTTAGGTGCTCCCATAAACGTGGATTCTTTTTCAAATATTATCTGTGGTTTACAATGTTTAAGAAAGCTTACACTTAAAGGTGTTATTCCTGAAGCGCCCAAAAACCTTGACCGGTTAGATTGTCTAGAGGAGCTAAGTTTGCGGTCTACAGGTATTAAAAGTCTTCCAGATAGTCTTTGTATGTTGAAACACCTGAAATCTCTTGAAATCATCTCTTGTCGTCTTCTTGAGAAGTTACCTGAGGATATTGGAAGATTGGAATGTTTAGAAAGTCTAATCCTATCCAAGTGTACACTTCTACAAGATTTGCCGAACAGCATTTACAAGTTGAAACACCTGAGATCTCTTGAAATCAAGTCTTGTTGTCTTCTTGAGAAGTTACCCGAGAATATTGGCAAATTGGAATGTTTAGAGAGGCTATTCATCATGAGGTGTGAACTTTTACGAGACATTCCGAGCAGCATCTGTGAGATGAAATGTCTGAAACATTTACATCTATTCAGTTGTATTCAGTTTGAGAAATTGCCTGAGGAGCTTGGACATTTGAAATGTTTGAAAGAGTTAAACATACAAGGTACATGGATAAGTCATCTTCCACAAAGCATTTTTGGGTTGAAAGGTCTGCGTATTGTTGGGGATAGATGGTTTCTTGAGTCGTGTGATTTGACACCCAAAACACGAAGAATCTCATATGATCATGATGAAACGTTCTGCCACATATAGCCATATATCACAGGCCAAAAGGAGCCACAAATAAGTATTATAACAGGTACTTTCTCTATTTTTGTTATAATTGTATTACTTAAATCTAAATTTTCATATTTTTATGACAGTCATTAATGTTTTAAACAGTAGTTTACTTGTTTTAAACAGTAGGAAATTGTCGAGTTACCTGTGGATATTGGAAGATTGGAATGTTTAGAAAGTCTAATTTTATCAAAGTGTACACTTCTACAAGATCTTCCACATAGTATTTGTGATATGAAACGTCTGAAATCTTTAGAACTTGCACATTGTATTCAAGTTGAGAAATTACCTGAAGAAATTGGGCGTTTAAAATGTTTGAAAGATTTAAATATAGAATGTACAATCATAAGTCATCTTCCACAGAGCATACATGGGTTAATAGGTCTGCGTATTGTTGGGGACAGAGGGCTTCTCAAGTCAACTGGTTCATGTCTTTTTAAGATACGAAGAACCTCTGATGATGAGGACGAGATGTTTTGCTACATCCATGAATAATACAGGCCCATAGGAGTGAACACATACAGAAGTACTCTTACAGGTACTTCCTCTATTTTTTGTACTACTCGTATTACTTTATTTTGAGCTCTGAAATTGATATGCCAGTGCTTGATATTGCATTTGAACCATTTACATGCTACATACTTACATAGTCTATGTGCATTGACAGTGCTCAAGAAATCGTAACTCGAAAAATTTATTTATAATTTTTCTTTCAGTTAGATCTTGTTAAAGTTCACTCCTTAACATTCAACAATTAATTTGTATAACTTGAAATATATGTATGTTCTGAATTTGTTATTCTTTAAAAATGTTTTACTGTCAGAAGACGCTTTTTTTTTTTTTTATTTATTCACGTAGGCGCTGCATTTCGTCACTTCACTGGACTGAAGATTCAAGTTCACTTTACTCAATGTAGTTCAATCATTATTAACATCTATGAAACATTTGTCAAATATTGGGTGTGTAATTATCTTCATTTTGGGACTTCATCTCTTCTTCACTGTCGTATCATCTTTACTGGTCAAGTCCCGTGGTGTCAAGATATGAAGTCGATATCTAAGTCTCAGGTTACATAAATAAGAAAACTGTAATATCTTCTTTTTCAATAGATTTGAAGGATAATTGGTCATTATATAGGATACTTGTATCAACATCAATGTACTCCATTTCCAATGTATGATTTTTTTATATGAGACGTTTAATAGTAGCATTGTTGCAATTAACTTTAAAAACTATACTTTAATAAATCGTTCCAAACTAAAGTTAGATAATAAGATAAGTTGATTTTAGCAGGTACTAATTTCTGTCTTTCTCCCTTCTCTACTAATCATCTTATGTTCGTTGGATAAACCTTGCAATTATTTCCATGTAGGATGTTCAACATTTTATTTTTAAAAGGTCATCAATTTATGGTTCACTAAGAGGATTGACCTTGTATGCAGGTGGCGCACCAGTTGTTCTTTTTGTAATAGCTTCTGGTTGTATTGATGTTACTTTTGCCAAGAAGGATAGAAAGATTCATTCTATTTCATGGGTCTTACTGTCTGAGTGTCCGGGCCAAGCTGGAGGTAAATTTTTCGCAGTCAATGAAAAAACACACATCTAACTATTATTATTATTATTTTTTTCATTAGTACTGCATTATGGGTTTATTTGTTTTCGGTTTACACAGTTACATGACATACTGAAGTTGAAGTTTAATCTCCGCCCTCAACAGTTTGGTTTCAGCTAGCTGTTTAAAGTCAAAGTACAAGGAGATATGTCCAAGGAATCCAGTCTGTAATACAAGTTCTATACTCTTGAATCAAGGTATAGTTCTTAACTTTGACTTCATAAAGTCAAAATCTGTTCATTATTGCAATAATGAGACTTGACATGATATTGAAGATGCTCGCATTATAAATAAATTCAAGAAAGGTTTTGATTTGCATAAATATCTTCTACAATGGGTTGAAATTATTAAAAAGTTGACTTTTGAGTCAAACTATTGGAGAGCATATATTGTGATGTGTTTACTGGTACGGAGAAAAGCTACTAAACATGTTTCAGGAATACGAAGTTACTTCACTGCCAATCATTTGTGAATTTCCATTTTCCAAAAGAATTTGAAGCCGGGAACAATGGAAGAAGCTAACATATAAATCGGATGACATTAATTCTTCTTCCATGTAGCACTAGGGGTATAAATGGTGTAAAGAAACAAGTAAAATGGTATACAACATATCTCTTTTTTACTGTCGCCTTATGTTTCTTACTTTTGGACGGAATGTAAAATTTTGATAACAGTTTCGTGAGAATAATATCACCACATGGACTCAAAGTTGACTTTTACAGGTCAAAGGCTGTGTAAATATAAACATTGAAAAATGAATGAAACAATACTATTGCTAATACATGAAAATGTAGCTCGGTTGATTTCTTTCATAGAGTTGGATCATACTTAGGTTTAGCCGGTTTAGGAAGATGACGCGTGAGAAATGTGAAGTTTTCATTCTCACACTTTGGCCACAAATGTTCTATACGACTATACCTTTGCAGGGTACCCAAGCAACAAAATTAACTTCACAATTTCTTTTGTAATGAAACAAATCTCATGGTCTCTGCTATTTGAATTACAGGGTACCCAAGCAACAAAATGTTTAATACTCAATGCATATGGATTGAATTTTGAAGTTTTAAAGAACGGTCTCGCAAACATGAAGGAACTTAGATTTCTTTACGTGTTTAACTTTTATGTAAGTGAAAACAAAGTTAGGAACTAGAACTTTGATGAAGATAGTCTACACCTTCCAAATGCCTTACGATTTCTGAAGTGGGAAGGTTATCCTTTTTCAAGTTTACTGAAAACATTTCAAGCAAAAAATCTTGTTGGACTTGATATGTATAGAAGCAAAATGGTTCAACTTCGGAAAGATGGAGAAGAAAAGGTAGAATAATTGTTGATTAATTGGTAGTTTTATCTTTCCCTCTTTTGTTAGTCATTACACCAATTAACATTTATGTGTAGTGCGTTTAGGTTAATATGACACTCAGTCATATTCCTTTGAATATATTTACCGGGGTAAAACCCTTTACCAAAAAAAAAAAAAAATTACTGTAACATTTATCTTTCCATTTTTTGTTGCTTATGACAGGCTTGTTTAAACCTCAGGTTCCTAAAGTTCACCTTTTCAGATTTGAGGACCCTTGACCTTAGTGTGGCTCCGAATCTTGAGACACTAATTCTTTACCATTGTGATAATTTGGTAGAAGTACATTTCCAGGTAACTTCAAATCTAAAGGTGTTATTTATCTTGGAATGTAATAGTTTGGAAATATTACACATGCCTGAATGTCCAAAGCTAGTTAATCAAAGGTTGTGTAACTATAAACATTGAAAGTTAGAAACATGCTACTGATACATGAAATTTAGTATCATGCAGAACTGAAAACGGTTTGTTACCGACATGGCGTACAATGATGTAAAATTTTAATTAACTGATTGTTGTATTTAGGAGTTAAGTTAACATTAGTCTTAGATTAATTAATTTTCATATTGTTCTTATTTGTCGGATTGCTTAAAGAAATTGAAGGTTGATTTTATGTGTTTATGGTGTCGGATATTAACTGGGTCCAAAACGGGTCAAGAAGATGATCTAAAACTAAGTTTATATATTTTGAATTTTGCTGCTTAGTGCTTAGTACTGGGTTAGCATAGTACTGGAAGTAGAAATTAATACACTGAAATTAAAATTTACTAGTAGTATTTGTTGTTACGTCCTTTTAAAAGCCTTTCAAACTATATTTAGGGCATGTTTGGTATTCGGGTTTGACGAGGTTTGGGATGAAAGATGGCTAAAATAATTTGTTTGGTATCTTCACTTTAGGTTCACGCGCTACTGTGAAGCCCAAATATCAATTCCCTGCTATTTGATGGGTTTTGGCTATAAAGACAAATAAGTGTAACTTTTTTGACTTTGAAATAACTTTGCAGCCACACAATTAAAAGGTTCATTTGTTTCATATCTATTTTTTATTAAAAAATAATATAAATCATTTAAACTAACTTATAAAATATATATATTTTTAAAATAATAATTAATTTTCTCTCTCATCTTTTCTTTCAAACCAATCCTAATCCTAAATCCAAATCCAATTCCACTTACAAACCAAACGCACCCTTAGTTTCTTAACAGGTAACACAATCGTTTTGCAAAGATATAAAAAACACATGGCTTAGCCTTCCATTTCCATAGTTGGATATAATTTACTTCATTTATGAAAATGGCAGCCACTCAGTAACTTGTTAACATGTTTGATTCTGAATCATGATGTTGGATATCTTTCATATGCAGTTTTTAGCTATTTTAAAGAAATATCCAACCGATAAATTCTAAAAAATTAACGATAGTTGAGTTGACTTTAAACTAATTTGTGGTATCATTTATTGCTTGCAGTTCTTATAGATGTAACAACATAGGTGTTATATATTGCCCAAAAAAAAAAAAAAAAAAAAGTATTTTGTATATTGCTTTGTCGTTTATTCCTCCATTTATTTCAGCATTTTTTTTAAGAAAAAGTTTCAAGTTCCGCCATTTGAGTATATATAATTACAAGATGTATCTATTGTTTCTTGTTTGAGTTCTAACCGAGTGAGCACGCCGTTAGAAGTTGAAGTTATATGTTTGCTTTTGGCAATACTGTTTTACTTGGAGAGAATTTTAGTGATATTGAAGTAAAATATGATGTTAATCAACATAGGATTCTTTGATCGATGTTCTAAGAATTTGAATTGTCAAGATATTTCTTAATCATTAAGGACAGGGAAATTTAGAGGAAATAAAATTTATATTAGTGTAAAGCAGGGGCGGAGCCAGGATTTTTAATTAAGGGGGGCCGACCGTGCTTAAGGCAAGTCATAGTGATGAATATTGTTTCAGAATTTAATCTATAGTGTTGTTTTTTATTGTTTAAGTTATTTATTATTGAATTTTGTAGGTATGCCTACAAAATAAGGGTGGCTGAATGTAAAAAACTATTAGAAAAATGGCTCATAATCTAAGTAAATAATTAATGAAGTGGGTTGATTAGGGGGGGGCTCAGCACCCACTAGTCACCCTACTAGCTCCGCCCCTGGTGTAAAGGAACAAATAATATATTTAGAAATCGAAGTTAAGAAGTGGTGTATGAGGTTAGTTCATTTTCATATCAACAAACCACAAGTATCATTTACATGTGTTGCAGTTAAAACTTAAATATACGGTACAAAATAGCAATATATTAATGTCATTAGCACAATACAACGGTAGATACATGTCTTCATCTCTATGGCATACAGTGACGGAGCTAGGATATTATTTTCGGGTGGGCCAAAAAAAAGATACAAATTAATAAGTGTAATGTACGAAAGGCTAAAGTAAAATTGAAATCTATAAAATTTACGTTAGATTTTATTCATGAATAAATGCTAACCCAACCGATAAATTATACAGTACGTGAAAAGAATATGACGCTGCGTGCGAAAGAGAGCTCAATACATACATTTTGATCATATATTCAAATTATTAGTATGGAAATTCTATTAAACCATATATAAAAACATTCTAAAAAATTCATGAGAAAGAAAAAGGTTGGCCAAGTCCATGTAGATATGATCAAATTTATTATTTTAAAGCAAAATACTAACACAGGTATACAATTTGCAAAATGTTAGGGTGGGCCTTGGCCAACCCAAGCACTAATGTGGCTTCGTCACTGATGGCATATTCCTATTGGACTGAAAAGAGATCTTATCTTGAGAAAATTTCAGATGTCGACACATAGAAATGTGTGTTAATATGTTATTTTTGTTCACATTGTTGATTGTTTTCATAAAGAACTCGATGTTTGATCTCAAGGCCTTGCATCGGGGTCAATCAGTTTCAAGATTTCAATTAATCTCAACTTCCCTGATGTATCATCTTACAGGTCAATATCTAGGTCTTTTAGGTCAACGGATTTGAAGGGTCATCAACAGGATACTTGTATCAACATGAAGATGTTAATAGTAGGATTGATTTTGTTTTCTGTAAAAATTACTGTACTACTTTAAATTAATTAATCAGAAGTAGTGAAGTTAGATAATTTAAGTGTTACGTAGTACTTTGGACCTCATTTTACATGGTCGACTTCATTAAATTATTCATCTATGTATTCTAATAAAAGGGAGTTCTGTACAAGTCGTCTGAAGCATCCTGCATTAAAAAATCTGATGTGTCTTGCACCAGATTTCACGGTATTTTTGGAAGGTACTACTCTTCTTAAGCTACATATCAAACTTCTTCAATACTCTTTCTCTACATTTAATTTACAGTTTCAATTTAGCAATTAATGTTGACACATTCAAACAATCATCCCCAAAAATAAGTTACGAATCTTCTTCTACAAGCTGAGTTAAATCGATTTCAAAAGGTCAGTTTCAATTCATCCATTAATTGATTCATTCAAATCGATTTTGTTGCTACATGTCGATATTGTGAGGGCTTCTACATGACGACGAAGAAGATTCAAGAGGTTTAGACTTTCGGTTTGGTTCTTTAAATCAGGTTTGTTAATCACAATTGTCTAACAATTTTTTCATATCAGTCCCTTCAAATCATAATTTATTTTCCCCTGTTCATCAAGCGCATGATGAAATGTTATGTTTATTGATTTTTTTAAAAGGTATGTTTATTGATTTTTTTTTAAAAGTTGTTTTTACTAATTTTTCCTATTTTTTTTTATTTCAACATGTAGAATAATATAGTTTTTTGTTAATTTTACGCTCAACACAAGTCATGTTGTTATGTAGTATTGGTGTTATTGTTGAAGAAAAAGGTTTTGATCAAAGATGGATAAAGTATCATATATTGTTTCAAAATGAACTCTTCGTTGTATGATAGATGCAAAAATATGTGTTTCTCTTTCGTATGTTTGAAATTATGATTTTAATTTAATAAGCTTTTTATTTAATTTTTGCAGGTTCATGATCCTTGTGGCTTATACACTGGTATGGCTTCTTTGTCATTAGTTACGATTCAAAATTGTTTTCATCAATTAAAGTTTTAATTCAAAATGGGTGGTTCATGAAATGCACAAAAAATGTTTGATGAAATGTTGAATAAAATAAAGCTTGTAGAGTATCATCATACCTGATGCGCTAAATAACTAACATGTATGATTGGATAGCATATTACTATGATAGAGAGTGCAAAGTGTACTACTGATACTGTACTTGCTCTAAGAATAGGAGCTGAAGCAATGAAGGAAATGTTGAATGAAGTGTACGCTCCTGATTTTATATCTAACATACACCAGGCTATATGCTTTGTTTATTTTGTAGGTTGTGTAAACATGCCATGAGAACAACTTGAAGAATTAAAAGGATGAATTAGAAGCTCAACTTAAAGAATTAAAAGGACTTAAGTTGGAGTCTGTCACAACAACTGCCCTGTGGCCTCACAGTATGTGCCAGCTAGAACAATCAGTACGCATGGCCACACATTATAACACAGCCGAGAAAGATGAGCTTGCTGAATTAACGACATATTCGGCATTATAAACAAGAAATTTTATGCATCGTGGAAGTTATATCAACCGGTGAGTTTCCTTACATTCGTTGAGTTCATCATTTTCCTGTAGCTGCATTTAACTCTCATTATTTATATGTATCACCATCAGCAAAATTGATATATTTTTTCTCCCCTTTTTATGTCTCTTCAGAGAACGGTTAATGCATGTGTAGCCAAAATTCCATACCCATGGCTGGTATTTAATGAGAAGATCGAAGTCAACTCTGTTTACCTTTGAGATTCAACAGTTGTATCTGATTCAATGCTGCTCTTATTTGGGGGGAAGCATTTATGCTGGTGATGTTTTAACTTAATTTGCGATAGCTTTTTGTTTTATCATGTATACTACGGGTGGAAATGGATGGGTCGTGTAGGGTAATGGGTCAAAATGTTTCCAGTCAAAATTGAATAATTTTTACAAATGATCTAATCCGGTTGTGTTAAATAAGATTATGAAAAACTATATTAGCTATTTTTTCTATAAAAAGATTCAGCAGTGTTATGCATTTGTATAACTGTATATATTTTGGATTATTTTTTACCCGCCTGATCCATTTCCTTGCTTAGCCTTCATGCCTAATCTATTTGGCCCGTCAAAGATGAAACATAACACAAATTGATAAAAGCAAATAAACATGCTGATCTTTTTGTGTAGCTAGATGAAATGTGGTCATTTACAAGACTCGACTTATAGTTAATTTGTGGAATATAGTTAACTTTTAAAATGCAATAAAAAGTCATTAACAAATATTTGTATTGTTGTTTTTATTAGTCTATTATAGTTTGTGTGTATACTATATAGAAAGATGACGTCTAAAATCCTTATGCATTTTAGAAGCTTTAGCAACCTGAGACCTTAGGAAATCGGGGACCTATAGACGAGGTCCAAAAAAGTTGTGATCGACTATAGAAATTCAGTTAACTTAGAAAACAAAAGGAATTCAAAAGTTGGAGACCTAAAGTACTTATGTGCTTTAGCAACTTTAGCGAACCGAACTTTAGAAACTGAAAACCTATAGACGAGACGAGAAAAAATGTGACCGACTAAGTCCACGCGAGCCTTAGAAAAGCTGATGCCTTATAAAATAGAAATTCGGGTGCCTCAATAAAATAAAAAGGAACTTTTAAGGCTTGAGGTATGAACTTGAAAATACGTTCTATATTTTAAGCTTCAGAATTTAATTTTTATGACTAAATGTACATGGTGAATATTGAAAGGGTTGATGTTGGAAGCTTAAATGCTCATATTGGATTTAAGATGTAAGATTTCACCATGGTATATCATTCCAATAAACTAAAAGAAGTATTGGAGTTGCTGCTAACGTTCAAACATGAGTTTTCAACATGATTTTTTAGGTTACAAGGCATGCCCAATGCACCTTCTAGGAAAAATTTGAGAAGTCGATCAATGACTATGTTAGTGATCCTGAATTCCAGATACCACAGTTGATGCTGTTGTGGTTATTCAGTATGGGTGGTACAAGATGTGGAGAGGTACCAGTGATGTTATAAGTCCAAATCTAATATCATTTGATTTTGGTGTAGTGACTACATCTACTTTACAAGTATATTGGTTTTCAAGTAGCTTTTGGGTATCTGTATATTACGCTCTTTACACTTGAAGTTTGTGTAATAATTATCTTTTACAATGATCCATTTTCTCACAAACAAGTGTATGTGACGTTTCAAGGGTCAAGACTCAAGAGTAAGAAAAGTTTCAAAGTGCTATGATGCGATAAAGAGAATAATTATACAAACTACGGAAACAACATGGTCTACATGTAAGTTCTTTATAGCCTTTTAATTTATGAGTTTAATAAACATGTTGAACACCACTTGAATATGAATTCGCACTTCTTTTCTTAATTAGATTTACAGAAAGTATCACAACTGTTATCCACAACAATGGGTTCAAAAAGTGTTATACAAGGTATTACAATGTGGTATTCATATCCCAATTTCAACTTATAGTTAAGAACCTATTAGAAATACTTTTGAGTCAAATATGAGAGATCCGGAAGCTGATGAACTAACGGGTAATAATGGGTCAAAAGTGACAGTTTTGAGAAAAAACATAAGTTTAAGAAAAAAAAGTCTTTTACTTTGAGTTTCTTATGATAAATAAAGACTAAATGGACCATTTGTAATGTGATATAGGTTCTGGAAAAGAGTTGTTTCTTTTATTCCCAACTAATGTTAAGTGGAATGATGTCGCACTTATAGTGCTAAGCAAGCATTGCAAAACCTGTTATAGTACCTTCATTTCCTGTTAGAGTGATCTTCTAATATGTTAACACCTTGATATTGCAACTATCTCCAGTTGAAAATATGGAGGGGACATGATGGGACTCAAAGTTGCTCTAAATACCCTTAATGACTCGAGATGAACAAAAACATAGACAATGCTGAAAAAGTACATAATGAAAAAGTTTTTGCACCAAAATAATTTTCTCCTTTGATGATACGATTATGCATCAGTAATGTATGTGTATATAATTCTACTTTATTTCGTGAACAACTTCTATAGTTTTGTTTGACATGTTAATTTAGTATTTCATGTTTATGCAGCAACGTTTGCTAGCAAGGCACACTTTGGATAACAGCCTACTGTAGGTTTATGTGTTTGCAGACATGTATAAGGATTATGTCTAAGGATTGACGAATTTGCAGCCTACTTGATCTTTGTACATTTATTGAGCTTCGTATGGTTTGATTTTTCATTTTGATATACAACGCCGTTTAATTTTACAAGACTTAATAATGATGATGTTTAGATATGTGTACTTTAAATGTTGATTTCATGTGAAATTAACAACTGAGTTTAATGATATTTTTAATTGACATGCAACCTTATTGGATTCTACAAGACGTAATACCTCTGTTTTCTTGCTACTGTTTTCTTGCTACCTTCATATACTAATATGTATGGACATTAACCTTTTCTTTTATCCTTTAATTCAACTGGAGAAATTTATATATCTATAATTCTTGCTTAATATATATGTCTTCGTATAAAAGGGATTACGCATATTAAAAATAATATAAATAAACAACAAAAGAAGACATAAATCCTTTAGATTAATTGATGGCTGTTTTGGCATATGTTCATAAAAATGTCGATTTGATAGACAATCAAAAGCATGTTAACTCTAAATTGAAAATCAATATCATGATCAATGTTGCAAAAATCGTGAATCGGTAGTCGGGCGGTCAACCACCCTGCAACGATTAATCGGCCAATGCGGGATTAATCGGTGATTAATCGGATTGGCATTTCCAGCATGTTTTGGATATTTCTGGAGAGCAAACTAAAGATCTTAACTGATTCCAAGCCTACTATGTTCCCAAACCTCAATAAAAGGCTCCAATGCTGATTATGAGGCCCATTGTGCGTTATAAGTGAAATAAACGATCCTCAAATTAAGTAGAATGCCAAAAAATTTATTTTTTTAATTTGACCGATTCTTGCCGATTTGGCCGATTTTTGAGCGATTTGGCTGATTTTTTACCGATTTTTTCCGAATTTTTTGCCTAGGCCGATTTTTTCGGTGTATGACTGATTAACGATTAATCGGCGAATAATCGGCCGATTTTTGCAACATTGATCATGATATTTTCAAGAACCTCTATTCAAGCCCAAATAATTAACGGGACACATTTTGAAATAAGGTTATTATACAAAGGTTGAAAATTACTCCATCGGATAAACGTTAACCAATGAAGATCGTTAGAAAACAATTTCTTGTGTCAGTCTCATTTGCCATGACGATAAACAAGAGCCAAAGGCAATCCCTTTCAAAAATTGGTTTGTACCTCCCACGTCCTGTTTTCACACATGGACAAACATACTTCTTTCACGCGTCAAAAGCAAAAAAGGTTTCAAAGTTGTTATTTCGGATGCGAATGGTCATCTATCAAACACTACTACAAATGTAGTTTACAAAGAGGTTCTCCACAGTCTATAACCAAGTTTCAAGAGGTATGTACTAATACACATGTGATAAGTTTTATACGATTTTATTTATATGTATTATAAGTCACGAACATCTTTTACTTACACTCTTTTTCTAACTCATTAGGTGCTCACAATATGTTCATTAGGTTATCACTCAATTATCGCTCAGTATGTACTTCTGCTTTTCAAGACCATCAAGATTTGAGCCCGTGTGCATGGACTTTTATTAGATCATCAAAATCATATTCCACAATACATGACGTTTATTTCATTATTAGTTACAAGCATTTTACTCTATACTATTATTGACTTATTAGGTACTTTTCTTTTCAAATACATGATTCAAGTTGTTTGCTTTTGGTTTTTTTTATCTTATTTTGTTTACACATTTATTTATTTATTTATTTATTTGCATCATTTCTTCTAAAAACCCGTCAATTTGACGGGTCTATAAGCTAGTAATGAATATGGTGGGGTTCGACTGGCCTTTTAAGGGTTTTTCAGTACTAAAAAAACATCAGAACATGATTTTGAAATTTGTAAGTTAATGCATGATTCAGCTTACAGAGTTGACTTCTTCAGAAAGTCAAACTGCTATCTTGAAGAAAATGTTAGAAGTGGTGTTAGCTTTTGTATTCCGAAAAGAGTGGGAGCACAAGCTTGTGTCTAGACTCTCATCCAACTTCATGTAAATTTTTATAGTTCTAATAATAATAATAATAATAATAATAATAATAATAATAATAATAATAATAATACTCCCTCCGTCCCATAAAAACTGTCCAGTTTGACTTTTCAAAGTAAAACTGGTTCAACTTTGACCTTAAATATTTTTTATGTGTTATATAATACTTGATGAAAAATTATACCAATGAAAAACACACTTAAAACTCAATCCATTCATATATTTTTCATAAAGTATTATATATAATACTCACAAAAATAGATAAGGTCAAAGTTGAACCAGTTTGATTCTGAAAAGTCAAACGGGACAGTTTTTATGGGACGGAGGTAGTAATAATAAATCATCTCTTAGATATTAAAAAGCAAAGATTATACACAAATGAAAAGCTAATGTACAAAATATGAGTGTAACTAATGATCTTATTTATGTGGTTTTTACATAACAAAAGAGGGTGTTTGTTCATTTGTCTCACATCGCCCAATCCATCAAAGTTTACATGGGGAGACTTCTTATAAATGAAGGGGGCAATGTGCAAATAATGTGCAAATGTGCCAAAAGGGCCCTCCGCGACACCCCTAATACAACAGAATTTAAGGCTTTGTTTGACTATTGCTACTCCACAAACCAAGTTAGTTGAGGTAAAACAACAAAATTTCTTCTACTCATGCATGATGTCTAAATGATTCTTAGCAGAAAAATGCAAATAATGAAGTTCCTAACTCGACAAATGTCTTTGCTTGGTTAAAAAAAAATGTTATCATTTGTATGTAAGCTGGCTAGCAAATAGAGGTGGAAACGAGCCGAGCCGCGCGTGAAAAGCTCGGAATCGGATCGGTAAAAAGCTTGAACGAGCCGAGCCTAAACGAGCTCGAGCCTAAATTGGAGCTCGTTTAATAATCGAACTCGAGCCCGAGCTTTATATACAAAGCTCGAATAGGCTCGCGAGCCTAAACAAGCTCTAGTACATTTTGTGTATATATACATTTATAATATGTATATGTATGTATTTATGTTAAGATTTCGAAAAATTAACTCTTTTTGCTAGCTCTAGTCTTCTCGAAACTACAAACGTTCGTTCCTTTCTTACAACCACATGATTATAGTTTATTAAAATAAAGTTTAGCCACAAATTTACGTACAACCACAGATTTGGCTTTTTATTACGTATATATTTACCTTTTCATCTTTCTTTTGAACATTTCACCTTTTCAACAACCAACAACAAACTCACTCTCTTCTTTCTTTTTTGATCGTCCACTCCGTCTTTCTGCTGTTGATTAAGATCAGATCATTCCACAGATTTTTTTTTTTTTTTTTTTTTTTTTTTTGAAAAATCCTATATTTCTAGTCGATCAAGATCTCGTTTATATTTTAGAACAAGTAAGCTCAACAAGGAAAACTTTAGTTTTTATAAGCACATCACGAACGAGCCGAGCTCGTGCTTTATATGTCATACCACGAGCCGAGCTCGAGCTCAAATCCTAAGGCTCGAACCGAGCCGAGCTCGAGCTCGAGCTTTATAAAATGTAAACGAGCCGAGCTCGAGCTCTGGCAGGCTCGGGCTTGGCTCGTTTCCACCCCTACTAGCAAATACAGTTCGTATAAGAGTTGGCAGTGACACGACACATGGACCAAGTCTAACTTATCTATATCGACTACTATAAAAAAAAAAAAATATGGTACTAAACTACTAACTACAAGTTTTCTAGTATTTTATCCAAGGTTAGTACGGATTTGGTGCTATTTATACCCCCATGAAAGCAACATTCAACCTCTCGCATGTGGCTTTAATAATGTGTATATATACCACGTTACGCGTCAATGTACATGCGTGTTAGCGTGTAGAATCTGATTTTTAAGAGTAATTTTGTTTATTATATATGTAAGATCAAGACCTCTTCAAAATCATGTTTCCTCATTAGCCATTGCTAATCGGTCCATTGTCTGGGTTACCACGACTAAAGTTCGAATCCGTTATACCAGTATAAGAAAGAAGAATTATGTGGATATGAGAAAGAAATTATCGTGTTTTGGGTGGTTATGCATCTGCGGAAGTGTTCATGTATGTGGAAAATTTAAATATCGTGTGAAAACAAGAAATGATTGCATTCTAGATAATTATGAATTGTGTTTCATGTTTGGCACATGAGATATTGAGAGATTATGATTATTTTTTCAAAAAATAAATTACTTTAAAAATAATATTTATTTGACAGACTAAGAGATTATGTATATATAAAATAAATAATCTACCATAATTTTTGAAAATAAAAAATTACTTCATGTAGCTTATAAAAATAATCTCATTTTATAATATTTTTCAGCACCATCACCATCCATTTTTACCAAACATACCTATATGTTCATGCATGTTTAAGGAGCTGAAGTTTATCACAAAGTCACTACCATATATATCAAATCTAGACTATAGATACACGAGTTTCGCGGGTAGCAAAATAAAACATACGTATCCATTATGACCAGCGTTTTTGAGTGGTGATATATAGGCCTAAGAATGATACCTAACAATAGACCTACTCCATTCATCTTTTGACAAGTGTGTTACGCTTTTTCTCTTTCATCATTTCCCACCAATTAATGTTTTAAATGCACCAATCATATCTTTAGTTCTAATTTTTATGTGTAGCTTTTAGGCATCCAAATCATTTTTCTAATCATATTGCTAAAATATGATGTAAAAATCATAACAAATGAGCACCAACGTGTATCTGGTGGAGCATTACTCCCGAAAAGGCGCCCCGATAACGGAGTAGGTTTAGGGGAGCATCGCCCCAATGGGGTGCACCGATAAGATCCCCAATGGGGATCGGGGCGGGTTTGAGGCATGGTTTGCAAATCGGGTTTGGGGATGGTGATGGTCGCCCAGCCCTACCCACCCCACTGCCATTCCTAATTGCGATGTATGTAAAACGTATGCTTATTTGTAGTGTTGTTATGTGGTATGAGAAAAGGGTCTTAACTAATTGCTTTTTAAATTTGTTTTTGCTTGGAACAGTTGTTAACAAGAAAAACAAAGCCAAAAGTAAGTCTTATTCCACATCACCTAATGAAGAACAAACTGATGGGAAGAAGATCTTAAAAACCAGTTCACTTTTTAAGCCAACGAGTGACGATACCTTTTTGCTTTTTATGCTTAATTTTACTAAATTTATACAAATGTTCGATGTGCAGAATGAGGGATGCGTTTAAAATTGGAAAATGATTCATAACCTACCAATTGGTCCTTATCGATGAGTGTAGGGCTGAGCACAAAACCGACCGAACCGAGCCGATCCGGAAAACCGAGCTGAAGCAGACCGAACCGACCATTTTCGGTTCGGTTTCGGTTCTATGTATTACCGGTTGTCGGTTTTCGGGTCGGTTCGGTTTGGTTTGGTTTGGTTTGACCCAAAACCGACCAAACAAACACATAAAGCATGTAAACCGGACCGAACCATCGTCTATGTAACGAAAAGGACAAAGATGCCTCCTAAGTAGTTTCGGTTTACATGTTTCAGTTTCATAAACTAAGTTTCATATGACATGAAAAACACTACAACTTAGCTGAATATTATAAGGAAATGTATATGGAAAGAAAAACACATCATCTTTTAGATATTAAAAAGCAAAAATTATACACAAATGAAAAGCTAATGTACAGAATATTCTTTTTGTATGACAAAAAGAACAAACAGAAGATGATGCTTGTCCCACATCGCCCAGTCCATCAACGTTTACATGGGGAGACTTCTTATAAATAAAGGGGCCAAGGTATCTAAAGGCATCAGACATTTGACATGTACGACCAACTATTTTGGTTCTTACCAATTTTGTCCCAAGAGTTTTCGCTATTAAAACATTAATAGCTTTTTTTTATATTAATTATTAAATAAAATTTTAAGTATAAGCTGAGATTAAAAAATCGATAATTAATTTTAATTATCTGTTTGATAATGATGAACTTATAATTATTATTTATTTAATTAATCTAAATATTCATGAGTAACTAATTTGATACTGATGAGCTTATAATTATTACTAGCCTATAAACCCGTTATAAATATTTTGAAATAAGCACTTCAAATATAGAAAAAAATATGTTAATCGTCAAATAATAAGCGAAAATTTTCACAACAATTAGCACATCAAATGTTTTGTAGCATTTCGTGATAAACAATGTTCAAAACATGCATATTAGATTTTCAATGTTCTGTAGCATTGGTGATCCTTGCATACATCAGATGTTGCAAGAGTTATACATAAGTAAATTTAACATTCCAAAATATGTATAAATCACTATAATAAAGTCGATTTTAATCTTTTGAGTGTCAAATTACATGAATAGATGCAACATGCTCACATCCATACTGAACATATGTCCATGCTTCTGTGAGAAAGTCGTTAAGTAGTGTTCTTCTCATAAACATAAAAAGATACAATATGATGTTTCATTGTAAGTTGTTTTCTTATAACCCGTTTAACCCTTAAGAATTAAAGAATAACTTGAATTGACCCATTTATAAGCAAATGGATTGAACTTGTCAACAGTAAACAACATAAAACATGGTTACTTAATGAACCTTAAAAGTGAAGATCGAATGCATGCTAACCATTTTTTTTTTCTTCATTTGACCGCAAGAAATAAGGAATAGCCTGAATTGACCCATTCATAGTTTTCACAATAAGCATAAAGCAGGCCAAGTGTTAATAATATTGAACCATCTAGACATGATCGCGTCGAAGTTTTAGTATCATGTGTAAAGTGGTTTAAACGTACGTAAGTTGGTTTGAATAGCGGAGGTGAAACAATTGTGATTTAGTAACAAATTGCCATTACATAAAATTTTACTATCTATGCATTTACTATAAAGCAACAAAAGTTTTGCAATCTATATGATAACAACATATCTTAATATGTTACAAGGCATATAAAGGAATAAGAGAAATAATAACACTGGAATTACCGAATTACTCTTTTAGTTACAAGCACAACATGATTAATTTAAACATCTGATTATGACACTTTGGTATGATAATAAACACCGAGTAAACTTGCAAGATTAACTTATGAATGTAGAATCAGAGATGTCAAATTCCAAATGAGGGCAAGAGCTATCGAACTTAGAGGTTAGAGGATACGTATTGAGTTCCAGTCTGATAAAAATCATGGTTGTTTTAATATAGTTAATAATAATAAGCATATTACATACTAAAACATTATCCTTGCCTAGAAAAACGTCTCCATGTATATATACAATTTCCATTAGCGAGAGCATCGTTAGTACCTCAATTGTGTTCTGTATGAGAAAAAAAAAAAAACATATAGTTAAGTTTTAGCTGAACGATAGTAATTCTATTCCATATACATCCACTCAAAAAGATAAATGCTTAATATCTCAACCTATATATAGCACAAGTGTGATTGTTATTTTTAGAGGCAAAAATTCTCTCGAAATTCTAAAAGAATGACACCTGGAAACATCACTACTAATAGCAAGTTTTCAAAAAAATTTAAAATCAATTCGGTTCAGAAATATTCAAAACAAAATCCCATGTAATAAGGAAACTTATTCATTTACTCCGTATTATTTTGATTTCAATTCTGTGTTGATTCATTCACAAAACAAAACACACAGAAAATCACACACACTGCAAACACGGCCATTTACCACACAAAAAATCATTAATTATTATGATCTCAATTCCCAATTTCAAATATATGATTTCAATTCCGATTTGACAAACTAACATCCATCGCAGAGAATTAGTAATAATTATGTGGCGCATCAACAGTGATTCAGTTTAGTTCTTGATTTTTCAACAATTGATCAATGTAAGTTTCTTTTAGTAATCCTTTGTTTACGTATCAGGAGACATTCATTTTCAATTGATTGTGCTAATTTTTATGTTTTATATATGATTATGTTGAATTGAAGAAACACATGTCGTATTGAAATTAGGGTTCATAGAATATATAATTGTGATATTTGGTGTAATGGGATTCGATAATCATGTTAGAAATTATACATTTTATAAATTTTCAATTTGATTTTAGGTGTAAAATGGAAGAATTATGACACACGATGATTTTAATCTCAAAGGTTTTGTAGTTTGATTTTGTTTTTCTATAGGTCAACACAAGTTTATTTATATAACTATAATAATTATTTGATGCATACCAACTGTTTGATGAAATGTTTGAACGAAAAAAAAAATATCGGCAAGTAAGCTTCCTTTTTGTTATTCTTTGAAACTAGAGTGTTGTTACAAACTCACTATCGGTGCTCACATAGGAATATATTCTTTGAAACTAGGGTGTTACAATTATTTCCTTTATGCTTATGGTACACCATAATGCTTTTGAAGAGATAGTTAGAATTTATGATTTTCCTTTGAGTTTTAGATTTGGTGGATTCATTAGTATCATATGTGCAGATTCATGTGTTTGTATGCCTTATTAGGAGTAGTATTCTTTTATGCCCACAAAGTGTTTGTTGATATATCTAATTGGAGCATACACATTTCGTATTATGAGATTAGGGTTCATAGAAGATATGATTGTGGTGTACTGGTGTGTGGTTTAATTGGAACCGTTATTGTTTTTCAATGTAGCATTTTTTTTCTTTTATCATATTGCATATCAAGTGTTTGAGGAAAGTTCTAAATGTTTTTTTTCTTCTGGAAAACATGTTCTTTTTATCAAGGTTGGTTCATTTTACTTGCTATATTTAACAGGTAAGGGAATTGTTGTTATATATACGATGAGCAGTGCGTCATCCTTGGTGGCTCAAATAAGCTTGACATATCCCGTGAATATTTTGAAGGTAAAATTTTCACTCTTAATTGATGCACTTTGTTTTCTTCTTGATCCATGGCCTTTACCTTATAATTTCATTGATGCAAAATAGTTAATTATATTGTTCTACATGTTGCATATTTAGTCTGCGTTTTTGGCCTGATTTTTTTCTCAGTAGATGAGTCAAAACGGGCATGTAAAGAGAGCTATTGGGCATATCTACTTGACCACTGGATCATACAATCGTAGAAACAACACCTCACCATGGAAACTCAATCAATACTCAGGTTAGTTTTTGTTTGCTATGCTTTTGTTTTGTTTGATATGATATTCTTTTTAATATGGATTGTCTTTAATTTTTAATTTTGATTTAGGGTTTTTTCATATTCCATTTCATATTATGAGTTATTGATGATTTATAGTGTGATTTTAAAATTAGATGTTTGATTTTTATTATAGTTTTTGGAGCACCAATTTTAATTTTTGAACTTAGAGTTGGGTTCATGTGTTACATTGGATGTTCAGTAGGAAAGTCAAATAAAATTAGGCATCCAGATTCATGAAATAGATTGATTTCTTTTCAAAATCAATGAAAAGTCTATGAATTTACAAATTAAATATGAGCTTATGTTTTAGAAACATGAATATAGCATTACCGTTAACAATCTCAATCCCGGAATTGGATAAAAGATCTCTTTCATTTATAGAAACATGAAGATAGCATTGACGTTAACAACTTAATATGTTGTATTTCTGTAGACAACCAGATTGTTTTGCTTTTACGAAAATGCTTGCATGGTCAGATGGCTTAACAAGAAAATACTGAAAGTTATCAATGTTGTCAGCTTTATGCTTGGCTGTTTTAAAAACATTTGAGCATTGTTGATTTAACAATTAGATATTGGTGAATTCTGGTGACAGGTTGTGTAGACAAGGTGTATGGTGATCGTAACCTCATCTGCACCCTTCAACCACCACAAGAATACTTTAAGCTATGAACCGTAACATGGGCTTTAAGATTATTAGGGGTGATCTGTTTCTCACTATCAGTCCCTCTATATTTGTGTCTTCCTACCACATTAGCTGCAAATGAAATTATATTTGCATTATCTGATTAACTAATTGGTTTGTTCGTCACAGTTGATATTATCTCAATGATGGTTTTTAAATCAGGTAAGAGGAAAAACCAAAACCTTTGAATAAGTCTTTCATTAGCAAACCAATTTCTTCCATCTAAGTTGTGATTCATATGCTATTGTTGATTAGCACTCAGCAAACATTTAACTTCTGCTAGAAAAAGGTTTCAGTCAATGGGGCAATATGGTCAAGGTGAACTGCAAATGGTAACCTACATGTTAAATCTGTATATATTTTATTTATGGATAAATATTCACGGGGCGTGTGCAGGTTCATCTACACAGGTAAAATTTAATTTATTTAAAGCTAAAATTTGAACTTAAAACTTACTTAGGTGTTTAGGATTTGCTTATTTTTTTACGTTCATGATATAAGTATAAGCAGATATGTATCTTTAAAATAAGGACTTCGATAAATAGTGTTTGGATTTTCTTATTTTGTAAAAAACAAATGTAGTAAGACAGAAGATTCCTGTTTGGAAATTCTCATAAGCAATCCCAAACACCCTCTTAGTGAACAATGCATTTTATATGACCACATTATGACAAGCACACTTCTTATTATTTTGTTTTGGTGATGGTTGCTTCCAGGAAAGTTAGTTGAACTATGGGGAAGAGGAAGTCAAGAGCAAAGCCTGCACCTAGAAAGCGGAAGGAAAAACTTGACACTGTACTTAGTTGACCCTTATGCAAACCATGAAACCAACGCTGAATGTCGCATTAGTAATTATCTGATTTGTCTTTCATTGTTGAAGATTGGTTACTTAATTTTATTTATTAGTCGTGACATGGTTAACTGATATGGTTACAACAATATTAACAATAGTTATGACTATCATGACTTATAATGAGTTATGGTATAAATATTAGTCACAGTCGAAGTGACTAATTATATGAATTATACATATGTGTAAATGAGGGACAATCTTCACTACTAAATTATAAACTATCAACTGGTAAGTTAACTCAGATTCAAAGACCGTTCTCGGTTATTTTCTACATTGTCTTTTGCTACATTTGATTATTTGATTCTGCTTATGTATAGAAGCTAAAGCAGATTAAGTTCCGATCATATTTGCAGAAAAATAATCCATTTTTTATGTAAGATTTGGATTTTGATGAAATGGCTATAAATAGCCTGTGTTTTCGGCTTGCTGATTGCATCCTGATGATTGCAGCTTGCCCTGGTGCTGTTGATTGCAGGTTGCCACTGCCGAGCAAAGTATCTGGTAACTTTGTGTAATAACCGAAGCCCATCACAGTTTGCCTATATTTTGATGCCATTATCGTTCGCAGAAACAACCCAGAGATCACCATCTTTGTTAAAACAGATATGTGGGCTTCACCATCCTTATTAAATTCGTTTATTCAAACCAATCATGCCTTTGTATATTTTTAATAAATTTTGAATGTTGTGAAGTCGCCTATTCGCTCATTTGAATTGAAGTAAATTATGTATTTTATATTATGTTTGATGCAGGCAAGTCAATAGGGGCTGCCAATATCTTGAACAAGAAAGACTCATGGATTACAGTTTTTTAGGCGGTATTAGAATTCGAGAAAACATCAGGTTCCAGCGCTCAAGGATCTTGTGTCTGTAAAGTCAAGAAATCCTATTGAACAACCTGTCCAAGGGGTTAAGTCTAACACATATTTAGATTGTAAACCCTCAAAGGCAAGACTTTGTCTTTTATTATGTTCATTTTTTGCAATTATATATTTTATGGAATGAAAGGACTTAGGAGATCTTATTCGTAAAAAATAACAGTTAGAGCTACTTTTGATGCTTTTTTAGCTGTTATATATTTTCCAATTTGGCCTATTAAAGATTATGTGGGGACGTTTGGATTATCTTATTTAGCCGGCTTATGTGCTTACTTGATTTTGGAAAAGCTAATAAGCTTACGTTTTAGAGCTTATTAACTTTAGCTTATTGGCTTAAGCCAATAAGGTGAAGTTGATCAGGTCAAAATCTCTCTTGGCGGCTTTTCCAAAGTTAAATAAGCTCATAGGTTGCTAAATAAGCTAACGTTGTCACCCAGGAAATCTTTATATAATAAATTTATAGAACCTCCTAAGTTTCAAAATAATCCAGAAAAAACAGGCTTATAAGATGTAAGTCAATAGGTGGTGTTTCAATGTAGAGAAGTTGAGGTACAAGATTGAAGCAACAGGTTGAGTTTCTATTTAAATTTAAGTGTTGCGCTTTCTTTCCATTTTATTGCAGCTTACTATGAAGGTACTAGCTGCAATTTAGATATAGCAGAAGTGCAAAGTGATTAGGTTGTGCTTTGATACAATAATGTGGCTGATAGGGGTGTTTGGGATTGGTGATTACGAAAATGGCTAAGATCTATTAAAACATACAGTTCTGATTGGATTATGTTTAAGGTTTTAATACTTGGTATGATTTATTTTTCTAAAACTTCAGATAGTTCGTGTGTACATTTTTTGTGTTCTTTCGCAATTAAATTTTGCCTTTGTTTTACAGGTGTGTCTTCTTCGTATTATTTGAGAGGACGTAAAAGGCATGATGAGGAATGTGTAAAAAACAACGAACGAGCATACTCTGTCTGTGAAAAGGCGTCTTGGTCAGTTGCAACAACAGAACGTGACCAACACTTTATTCAGTGGTGTTGTTGAGATTGAACATGTGCGATAAGACGTCGATTGTTGGTTGCCTTAAGAGCCGTCTCACCATAACTGTAGATCCTCCAACTGTTATCCAGGTACATGCATGATTACTTAGTCTGTGATATGGATGACTCATTCAACTAATCTGATTCCTTATATAATCAGTAAAAAATGTTACATCTGGGATGGATATATTAATTGTATCACGAAGCAATTCCTCAAGTCATTGAGAACACGTCGAAATCTTTCTTCTTGAATATCAATAAGTTACTAAAGGACGCAGAAGACCTGTTTTATGAGGGGCTTAAGGACATACCTCTTCTCACATGCCCACACAAACTTGAGGGATCTATGATTGCCATGGTAAACATTTTTCATGAAACAAACATACAATTTGGATATAGATTAGACTTCTTTAAGATTATGTAAATTTGCTTTCACAGGTGAAGTTAAACCTATCGGCTTTTAATGATGTGGTTGATGATACATATTTCTGTATGAAGTTGGCGAAATAGGAATCCATTGTCCTTTTTCCTGGTAATCGAACCCTCATTAATTTATTCATAAGTTTCTTTAAATGCAAACTTTAAATGATCTTCTTAGTACTACTTTTGCTCATATGATAATATATATTGTCTTACTTGAATAATTGGGTTCGAGTGAGTATTGCAGCACACTAAGCAGTTCTTGAAAATGCAATTGGGAGGGTGACAGAATTTTATTCGTCTAGGTTTTGTTAATTATTTATTACAATTTTCTTTTTGTACATTCTGTCACTCATTACATATTTTTTATGCTCCGTTTTTTAATGATATAATCAACATTATATATACTCTTATAATATTTATTAAAATGGTTTCATAGAACTAGCCCGCCCATCGGGCGGGTCTTGAAGCTAGTATATATATATATATATATATATATATATATATATATATATATATATATATATATATATATATATATCTTACCTACTTATAATGTAGATTTAGTCAAAGGGGAAAAGTGGAAAACTGAATTTTCAGTCAATCCCCATTTTGCCCTTCTATACTACAAGGGTGAGAGAAAATGAATTTTGTAATTAATGCTCTTATTAAAACACCCCATAACTTAAAATTACAATAATTTATTCATATGGTACAACCAATTAAAAGCATCTATATCAAATTAAAAACAATCAATTAAAACACCCCTTACTAAAAAAAAGTACAATAAAATTTTCACAATATACAATTTAAAAAAGCTACAACATAATATAAAATATAAAATAATTAAACACACTAATTAATGTTATTTTTAAAACACCCTAAAATGAAAAGTATATGTTATTATACACATTATACAAATTAATAAAACACACAAAACTTTATACAAGCTAACAAGTTGATGTTGCATATAGTTTTGAAAACTGGACCGGACCAACGGGTTCAACTGGGAAAAACACATAGTTTTGAAAACTTGACACGACGGGTTCAGTTATTAAAAGCATGACTCGGTTTAAATCGACCCACTTTTTGACCGAAATGGTTCAACCGGGTTTCAAAACATTTATGTTGACATGAGCTTAAGTATCAAAGTCAATAAGTCAACAAACTCAATAAGTCAAAAAAGTCAATAAGTCAACACATTTAATCCCTAAATCTTCAAACTTTTATTAGAGGTGGCAAAACGGGCGGGCACGGGAACAGGCTAAAATGGCACGGGTTAAAACGGGTACAGGCTAAACGGACAAATTATAAATCAGGTCAAACAGGCACGGGCTAAAACGAGCAAATTATAATTCAACTATTAAAAACATTCGGAACAGTCCTAAAAACACATTTAATTCATCTTGTAAAAAAAGATCAAACATCTAAGTCTTAACTATATTTAATTATTTTTTCTTAAAAAAAGTATTAAATGAATAAAAATGCAACTAATTAAATATATCTATCAATTAATTAGAGTATTAAATAATTATGCATAAAATAGTTAATAAATGAGATAAATTAAAATTAAAATAGTTGGAATGTTTTATAGTTATCAGTGACAAGTGAATTGGTCGGAAAAAAAATGAGAGTAATTGCTTGAAAGTTGAATTGTGTGATTCGAAAGCCCATCTAATAATATCTGTTTTTATCTTTTGCCTGTAAGAGCCCATCAAATAAATGCAAGGGGGCAAAAAACGCCCCAAACTTTTAAAAAAGTGTCAAAAATCGGCCAAAAATTTCAAATTGGGCAATATCTGCCACCCCTAACTTTTATTATTTTCTCATTTATAACCCATAAACTTTCTTTTATCACTAAACGATCTGTCGTTATAAAATCTCGTTGCTATGCACGGGTATTCGTCTAGTATATATATATATATATATATATATATATATATATATATATATATATATATATATATATATATATATATATATATATATATATATATATATCAAGTATTCAAGTTAGTCACAACTTTTTGCTTATAATTTACAATTTACTGTATTTATTTTTGGCCCTTATAATTGAAGTTATATATGTACCTTTGCATGTAAGAATGAAGTTATCTCACTTGCAAACCAGAACATATATACTGTTCTGGGCTTCTGTCAATAGCAAAGAGAAATAGAGAAGAAACACCATAGATTTATATGATAAACGCATAACATTGAGAAACTAAAATACATATGAAAGTTACCTCATTTGCATGACAATGATCTCAGACAATACATCAAACACTTGTAAGGCATCTTTAGAATCACATATCCTGTATTAAGCGAACACTCCCAAGGTACCAGCTTTCACCGATTCTGGTAAACCAAATTAAAATTTATACAGCATCATAACAAGAGTAGCCTCTTACTAATCTGAAACAACCAGTAAAGTAATAAAATAAGTAAAACTCCCTTAATTTCGGTTGAAACAGACGACCAGTATTATTATATTTAGTATTTATCTACACAATCAAATTCGCAGTCCATTCAACCAATAATATTACAAAACCCATATTCGAATTACAGTTGGTATTAGTTTCACCAAATACCTCTAATTTCACATTGGAAAGATGATGGTAAAATATTTACCTGATAGTACTTGCACTTCTATGGAATTAGTTGAGTTTTTTCTTTTTGTAGTATATAGGCTTCAATTTTGGATCTGGTTTTCAATTTCTTTGGAGAATGGCGAAGTTGAGTAAAGAGTTGTGAAACTTCAAACAGAGGCAGACGTGGCATTTATGAGCTGGCATTTGTGACGTGTCAACTATGACAGGTGGATTAAATGATGTGGTGAATTTCAAAAAAAGTTTCGTTTATTATATAATATAGATATAGATTGAGTTGCATGAGTAACTAGTTTGATTGATCATATACATTAGAACTATTTTAAACGATTTACAAACGTATTGTGACGTAGGTATAAAAACGTTCATAACCTATGTAACTTGATGTATGTGTATCAGATACGAACATTTGTGATTTTGTTGTGTGGTATGAGAAAAGGTTCTCAACACATTACTCTATAAAAATTGCTTTTGTTCGGAACAATAGTTAAGAAGAATTTCACTTTTAAAGCCAAGGGGATTTTGCAATGAGTCACTTAGTGGGGTTCATGAACATGTGGGTTGGTTTGTTTTCTTTATGTCTTGTTTGGTGCCTTTTAGTATTGTTTTAGTAGTTAGCTCTTTGTTGTTGTATTTCTTCTTGGGGCTCTTCCGTTTTAACTATCTTGGTTAAACAGAGGGTCGTCGTTCTCTTGTATTTTGTTCTTTGTTTCTTTTAATATATTGTTGCCGTTCAAAAAAAAAAAAAAAAAAAAAAAAGAAAGAAAAGGCCAAGGGGATTTTGTAAAAACCAACTCACTTTTACCTAGGAGTGATGTTACCTCTTTGCTATTTATGCTTTTGTTTTTACACAACAATTTATACAATGAGTAAATTACATCGTCCCTGTGGTTTAGCTGAATTTCATGTTTAGTCCTTGCTATAGAGAAATCGCCGTAGACCTCCCTAACGGTTGGTTAAATTTTTGAGAATTTGCTTTTAAGCTTTTCAATACCACATCGACCAAAAAGAAGATATATTGCTTCTTTATATACTACAGCCTGTACCAATATTACGTGTCTAGATTAGTATTATGTTGGTGGATACTATATTGGTATTAGGTTTATGCAAAGAATCTTTTACCAACTCTCGTACCTATTAACTCATATAATATCTCAACTTTTTATCATTTTGAAAACGTAAGATTTGGTTTTCTTAGTGTAAGTAAGTTTGTTGCAAACCTTGATAATTATGTTCAACGACAATGTCATATCTTGGTAATTGTATTTTTTATAAGCATGCTAATTAGTTATTTATACCTTTTTTTTGTAGTGGCTTAACGATTTACATTAGAAGAATGTGTATATTTTTTTTTACCTTAATGATTTACATTAGAAAACAAGATTGGGATTGAATGTAGATGGTGAGTTATATTTCTATGAATGAATCGATTGTTATGCGTATGACTTGTAAATATCTTGCCAAGTAGAACAACTTCTTGTACATTGTACAGTTACTCTTCTAAATTAAAAGGGTGAAAGTTCTGTTTATTTTATTTTATTTTTATTTTATTTTTTTCAGTCTAACATCGATCAAGGAGAAGAAAGTTTGCTTACTAATATACTGTGGTGCATTTGCCTTATGTAAATTGAGATTTATATTATGTTGTTGGTGTTGTAACTCAAGATGTTGTTCAAGGAAAAAATATACAACATTTTCAATTAAAAGACCGTCAACTAATAAAAGTTTCAAACTTTTTGTCAATCTCAATCCCGTACATTCAAAAGTCTATCTTCAAGTAGGTTGATAGTTTTATGTTTGTTGGTTTCTATGTGTCGGATGTTTTATAAAGTTTTGCTACGCGAAATAAATGGAGGCATATTTATAGTCACGTTTTATGGGAAAACCTATTTAGAAATTGATGACGTACATATAAACACGTGTAAAGGATTTTTGATAACAAATATGGGCTCGGGAAGTGAGAGTCGAGATTTAATGAGAAATGGTTACGTTTGGTTTTTTATAAACGTGTTTATTATCAAATTTAATGGAAAAATGTATCTAATGTGAATGGTGGCGATTAAAAATCATGATTGACGATGTTTAGTATACTTCGTGAATAAAAGTATGTGTTTTCGGGAGAGTTTACTAAAAATTACACCGTAAGTCCTTGTTTTGACACCCTTATTGTTGAAAATATATAAAAGACCTGGACCATTTAGCAATTTTCGGATATATACCTTTAACCTAACCTTCATTTCATTTTATATCATCACCATCACTAACTCACATTTCTCTAGCAGCCGCCGGCTGCCACCTCTCACAACCATCACCATCAAACATTAGTATGTGGCATCCTTGTCACGTTTTGCAACACCACGCGCCCTAAAAACATCACCACCACCTCGATATCATCCCACCGCCGTTAATAAATAACACCACCATCATTATTTTGACCTTAAACTTGTAGATCGAGTGAAGAAAAGGTAGGAAAACGCGTTTGACGCGCGAGTTGGCTCGGTCACGAGTCAAACTCGTGGCTATTATTGTTATTTCGGGTTATCTGGAAATGGGTTTTAAGATTTTGAAATAAAAACGTGATTATAAATAAAGTTTGGTATCCATATCGTGTCGTATTTGTGTTCGTTATTGTGTCGAGTCTGGTAACCGTGAGCTAAAGCTCACGGTATGAATGATGTTCTGGTCATTGTTGTTGTTTATTTTGCTGTGTTCTGGAATAGGTAAGTGTTGATACCATTTGGTTTGGAAACGAGAACTAGGACATGGGTATTGAGGCATGATTTTGATCTTGGTAGCTTGGTGTTGTCGAGGGAATAAGGACCACTTAGGGTCCGTTTGGTTCGAGTTGGCGACGTTAGGCCAAGACCCCTACGGTCTCTGCAAGGGAATTGTTGGTATGGACTTCTTGTCGTTGTTATGAAGTTGTTGAAGTGGTTAGTTGTTGCTCTTGATTATGGCCGATGGGAAAGGGGAAGCCGAGACCATTCGGTCTCGGCAAAATATTATTGATGATATTGGTCTGACAAAAATGAGAATCGATTGTGTGACGGTTACTAGTTGACGGGGATTAGGTTAGACGTGAGCCGTAGTCAGCCACGAGTGATTGAAGTTGATTGTGGAAATTGAGAATTGGAATGGTTATTGTTTTACTTGAGCTTAATTAGTATAACTTGTGAACCTTGTGCCACGTCGGTGTCACTTTGACTTTTTTTAGTCCTAGTTGACTCCGACAATGCCAGGACATGAACATTAGATTTATTTTGATTAGTGACACTTGAAAGATCATAATAAGTCGAGAAGTAATGACTCGGACTTTTGACTCGAGACAAATGGTAACTAAAATAAGTGAAACGCGAACTTGGAAATATATATACGAGGAATGCTACACTCACTTAAATTTTACAAAACAAAATCCACACAATGACATGGATGAATATGATTGGGATAATTAAAGAGAAGAGAGAGAATGTAAGAGTGAAACCACAAACATCCATGTCATTGTGAGTTTTGTTTTCGTAAAATTTGAGTGAGTGTAACATTTCTCATATATATATATATATATATATATATATATATATATATATATATATATATATGTATTTGAGAGAAAAGGGAAAGAGAACAAGAACAATAAAAAGGTTTTTATATAGAAAATAAATAATAACAAGTAATTTATTTGTTTGTTTTTAGTTAAAACAAAACTAATAATTAAAACTGAAGTTTTTATAATAAAAAAGTTACCAAATGTTTCGAGGGCACGTAAAATTAGTAGTGATAACTAAGTAATCATTGTGCTAGTTATTGCGAGTCACGGATATTTGACATTAATACATCTAGCATACGTAACTAACAAATTTAATGAGAATTCGTTAAGTACGTCGGAAAGATCTAATAATGGGTGACATATCCTACGACCCTTAAGTGGTGATGTAGTAATAAGTAAGATGAATACATTATAAAGTTTATTGGGGTGACTAGTTCAATAAACTTTGACAATTTAATTTGATGACTTATTAGACCATAAGAACTTGTTACGGAGATTGTTGTGGTTTACTTGGTGGAGTTATTTGGAAGCGCGAGTTCACTTGAGTCTTGCTGAGTCGACACCACACACACACGGATACCAAGCACTAAAACGGATTTGAGAAAGAGTTTTGGAAATAAAAATGGAATACGTTCGGGATTTGGAAAACATTTATTTGAAATTTATTCTGAACGTATTGATATTATTAGGTAGTGCCGAGTCAGTAGTCGTCGTTGCCAGATAGTTGACACTTTCTTTGCTGTGCCGAGATAACTTAGTGCCGAGGCTATCTAGCTGCTTATAGCTTTTTTCTGATTTGGACTATTGCCTGTTTCCGATATATTTGTGATTGTGCTTTGCTGGAATCGATGTGAGTTTCATAGCCCCACTTTTATTTGTATTTTATCGTTTTCTAAATTTGGGGGAGGATGCATGCAAATTGTTTTTGGACTTGCCACTATTTTAGTTTTGCTATAGTGTGTTGGCTAGTTAAGGTTAGATTTGCGGTAGTTCGTGACTTTCTAGGGCTGACCTAGTTAAGAATAGACTCCTACCTACGGCCTAGACCCAGGGCAGTAACGGGTGGTTCCTTGCTGTATCGATGACCTGGCTAGTGACCGCCGAGGGATCCACTCACTATGACCACTTATCTGTTTAAGATAAGAAATCAATCGTTTGTGAATTGTTATGATGTTGGAATGCGAAATCTATGCTTGCCTCTAGTCACACATAGCTCTTACTCTTCAGGTCCACTATTATTTTCGATGTAAACCTATGAACTCACCAGCGAAAGCTGACTTTTAAGCATGTTTTTCTCAGGCGAATAGGATAATGCTTGTGAATGATCACTATTGAAGGCTTGGCAAATTGGCATGGACGACGGATCGACAAAAACTCTGATATTATATTTGGGACCAAGCTTTTTATATTCTTTTAGGCCTTATCTTTTATACTTTTACTATTTGTAAACCTTTAAACTAAATTTTGAGATGTTCTATGTAATGAAAATTGTTTTCCTATTTAGCTATAGTTGTGTTGTGTGTACCAATCCAGGTAGCACTCCGAAATCTTGTAAGCCTTCCGCTGTACCAAATTTTGGGGGTGTTACACATGGTTTTGGGGGTGTGCTACGAATATTTGATTTTTTTTTAAACAAATGAAAGTAATATTGTTTAAGGTGGTCTTTATAAATTGTTAGATAGTTTAAGGGTGTAATTTGAATTAAAAAACATATATTACACTTTAGGTTTGCTTTTTTATAAAATCGTACATTAGTCAAAAGTATCAATATTTGGTTCATTTTATTCAAAATTTAAAGATATTTTCATCAGTATAATTTTTTGTAAAGAAATTGATAAATATTTGTTAGATATTTAGTATATAAAGTTTGTTGTATAAAAAGAGTCGTAACTTGCCATATAATTCACGGAGTGTTTTGAAAATATGTTTTTCTTTTGGCCAAATTAAAACAATGTCGTTCGCAGCTAATGTATATGATAAATGTAAAGACATTTTCATTTTTTGAACATTAGATATCAAAACATCCATTATCTACTCATGTTTGCACGTATCAACACATCAAGGAAGAAACCTCCCTTCCCCATTAAGGCGCGGTGGAAGAAAGGATTGGATTTAAGGTATGCATTGGTGGATAATATGTGTTCAGCATTTAATGGTAAAAATACTTATTTTACACTTAACGAGTTACTCTTTCCATCTTGTGTTGTTCTCTTTATGATTTAAGTTATTCTGAAATTATTGTCCACATCATATTTATAACTAATAAAAGAATTTTCAAATGGTAAATATGAATGATTGCACTTTCTTAAACATTGTGTTTTTGTCTGGACACAATAGTTTTGGGAGGGAGTATTTAATAAGGGCTAGTAAATTGGATGCCTTGAGAAACAAAATCAGGGCTTTAGGGACATACGTACTTTATTGACATAGTAAATAGTTAAGGGAGTTGATACTCTCACCACATTTTTTTATGTTTGCTCCATAATTTGTGCATTGCAGTATTGTACCGTACAACACTGCAATGCACAGTTGTGGTATTTGCATCAAAAAATATGGTGGGAGTATCAACTCCCAATAGTTAAGGGTAAACATTAAAGTATGATAAGAGTCGAAACCGCATGAATAGGCACCAACCTCATCAAAATTACCCAGAATTTATATTTCAAGTATTAAATATCGTAAAACAAAAATAATATTGTAATACCGAGCTTATTTTGATAACACTTTAAAGCCTTTTTAATGGTCTTTTTTTCTAAATAGACTGACATTTCATTTTGTATATGTTTAAGTCAAATAAAAAACATATAAACATACACCTATTCACAATCACATACTTTGATGCATTATCTGGTTGCAGAACAACAATTGATTCGATTCTCCTGTAATGAGAAACCTGCAAGCCTCAACAACCTGATATTGAAAAGAATACGGTTTTAGAAGCAGTTTGAGTTACAGAAACTAAATAACTAATTGTAAAAATGAAACCCTAAAACTTACCCAAACGGATCTTTAGTCACTTTTGGAGATTCAACAATACAATCTTTAAAAGATACTAATGGTAATTTGATTAGGGCTGACTCTTGAAAGCAGTTTGGGATTTGAGACTGGAAGTTATTTTTGAGAAGATACTATAAAGAAACGTGGGTTAGGAATGGTAAGAAATTCACGGGAAAACAGCCACGTCAGAAAAATGTGACGTGTTTAGTGTATTATTATGCCACGTACTGTTTTAATATCCTGTTTTAGTGAAGTTATAGATTTTTCTGATCTATTTTTGGGTTACCTTACATCTCAACGGGTCAAATGGGTCGAAAGTCATCAAGGTGTATTTTTAGCTAAAAATGATTTTTATTGGTGTAACATAGTTATATCAATTGTCTTTAACTTTTTTTTATAAAAATCGCCCTTTACCCAACCGACCTTGTCTATATGCTATTCTTTCACTATCTATGCTGAAAGCTTTCATCTCTTATTGTATTGTCAACTTCTAACTCACAATTAATCCTTTTTTTAAAGGTCAATAACGGGATTTATGATTATATTAGTATGTCATTACCTCATTTACGGTTTTATGTGTTATAGATCTGGAACTTATTGTGTATTGGGTTCTTTAACATACAGGCATGAAGCTAAACTCGTTCAAAAGATTGTTGAAGAGATATCATTAGAGTTACGTTGTATTAATTGGGGTGCTGATGAAAACTTAATAGGCATAAAGACCCGGATAGACAGTGTTGTTTCATCCTTAGAATTAGGTGTTGACGATGTTCGCATGATAGGGATCAAGGGGATGGGAGGAGCGGGCAAGACGACTTTGGCCAGAGCTGTTTATGATCTTATATCCTATCAGTTCGAAGGTTCTAGCTTTGTTGAAAATGTGAGGGAAAAATCAACACCGTCTATGTCTGGTTTGAATTTATTACAAAAACAAGTACTTTCAGATGTTTTATCGGATCAAGGCATCAGCGTAAGTGGTGTTCTTGAGGGGAAAAGCATGCTGAAAAAGAAGATGTGTGGAAGAAAGGTTCTTATTGTTCTAGATGATGTTGATAAGGTAGAACAACTTCTGGAAATAGCTGGTGACCGTAGTTGGTTTAAGTCGGGAAGTAGAATTATTATAATAACTAGGGACGCAAAAGTACTAATAGCACACCAAGTGAACTTGATTCGTGATGTACATTTGTTAGACGATGAGGAAGCAATGCGGCTCTTTAGTAGGCATGCATTTGGGAGAGAGATTCCAATTGAAGGGTACAAAGAGCTATCAGAACAAGTTGTACATTACGCTGCTGGTCTTCCCTTAACAATCAAAGTTTTGGGATCTTTTCTATGTGGCAAAGATGATCTTGAATGGAAAGATGCGTTAGAAAGACTAGAAACAGTTCCACTGAATGAAACTATGAAAGTTTTGGAGCTAAGCTACATCGATCTAGAGGAGGATTACAAGGAAATATTCCTAGATGTTTCATACATACTTAAAGGTTGGCTGAAAGACGAGGCAATCACAGCGCTTGAAAGTTGTGGATTTCGTGCTCGGATTGGTTTAAGGGTTCTTGAATTGAAATCTCTTATAACTATTTCTATGTAACACCTAAAATCCGAAAGCATGTGAAAAGACCAAAATGCCCCTACAAGTTAAAACTTATATAAAAGCTTATAAAAGTATCCAAATAAATCCCAAACTACTAACAAGGCATAAGTTATGATCCAAGATATTTTTAACAACTTCATTACATATTTTTACAAGTGGTAAAATTACTAAAATACCCCCATAATGGCCGATTGTGATAAAACTTAAATTAAGTGATTTAAATTGAGTTAATTTGATATATATATGGAAAATATTGAAGATAATCATTAAGAAATATTCTCCCAAACCATATTGTCGAAATTTCTGGTCCCTTAACCCTCCCCCACACGGCATTCCTTTTTATTTTAGTCAAACCATATCACTTTTCACCCAAAAACCCTAAAACCGATTAAATAATACACACACAAATCCCTTTGGCCTCCATTCGACTCACACACACCTCTCAAGCATTTTTCTGTGATTATACATTATTCTAAGAAGCCAAGAAAAATCCCATTCGAATTGTGGAAGCCCTATACGATCGTAACATTGTTTTTCTTTTGTCGAGCCCTAAAACAAAGGTAATTTCGTTGTGCCTAATACGACCTCTATAAAAATGATTTCTTATTTTTCTGATGTTCCTTACATCATATAAGACCCAAGAAAATTGGTTTCAAGGTTGGAAGATCATTGGTGAAGTCGTGGTGATTTTTGGATCGTTTTGGCTCTACGCGTGTGCTATAAATCGTCCAGCCTATTCTATTTGTTCCAGATCTGGTCTGGTATTTTTCTCACGTCTCTTACATCATATAAGTCTCAAATAAAATGTTCTAATCGATCCATGCATGCTCTATAACGTTTTGGTGAATTAAACCCTAAAAACGCAACAAAACTCTATATCATTGTATATGAATTTTCTGGATATGAATGATAATTTTTATGAACTTCATATATTAATTATGATCTCGTAAAAATATGGGTTTGAATTATAGAAGCTTAAATCTTGTGTTGTGATTTATTTTATAAATCGGCTAATTAAGAAAACAATGAAGAAAATAAAAGAAACCCTAAATCGAATTAGGGTTAGGGTTTTTATGTTTGGATCTGGTAATTAATGCATAATAATGATTGAGTAATGATTGTATAGTGATGGCATAATGTTTTTATGAAATTAGGGTTTGGTTTTGGTAACTTTAAAATAAATCCGATTGGAAAATAAAGTACAAGGGTGTGTTTTGCCAACTTTGAAACATCTGGGATATTTTTGTAAGATCATATATATCAGTAGGAATATGGGAAAAATATAACTTGAGGGTTCTAAGTGTAAATATTACAAGAAGTGAGTTAATTGTATTTAATTGGTGTGATTTGTAAATAATTAAAAGAGAGGGACTAAACATGTAATTTCTGGAAACTTGGGACTGATTTGAGTGATAAAATATATTCAGGGGGTTTTGTGCTAATTTGGTAATTTAATGGCTTAATATGTAATTATTGATAATCAAAAGTTGAAATTGTAAATTTAAGGGTTAAATATGTAACTTTTATAACTTGAGGGACTTAAAGTGTAAATTATGAATATTTGAGGATTCATTTGTATAACATCTTAAAATAAGTGCTCATTATGTAAAATGGATAAGTTAAGGGTTTAATGTGTAACTTTGAATACTAAAAGGTTTAAAGTGTAATTTTGGAAAGTAAAGGGTATAAAATGCAAAGTTATGAAATCCTAAGGACCAAATGAGTAAGAAGGTTAAAAGATACTTTGATTCCATTAATAATGATTCAACTTTCTAATTATGGAAACTTTCTAAAAGTGGAAACTTACTATTTATGGAAACCTGCTAAAAGTGGAAAGTCACTTTAAATGGAAAGTTACTAAAACTGGAAAGCCGACTAAAATGAGAAATCTGAATTGAATAAGTTATTAATAATAAGCCGATCATTAATTCGTGTAGATTCGTTGAAGAAGGAGTGTTTCCATATGCTTACGTATGTTATGATTTCGATGGCGATTGAGGTACAGATATTCTGACCTTTCTCAAAAGGTTTCTCATGATCTCTTTCATATTCTGAACCGTTAGTTCCCGAATTGATGCCATTGCTATGATCCCCTTTACTTGAACTTTCTCTGTTGATTCCATTTGATATGACCTCCGTTATGAACCTATGCTATGAAAACCTTCTTAATGATACCATGGAAATGTTTTGAGAAGAACCGATTTGAAAAGATGTTTATAAATGATGCTAAATTTCTTTTTAAAAGAAAGGTTATTTAACTTTCATGAACACTATATTTTGAAAGACCATTTTTATGAAAACTGTTTTAAAAGATTATTTAAATTGGACTTTTAATAGAAACTTTTGAAACGGACTTTTGAACTGAACCATAAATTGATTTTTGAATATGAACCTTGACCTGATGAACTCTGAATGGACCTTGACTATTATTTCTGATATGATTTTGAGATGACTTTGAGATAAACCTTTGCTATATGACCTTTTGCATGACTTTGAGACCTGACTCTTAGTTTGATACCCGAGCCATTTCTGTTTTCCCTACCTATGGAGGTACCATAGGCATGTCTGTGATGCACCACTGGCATGACTCATGTGTGGGTGAGTGATTTCTCACGACGTCCCCTTTATGATTATCTGCCGGCTATTATGACTTTGAGTATATGACTTTGAGATTGACTTTAAGTAAGGGGCGTATGGATTGCAATCCTAGATCTGTTCTGTTTAGTGGATTTAACTATGACTTTGAGTTGACTTTGAGTTGACTTTGAGGTGACTGGTGCTGTGTGCAATACACGCCTTTCACAAATTTCTGGGAGCTAGCTACTCCACCCTTTTGATACATGAGGACACCCCTCATATTATCTGGTTGCCTGAGAGGTATCCCCTCTGATTGTGAGATTATGATATTGACGGCTTATGATTTTGAGATATATGACTTTGAGTTTTTGGGCTCGTGGTGGATGACTATCCTTTCTTTCCTTTCTATTAGTTCCTTTTGTTTATTCTTTATTCTATTTCCCCAATGCACTATGTTTCAGTTCTGTTTCATTATCATTGCTTTGTATATGTATCTGTTCACTGGGCTTTTTAAGCTCAGCCGCATTTCCTTTTCCTGCGGCAGGTTTTAGTAGGAAGCTGGGTTATGGGAAGAGAGTGTGATTGGACTTAGAAGACTATGCTTTGGACTAGAGACGATTAGATGAAGTTTCACTTTATTAGACATAGTATTTATTTCTTTGTAACCTTGTAGTTTCAGATTCTTCATTTGTAACCCTGAATTCCTTTTAAATTTTTAATCATATGTTTGGGTTTTGTTCTGATATGTCACTGTAATGTATTACTTCTACCCTTATCGGGTTGGGGTGTTACAATTATGGTATCAGAGACCAGGCTGCGATTCGTAATACATTTACCCTTGACCTGTGAAGTTTGGACCCCTAAGTTTCCCTATAGGCGCTCATAAGACAACCTTTGAAACTTTACATTAGGATTCCCCATAGGAACCTAAGTTATTACCAGTGAGGAATGGGTAGACTAAGACATTTATGTAAGTATCATTTGCTTCCGCATCACTCTGATCATGCCTTTGCTCTTAGATAAGCCTTATAAGGACCTTTGTATCAGAAGTTAGAAGTTTTGCAACTTAAGCTTAGTAACCAAGTAAGTTTGGAATACCTCGGAAGGCTACCTGGATACCTTACACATTTAAGTTTCACCTTCAGATTTTGATCTCCGCCTCCGATTTGTTTGATAAGCTGTTTGACACCTTTTCGACCACATCGTAGGTCATTCAACCACAATGTGTTCGACACATTCTGTAAATTCATTACTTATGCTGAGTATGAATGTATCATCCGATACTACTTAACTCTGTATGATCCATTACTACTCCTATGAGAATTTTGGTAATTATGAACCACGAATATGTGAAGTTTTGTTTCCTCTCTTTGAATGATGAACCTTGTGCTGCCAACCGTTTCCTTTGGAAGGGTATGATGTAAATACTATCTCTATATGGATTTGTTAACTAAGCATGATGATGCTGATAACTGAGATTCTGTACCTCTCACAATTGACGATTATACGATATTCGTATTACCAATGATACACATCCTGCCTGCTACTTATGCTAAGAAGCTAAACGAAATTCCCACTCATTGAACTGTTCGTTTATCCATCCCAACATTTTTGTTGAACCATGTACTTGACTCTGATATATGAACTATCTGTATGATTTGACGACTGTATTCACTCTATGAATCCTTTGACTTTGAGATGTCTGATTGTACGGTCTTTTGGACTGAACGGCTATTCGTGAAGATACCACAGACTACCATAACTGAAATGTGACCTTAAAAATCTGCTTCACCCTATTCCATTATGATGACTCTCTACATCTGCTAAAATTCCTATCACTATGGAAACACCAACTCCGAACTCATGTGATTATCAAGTTTCCCTGAAAACCATTATTATCAACCCTTAGAAAGTTCGGCTATTCGGAAATATTTTGTTGTACGAAGATCTTCCGGTATGCTCTGATGAACCTTTTGGTACTCCTTCCTGCTTAAGAAGTAGAGTGGGTATTGAACTAATCTCAGTTGAAGAAACCATGGTTCCATAGAAGTTGAGAGATTGAAGGAGCTGATGGGATATGATCTGTGTTAACCCTTTGTGATTCTCTTTGGATGCTCTTGTTTGTTTATGAAGAAGAACGAGAGAAGTATGCGATGACGTATCGACTATCGTGAACTTAAACGTACCACTATCACTAATCATTATCTGTTTCCGCGTATCAATAATTAATTTGGTCTTCCTTTGAAACTCCGCATCTGATTGCATCACTTTAGATTTGAAGGACTGAAGAAGCAACCACAAGAACTTCTAAGAAGAGGGTTAACTAACCGAGAGTAACCTTTGTGAAGTATTTCAGTTCTTGAAGAAGAAAGAAGGCGATGTGAAAACTCCCTGAGATGATTTCTGAAGCTGCCTTTGCACTCGTTATAACATTTATGAGCTTGAATGATGCCAATGGTGTTGGCTAGAATAATCATGTTTTCACGTGTGTTGGACAAATTGTCATAGTATGACATTGTGTTGTGTTCTAAAACGAAAGAAGAACATAGAGATTATTGGTGAGATGACCTTTTGTTCTGGAAGAGAAATTTGATTGACGTTCAGAATTCATAGTAGACAACACTACCCTGTATAATGTGAAGACAGAGCTTTCACAAGAGGGACCAAGATCGAAGACCGTTATCGGAGTTAGAAACCAGGTGGAAGAGTAGGAGGAGATGGTTGCGACAAGCATTACCATGGAAGAAGCATATAAGAAGGAGAGAGGAATTGGGGATAATGCTCAATCATATACCATGCAACACGTGAAGATTTCAGCTTGGGCATCACGACAACCAGACCAAAGAAGACGAACCATTCAACACACAACCTGGAGTCAACAACAACATCATGCACCTTAAAACCTGGAGCTATGTTAGAAGACCTGTCGAAGACACGCAGTCTTGTTTCTCTATTCATTTTAGTTGTACTAAGATGAATTGAGAGCAGAAGCAGACCTGCGGATGGAGGGATGCACAGTGATCGTGACAGAGACTGCCGCTACGACGCCACAGTACCAAGAAGGGTTGCTGAAGACCGGAGGAACCAGACTCGAGTTTTAAATTCTTTTAATCATGATGCAAGATGGACAAGAGTAAACAGACTACCCCAACTTGGAAGAAATTTTGAAATTTGTATTTGAGTGGACGGATTTTTAAGCGGACATTGTGTTTAGACGAGATGATTCTGTAAAGGATTGACGCTATTGATGACGTACCTTAATTTCGAATGACATTCCCGGATTTCCGTTACTCTTCGAGTAATTTCGTTCTCTTAGTTATGTTGTTTGATTTTGGTGACCTCTGAGACTATAGGTGGACTAGGTGGATTTAAATAAGTTTGGGTGTTCACGACTTGAGATAAAGTATGATCATCATGAGGGCATATGTATATGATGCCAGTATTATGACGCCTGGCCAACGTGATAATACTTACATCATATAACGTGCACTTATGGTGGGCATATGATATTTTAAGAAGTGCCTTAGAAGCTTTAGAATTCTGGCATCTGATCAAGATCATCTGAGTTTAGTGAGACTTTAGGTTCATTCTACCTATACGTTTGATATGCTGTCCTTGTTATACGATTCGATACGTTTGGACTCTCGACACGTGTTTTGCTGATCTTTGCAACTTCTGATAAGGATCTTAGGTTCCATTATGAAATTTCTGCCGTTGACGATATCTAACGATATGCTTTCTGTCCGTATACGATTCGCATTCGTGAAGTTGTTCATTATGATCTGCTATGAGTAAAATATGTGATTGTGGACTTTGAGGAAGTGAGATCTGTTCGTTTAAGAGAATACCTCTGGAAGGTTATCTAAAAGCCGAGACTATCTGAGAAGCTGAAGGGTTAAACCGTATATCACCCCATGTTTGCTACAATTCAATGTATTCTCATCTGATTCGCCTAATCAATTCGATGAAAATCCTATGTATTTTTATACCTCTTCCTGGAGAATTCGTTTATCATCCGTTATGTTTGGTACATTATCCTTTTGATTCAAATTCAATATGATATGCCCTTCTGAGAAATCTGAAACTGTTTTGACAATAATTACGAGTCATGAGAAACCAGTTGGTCTGAATATCGTTTAGAAGAACCTCCCCGGGCGTGAGAATGTTGTGACGACTTTTGCGGTTTGCTACGACTTCGTCTAACTTTGCGACTACAAATTTCGAGGACGAAATTTTTCTTTTTAGAGGGGAAGAAGTTGTAACACCTAAAATCCGAAAGCATGTGAAAAGACCAAAATGCCCCTACAAGTTAAAACTTATATAAAAGCTTATAAAAGTATCCAAATAAATCCCAAACTACTAACAAGGCATAAGTTATGATCCAAGATATTTTTAACAACTTCATTACATATTTGTACAAGTGGTAAAATTACTAAAATACCCCCATAATGGCCGATTGTGATAAAACTTAAATTAAGTGATTTAAATTGAGTTAATTTGATATATATATGGAAAATATTGAAGATAATCATTAAGAAATATTCTCCCAAACCATATTGTCGAAATTTCTGGTCCCTTAACCCTCCCCCACACGGCATTCCTTTTTATTTTAGTCAAACCATATCACTTTTCACCCAAAAACCCTAAAACCGATTAAATAATACACACACAAATCCCTTTGGCCTCCATTCGACTCACACACACCTCTCAAGCATTTTTCTGTGATTATACATTATTCTAAGAAGCCAAGAAAAATCCCATTCGAATTGTGGAAGCCCTATACGATCGTAACATTGTTTTTCTTTTGTCGAGCCCTAAAACAAAGGTAATTTCGTTGTGCCTAATACGACCTCTATAAAAATGATTTCTTATTTTTCTGATGTTCCTTACATCATATAAGACCCAAGAAAATTGGTTTCAAGGTTGGAAGATCATTGGTGAAGTCGTGGTGATTTTTGGATCGTTTTGGCTCTACGCGTGTGCTATAAATCGTCCAGCCTATTCTATTTGTTCCAGATCTGGTCTGGTATTTTTCTCACGTCTCTTACATCATATAAGTCTCAAATAAAATGTTCTAATCGATCCATGCATGCTCTATAACGTTTTGGTGAATTAAACCCTAAAAACGCAACAAAACTCTATATCATTGTATATGAATTTTCTGGATATGAATGATAATTTTTATGAACTTCATATATTAATTATGATCTCGTAAAAATATGGGTTTGAATTATAGAAGCTTAAATCTTGTGTTGTGATTTATTTTATAAATCGGCTAATTAAGAAAACAATGAAGAAAATAAAAGAAACCCTAAATCGAATTAGGGTTAGGGTTTTTATGTTTGGATCTGGTAATTAATGCATAATAATGATTGAGTAATGATTGTATAGTGATGGCATAATGTTTTTATGAAATTAGGGTTTGGTTTTGGTAACTTTAAAATAAATCCGATTGGAAAATAAAGTACAAGGGTGTGTTTTGCCAACTTTGAAACATCTGGGATATTTTTGTAAGATCATATATATCAGTAGGAATATGGGAAAAATATAACTTGAGGGTTCTAAGTGTAAATATTACAAGAAGTGAGTTAATTGTATTTAATTGGTGTGATTTGTAAATAATTAAAAGAGAGGGACTAAACATGTAATTTCTGGAAACTTGGGACTGATTTGAGTGATAAAATATATTCAGGGGGTTTTGTGCTAATTTGGTAATTTAATGGCTTAATATGTAATTATTGATAATCAAAAGTTGAAATTGTAAATTTAAGGGTTAAATATGTAACTTTTATAACTTGAGGGACTTAAAGTGTAAATTATGAATATTTGAGGATTCATTTGTATAACATCTTAAAATAAGTGCTCATTATGTAAAATGGATAAGTTAAGGGTTTAATGTGTAACTTTGAATACTAAAAGGTTTAAAGTGTAATTTTGGAAAGTAAAGGGTATAAAATGCAAAGTTATGAAATCCTAAGGACCAAATGAGTAAGAAGGTTAAAAGATACTTTGATTCCATTAATAATGATTCAACTTTCTAATTATGGAAACTTTCTAAAAGTGGAAACTTACTATTTATGGAAACCTGCTAAAAGTGGAAAGTCACTTTAAATGGAAAGTTACTAAAACTGGAAAGCCGACTAAAATGAGAAATCTGAATTGAATAAGTTATTAATAATAAGCCGATCATTAATTCGTGTAGATTCGTTAAAGAAGGAGTGTTTCCATATGCTTACGTATGTTATGATTTCGATGGCGATTGAGGTACAGATATTCTGACCTTTCTCAAAAGGTTTCTCATGATCTCTTTCATATTCTGAACCGTTAGTTCCCGAATTGATGCCATTGCTATGATCCCCTTTACTTGAACTTTCTCTGTTGATTCCATTTGATATGACCTCCGTTATGAACCTATGCTATGAAAACCTTCTTAATGATACCATGGAAATGTTTTGAGAAGAACCGATTTGAAAAGATGTTTATAAATGATGCTAAATTTCTTTTTAAAAGAAAGGTTATTTAACTTTCATGAACACTATATTTTGAAAGACCATTTTTATGAAAACTGTTTTAAAAGATTATTTAAATTGGACTTTTAATAGAAACTTTTGAAACGGACTTTTGAACTGAACCATAAATTGATTTTTGAATATGAACCTTGACCTGATGAACTCTGAATGGACCTTGACTATTATTTCTGATATGATTTTGAGATGACTTTGAGATAAACCTTTGCTATATGACCTTTTGCATGACTTTGAGACCTGACTCTTAGTTTGATACCCGAGCCATTTCTGTTTTCCCTACCTATGGAGGTACCATAGGCATGTCTGTGATGCACCACTGGCATGACTCATGTGTGGGTGAGTGATTTCTCACGCCGTCCCTTTTATGATTATCTGCCGGCTATTATGACTTTGAGTATATGACTTTGAGATTGACTTTGAGTAAGGGGCGTATGGATTGCAATCCTAGATCTGTTCTGTTTAGTGGATTTAACTATGACTTTGAGTTGACTTTGAGGTGACTGGTGCTGTGTGCAATACACGCCTTTCACAAATTTCTGGGAGCTAGCTACTCCACCCTTTTGATACATGAGGACACCCCTCATATTATCTGGTTGCCTGAGAGGTATCCCCTCTGATTGTGAGATTATGATATTGACGGCTTATGATTTTGAGATATATGACTTTGAGTTTTTGGGCTCGTGGTGGATGACTATCCTTTCTTTCCTTTCTATTAGTTCCTTTTGTTTATTCTTCATTCTATTTCCCCAATGCACTATGTTTCAGTTCTGTTTCATTATCATTGCTTTGTATATGTATCTGTTCACTGGGCTTTTTAAGCTCAGCCGCATTTCCTTTTCCTGCGGCAGGTTTTAGTAGGAAGCTGGGTTATGGGAAGAGAGTGTGATTGGACTTAGAAGACTATGCTTTGGACTAGAGACGATTAGATGAAGTTTCACTTTATTAGACATAGTATTTATTTCTTTGTAACCTTGTAGTTTCAGATTCTTCATTTGTAACCCTGAATTCCTTTTGTATTTATAATCATATGTTTGGGTTTTGTTCTGATATGTCACTGTAATGTATTACTTCTACCCTTATCGGGTTGGGGTGTTACATTCTAAATATGGGACACTGAGTATGCACGACCATGTAGAAGAAATGGGCAAGAATATTGTTCGTCGTCTGAACCCCAATAACCCTGAAAGTCATAGCCGGTTATGGATTAAGGAGGAAATTGTAGATATATTGGCTAATAACAAGGTAAGTACCAACTTCGGATACTTTGCTTTTCTAAAAGCACAATTAGTCATCGTACAAAAGCAAAATTTTGATAACAAGCCATTTAACAACTAGTAAAATACAGTGTAAGATTAATGGGCCATTGAATTTATGTAACCTTCCATCTAATCAATCATGTACATAATAAATTTACGCTATAAGCTTGTTTTCTTAAAGCACATTAAACAATGATACATAAATGTAAAGCATTGAATGAATGTGATTAAAAATGACAATATTGGTACGACTATATGAAGATAAAAGCAAGAAAGAATTCAAAATTTGTAAAAAATCCCCAAATTTAACGAAAACCCTAACCTAAACATTTGATAGAAAAAACAAAAATACCAAAATTTTATGAAAATTAGAAATTAACCCTAACCTAAATATTTAATAGAAAAAACAAAAATACCCAAATTTTATAAAAATTAGAATTAACCCTAACTTAAACATGTCATTTCAATTCGAGAAATTTACTTCATTTTCTTTTGTAACGAAACAAATCTCATGGTCTCTGCTATTTGAATTACAGGGTACGCAAGCAACACAATGTATAACACTCAATGCTTATGGATTCAATTTTGAAATTTTAATGAACAGTCTCGCAAACATGACGGAACTTAGATTTCTTCACCTGAAGATCCCATATGTTAGGAAGTGGAACTTTGATGAAGATAGTCTACACCTTCCAAATGCCTTACGATTTCTGAGGTGGGATGGTTATCCTTTTTCAAGTTTACTTAAAACATTTCAACCAAATAATCTTGTTGGACTTGAAATGGATTTGAGCAATATCGATCAACTTTGGAAAGATGGAGAAGAAAAGGTAGAATAATTAATGGTTGATTCAATAATTGGTAGTTTTATATTTCTCTTTTTTGATATTCATTACAGCTGCAATTAACATTTATCTTTCCATTTTTGTGGCTTATGACAGGCTTGTTTAATGCTCAGGTTCCTAAAGTTATTCTATTCAGAGTTGAGGACCCTTGACCTTAGTGTGGCTCCGAATCTTGAGACACTAATTCTTGAAAGATGTTATAATTTGGTAGAAGTTCATTTCCAGGTTGCTCCAAATCTAAAGGAGTTGCGTATCTCTGATTGTAATAGATTGGAAAAATTACACATGCCTGCTGAATGTCCAAAGCTCGTTAATCTCGAACTCGGTGGTTTAAAGTTGAGGACCCTTCACCTCGGGGTTACTCCAAATCTAAAGGATTTAAGTATCTATAATTGTAGAAGATTGGAAAAATTGCACATGCCTGCTGAAAGTTTAAAACTCAGATCTCTCAACCTCAGTAATTTATGGGAGTTGAGGAGATTTCACCTTTAGATTGCTCCAAATCTTGAGACCCTAAGACTCAGTGAGTGTAGTCGTATGGTCAAACTTCGTATGCCCGCTGAATTTCCAAAGCTTGTAAATCTCGACCTTGAAAATTGTTATAATTTGGTAGAAGTTCATTTCCAGGTTACTCCAAATCTAAAGGAGTTACGTATCAATAAGTGTAGAAGATTGGAAAAATTACACATGCCTGCTGAAAGTCCAAAACTTAGATATTTCAATCTTAGTAATAATTCAAAGTTGAGGACCCTTCACCTCGGGATAACTCCAAATCTTGAGAAACTAAGCCTCTCAGACTGTACTAATATGGTCGAACTTCGTATGCCCGCTGAATGTCCAAAGCTCATAGATCTCGACCTCAGTAATTTAAAGTTGATGACCCTTCACCTCAGGATTACTTCGAATCTTAAGACGGCAAGTCTCAAAGATTGTCGTGATTTGGTCGAACCTCACTTGCCCTTCCGTTGTTTAAAGCTCAGAAACCTCAGCCTTAATGGTTCAGAGTTGAGGAACCTTCACCTTGGAATGACTCCCAATCTTGAGACTCTAAGTCTTTCTGGATGTGACAGTTTGGCAGAACTTCACATGCCTTTTGGGTATCCAAAGCTCATATTCCTCAGCCTTAGTAATACGAAAGTGAGTACCCTTGACCTTGGGCTGGCTCCAAATCTCCAGACGTTAGATGCTAAAGAATGTCATGATTTGGTAGAAATAAACACTCCCTTTGGATGTCTAAAAACGCTTCGCTACTTAGACTTAACTGATTTTTGGAGGTTTGAATCATTTAAAGTTGGCGTTGACTCTTTATTGGGGTTATATGTCACTGTGGAGTCATTTGATGTATGGCCATTGCACTCTGAAAATAATTCACCCAAGTCATGGCTTACATCGTTTTATATTCAACATCCAGCAGATGGGAATCTTGAGAAACTTATTTCTGTATGCACCCTTGAGATTTCTACAGTAACCATTTGTGATTCTCAATGTTTAAGAAAGCTTACTCTGAAAGGCGGTATTCCAGAGGTTCCCGAGTTCGTTGTCCAGTTAGAAGGTCTAGAGGAGCTGATTTTGCTCTCTACAAAGATAAAACATCTTCCAGAAAGCATTTGTATGTTGAAATATCTGAAAATTCTCGAACTTCAATCTTGCTGGCTACTAGAGAAGTTACCTGATAATCTTTGTCAATTACAATCTTTAGAGAAGCTAATCCTAACAGAGTGTGTGTTTTTACGAGATATTCCAAACAGCATATGTGAGATGAAATGTCTCAGATATATCCATCTCCCGTATTGTATTCAAGTTGCGGAATTGCCTGAGGAAATTGGACGGTTAGAATGTTTAAAAGAGTTGGATATCACTGGAACAGGCATAAGTCGGCTTCCAGAGAGTATTTTTAGGGTGAAAGGTCTGCGGATTGTTGGGTCTAGATGGCTTCTTGAGTCATGTGGTTTTACATCCGAGATAAAAACCTCTGATGATGAAACATTCTGCTACATATAAAGCCGTGTATAGCACAGGCACAAAAAGCAGAAGTCCCATGTACCGTGATCGAGTGATGGTTTTGAACAGCTCCAAAGGCCCAAAGAAGTCACTGCATTAAGAACTTTTTTGACAGGTATTTTCTCCCTTCTATACAAATTGTCTTATTTTTTATGAAGATTGCAATTATTTCCGTGTCGGATGTAAATGATGTTCCTCACTTTATTTTTAAAAGGTTATCTATACTCTTGAATCAAGTTATAGTTCTTACTTTGACTTCTTCATAAATTCAAAATCTGTTCATTATAACTATAGAAAACCCTTTTACCCAAAAAACTAAAGTGAGACTTGACATGATATTAAGGATGCTCGTGTACTTCAAGAAAAATTTTGATTTGCATAAATATCTTCTACGATGGGTTGAAATTATTAAGAAGTTGACTTTTGAGTCAAACTATTGAAGAACATATATTATAACGTGTTTACTGGTACTGAGAAAAGCTACTAAACACGTTTCAGGAATACGAAGTTACTTCACCAACAATCCATTTTCTGACAGAATTTGAAGACGGGAACAACCGAAGAAGCTAACATATAATTAAATCGACATTACTTCTTGTTGCATGTAGCAGTAGGGGTAAAAATGGTGTAAAGAAACAAGTAAATTGGAATACATGTCTCTTTTTTTTTACTATTGCCTTATATATGTTTCTTAGTTTTGGACAGAATGTAAAATTTTTGTTAACAGTTTAGTGAGAACTTGAGATGTGAGCAGAGAGAAGACTGAATACTTGAGATGTGACTTTAGGAGGATCGAGTCAGGACACCACGAGGAAATTGATATTCGTATTGGTGACCAGATCCTGCCACCCAAAGAGTCTTTTAGATACCTGGGATCGATGATTCACAAATCAGGGAGGATAGATGAGGACGTAACCCACCGGATTAGAGCTGGTTGGGCGAGATGGAGGGCGGCTTCGGGAGTCCTTTGTGACAGGAACGTCCCCTTAAAGTTAAAGGGAAAATTCTATAAGGTGGCGGTGAGACCAGCTATGTTGTACGGGTCTGAGTGTTGGCCTATCACCAAGGTCCAGGCTAACAGGGTAGAGGTGGCAGAGCTGAGAATGCTAAGATGGACTTGTGGTAAAACCTTGCTTGACATGATCCCGAACGGAGTTTTTAGAGCTAAACTCGAAGTCGAGAATATTATCTCGAAGATGAGAGAAGGAAGGTTGAGGTGGTTCGGGCATGTCAGGAGAAGGCCACAATCACCGCCAGTTAGAAAAGTCGAAGCGCTTGTAGTGGATGGAGTGAGAAGAAGGGGTAGACCCAAACTCAGGTGGGAGGATAGACTTAAACTCGACATGAAGGAGTTGCTCTTGTCCGAGGACATGATCTCAGATAGGAAGGCGTGGAGAGATAGAATTAGGATTTGTGGGTAGTCTCGTCGGTTTGGTTCTTTGTTTTTGCTCTGCCTTAGTTTTAGGCCCCGGGCGTTGCTTTGCCTTGCTCTTTGTTGCCCCTTTAGGTTTGCCTGTGTTTTCTTGCTTTTGCTTTGCCTTAGCTTTAGGCCTCGTGCGTTGCTTTGCCCTGTGTTGCCTCCTTTGGTTTGTTTGCTTGTGTTTGGGCCTTTGCTCTTTGTTTGTTTGGTGTGCTTTTGCCCTTGTACCCTTGCCCCCTTGGCTTTTTGTTCCTTTTGCTTGTTTTGCCTGCTTGTTGTCGTTTTTGCTCTCTGTGCTTTGCTCTATCACCCGCACACCTGCACTTGCCGGATGTCTTTTTGGAAGCAGTCTCTCTACTCTCGGGTGTTTCCTGGGGTAGGGGTGGGATCTGTCTACGTTCTACCTCCCCCATACCCTGCTCCGGCGGGATTGGGTTTGTTGTTGTTGTTGTTGTTGTTGTTAGTTTAGTGAGAACTGTATCATTACATGGACTCAAAGTTGACTTTTACAGGTCAATGGTTGTGTAAAATCCTTTCAAACAATGAAACAAACACATCACTATTGGCTGTTTAATTAATTATGTTATTCATTTTGACCCTTTACATTTGTCTAAACCGTAATTAAATGGGTTAATTATTATTCTTCAAAAAAAAAAAAAAAAAAAAAAAAAAAAAAAAAAAAAAAAAAAAAAAGGTTAATTATTAAACAAGAAGTTAATGTAAAGGTTTATTTGCACAATCAGAGGGTTCAAATCAATTTAATAGGGTCAGATTTAATTAACACAGGTTCAAATGAATTGAAGAGGTCCACTAAAGGGTCAGTTTTATATCAAAAAGATAGTTCAAATGAATTTAAAAGGTCTAATAAAGGGTCAGCTTATTATCAGGTGTTCAGCTTTGCTTCTTTTAAAAAAGTATTGTTGGACCTTTATCCAAATGTGTTAAGTTCAGTTATAAGTAATCTAAAATGAAGATAAAAATGTCTAACCGTGGTGTCCCTCTTGCCTCCTGCTTGTGTGTCCATTATGTGAGACCGAAGATTTGGAGTTGGTGATATTGCTCTTGGTAGGATTAGTCTTGATGGATGTCATCGGACTAAAAAGGTTGTCCACGCGGTATTTCAATGTGCTATTTGGGCCATTTCTAAACGGAGTAACAAAGTGGTCAATGCTAATGTGGATTCAGTTCATTCGCATAAAGGAAGAGGACATCTTCCCCGTAGATAATTTGCATATCTAAATCGTGGATTAGAGCCCGTTATACATCAATGCGTGCGAATTGGAACAGTTGGACAGAACTCTGGAATTTTGCAGCGTGTGGTTGTTTGGCAAAACGGGATTATCTCTATCCGTCTGCAAGTTTACTGGTATACGGGTGTTTGGCACAGTGGGGCTGCTCTCTGTTTGCAATTGTTTTTGTTGGTCTGCTCTTCCATATCGATCTTTTCTAATGGGTCGTTTGGTCTAAATGCTCGTGGGTCTTGTTTAACTTGTGATATTGGGGGCTTGCATATGATGGTGGAAGTGCAGCTGCATTTGAGGCTGTCTGCACAATTGGGACAATATTCTGTCACTATTTATTGCAGCAATAGTGTGTTTGATTTTGAGGCAGAGGCATTGTGGTTTTCTTTTCATTTGAGTCAGTTATTAGGCAGAGGCATGATTTTGTATCATTATAGTGTTGTTTGTCTTATGTTAGTTTTGTATCTAGTCAAAGTTTTTTATGTTTTTCTCTTGGGTCCACTCCACTTCTTCACCATCTTTTTAAATGTGGATGCCATTGTTTGTATGTTGTTTGTTTGGTTTAGTATAATTTGCCTTTCAAAAAAAATTGAAGATAAATAGTTGGGCCGTTGGGGGATAATTTATGTAACATTTATAACTTCATCTGTTATATACTTCAAATACCGTTGAAATTGACTTTCCTCAATTCGTTGAATTCGGTTAAATAACGTTGAAATTGATCGGTTATATACTGTTATACACTTAAAACTTCAAACAGTAAACACATTACCGTTGACCTTTTGGATTACGTGTAACTTGATACAGTAACTCGATTGGAAGCCTTCGTTTTTATGTTTTTCTGAACATATTAAGTGTTGGATTAGCTCATTCAACAAAGTTGGTAGGAGTCAACGTACAACAAAACTAACACGTAGTCGACAACTATAATCTGTAAAGTTAATCACGCTTTACCTTTTAGTGCGCTAATGTGTAGTGATAGTTGAATAATGAAAAATTGATTGAGCGATATATATGATCTTTTTGTGAGTTGTAGTATTTCGATTACTCGAACAATCCCATCTTATAATTGAATGTTAATGTGTATATAGTTTTTGATAACTTGGGAATTTTTTTATAACATCAGTTTATGAATAGGAATAGTGAAAATAAGGATAAGGATGTATCTATGTGACATTAAGAACTACTTATGTTCTTGATTTTGATCAATAGGATATATCTGCATCTTTAGTCACATGTAAATTTCTTATGTAATGTGGTAGTGTAGATGCATAGTTATTCACTAAGGGGTGTTTGGGATTGCTTATTAAAAACTCCATTTCAAATATTAAGCAGATAAGTTATTTTACTTGGTTGTAATTACAGTTTTTAAACCCTAGTTTTACCTAGACACCTTCTTGTTTTAGCTAAGAAAGTTTATGGTAGATGTGAGCAGAACTGAAATGATACGTAGAATTCATCTATTAATTTCATTATTCGATCTTATATGTAGCATTAGATTTGACTTCTCGGACTAGAGGTGGCAATAAGGTTGGGTAAGTAACACGATAAAGCCGGTTCAGTTCAAAATGGGTAGTTCCGTGCAGATAAAAACAGTTGGGTTAGATAAGATTAGAATAACTATTTGTATTGCCTTAACTTAATTTATGTGAATAGGATGATGTTTAAAGGTGGCATTTTGGCGGGTAAGTAATAGGTCAAAGCAGGCTCTGGTCAGAATGGGTAGTTTTGTGCACTCAAACGGGTCAGGTTAAATATGAATACAAAAACTATCTTGTTACAATAACTTATCAGGTCAAAGCAGGTTCTGGTCGGAATGGGTGGTGCAGATTTAATCGGGTTGTGTCACAAATGATTACCAAAACTATCTTGTTATAAAATTTAATGATTAAATATTTGTAAAGCGAATGTTTTTTAGAGCTGGGAATATGCGATGGTAAGTAACCCCTCCAAGCAGTTTCAGCCCATTTGACCCATTTGGAGAATATTTAGCCCCAAACCCCCTGATAATTATAAATGGATCGAACTTGCCAACTTTCAGTCCGCCCCACTTGCAGTAATTGTCTTCATGATTGTTTTGAGTGCAGGTGAGATTGGGTGAGCATTTTATCATTTACTTGCATTCAGTTCTACAAACATTAGTATACAAATTTTAAGCACATGAAACATGTCACCTGATATATGATTTTCTTAATTATTGTGAAATTGCTTATATTGTTTCTTTCTTGATTAATATATATCAACTTTTGCTTTGAAATTGTCATACTTTTCGTTAACAGTGGTAATTTATGGATAAGTATCATCAGTTTTGTACATGACACATGTATTCCTTTAATCCCAAATACTCTTTGCAGGGGAAAATAATGGAAGTTTGTAGCTTAATGATGCACTAGAAGTTTTGGTTCTCGGTGAGTGATTATTATTTGTGAGTTTTTTGAATTCGACACTATTTAATATATGTATATGTTATATATATTTGAATTGGTTAGTAGGTTTACATTCTCCTTTAGTAGAGCTTCACAACGAGCTAAAGTGTGTCCAAAATAAAGGTAATATGAATGAGATATCGTGTTTCAAAGTGAGACACTTGAATTATAAAATATGGAAATAGGAATTTATTCCACATCGCCCAAGGAAGGAAGTTTGGAGGTTAACATATTACGTATTAGTTTTGGTTTTATATTTAACTTATAATACTAGTAGTAACTAAAATTTTACAATCAAAATATTTTGAAACTATATATGTGGCTTGATTTGCTCGTTCGGCTCGTTTAGTTCAAGTAGCTCGTTTGGCTCGTTCGGCTCAAATAATTAAATGAGCTTTCGAACGAGCTAAGCTAAATACTAGTTTTAAAAGCTTGGCTTGTGAATTTAATCAAGCTCTACATTCTGTTTGAGCTCCATCAAGCTTGGAAATTATCAATATCGACTCGAGCTAAACGAGCACGAGCTCGAGTAGCTCGTTAAAAGCTCTACTCGTTTTTGGTTAAAGCTCGACTCGTTAGTCGTTTTGATGATTTCATATAATATAAAGAATTATACATATTATTAAACGGTATGCGAAACGTCGACGTTTCTTACCCATGTTTTCCCGCCCTTTTTTTTGGCCCTGCCCGCCCTTTTTTTGGCCCTGCTGTGGCCCATCGTCGTTGGCCTGTTTCCTTGCGTTTTGTTTGTTTTTTGGCCCATGTACACGTATTATACATTTTGTAGGTATAACTATACTAAAATAAACTACCATGTTTCCTCCTGACATGGGCAATATGTTGATCATCTATTGGCTATCTCTTCTTTTCCACTTAAAAAAACCTTTTTGTGGCTCTAATCTAATATCAGACACATACTCCCATGTGATGTCCTTATCTCAAGTACATGTATAGAAGCTTCTTCACAGTATTCTATCAACCCAAAAAGTGCTTTGTCATCTTTTTTTCAACATAAAACACCAAGAGAAAAAACCAGTCAATAGCAACCGAGAAATCCAAAAACAAAAAAAAAAAAAAAAAAAGCCAAAATCCAAAAAAAAAAAAAAAAAAAAAAAAAAAAAAAAAAAAATAGTTTGTTAAAAAAAAAGTAGTAACATCAGAATCTGTATCAAGGCAAGTGCATTATATTTTTTTGTTTCCTTTACTTGGTTGATGGTATTTCCTTTTTTTTTCTTATTGGTTGGTTTTCATGTTGAGTTTGCAGGGTCAGTACCAGGTTGGACATTGGTAGAGGTACATAAACCTTTCTGTATCCATGTTAATTGCTTTTTTTTTCGATTATCATTGTCTCAACTTTCTTTTATGTGTTCCCTGTATTTGCAGTTTAGGCTGCATATATTTTGCATTTACTTGCCATTAGCAATAAATGTGCATATTTACTTTACAAATTTTTCATGCATACTTGCCTTGCATGATGCCATAAGTACAGTGTCATATGTTTTAATGCATTTATCCACTGCAATTTCCATGAAACCCTTTCTACTTTGATTATTGTTGAGTATGAAGACCAAAAAAAAGGCTGTTCGTAGGGTTTCGCCTTTTAGTTCCTCACAATCTACACAGAAAGTAGACACAACATTAGGTAATGTGAAATCTGTTGATCTGAGCATAGCTGGTATGAATAACGCACCGTCTTGGTCTAAACCTGTTGTTAGTCGGGTAATCAGTAACAATTCAGAACTTCATTTAGCCAATGACACTCGACACGATTTGTCAAAAATACCAAGCCACCAGTCCATTGATGGAAATATTGAACGGATTCCTCAAACTTATGATCCTCACTGTCAAGAATATGAGAGTGTCACTCATTCTCGGAACGACAATTGCCACATATATCGGCAAACTGCTGACTCTGCTATACGTGAAAAAGGTGTCTCCTATATTTCTTCAACTGTTTTACCTAATGGTTGTTTCTTTAAACAAATTGTCTAATAATATGTTCAACATGAATGTGAAACAGGAGGGCCATGTACCCCAAAAAATAGAGATTCAATTGGTAAAGGAAAAAGAAAGTTGTATGAAATTTCTGACCAAGAAGTGGTGTTTCCAAATTGTGATGCAGATTTAATATGTAAGTTATAATCGTTTTTTCTTCTTACTTTACTGTTAAATTTTTTTGAACATGTACTCAAGATGTTCTTGCTTTTCATTATTGCAGGTACAGAGCATATAGACTTAATAGATGGTCAGTGTTCAAATGGTGTGAACAACGATTCTCTACGCACTAGCAATGGTTTATTCTTACCAACCAGTTCAGATCATCCTGCCATTAATGTACACAGAAATCCAACGACTTCCAGTGAAAGGATATTCACTTCCACTGAAACATGGCATGTGTCTACTTCCAGTCACCAACGACAGCTACAAAACAGTTATCATATGCCTTATCAAGAAGGTATTTTTGACTTTTTTTTCTGTCAAATTCCTATTCTTAGGTTATTTTATTCATATACATATACTGCTGCACATTTTAAATAGAAAATTGTCTTTTTCCTCTTACTTACAATGTTTCTTTTCTTTATTTCAGTTAATATGTACTCTACACGAAGAAGACAAGGCTATAGACGCGACATACCTAACCGACGAAGAAGATTGAGACAAGGTTTCATGCATTACTTTTTGTACTTTGTTAAGTAGTTCTATTAGCTATACTTCTCTAATATATGTTTTTTTTCCTTTTATATTCATGTTCCAAATACAGGACCTCCAAACAGTTACATGTATATGGGAAAATGTGACAATATTTGCCAACATTGCAATGCACGTTTCTGGTACGATGAAAGAGTTAGGTATGCTCGAGGAAGACCGCAGTATCATAAATGCTGCAATAACGGGAAAGTCCGCTTGAATAGACGTGGTCCATACCCAGAATTTATAAGGCACCTCTTCACTGACCGTCATTTTATGGAAAATATCCGAGCTTATAACCAAATGTTCGCGATGACAACTCTAGGGGCAGAAATTGATGATTCTGTTACCAGAGGTCGTGGCCCGTATGTGTTCAAAGTTTCAGGGCAAATATATCATTGGATCGGTGCTTTGTGTCCTGAACAAAATAAACGGCCAAAATTTCTACAATTATATATCTACGACACAGAACATGAAGTTGCAAACCGCTTAGAAAACTTCCAAAGAAATGGCCAAGGACTGCGTGCTGATATCGTAGAAGGTTTGATTGGATTTTTGGATCAGCATAATGAATTGGTTCAATTATTTAGAACAGCCAGGAATAAAATGGCGGAGGCTAACATACCTAAGTTTACAGTCCGTTTATTTGGCGTCGTTGGGTCAAGGCAGTATGAGTTACCATCGGGAGATTCAATTGGTGCAATTGTTTTTGAAGGTGGGCCTGATGTGGAGAGTGACTTTGATGTCATTATCGAACAGCACAATGGTGTTCCAAAGCGAATAAACAAACTAAACGCTTTTTATATGTCTTTGCATTTTCCATTAATCTTTATCTATGGTGAGGACGGATACCATTTAGGTCTCACGCTATTAGATGCAAGAAGATCAGCTTCTGACCCGCCAAAAAAGATGTTAATGAAGATGTACTATTCGTACCAGCTGCACGACCGTTTAAACGAATACACTTTGCTCACACGGAGCGGCCGACTATTTCAAGAATATGTTGTTACAGCATACTGTAGCATTGAACAATCGCGCCTTGATTTCTGTAGACAAAACCAGAATGACATACGAAAAGAATACATGGCCGGCCTGTACGATGCTCTTTCGCACGGAGAGCGTGATGGTTCAGATGTGGGGTCACAGATGCTCTTTCGCGCGGAGAGCGGATGACTTTCACCAAATTAAAACTAAAAGTCCAACAACGCTCAAACCCTGTTCGTTAATAACAAAAATACATTGCAGCATGACTTAACAATTGTATACTCAAACCGCAAAAAAAATCTAAAACCTTATTTAAACATAATAAACTCGAAGAGTAAACGTGCCCGCCCGCAACGCGGCGGCACTTTGCCATTCTAGTTGTAACAATAAATGAAGAAAAAAAAAATTCTTTCTAGAATTGGGCCATGTAATCGGATAACGTATCTCAAATGGTAGCTGATATATATGGTTAGGAATTTTGCTTTGGTTTTTTTCTCACAATAATTAAAGCTTGGACTAAAGACTTTTGGCGTCAACATAAATTTAAAACGTGTAGGCCCTTTGGAACAACCATCGAATTTGAATGGATATAATAGTATTAAATTTATATAAATAGGCTGTATCTTAAACTCATTTTTCTTCACAACTTTCATACATATCAATCAAAGTTTCAACACTTGTTTTTGCAAAGGAGAGGATATAAAGAAAGCAATCTTACAGGTATTCTCTTAAAAATATTATTTTACACATATACTGATCATCATTTACTTTTACATTATGTATGTTTGCTTCGATACGATCTATTGTTTCCTGTTGTTTTTTTTTTTTTTATATTTACTTTTATAGCAATTCTTAAATGATAAAAATACACTTTGTCTCTTCATCATTACACGAGTGAATAAAGTAAGCCTAAGCATGCATGTTGTTGACTTAACAAGTGTAGTCATGTTTCGGTTTAGTTGTGGTTGTTTATACGAAAAGAAATCACAGTAGCTAATCTTGACTAATGGTTATCATTAGTAGCGGAATCATGATTAAAAGTGATCGGTTTAAAAATTATACTCTTCGTATAAGAAAAAAATGTAAAAAAAAATTGCGACTTTAATGAAAAGATTGAGTTTAACATAAATTGAGTCTATTTTTCACTTATTAAGAGATCATCTAAGCAAGTTTTAGAAATTAGACGAGTACCCGTGCATAGCAACGGGATATTATAGCAACAAATAGTTTATTGATAAAAAAAAGTTTATAGGTTATAAATGAAAAATAATAAAAGTTTGAAGATTTGGGAATCTATACTATCTATAAAGCGCGCAACTACTGCAAAAGCGCCTTAGGGCAGTTGGCCACCAACTACCGCAAAAGCGCGCAGTTGACCAAGTCAAAGTTTAAAGGAGGGGGTTCGAATCCGGACTCCAACTTGGTCAGCCAGTGTTGCCTAGGTAATTTACCGGGATATGCCTTCCTTGTTGGGTGGGGGGCTCGGTACCAAAAAGGTACACGGACTTGAGATGGTTCCGCCAAATACCATTTTTTTTTTACTATCTATAAAGCAAAAATGGTCAAAGGTGAAAATGGAAAAGTCAAGAAGTGAAATGTGAAATGTTGAAAAATGTATATAAGGAAATTATGAAATGTAATTAATACTCTTATTAAAACACCTCATTACTTAAAAGTACAATGATTTATACATATTGTACAACCAATTAAAACAATTAATACAAATCACAAACCGGGTTGACCCGGGACGCTCCAAACCCAACGGGTTGAACCGGTTTAATTTGACCCGTTTTCGATCCAACCTAGCAAGTTGACCCGGTTTAAATCGACCAAAATTTTGACCGGAACGGTTTAACCGGTTGAACCACCCGGGTCGAACCGGGTTTCAAAACATATCTAGCAAATTAAATACAACCAATTAAAACAATTAATACAAATCACAAACAGGGTTGACCCGAGACGCTTCAAACCCGACGGGTTGGATTGGTTTAATTTGACCCATTTTTGACCCAACCTAGCAAATTGACCCGGTTTAAATCAACCAATTTTTCGACCAGAACGGTTCAACCGGTGGAACCACCCGGGTCGAACCGGGTTTCAAAACATATCTACCAAATTAAATATAACAAATTAAAATAATTAATACATATCACAAACCGGGTTGACCCGGGACGCTTCAAACCCGAAGGGTTGAACCGGTTTAATTTGACCCGTTTTTGACCCAACCTAGCAAGTTGACCCGGTTTAAATCGACCAATTTTTCGACCGGAACGGTTCAACCGGTTAAACCACCCGGGTCGAACCGGGTTTCAAAACATTATGTTTAATTCCCAAATCTTCAAACTTTTATTATTTTTCATTTATAACCTATAAACTTTTTTTTATCAATAAACTATTTGTTGCTATAATATCCCGTTGCTATGCACGGGTACTCGTCTAGTTAAACAATTTTTGCTTTATAGATAGTATATATAACAATTTTTCATATCCAGACTGAGTGTATATGGAATTATTCTTTGTTTAAAAACAAGGCTACCATTAAAAAGGATATTGAATTACGGCTAAAATGAATTGAATAGTATCATAAATTTTATCGTTTTATAATATTCTTTAGATAAATTAGTAAATTTTATTCAATATTTCAACATAGACCTCTTACTATCATCCATTATACTTATTTCATACGTATCCTTGTTAGGTTCTTTTATAATATCCGATCAAAATATAATTTACATAGTGGTGAAATGCAAATAAACAATAAGCTGCGCAGTTAACCTTTTTTAGATTGCAAAACTAATTCTTTTAACAAGAACATTTATGGATCCTAGTGTCATAACATTATTGTCCATAACTCGTAGTACTCTGTTGAGTAGCTCCACTGTCTCAGGAGAAAGGAAACCACATGTATCAAACGCGAAAAGAATAAACACGTGTTGATTTTCAATGCATGTTTACTCGTTTTCTGTTACTTTTCATGGGGCGGCTTTCAAAGTAGCCTATCCAACTGTAAAACCCTGACTGCTCAAACCCACGAGAGGAGAAACCACAGTCAGATCCACACAAGCATGTTTCTCTCCAACCCATCCAAAGACCAAAACATCAGCCGGTCTCAATGTGGATCTTCCATCTGACGGGTCAGCCAAAAGTTCATAGTTTACAGGGCTTCATTCTTAGCAGAGATCCCGACACTCCTACATATATGAAAATGGACGTCTCTAACCATATTGTGTCGGTACTTGAAGCCCGGGAGCTCTTCCGCAGTTTCACCAAAGGAATCCAAGCATGCCTTATGACAAACAGGGCATATCTCATCAACCGAAAATTATGGAATCATGAGGCAATACTTAAGGATAATACGATATTCCATCGGTGACATATATTGACCTAACCCATCTATGGGGATAGCTAGTAGAAAATCTAGAGCATGTGGTGCGCATATACACTCAAAAAAAAGTTTTTTGTATCACAATCAGCTCAAAGTAGACTTGCATATCCTGGACCATTTCACTAAAATCGACATTCGCTAGTGTTTGTTAGACTTTAGAGGGGGCAATGTCCTTATGAAACCACTAAAATCAAAGCTTGGAATCGTATCATGAAGACAAGCCGTAACACAAACATAATTATCATCCATGCCACATATGTCATTGTCATGTAAGATATGGTCTTGTAGCACCCAATATTGAGCCCTCGAGGCCACAAAAGCATAAGAGAAAACCATTTTTTCCGAGTACAAACACAAACCACCAACTTGAATAGGTAAAGAAGAACTTCATCACTGTAAATCTCCAAAAAAATCTCCTCCACAAACCACTACAAGTTGACAAGTCATGAAAAAAAGTTTGTAAATATCCATACACGATCGACGCAAAAGAAGCTCACTCAGCGTGTCATGTAACCATATAAGAAGACTCGTCAAATCAACAACATTCGTTGCTCTCCTCATAGCCAACCCACTAATAAAATTTGTGTCTCTACAAATAGCTCACCCAAGAAGCTTCACACCCAATGATGGCCTCCGAATATCGACATGAAATAAACCCTAACAAAGCTTCATACCATTACATGAGATCCAAAATATCTATGTTTTGTTGATATTAAGTTCAAGACCCAAACCTCAGTAAAGGTCCTATCATCAAGACACCCAACATGAAGGGAAAACTTGCAACTGTCTCTGACCTTATGTACTAAAAGGTGCAATACAAGAGCAAAAAGAAAAGAACCCAATGGATCGCCTTGCTGCACCCCAGTGGCAGACCATATATGTATGTCTCATATATATAATCTCGTTGCATACCCATATAAGAGATCCACCCACCAAGAAATAGAGAGACACCTCACCCTAACCTCGTGGAGTAATGTCGATCTATCCACAAGGCCAAATGCATTCGAGAAGGTCACAACAAATATTGCAAAAGACCCATTATTTTGATATTCACTCAACACCCTATTGACATTATGTAAAACAGCCTCAACGCCACCCAACACACGCCAAACTAATAATCACTAAGGTACTTTGACATTCCTTTACCAACACCATTTATAGCAACCTTGGTAACCAAACGTCTCCATATAGTGCCTACTGCAGTAGGTCGAATCCCATTATCTGGTTTAAGGAAGGCTGTGAGAGGAGCAGATGCAACAAACTCGACAAAAATAGACGGACACCTTCCCACTAACAACAAATTAACGATTGAGACCCATCTTCACATAAAGCATCTAAAATTTGTTGTGCCTTCAAACCATCTCTCCCATATGAAGCACCTTTAGGGAACAATTTAATGCAACCAAAGACATTGTCATCAATCTCTGCTACAAGGGGAGGCACATAAATGTGTTGATATGCATGGGGTGGCTTGTAAGGATGCTTAGCCTCCAAGGCTTTAATGGTATCACCAGAATATGGAGCTACACTGAAGGAGGATAACACTTTCATTGCTGCCGTAAAGTGCCCATCTGCAACCTTGCGAAGATACTATCTGATGTTGGTGTTAACTGTTGTTCTCTCCTCCACAAAATTACCTCAACCCTGGCCTAAGGACCCCCAACCTAGAAGCATCTAACATAATTTTAACTAACATTGTAATACCATCATTTTTCCCTCATGTAAGCAGTGACTTCATGATAGAACTTTGTCGGAATGCTTTTCTATTCCCGTACATATGTTCTTGTCTATTCTTGGGCCTATACACCTGAAGCGTGCATCATGAAAAAAGTAATAATTTGACCAGGCATCGGACTGGACAACCACCTTGTAAAGAACTGTTTTTAATGCCTAGGAGGAAGCGAACCGACAGCCATGAGGAATACATTTGATAGTAGTGATAAGCACTTTGAAAACACGATCCAAAAGCTCAGGATCCAAAACTAACCCCTCAATTACATTTGTCTCGTACTATTTATTAGATGGATTTGAATTACTAAATACTTATATTTTTACTAACTTTTATTTAATATACATTGTTACATGAATCTATATGAATTTGAGAATGCGGTGGCAACTTGATTGTTTATAGGCGTAAATAAGCATGAATCGCGAAAGTAAGGATACACAAGCACCTTTAATCAAGGCATATAAAAATAATTGTGAAGTAAAGAGCACGAAGAAATGAGTATAACTCCATAAAAAAAAGCATAAAAAACGAGTCCAACGGATCTGGCCTCGCCCCAAAAACAGGCTGGCCTAAACTTAAATCGGTTAATATACTATAAATTCATCGAAAAAATGGTTAAAACAAATATGAAATGAGAAATTAACACCTCTGGGCGCCTAGTCTAGTTATTGGACGTTGTTTTTTGAAGCAAGAGGCCCGAGTTCGAGCCTTGCTTGCCCCTTTTTAATTTATTTTAAAAAGAAATGCACCGTTAGTTTTAAGGACTAGCGACGCAAATACTTTCTCTTGCATTAAAAGATAACGGAGAAATAATTTGCATCGTTAGTCCTCATTGATGTATGGCTGACTTTACTAACGGTGGGATGTATAGTGCCTGACTTTACTAACAGAGGGATGTTTGTGTGCCAAAAAAACCACATCAATGTATTGTGCGACAATGAACAAACCACAAAAATGTATTTTAGACGTTACTCTTAATAAAATAATATTGTGGCAAGTGTTATTTTACCCATGTGTAAAACCTTGAGAAGTGGAAAAAAGTAACAAAAACTTCAATAAAGTGTAGCATGCAAAATCCTTGTTTATAACACTATTTACGTGTATGGTGCACCATTAAACCAATTTCTTAAACACCATGTCTTTAATTGAAATAGTCGAGTCATTGGGTCACTAGTTTTAAAGGTTCAATCACGGGATCAACCCGGCCTTCAGTTGGAAAAAATTGCAATAGTTTAAATACCCAAACGTGAATAAACATGCACAATTTTATACCAAAAACACATAAATTCCGAAGAGTCCAATAGCAATCACAACATAAGTTTATAAAACATATAATCTAATACAAAATGTTATAAAACATGTCAAAGGAATATGTTTGCAGTAGGATAGGTCATCTGGTGCTTAATTAGCTTAATTGAGGTATGTAGATGCCATTTAGTTTGTAATGTTTTGTTTTAGTGGTTTTTTATTGTTGCCTTTCAAAAAAAAAAAAAAAAAAAAAAAAAAAAAAAGTTCCAACATCAAACAACAATTTTGCGTTATCTCGATTAAAAAAAAAAGTTCTAATACAAAATGTTATAAAACATGTCAAAGGAATATGTTTGCAGTAGGATAGGTCATCTGGTGCTTAATTAGCTTAATTGAGGTATGTAGATGCCATTTAGTTTGTAATGTTTTGTTTTAGTGGTTTTTTATTGTTGCCTTTCAAAAAAAAAAAAAAAAAAAAAAAAAAAAAAATTCCAACATCAAACAACAATTTTGCGTTATCTCGATTAATTCAAATGTACCATATGTGTTATAGAGGAAAATTCAATTGCATACCCTTATTTTGGTGCATACCAATGGACAAATCCCCACCATCCATCTAGTTTAATCTAATGGTGGGGATTAACCTAAGATTAAATATGAAAACCTAAGTCCATGTTTTTTCCTCCTTTTTCTTTGTCTTTTTTCTTTCTTTTTTTTCTTGTTTTCTACTTAACCTTTTTTTTTTTTTTTTTTTTTTTTTTTTTTTTTCATTTTTTGTTGTTTTTTTTGTAATTCAACTTTTTTCACTTTTTTTTTCACAAGTTCACGTCCTTTTTTTTTTTCTTTTTTTTTTCCTTTTTTTTTAATAATTAACGTTTTTTCTTTTCCATTCCATATGTTTTCGTCTGTTTTCAAACGTTTTTCTTCGTTTTTTTACGCTTTCGTCTACTTTCAAACGTTTTTCTTCGTTTTTTTACGCTTTCGTCTACTTTCAAACGTTTTCGTCATTTTTTACACGTTTTCATCCGTTTTCAAACGTTTTCGTTCGTTTTATACATTTTCGTTCGTTTTCATACGTTTTTGTCCGTTTTCATATGTTTATATACGTTTTTGTCCGTTTTCATACGTTTTTAAACATTTTCATTTTTTTTATGTTTTCGTCTCTTTTCAAATGTTTTCGTCCGTTTTTTTACGTTTTCATCCATTTTCGTTCATTTATATACGTTTTCGTCCGTTTTCATACGTTTTCGTCCGTTTTTACGTTTTCGTCATTTTTTGACGTTTTTGACTGTTTTCATACGTTTTCGTCCGTTTTCATACGTTTTTGTCTGTTTTTGCCCGTTTACGACCCTTTTCATACGTTTTCGTCTATTTTCTTATGTTTTCGTTCGTTTTCATACGTTTTCGTCTGTTTTCATCTATTTTTTATACGTTTTTCCGTTTTTAGATGTGTTTTTACGCTTTCATACATTTTCGTCTGTTTCATACGTTTTCGTCCGTTTTCTTACGTTTTCGCCCATTTTCGTCCATTTACATACGTATTCGTCCGACTTCGTTCGTTTTCGTTCTTTTTCATACGCTTTTGTCCATTTTAATCCGTTTTCCTTTATTTTCATCCATTTTTCATATGTTTTTGTCCGTTTTCATACATGATTTTACGCTTTCATACATTTTTGTCCATTTTTCATACGTATTCGTCCATTTCTTTACATTTTCGTCTCTTTTCTTACGTTTCTGAATATTTAGTAATATCACTTGTGAATTTCTGAATATCACTTGTGATTTTCTTATGTTTTCATTCATTTTCTTACGTTTACCATACGTTTTTGAATTTCACAATTGATATTCAGTGATATTTTGAAAATCACTTGTGACATTCTGAATAGCACTTGTGATATTCTGAATATCACTTGTGATTCTCTAAATATCTATCACTTGTGATTTTCTCAATATCACTAGTGATTTTTATGTTTCAAAACATTAGTTGAAAATCACTTGTGATATTCAGAAACTCACTTATGATATTCAGAAAATCACTTGTGATATTCAGAATATCACATGTGAAATTCAGAATATCACATGTGGTACTCAGAATATCACTTGTGATATTCTGAAAATCATTTGTGATATTCAGAATATCACATGTGATATTCAAAATATCACATGTGATATTCATAATATCACTTGTGATATTCTGAATATTATAAGTGATTTTCTGAATTTGACAAGTGATTTAAACAAATTTTTTTTAACATGAAAATCACAGGTGATATTCAGAAAATCACTAGTGATAGATATTCAGAAAATCACAAGTGATATTTAGAATATCACCATTGATTTTCAGAAAAAAACAAGTGATATTCTGAATATCATTTGTGATATTCAGAAACGTATAAAAACGGACGAAAACAAAAGAAAACACCGAAAATCACTTGTGAATATCACAAGTGATATTCTAAATATCAAAAGTTATATTCTGAATATCACAAGTGATATTCTGAATATTACAAGTGATTTTCTGCGATATGGAGAATATCACAATTGATACTATGAGTACAACAAATGATGTTCTAGATATTATAAGTAATGTTATGTGATATACAAAGTATCACAAGTGATATTCTTAATATCATAAGTTATTTTCTGAATTTGACAAGTGATTTTCAACAAATGTTTTGTAACATGAAAATCACAAGTGATATTCAGAAAATCACAAGTGATAGATATTCAGAAAATCACAAGTGATATTTAGAATATCACCATTGATATTCATAAAAACACAAGTGATATTCTGAATATCATTTGTGATATTCGAAAACGTATAAAAATGGACGAAAACGTAAAAAAATGGACTAATACGTATGAAAATGGACGAAGTATGAAAACAGACGAAAACATAAGAAAAATCACAAGTGCAATTCATAATATCACAAGTGATATTCAGAAAATCACAAGTGATATTCTAGGACCACTGAATATCACTTGTGATATTCAGAAACGTAAGAAAATGGACGAAAATGTAAGAAAACGGACGAATACCTATGAAAACAGAAAAAGTATAAAAGCGTAAAAGCACGTATGAAAACGGACAAAAACGTATGAAAAATGGACGAAAACGAAAGATTACGGATGAAAACGGACGAAAACGTTTCTGAATATCACAATTGATATTCAGAATTTCACTTGTGTTTTTCTGAATATCAATGGTGATATTCTAAATATAAATTGTGATTTTCTGAATATCTATCATTTGTGGTTTTCTGAATATCACATGTGATTTTCATGTTACAAAACATTTGTTGAATATCACTTGTCAAATTCAGAAAATCACTTATTTTATTCAGAATAATACTTGTGATACTCTGAATATCACAAAATATTACTTGATATCCAGAATATCATTGTGGTACTCATAGTATCACTCGTGATATTCTGCATATCACAGAAAATCGCTTGTGATATTCAGAGTATCACTTGTGATATTCTCAATATCACAGAATATCAATTGTGATATTCTGAATATCACATAATATCACTTGTGATATTCAGAATATAATTTGTGATATTCAGAATATAATTTGTGATATTCAGAATATCACTTGTGATATTTAGAAACATATGAAAATTGCTAAAAACATTTAAAGACGGACGAAAACAAATGAAAAAATGAACGAAAACGTAAGAAAATATAGGAAAATGGAAGAAAACGTATGAAAGTGTAAAAACATGTATGAAAAGGACAAAAATGTTTGAAAAATGGACGAAAATGAAAGAAAATGGATGAAAACGAAAGAAGATTGATGAAAACGGACGAAAACGTATGAAAACGAACGAAAACATAAGAAAATGGGCGAATATGTATGAAAACGGACGAAAACGTATGAAAGCGTAAAAACTTGTCCGAAAACGGATGAAGTCGTATTAGAAATGGACGAAAACGAAAGAAAATGGTCGAAAATGTATGAAAATGGACGAAAACGTATGAAAACGAATGAAAATGTAAGAAAACATATGAGAATGTATGAAAACAGACGTTAACGGGCGAAAACATAAGAAAGCGGATGAAAACGTATGAAAACGGACAAAAACGTATGAAAACGGACGAAAGCGTAAGAAAACGGGCAAAAATATATGAAAACGGGCGAGAAAAAACAAAAACGTATGAAAATGGACGAAAACGTATTAAAACAGACGAAATTGTATAAAAGCAAAAAAAAAACGTTTATTATGAAAAAAAAAAGTGAATTATAACAAAAAAAGAAAAAAGAAATGAAAAAAAAAAAAAGAAAACGTGTAAAAAAAAGACATCAAGAAAAAAGAAAAAAAAAAAGAAACAAAAAAGAGAAAAAAGAAAGAAACAAAAAAACTGAAAAAAAATACGAAAAAAAAAGAAAGAAAAAAATGGAAAGAAAGAATGGGAAAAAATGAATGATAAAAAAATACAAAAAGACAAAGAAAAGAAAAACATGGACTTATGTTTCCCTTTAATCTTAGGTTAATCCCACCATTAGATCAAAGTAGATGGATGGTGGGGATTTGTCCATTGGTATGCACCAAAATTATAGTATGCAAAATAAAGTGCCTCTTATATTATAAAGATAGTATGGAATATTATTATATAAACACCTTATTGTTAAGTAATTGAAGTATGATATGCATTAAGTCTATAATCACTTAACAAACGAAGTTCACGATGATGTTCATCCTCGTCAATAAATATCCACTTAGTTTTTCTACAAAGACAAAAGTGATTGACTAGTGGTAGTGTCGATTCTGAGTTTATCACTTATGAAAAAATTTGGTTTTCATATAAATAATTTTTAAAAAGAAAGCTACAAAATCCGACCAGTTTTAGTGAATCGGGTCAACCCGGATCACATGAACCCTGCGGGTCAAATTGGGTTTTCGAACCTCAAGAACCGAATTGGTTCATATTTACTTGTTTTTCGACCGAAAATGGTTCAACCGGTAGAATCAAACTGGGTTTCAAAACATCGTATCAACTATGAAAACTTATTAACCGAATGATACATGATACATCATCATTAGTGAGTTTACTAAGATTTTAAGACACTTATAATTTATTATATTAGAATATATAACTATGAATATAAATATAAATAGAAGAAAGTGAATATGAAACTGTCTCAGATATAAGCTTACATGCGAAACCATAAAAAATTACGTCGTTTTAACAAACAAAACATCAAATCTACCTCAATAGTATCATGTCCTTCACAATATTTGTGTTTCTTTTGATTTCATCACAACTTTACTTAAGTTGGGTTCATGTTGATACATACATTTTCTACATCATGTTGTTAGGTGATTTCATTGACTAACAAATTAGCTATAGATTCAACAATGGTTTGATTTAATTCATCATTAAAATGCGTTCCACTATGCATATATTAGTTCCACTACTCAAATTTTGAAAAAGAATAACCAAAATGACGTATTTTTTTAGTGATTTTTTATGGTTTCGCATGTAAGCTTAGATGTGAGACGGCCACATATTTACTTTTCCCATATAAATATGTGTTGATATTTACTTAACAACACAAACAAAAAATCTCCGTTTAGGTGTAACTATATGACAAGCTGTATTTTGATGTGTAAAACAATAAAAGACACATCAGTAACTATGACATGTTGTATTTTGATGTGTAAGAGACACATGTTTGCAACTTGTATTTGAATATTATGATTAGGCTAGATATTATGGTCACCACTTTCACTAGCTTTCCACAAAAAGGTGTAGATTGGCGGGGACATACGTGAGCTTTGCATCACATCACTATTTATCACACCACCAAACTCATCTCTTTTTACAATTTATGGTCACCACCTAACGAAAAATTTAAAAATATCAATTTTATACAAACATATCCCACAAATCAAATAAATAATAATAAGAACCCTAACGAGAGCTCAGAATTTCTTGGTTGGAATAAAATAAATAAATAGATGTACAACTTGAAATTTAAGAGTAATAGTCCTCCGGCCTCAATGCCGATTATATGGTTTGTTTGTGTAGTAGTTAAGATTCATGTAAATTACATAGTCACTATTAGCATGATTAAGGATTCTGAGAAGCTAGTTTAGAATGTAATCCATTAAAAATTAGGTAATGATATCATTTAAGAAACAAAGAAGTAGCCACGCTTGATCATGTCTTGGTAAATTAATCATCTTTTTCTTGTCTTACAATCTGATATAACTGTTAACCGTGATAAGTTATTAGGTGTCAATTAGTGAATATCTTCAATGTAATTAGTTGTACATTAATAGGTGATTAGCTTAATTTGTGGTTTATTTTGGTTACGGATTAAAGGGAGCCCTCCAAACCTCCGGCATGTAGCCGGCGGCCGGAGGCGGCAGCGAAAGAGTTTAGGTTTTGTGGATCTTAATGGCCTGATACCAGAGTTTACATGGTATCAGAGAGTAACGATCCTCCAAAACCTTAAAACAGCCGCCACTTTAATTTTTCCGGCCGACGGTCCGGAGCACGAATATCTTATCTCCATCATGTGTGTCATTGTTTGCATGCTTGTTTTGCTGTTCGTCCAAAACACCATGTTCTCTATGGTTGTTACTTTCGTCTTATTATGTGACTTCCATTTTAAATAAGGAGCAAGACTACATGAAGGCTATGTCTGTTTTACTTGAGTCTTGTTATTTCACTTCCATTTTAAATACTAATTCGTTAATGTTGACTGCATTTATCCTATTACAACTCGAATATGGGATGTTATCTAGAAAGAAAAAGGTTATTGACATCCTTTCTTATTTCAAAAAAAAAAAAAAAAAAAAAAAAAAAAAAAAAAAAAAAAAAAGGTCTGTGGATCTTTATGTTTTTCTAGGGAAAAACACGCCCCGTTTGTTTGGAATGTTCTTTGGGGGTTGAAGTTTTAGAACCAACTTTCGTTTTTTTCATATTTTCTTATGTAATTTCGTTTGTTTTAGTTGTAGGGGATACTTTCGGTTATCCCATTTGTTTTAGTTATAAGGGATACTTTGGGTTATCCCGTTTGGTCAGGATACTTTGGTTTATCCTGTTTGGTAAGGGATACTTTGGTTTATCCCATATGGTCAGGATACTTTGGTTTATCTTGTTTAGTTCGGATACTTTGGTTTATCCGGTTTGTTGCGTGTTTATGTCTTATGCTGCTTGAAGATGTGCTTCCGCTTGCTCTCAAATGTCTTCATCAACAATTATATATTAGTTTTACTTTATTGTTTATTAGTTTTTACTCTCCAGTCCGAGCTTTCGCGATTTCGCCACTCGGACTGCGGGGAGTGTTAACCGTGATAAGTTATTAGGTGTCAATTAGTGAATATCTTCAATGTAATTAATGTACATTAATAGGTGATTAGCTTAATTTGTGGGGTTTACCAAATATATCTTATGTAACCTCCTATATGTAGCTCATTGTTGGTTTGTAATCAATCAAGCAATAATATTCATCATTATCACAAAACGCTCTCTTACAATAACAAATAAAATCATTTGGACCTTGATTAAATATATATTTTGCAAAAAGACAGGTTTTCTTTTTAGCGTAATGATAAATCATTTTTTGAAATATTTTATTTTGAAAAATGAGTTTTAATTTTAAGTTATTTTTTGTAATCTTTCTTTATCTCAACTTGAATACAAGAAGGATAAAACATGCAACTTTTATTTGACCAGTATGAAACATTATTTCATTTGACCAAATAAGTGGTTAAAAACACAGTTGCCTTCACTTTAGGATTGGCTTGTTAATCATTGTTCTAGAAATTAACGGTTATTCATCTTATCCAGTTGTTCATACAATCCTTCAACGGTAACTTCAATGGCTTCAACTTCATCCACTACAAAAGCTTCAAGTATGACGTTTTTTTAAGTTTCAGAGGCGAAGACACTCGTAACAACTTTGTTGGCCATCTTTATAAAGCTCTTGAGCAAAATGGGATTCAAACTTACAAAGACGACGAGAAAATTAAAAAAGGGGAAACGATCGACACCCAGCTCATGGAATCCATTGAAGACTCAAGATTCTTCATCATTGTGTTCTCTAAAGACTATGCAGGTTCATCTTGGTGCTTAGATGAGCTTGTCAAGATTATGGAGTGTCTGAAGACTACCGAGCAAGCTGCTTACCCAGTCTTTTATGATGTGGAGCCCACGAAAATCCGCAACCAAAGTGGGGCGGTTGAAAAAGCTTTTGAAAAACATGAAAATAAAGAAGCTGCTGGGAAATGGAGACAGGCTTTAAAAGAAGCAGCCGATCTGGCTGGCTGGGAGTTGAAGAAGACTGCTAATGGGTAATTGCTGATTTATATCTCTCGTATGTTAAGTTATTTGAGTCTTGTTGAATGGATCTCATGTTATATAGTCAAGTTTTAACTCAAACACGAAATGCGATTGGTATTACTATTATGTTATAGCTATTTGAAATCAATCATTTATGTGGGATTTAAGCAAGCTAATGAAATCTCCTTTAATGTTTACAGGGATGAATCTAAACTGATACAAATAGTGGTTGATGATATTTTCAAAAAGATATGTTTATTCAGTTCTAGTTTTGATGACAAGTTAGTAGGAATGGAGATGCGAATAAACGAGGTTCTTTCATCTTTAGAAATGGGTACTGAAGATGTTCGCATGATTGGAATTAAGGGGATGGGAGGAGGTGGAAAAACAACTTTGGCCACAACTATTTTTAATCAAATATCAAACCAATTCGAAGGTAGAAGCTTTGTTGAAAATGTAAGGGAAGCTTCAAAACCCTCTTTGTCCGGTTTAAAGGATCTGCAGAAACAGATTCTCAAAGATGTTTTCAGCAGTCAAGACATCACCGTTAGTAGTGTTTCCGCGGGTAAAAACATGATGGTGCAGATGATGCGTCGTAAAAAGGTTCTTGTTGTTTTAGATGATGTGAATGATACAAAGCAGCTAGAGGCGTTAGCTGGTGCATCTATTTGGTTTAAGCCGGGAAGCAGAATTATCGTTACCACACGAGATGAGCAAGTGCTATTAGCCCAGCGGGTGAACTTTAATCATAACTTCATTCATGAAGTCAATCTGTTATCGGCCAAGGAATCAATTTCCCTCTTCAGTAGGCATGCATTTGGAAGAGAGATTCCGGATGAAGGATATGAACATCTATCAAGAAAAGTTGTACAATATGCTACTGGTCTTCCTTTAACGATCAAAGTTTTGGGTTCGTTTCTTTGTGATCAGAAGGAGCCTGAATGGAATGATGCTTTGGAAAGACTAAAAACAATTCCGTTGAATGAAACTATGATGATTTTGGAATTAAGCTATAACAGTCTAAAGGATGATTACAAGGACATATTCTTAGATGTTGCTTGCTTACTCAAGGGTTGGTACAAAGAAGAAGCGATTAAAGCTCTTGAAAGCTGTGGATTTCGTGCTCGAATTGGCTTAAGGGTTCTTGAGCAGAGATCCCTTATAAATATATCTGAAGATGGGGTGTTGAGGATGCATGACCATATTGAAGAAATGGGCAAGAATATTGTTCGTCGTATGAACCCCAATAAACCTGAAATGCATAGCCGGTTATGGATAAAGGAAGAAATTGAAGATATATTGGCTAATGACTTGGTAAGTACGGAGTATCAAGTTATTTGGGTTGTTAAACTAAAAAGTCAGCATATTTTTCTAAAAGTTCAATTGAGTCATTTTTGTGTAAAACTTGTGGTAGCAAAATTCTTATTATATACACAAAATAGCTTCCATGATAACAGGTCATTTAAAACCCGTAGTCAAATACACTTCTTCTTCTCTTTCATAAAACCAATCCACCATTCCACCATCACCCAACCGCCACCAAATCACCACCCCCAAAAACCACGACCTTCTACTTTAATTTATAAATGGGTGTTTATCCTTCAATTTAAACAAAACACAAAAATCCCCAAATTTTATAAAAATTAGAAATTAACCCTAAACTAAACATTTCATTTGAATCGGAGAAATTAACTTCACATTTTGTTTTGGTAATGAAACAAATCTCATCATGGTCTCTGCTATTTGAATTACATACAGGGTACCCAAGCAACACAATGTATAACACTGGTGATTGAATATGGAGAGGAATTCAATTATGAAATTTTAATGAACGGTCTCGCAAACATGAAGGAACTTAGATTTCTTTATGTGGCTTTCCCATTTGTAAGTAAAGACGAAGTTAGCAAGTGGAAGTTTGATGAAGATAGTCTACACCTTCCAAATTCCTTACGATTTCTGTACTGGTATTCTTATCCTTTTTCATGTTTACCAAAAACATTACCAAATAATCTTGTTGGACTTGAAATGATTGGCATCTTTTATATGGATCAACTTTGGAAAGATGGAGAAGAAAAGGTACATAGAATAATTAATTGCTAGTTTTATCTTTCCCTCTTTTGTTACTCATTACACCAATTAACTTTTATCTTTCCATTTTTTGTTGCTTTTCACAGCCTTTTTTAAAGCTCAGGTTCCTAGAGTTCTCCGATTCATGGAATTTGAGGACCCTTGACCTTAGTGTGGCTCCCAATCTTGAGACACTAATTCTTGACAATTGTGAAGATTTGGTAGAAGTTCATTTCCAGGTTACTCCAAATCTAAAGGAGTTAGATATCTCTCACTGTGTTAGCTTGGAAAAATTATGCATGCCTGCTGAAAGTCTGAAAAAGCTTCTCCACATAGACATCAGTGATTGTGGGAGGTGTAAATCCTTTGAGTTTGACAAAAAGCTTGTTTCACCTGAGGTTGCTACTTTATCTGAGTTACATCTGATTGCAGTGATTGCAGAGGCAGATGATACATATGATACAGATAATGCAGATGATACAGATGATGCAGATGATACAGATAATGCAGATGATACAGTTAATGCAGATGATGTAGATGATACAGATGATGCAGATGATACAGGTATATGTGATCCTGGCAATACTTGGCCAGAGTTTCAGTTTTCCTGTGATTATAAACAAGACCCGGCTTCATATTTTGGAAATCTTGAGAGGCTTATTTCTCTAGGTTTCGGTGCTCGCATAAACGTCGATTCTTTTTCAGATATTATCTGTGGTTTACAATGTTTAAGAAAGCTTACACTTGATGGTGGTATTCCAGAAGCGCCCAAGAACCTTGACCGGTTAGATTGTCTAGAGGAGCTAAGTTTGCGGTCTACAGGTATTAAAACTCTTCCAGATAGTATTTGTATGTTGAAACATCTGAAATCTCTCGAACTTGAGTCATGTTTGCTTCTTGAGAAGTTACATGTGGATATTGGAAGATTGGAATGTTTAGAGAGGCTATCCATCATGGAGTGTGCACTTTTACGAGACATTCCGAGCAGCATCTGTGAGATGAATCGTCTGAAACTGTTACATCTCTTCAGTTGCATTCAATTTGAGAAATTGCCTGAGGAACTTGGACATTTGAAATGTTTGAAAGAGTTAAACATACAAGGTACATGGATAAGTCATCTTCCACAAAGCATTTTTGGGTTGAAAGGTCTGCGTATTGTTGGGGATAGATGGTTTCTTGAGTCGTGTGGTTTGACACCCAAAACACGAAGAATCTCATATAATCATGATGAAACGTTCTGCCACATATAGCCATATATCACAGGCCAAAAGGAGCCACAAATAAGTATTATAACAGGTAGTTTCTCTATTTTTGTTATAATTGTATTACTTAAATCTAAATTTTCATATTTTTATGACAGTCATTAATGTTTTAAACAGTAGTTTACTTGTTTTAAAGATTTATATATAACATGTACAGGCATAAGTCATCTTCCGCAGAGCATACATGGGTTAAAAGGTCTGCATATTTTCGGGGACAGAGGGCTACTCAAGTCAACTGGTTCTTGTCTTTTTAAGATACGAAGAACCTCTGATGAGTACGAGATGTTCTGCTACATCCATGAATAATACAGGCCCATAGGAGTGAACACATACAGAAGTATTCTAACAGGTACTTCCTCTATTTTTTGTACTGATCGTATTACTTTATTACATGCTAAATAGTCTATGTGCATTGACAGTGATCAATAAATCATAACTCGAATAATTTGTTAATAATTTTTATTTCAGTTTGATCTTGTTAAAGTTCACTCCTTAACATTCAACAATTAATTTGTATAACTTGAAATACACGTACGTTCTAAATTTGTTATACTTTGAAAATGTTTTACTGTCTGAACATGCTTTTTTACTCCAAATCTTGAGATGCTAAGAGTCTGCGTTTGTCCTGATTTGGTCGAACTTCAGATTCCGGCTGAATGTCCAAAGCTCGTTAATCTCGACCTCAGTTATTGTATTCAAGTTGCGAAATTGCCTGAGAAAATTGAACGGTTAGAATGTTTAAAAGAGTTGGATATCACTGGAACACGCATACGTCATCTTCCAAAGAGTATTTTTAGGGTGAAAGGTCTGCGGATTGTTGGGTCTAGACGGCTTCTTGAGTCATGTGGTTTTACATCCGAGATAAAAACCTATAATCATCAAACATTCTGCTACATATAAAGCCGTGAATAGCACAAGCACTAAAAGTAGAAGTTCCCTGTACCGTGGTTGAGTGATGATTTTGAACATCTCCAAAGGCCCACAGAAGTCACTGTGTTAAGAACTTTTTTAACAGGTACTTTCTCCCTTCTCTATAAATTGTCTTATGGTTAATGAAGATCGCAATTATTTCTATGTCGGATGTAAATGATGTTCCTCACCTTGTCTGCAGGTGGTGCACCAGTTGTTCTTGTTGTTATTGCTTCTGGTCGTATTGATGTTACTTTTGCTAAGAAGAATAGAAAGATTCATTCTATTTCATGGGTCTGATCGTCTGAGTGTCCTGATCAAACTAAAGGTAAATTTTTCTCAGAGTCAATGAGAAAACACACATCTAACTTAGACTAGAAACTATGATACATTAGTTCATCTTGGTTTTTTTCTTTTTTTCGTTTGTACTACATTTTGGTTTTATTTGTTCACGGTTTACACAATTACATGACATACTGAAAGTCTGAAACTGAGGTTAATCGCCGCCCTCAATAGTTTGGATTCAGCTAGCCATTTAAAATCAAAGTACAATATATGTCCAAGGAATCAAGTCTGTAATACTAGTTATAAATAAATTTAAGAAAAGTTGACTTTTGAGTCAAACTATTGAAGAACATATATTATATAGTGTTTACTGGTACTGAGAAAAGCTTCTAAACATGTTTCAGGAATACGAAGTTACTTCAATGCCAATCGTTTGCGAATAGCCATTTTCCGACATAATTTGAAGCCGGGAACAACGGAAGAAGCTAACATATAAATCCACATTACTTCTTGTTCCATGTAATTGGGTTTGCTTTAGAGGGTGTTTATGTTTCTGTTAGTTGTGATGTTGTTTTCCTTATGAGGGTATGTACCATAAGGTGTCTTTGTATTTATGCTGGTTGCTTTTAATAATAGGTGGCCTTTCGAAAAAAACTTCTTGTTCCATGTAGCGCTAAGGGTAAAAATGGTGTAAAGATACAAGTAAAATGGTGGGGTTTGACTGGCTTTTATGGAAGTTATTGAACGTTTTCCAGGACTAACAAAATATCGGAACATGATTTTGAAGCTTGTAACATTCAAGGTTTGAGTTAACAAGTATATGCATGATGTTCATCTTACAGAGTTGACTTCTTCAGAAAGTCAAACTAGTATCTTGATGAAAATAGTAGAATGTTGATACGATTTTGAATATAAAGTTATCCTAACCATGTTTCAATTTGTATAAATATGTTCTAAATTAGGATGGATATTGTTTAACATGAAAAAGTTGAGTTTTGTGTCAGATCATCGACTTTCGACAACTATATCGGTGTCTTAAATTTGAAGGGTCAAAATACTTTATACTTTCATTTTCGCAACATTGTGTTTAATTACCAGTAGTAATACTTTCAGAACCAATGAACAAGAAACGTTATAGCCAAAATGTTCAATAACTTGTTATTCCTGTCAATCGTCGATATTTTACATATGAAGTTATCAATCTCAGATATTTGGTTAACTTTTATATGAATGGAAGGTAGCTTTCGCCTGATTGCAGATTGTAAATTATCAATGAACTCGAAGTAGATTATCAGTTACGTGTTTCTGAGTTTCAGAGGTGACCAGAAAAGCGTTCAATAGTTTGACTTTTCTTTTTATGTATTTTATCGTAACCGATTGATCAATCGCAGATGCTGGCTATTCATGTAAGGCTACATTTTGCATGTTGAAAGGTGTTTGATTTTAAATAATTTCAATTCATGGAGTTTAGCTAACAGAGTTGACTTTTTTTTGAAGAGTCAAACTATGTTCTTGATGAAAAAGGAAGGATTATTTTCAATTCATGGAGTTACAAACGTATTGTAATGTAGGTATAAAAATGATTTACAAACGTATACAATAGAACTATTATTGTAAATGATTTACAAACGTATTGTAATGTAGGTATAAAAATGTTCATAACCTATGTAACTCAATGTATGTCTCTATTAACTAATTACTCTATAAAATTTGCTTTTGTCTGGAACAATACTTAACAAGAAAATAATAATAATAATAATAATAATAATAATAATAATAATAACAATAAAAAAAAAGGGGTAATTGTGTATTTGCCCCAGAGAAAAACCCATGCTTCAAGCCTTGCCCTTTTTTATTTTACATTTCGCTTTTGCCCCAATGCGACTTATGTAACCTAAGCGAATCGTACAAACCAATACAATGTTGCCACATGTCCTAGTACCAAGTACACTTTTACAAGTGTGTGTAAGACACAAGTACATGTGTGTAAGTGTCCTTTTTCTTACAACTAGTACTATGTGTAAGTGTACTATTATGCAACTTGTACAATTTTTGCAAATAAAATATACATTATTTTTTTATGCAACTTGTACAATTTATTTCGATTTGACATTTGGAATAGTATTTGTACCTTTTATGCGAACTGTACAAAAGTTTATTCCGATTTGACATGTGCAATAGTATTAGTACTTTTTATGCGCTTTGTACAATTTTTGTTTGATTAGATAGATGTACTTTTTATGCGATTTGTACTTTTAATTAGTTTTGTATACTCTTCTATAATTCTATACTCCCTTATAAAGGAGGCATATCCAATGCCTAAAACCGAACCACCCTCCAAACCTAATATTAAGATTCAACACCCGAGCCTAGATGGTATAAAAGCCGAACCACAAACAAAACACGCCTAGCACAAAGCCACAAACACACACGTTGTCATCTCTTTTTCTCAGTACCTCTCTCTATAACACAAATATAGTTCTTTATTATCTCTCTAGCACAAACACATCTCTCTAGCACAAATACATCTTTGTTGTTTCACACCTGTCAGCCGTCAACACCACCGAAAACCAGATGCGCCCTCTTGCTTATATGTCTGGATCCGTGTTTAGGAAACCATTTCCGAAGGTATTTTGGATGTTTACATTTCTTTTTGTTTTACGGTTGTTTGTTGTGTTTAAAGGTGTTGATACGAGATGTTCATACGAAATTTTCGTTTTTTTTAATTTCAGATTTAGAAGCTATCGTGTTCCCGAGTTTTGGTGGCCGTTGATTTTCAAACAAACACCCAATCTTAAAAAATATACGAAACCAACATAACCACATAGAACTATTGTACAAACAAATACACTATACATACATCCATTTACATTTTATAAAAACACACAGACTCTCTCATCTTACCACCCAAAACACCTATCACCACACGACGCCACCACCAACCCGGTGCTGCCACCAACCCGACGCCGCCACCAGAGAAACCGAAGCTATCACCGATCCACCCTCACCGTGTTCTTCCGTCGACCGAACCACCAAGACCCAAAGGATTTTCAAGTTTTGATGTATTTTTTTGAGTTTTTGTTATAGATCAGCTTATATTAATAAAGTTTTGTTAGTTCTTTTTGTAGATCTATACGTCTTTTTTGTTGATCTATGTATATTAACATTATTGGTATTTTTTTGTTAGTTCCGCCTATTGCCGTCGTGAGCTAGCCGGAAATAGTTGCCGCCGCCGCTGCTATTCGCCGGAAAGCTTTTGCTGCCGCTGGAAATTGTTGCTCTTAAATTTGTTCGCCGGTAGTATGCTTTATTCTTAAATTTGTTGTTAATATTTATTATAATGGTTATTGTTAATATTTATTATGTTATTAGTGTTGATGGTTCGGGTTGGTTTGTTGTGGTGGTGGTGAAACCGGGACAATATTTCTATTGTGGTTTTTATTGCTTGTGCTCAGCCGCAAAAAAATTGGTTATATAACGTGTAAATATATTTTGTTATAAAGTAATGTAAAATTTATTGTAGAATTTGAAGGTATTTTTAATAGATTTACTTACTTTTTGAGTTATGAATTATGTTTTTTAGTTTTTCTTATAAATCTATACATTCTTTATAAATTTGTAAGTTTGTCGTACAAATTTGTTTCAAAATTGGCTTATGAATTCTCTTTTAATATTGTTTTTATAATTTGTTGGTATTTTTCATATAAATTGTTGGTTTTGTTATAATTATCTTGGTAAGTATCTTGGGTAAATTATCTTATTTAAACTTTTGTGGTTAATTTCATAATAAAGTTTGCACATAAAAAAAGAAAAGTTAGTTTAAATGTGTACTTTATATTACTTCAAATAATATTTAGTTGATTATGTAAATTGTTATAAACATGTTGTATACAATATTTCCAATTTTTTATTATAAATATGAATTTTTTTTGTGCTTTTTTAATATGTTTGTTTTGTATTTTTTTTGAAAAATTGATTTTTTTAGTGTTTTCTTGCAAGTCTGGCTTTCTTTTTGTGTTCTTTTCTATAAATCTGAGTTTTATGAGGTTTTTTTTGTATAAATATGTTCTTTCTTTTGGTGGAAAATATGATAATTATTTTGGTTGAATGTTAAAAAAGTTTGTTAGTTTCCAAAATTTTGTTGATTTAAAAAAACTTTTTGAAGTTCTGAAAACTATTGAAATATTTTGAAATTTGAAAGTTATGGAACAAAAATAAGTAGTGACACAAAATACGGGATAAACTAAGTCAAAGAAAAAAAGTCTATTGCATGTTACTGTACTACGTTAGTGTAAAGTGTAAATTTTGATTGGCTCGAGGCAAGTTGACGTGTGGAATTGTACCAAGTCAGAATCTTTTGACAATTCATGACTTTTGTTAAAAGTAGCATGTTTTCCAATGCTTACATGACTTCATATTGGAGTTTTAAGTATTGCTTTGTTAATATATGAATTTTTATTTATATACAGGTTCAACAATACATGAACTATAACTTTTTATGAGGATGTCAACTATCAAATTGACACAAGTGGAACTCAAAATGAAACTTTTAATATGAGGACGCCGACGATCAAATAGACACAAGTGGTTGGAATTCAAAATGAAACTTTTAATATGAAACTTTGAATCGAGATTCAAATTTCTCTCCGGACATACAAAATATCTTGTCAATTTGTTGTCATACATCTCAAGGGTTAGAATTCAAATCTAAACTATAATTATTATGTTTCACTAATAATAATAAAAAAAAATCAAATCTTTTTTAACCTTAAACTTCATTAATATTGTACAAAAATAATTCAAAGCAAAAATATTAACTATAAGTCCAAATGGAAATATGAAAATAGAAGCAGTATATTCAAGTCACTCAACATTTTTAAGGACAAAAAGGGTCCTCGAGACAATAAGTTACGATATTGATATTACTCAAGTAGTAAACAATTGCAAGAAAATCAAGCCATATTTCAAAAAATCAATCTTTAAACAAAAATAGTGAAAGATAAATAACAAACGTCAAATACATGGTCCTTCACATGATAAAAAGGCGAAAAAAAGGGTCTCGGCTTAAAAGGGACAGGGACACAACTTTCGGGTCCGGTCCGTACCTTCAATTTCACACAAAAATTCAAGGAGAGATGGGTCTTACTTAACATACTATTCTTCAACAAGTGACCTAACGATAGTTTCTTTCGACCATATGATGATGTGTATATGTAACTGTAGCGGCTATATAGTCATTCCACATGCACGCTCATCTCAGCCAACAGATGATTGTAAACCAGAAATCAACACAACATTCTCAACCGCACGTAGAAAGCTTAGAAACAAGGTTAATAATTAATACGTAATAAAGTCCTGCATCATGTAACTTCTTACAAGTACATGTTACATTTAAATTCAAGGAATTTCATAAGGTCTAGTACATGTACTAAAAGCCTAAAGACTTGAGATTTTTCCTTTGTTGTTCAAGTTTTTATGGCAATCATTTAATAAACACAGGTCCTAATTATAAGTTATGTACACCGTATTATCTCTTCTTTTTGGTATCGTCTTCACTTTACTCTGGAGTGTAATCAAGTAAACTTGAAACGCCGAAACGGGCACACATTGTTCTTCGCTGTAGTCATCAACTACTTGTCCATTTTATTGAGTTTTTTTCATTCAGGTAAAGTATTCAACATTTCTAGTCCGCATTTTGGGCTCAATCTATGGATAATACTTGAAAGTATAGGATGGGCTCAATGTGATTGGGCTATTTTTATTAATGGGTTAGTAGGGGCCTTTTATCAAAGTTATTTGCGAAAAAAATCGTTTATATAATCTTTGCATTTGTGGCCTTTTTTGATATGAAATCTTTGATTCAATTTCTAAAATCAATATGGTATAATATCTCTTTTTTAATCAATCCATTTAGTCTTAATTGTGATATTTTCGTAATGGTCGTTTGGATTGTACAGATATGTAGTTTGGCTTTCATTGCACCCTTGAAATAAACGTCTTGCTCATCAACTGCATCAGCACAACTATGGGCGTACTCAACTATGAACGGGACATAACTACTCTTTTACTCTTTTACAAAATTTTAACTACTATAATTACTCTTTTACAAAATTTTAACTAGCATTAGTCCTCGCCGCTCCAACCTTTTTAATTAAACTTAGAACGGTTGATAGGGAAAAAAGATTTTCTTTGACAGGTATCATGGACAGGTCCCATAAACACTGGCATTAGTCCTCGCCGCAGGTCCCATAAACACTGGCCGACCCCACCCAAAATCGGCATCATGGACAGGTAACCTTGTCCATGTGTTTATGTTCAAGTTTGGGCTGGCAAAGTAACTTGGACCACGAATCAAGGCCGATAGATCTGGCTGTACCTCAAGGTAGTCAATGGCTGATCTCAAATAGTCGTCGTCCATTTTTTGTCAATGTGGAACGGATCAAAGATGCAGCACTAGACAATGGTTGATTCGTTAGTTAAGCTGATTTGGCAACCGGGGTGGCAGTGAATACAACATTGCCTAGGTAGCCTGGCGGGAGTTGCGGGCTTAATCTGGACCGTCCATCTGTTGCTACATACAGTTTAGTTAGTTGATCATCAGGTAATCCACGAGCCTTGCAAGCACATCGCCATAAATGAGCTGCCAGAATTTCGTACAAGCACAACCAAGACCAACTCCTCCACACTTGAAATGTGTTACCTGGTCAGAATGAATTAAACAACCGTTAAATAACACACAATGAATCAATTAAAAAACAATAAAAGTTCCTGATTCAGGATTTTTTTAGTGCCTTGGGAAAAAAAGCTAGATAATAAATTTGACTTTTAAACTTCAAATTGAGTTAACAAATAATGTCATGAAAAAAGATTAAACTTTACAGCAAATCCAAATTAAACTAAGCAGCTTATTTTAGGGTGCGCTATGGTCCCAGACTCCCAGATATGACCCCATTAAACCAAACAGAAAACATAAAATAACTGGTTTGGTTCCTAACTAGATTATGATCATAACTCAAACTTTTTCCCTAGAGATTCAAGCCTAATACTTTGTTTGAATAACACTGTTTGCTAACAAAAAAAGAAATAAATCCAGGTTAGGACTGAACCGGAGGGATGCCGAACTAGCTAGATGACTTGAGAAAAGCAAAATTTCTTATTATGGACAGACGACCAAACCACACATATTAGTCCCAATCCATTCAGGCCAGGTTGCGATTCAATTGATAAGTTCTACCGGTATTTATTTCCAAAAGACCTGCAAAGTTTTTTTATCATGTGCGTGGAGAGTGAAAGTTGGCTTTAATTCTGCGGACGGATTGGACGATGCATTTCTGATATCAAAACCAACAACTGTACCATTCTCAAGACTCACCTGAAAGCAGTAAAATGTAAATTAATGTGAAGTTTTGACATGAACCCACTTCAACCCGCTACGCCCCATTTTCCACCTTTCGGGTCAAACAAGTAAAAGATGTAATGATTCATAAACTTTCAAACACTTGAGTGCAAAGTTAAAGGTGTAGCACTAACCACAAACAAGTGTTGATCATGTGGATCCCATACCACACATTCGACATCAGAACCAACAGACCATTTAAAACCAGAATGTGCAGGAGCCTTTCCATCCCTCTGCGATATAACAAGAACATCATCAACCAAAAAATCTCAATAAATACTTATAGAAAATAACTGCACGAGGCAAGCATGATTGAAAAAGGATATGCACCATGTCTACAGTATGATCAAAGGATCCACTAAGAATAACTTGATGCTCAAAATGATTCCATGCAACAGCTTGAACCTGAAAATATCACTCTCTACATATTACTTTTGTCTTGAAGTAAATACTTGTAAAATTAGGACAGCTTCTGAATAAAATCTAAAATAGCGGACAAATTTATTAGTGACATGGTATCCTCCTCCACTGAATGAAGCTGAATATACATATATATATTAAAAAAAAAAAAAAAAAAAAAAAAATCCGCTCATTTACTCCATGTAGAAGTGACAATGTTGACCCATCTAAATAATATCGGGTTTCTTTATGGTTATAATTGATATTGACGTGTTATATTTTAAATGTTTACAACCTTTATCACTTCTTTGTTTACAAGAGCAAAAACATATTGGTGGGTCAACCCAAAACCAAACTGACCCTTTTTGACCCATACTAATAAATACCCGTTCTGACCCAAGCCCATTCTCAAATTTGCCCAAATGAAAAGAACAAGACGGTAAACAAAGTTAGCATAACACATCTACATACGCTCGATTTCCAAACGTAGCAGCATTATATCTACAGTCCGCAGTATACTCAATCAAGTAAAAGAATAGTTTCGCAATTAACTTAACAAATCATCTTACTGCGCTAATTATGAAATCAACACATCAACACCAGCAGATAGCATAATCTATCTAACACAATAACTTAACAAACTAATAGTACTAACTAGTCAACTTGCATAATTTTAACCTAGCAAATCAGCTAACAATACTGATCATAAATTTCCGATACTTAATCAAATATCCAACACAATAACAGTCCTAGTCAACTAAACCAAACATACTCATAATCCAACGCAACAACTTAACAATCAACTTAATCTTAAGCTGAATCAGTTAATCATACAATAAAACTAATAAGTAGTCTTAAACTAACAGTACTAATTACTACTAAACCTATTAAAATTTTAAAAGCTATATACTCAGACTTGCACAAAGTGTGCTCAAAATGTGATAAGCTAACAACATACGTAGTACTAATGAAATTCAAAAGAGAATAATATCATATCTGTGAAATCCAAATAAAAAACTTATAAAAGTTCAAAAACTTGCTCCGCTTTTATTCTTTTATGTTTATATGTACCTTTTGTCATTTCTGTGAAATCCATTCCGGCAACAGCAGCGACGTTGTATTTTTCCGGCGAGATAACGGCAACTATAACGGCGGCACTAACAAAAAAATTACCAAAATAGTTAATATATATAGATCCCGAAAAAAACCTATATATCTACAAATCAAATTTATAGATCTAAAAAAAAACCCTTCAAAGCTTATAGATCCATTAAAAAAACACTAAAAATACCTCAAAACGGTGGTGGTGTTCGGTGTTGCCGTCGTGTGGTGCTCGCGGCGTCCTCTGTGGATGGTGTGAGTTGTGGTGTTTGTGAGATGAGAGTGTTTCTTTTATTTTAGTTGTGTGATGAGAGTGTATAGGGTTTGCGAGTGTAATTTATTTTTTAAATGAATAAAGTGGAAGTATAAATTTAGGGTTGTATTTTGGTATGATATTTGAATCTTAAAAATGGAGGGTTGGTGTTGGGGATATGCATGCTTTATAAGGGAGTATAGAGAATTGATAAATTAAAAAATATAAAAAATTTGTACAAGTCGCATAAATGAGAAGAGTACTCGACACACTACTTTATTAAAATATTAATTTAACATTTTTGTACAAGTCGCATAAATGAGAAGAGTACTCAATACACTACTTTATTAAAATATTAATTTAACATTTTCGTACAAGTCGCATAAATAAGAAGAGTACTCAACACACTACTTTATTAAAATATTAATTTAACATTTTTGTACAAATCGCATAAATAAGAAGAGTACTCAACACACTACTTTATTAAAATATTAATTCAACAAGTACATAATTATTTCAAAACATCTAATCACTTAAAAAATGATAAATTGTACAAGTCGCAATACATACTATTTCACATGTCAAATCAAATAAAATTTTGTACAGTTCGCATAAAAGGTACAATTACTATTACAAATGTCAAATCGAAATAAATTGTACAAGTTGCATAAAAAATAATGAATATTTTCTTTGCAAAAATTGTACAAGTTGCATAATAGTGCACTTACACAAAGTACTAGTTGTAAGAAAAAGGACACTTACACAAGTGTACTTGGGTCTTACACACACTTACATACATGTACTTGACTTTGGGGCAAAAATGGCCATATGAACAAGTTCGCATAAACCGCATAAGTCGCATTGGGGCAAAACCCTTTACTCGAGGTCGCATGGGGCTAGGCTTGAAGCATGGGTTTTTCTCTGGGGCAAATACACAATTACCCCTAAAAAAAATCAGTAATGAAACATGTAATGAGTGTTTAACAATACTTAGCTATTCATTGTAGATAAATAATAATAATAATAATAATAATAATAATAATAATAATAATAATAATAATAATAATAATAAACATTATTCTTGACAAAATATCAATAAACAACAAATAACTTGAAGCATGAAACAACAAGAACAAAGTATTTGCAAGAAGCCTTTATAAAACTGTGAATCTTATTGTTCCTTTTCATTGAGCAATTCAGTGGTTTTTGTTTCTTTACCTCATTGCACGAAATTTTCACACAAACACATCCATCTTGTTTACACTGTCTTTTTCACATATACACTTGTTAACTCGTTTCTCTCTTTCAAACAACAGCTTGAAGACGCTTTGAACCCTACTTACATTAATGACGTCAACTTCAACTTCATCCATTCAAAAGAGCTTCAAGTATGATGTCTTTTTAAGTTTTAGAGGTGAAGATACTCGTAAGAATTTCGTTGATCATCTATATCATGCTCTTCAGCAAAAAGGCGTTGAGACTTACAAGGATGATAAGAAAATCAGAAAAGGGAAAACTATCACTGATGAGCTTATCCAAGCCATTGAAGATTCAAAATTTTATATTATTGTTTTCTCCAAGAACTATGCTTCTTCATCTTGGTGCTTAGATGAGCTTGTAAAAATTATGGAATGCCAGAAGATGAGTGAGCATACTGCTTATCCCGTGTTCCTTGATGTCAAGCCTTCAGAAGTCCGCAAGCAAAGTGAGGTTGTTGAAGTTGCCTTTGCTAAACATGTAAATGATAAATCTGCTGGGAAATGGAGAGAAGCTCTGAAAAAAGTTGCTGATCTCGCTGGATGGGAATTGAAGAACATTTTTTATGGGTAATTTCTTCCATCATATATACTTTTTTTCTGATCTATTTTTGGGTTACATTACATCTCAACGGGTCAAATGGGTCGAAAGTCATCAAGGTGTATTTTTAGCTAAATATGATTTTGATTGGTGTAACATAGTTATATCAATTATCTTTAACTTTTTTTTTTATAAAAATCACCCTTTACCCAACCGACCTTGTCTATATGCTATTCTTTCACTATCTATGCTGAAAGCTTTCATCTCTTATTGTATTGTCAACTTCTAACTCACAATTAATCCTTTTTTGAAACGTCAAAAATGATTTATGATTATATTAGTATGTAAGTCATTACCTCTTTTACGGTTTTATGTGTTATAGATCTGGAATTGATTGTGTATCGGGTTCTTTAACATACAGGCATGAGGCTAAACTTGTTCAAAAGATTGTTGAAGAGATATCATTAGAGTTGCGTTGTATAAATTGGGGTGTTGATGAAAACTTAATAGGCATAAAGACCCGGATAAACGGTGTTGTTTCATCCTTAGAATTAGGTGATGATGATGTTCGCATGATAGGGATCAAGGGGATGGGAGGTGCGGGCAAGACAACTTTGGCCAGAGCTATATATGAACATATATCCTATCAGTTCGAAGGTTGTAGCTTTGTTGAAAACGTCAGGGAAAAATCAACACCGTCTATGTCTGGTTTGAATTTATTACAAAAACAAGTACTTTCAGATGTTTTATTGGATCAAGGCATAAGCGTAAGTGGTGTTCTTGAGGGGAAAAGCATGCTGAAAAAGAAGATGTGTGGAAGAAAGGTTCTTATTGTTCTAGATGATGTTGATAAGGTAGAACAACTTCTAGCGTTAGCTGGTGACTGTAGTTGGTTTAAGCCGGGAAGTAGAATTATTATAACAACTAGGGACGCACAGGTACTAATAGCACACCAAGTGAACTTGATTTGTGATGTACATTTGTTAAACGATGAGGAAGCAATGCGGCTCTTTAGTAGGCATGCATTTGGGAGAGAGATTCCAATTGAAGGGTACAAAGAGCTATCAGAACAAGTTGTACATTACGCTGCTGGTCTTCCCTTAACAATCAAAGTTTTGGGATCTTTTCTATGTGGCAAAGATGATCTTGAATGGAAAGATGCGTTAGAAAGACTAGAAACAATTCCACTGAATGAAACTATGAAAGTTTTGGAGTTAAGCTACATCGATCTAGAGGAGGATTACAAGGAAATATTCCTAGATGTTGCATGCTTACACAAAGGTTGGGAGAAAGATGATGCAATCAGAGCGCTTGAAAGCTGTGGATTTCGTGCTCGGATTGGTTTAAGGGTTCTTGAACTGAAATCTCTTATAACTATTTCTGAACGTGGGTACTTGGGTATGCACGACCATATAGAATAAATGGGCAAGAATATTGTCCGTCGATCGAACCCCAATAAACTTGAAAGGCATAGCCGATTATGGATTAGGGAGGAAATTGTAGATATATTGGCTAATAACAAGGTAAGTACCAACTTCGGATGCTTTGCTTTTCTAAAAGTAGAATTAGTCATGGTACAAAAACAAAATTTTGATAACAAGCCATTTAACACCCGGTCAAATACAGTGTAGTGCTAAAGATTAATGGGCTATGTTACCTTCCATCTAATCAATCATGTGCATAAATTAACGTTATAAGCTTGTTTTATTAAAACACGTTAAACATTATTATTATCATCATCAACAATGATGCAGAAATGTAAAGTGATTAAAAACGACAATAATGGTTTTGACTAATAACGTATAAATGCAAGAAAGAATTCAAAATTTGAAAATACATTGGTTGTCTAGTGAGGGGGTGGTAAATTGGTAAATAATCCTTCCTAGAACCACTCTCTATTCTCTTTGTGTGGTCTCATTTTGAGAGTCTTTGACCACAACAAACACAAAAATTCTACAGTAATAAATTCTAGAGAAAGAAAGGTTTTACCAACTTTACTTTGAGAGAGAGAGACACACACACAAAACATGCTAGAATGGTTGTTGTGTATTGCTTTGCTTTGCTGTTTTTAGAATAATAAAGTTTTTAAATTTTAATAAAATATAAATACATTTAAACCAAATTATTCTCTTTCATTCTTTGTGTATTTGAAACAATAACAACATCATCATTTCATCTCAACACCTTCACCCAAAAATCCTCAAATTTAATGAAAACCCTGACCTTTGAATATCAAATTTAACCAATTCGTCTAATTTAATTAAAAAAAAGAACCAAAAATCCCCAAATTTAACGAGAATTAGAAACCCTTATCTAAACATTTCATTTCAATCCGAGAAATTAACTTCACATTTTCTTTTGTAATGAAACAAATCTCTGCTATTTGAATTACAGGGTACCCAAGCAACACAATTTATAACACTCAATACATATGGATTGAATTTTGAAATTTTAATGAACGTTCTCGCAAACATGAAGGAACTTAGATTTCTTCAATTGTATACCCCACATGTTAGCAAGTGGAAGTTTGATGAAGATAGTCTACACCTTCCAAATTTCTTACGATTTCTGAGCTGGGATTTTTATCCATTTTCAAGTTTACCAAAATCATTTCAACCAAATAATCTTGTTGGACTTGATATGTATGGTGTTGGAAAATTTAGTGCTCTTGAGGGATCAATTCACACCTGGTAATGGGTTTGGAGGTATGGAGTATACACCCATTTTGTCACTGAATCCCCTGACTCAATTGTGGTTATGTATTGAATCTGCTAATAGCATGATTCTGCTGCTAGCTGATCCTGCTGCTAGGATTCTGCTGAAAGCAAGATGCTGCTGACAGATGATTCTGCTGATAGCATTCTGCTGCTAGTGTGATTCTGCTGCTGGCATTCTACTGCTAGTATTAAAGTTTCCACTGATAACCACCGATCCTATTATTATGGAAATTATTATGATATAATTAATGGGCCGTTAATTATACATAATACCATGGGCTAGGGTTTGAGTATTCTCTATTATAAATAGAGGTCACATCATTCTGCATGGATATAGAGAATAATATACGTTTTGAGATACAACTCTAAACACAAAACCCTAAACACTCTAATACGCATCTGGTTCTTGATTTGTGCCTAAAGCAAGAACATCACTTGGTCTTATCCCATAGAGATATTCGTGTAACCCAGGCATAGGGTCGAATAGTTTCTATTGGAAAGTGATACCACGATTTCAAGTGAATATCCGGTACCTTCATTGATTATCTTAACCCTGATCTGGAACTGTTTTGCAGCTATACAACCAACAATCAATAGAAACTATTTAGTGATAATCAATGGCTGCTGCTATGAGACAAATAGCTGCTAACTTTTCCAAGTTGGAAAAGTTTGAAGGTGTTGATTTCAGAAGATGGCAGAAGAAGATGCAATTCTTGCTGACCAGTATGAACGTGGTGTATGTTCTTACTACTGAGATTCCAGAAGATTTTGGAGAAGCTGCTACCATGGATCAGATGAGAGCAAGGAGCAAATGGGAGAATGATGACTACGTTTGCAGAGGTTTAATTCTCAATGGTATGTCTGATACTTTATTTGATATTTATCAGAATGTTGAAACTTCTCAAGAACTATGGGATTCCTTGGAAGCCAAGTATATGGCTGAGGATGCATCAAGTAAGAAGTTCCTTGTAAGTAATTTTAACAATTACAAAATGGTTGATTCTAGACCTGTCATGGAACAATACAATGAACTTCTTGGTATACTTGGTCGATTCACACAACACAAGATGAACATGGATGAGGCTATTTCAGTCTCTTGTATCATCGATAAACTACCTCCTTCTTGGAAAGATTTCAAGCATATGCTTAAGCATAAGAAGGAGGAGTTAACTCTTGTTGAGTTGGGCAGTCACTTGCGCATTGAGGATTCACTCAAAGCTCAAGACATTGACAAGCCAAAGAGTAGCACTGCTACTGGTCCATCAGTTGTCAATGTGGTGGAGCATAGGGGTGATCATCGGTCGGAAACCGGACCGGACCGGCCAAGACCGGACCGGACCGAAGACCGAGAACCGGAAAACCATAGACCGAGACCGGACCGAATATGGTCGGTCCGGTCTCGGTCCGGTCTCGGTCCGGTCGGTCTTCGGTCGGTCCGGTCCAATTAGGCAAGTTTTTTCGGGTTTTTGGTCGGTCCGGACCGGACCGGACCGGACCGACCGGACCGAGACCGAATTTGGCAAAAAGCTTAGACCGAGGACCGGACCGAATGTGGTCGGTCCGGTCCGGTCGGTCTCGGTCCGGTCGGTTTTGTCGGTCGGTCCGGTCCGGCCGGTCCGTTTGCTCAGCCCTAGTGGAGCATAACAACTCTACCAAGTACAATGACAACAAGGGCAAGCGTAAGCATCAAGATAACACCAAATCTGATCTTAACAAGAAACCTAAGGTGACTTGTTGGAAGTGTGGGAAACCTGGACACTTCAGGAAAGATTGCAAGGGTGGTAAAGTTGGAAACAAATCCAATGGATCAGGCACAAGTGGAGGGAATGGTAACTCCAATTCTCTGAAAGGTCAGAATGTGTTTAATAAGTCTTTTAAGATTTATTATGTTACATATATATATCTGACATTTACTTTGTGCAGGATGATGATGTTGCGTGGTGGGTTGACTCTGGAGCAACAATTCATGTGTGTAAAGATAGAAGCTGGTTCAAGACCTACAAGTCAATGAATGATGGTTCTATTCTTCACATGGGAAATGAGTCAACTGCTCTGGTGCATGGAAAAGGATGTGTTGATTTGAAGTTTAGTTCTGGAAAGATTGTTTCTTTATTTAATGTTTTACATGTTCCTGATATCAGGAAGAACTTGGTTTCTAGTAGTGTTTTGAATAATTGTGGTTATAAACAAGTGATTGAATCTAATAAGTTTGTTTTATCTAAAAATGGTGTGTTTATTGGTTTTGGTTATTTGTGTAATCAAATGTTCAGACTTAATATTGTTCATGATAATATTGATTCTGCTTTTATATCTACATCTAAACTTAATGATTCAAACCTTTGGCATGCAAGACTTGGCCATGTACATTTTAAAAGAATGCAAGATATGTCCAAGGATGGGTTAATTCCAGCCTTTGATATGGACACTGGAAAGTGTAAAACTTGCATGATGACTAAAATTACTAAGAAACCATTTCAAAGTGTAAAACGTGAAACTGAAGTTTTGGAGCTGATTCATAGTGATCTATGTGATATTCATGCTACTCCCTCTTTAGGGAACAAGAAATACTTTGTGACTTTTATTGATGATGCTTCTAGGTTTTGTTATGTTTATTTATTACATACTAAGAATGAAGCATTAGATAAATTTAAAGTATTCAAAACTGAAGTTGAATTGCAACAAGGGTCTCTAATCAAAAGATTAAGGACTGATAGGGGAGGTGAGTACATGGATACTCTGTATTTTCAGTCTGTTGGTATAATCCATGAAACGACTGCCCCTTACACTCCTCAGCAAAATGGTATTTCTGAAAGGAAGAACAGGGTGCTGAAGGAGATGGTTAATTCAATGTTGTCCTATTCAGGGCTGAGTCAAGGGTTCTGGGGTGAAGCTATGTTAACAGCTTGCTATTTATTAAATAGGGTTCCCAACAAAAGGAACAAAGTTACCCCTTATGAACTGTGGACTAAAAAGAAACCTAACCTTAATTATCTTAGGATATGGGGTTGTAGGGCTGTTGTAAGACTCCCTGATCCAAAGCAGAAAACTTTGGGTGAAAGAGGCATTGAATGCATCTTTGTTGGATATGCTGAGCATTCCAAGGCATATAGGTTTTATGTTATAGAACCTAATGAGTCTGTTTCAATTAACTCAATAATTGAATCAAGGGATGCAATCTTTGATGAGAATAGATTCTCATCTATCCCTAGACCAAGTCAAAGGATTCCTAATGGAACCAATGACAATGGTGTTTCAGAGGTTCCTACTGATGAGGTTCCTGCTGATGAGGTTCCTAGTGATGAGGTTCCTGCTGATGAGGTTGTGGAACAACAACCTGAACCTGAGCTCAGAAGGAGCAATAGGGTTAGGAATCCAAAGTCATTTGGACCTGAGTTTCAATTATACTTAATTGAAGGTACAAGGAGTTAGGTCTCTGACCAATACTCCTATTGCTTCATTGTGGAGGATGATCCCAAAACATTTGAAGAAGCAATGAAGTCCCAGGATGTTGCTTTCTGGAAAGAAGCAATTAATGATGAGATGGACTCCATCATGGGCAATAACACTTATGTGTTGACTGATCTACCACCTGGTTGCAAACCTTTAGGTAGCAAATGGATTTTCAAAAAGAAAATGAAGGTAGATGGAACTGTTGAAAAGTTCAAGGCAAGATTAGTTATTCAAGGCTTTAAACAAAAGTCAGGAATAGACTATTTTGATACTTATGCTCCAGTGGCACGTATCAGTACCATAAGATTGCTAATTGCTTTGGCATCAATTCACAATCTGATCATACATCAGATGGATGTGAAGACAGCTTTCTTGAATGGTGATTTAGATGAGGAGGTTTACATGAACCAGCCTCAGGGCTTCATCATGCCTGGCAATAAAAACAAGGTGTGTAAACTGATTAAGTCTCTTTATGGACTAAAACAGGCACCTAAGCAATGGCATCAAAAGTTTGATGAAGTGGTTTTGTCTAGTGGTTATTTACTTAATCAAGCTGAAAAATGTGTATATAGCAAATTTGATGAATCTGGTAAAGGAGTCATCATTTGTCTATATGTTGATGACATGTTGATCTTTGGCACTGACCAAAATCAAGTTGATCTTACAAAAGAATTTTTGTCATCAAAGTTCTCCATGAAAGATATGGGGGAGGCAGATGTTGTCCTTGGCATAAGGATTAAACATGAAAGTAACAAGATTTCTATTTCACAGTCTCATTACATTGAGAAGGTGTTAAAGAAATTTAATTACTTTGATTGTACTCCAGTGAGTACTCCTATGGATACAAGTGAGAAGCTAATGCCTAATACTGGCAAAGCTGTATCTTAACTTGAGTATTCTAGGGTGATTGGCTGTTTGATGTATGCCATGACTTGTACAAGGCCTGATATTGCTTTTGCTGTGGGTAAACTGAGCAGGTATACTAGTAATCCTAGTGCTCATCATTGGCAAGCAATTCAGAGGGTCTTTAAGTATTTGAAGAGAACTATGGATTATAGTCTCTCATATACTGGTTATCCTTCAGTATTAGAAGGATACACTGATGCAAGTTGGATCAGTAACACTGAAGACAATTCGTCTACAAGTGGCTGGGTATTCCTACTTGGTGGAGGTGCAATTTCTTGGGCATCCAAGAAACAAACTTGCATTACCAGTTCAACCATGGAATCTGAATTTGTGGCTTTAGCTGCTGCTGGCAAAGAAGCTGAATGGTTGAAAAACTTGCTTCTTGAGATTCCATTGTGGTCTAAACCTATGGCACCTATTTCTATCCGTTGTGATAGTGCTGCTACATTGGCAAAGGCTTATAGCCAGATGTACAATGGGAAGTCTAGACACTTAGGTGTTAGGCATAGCATGATTCGTGAGCTTATCATGAATGGGGTGGTATCTATAGTGTTTGTTAAATCTCAACAAAACTTAGCTGATCACTTGACGAAGGGTTTGGCTAGAGACTTGGTTTTGAAGTCTGCTAAAGGGATGGGTTTAAGTCCAACCTAGTCACTGAATGCAAGGATACCCAACTCCCTTCTAAGGAAACTTGGAAGCTGAGTTCAATGTGGAAAGCTGATCATTTAGTGGACTGAAGCACATGTATTACAAACATCTCAAGGTTGTGCTTGTTACCTGCTGAAAGGAGGATGAAGTCTTCACTTCTTAATGGTTAATTTTCTTTGAAAAAGTGCTAAGCAGGAGCATGAATTAAAGATGAACCACCTATGTAAATGTTGAAGTTTTGCCGCTTCAGGAAGCTTTGGACTTTTAGCTTTTACAACATTTATGAATTGGATATGGACACATGGCTTGTATAGTGTCAAGAGTATTTTAGTGTTTGAAAACTTGTGTGTATTTATCATCAGGTATTCAAATGGGTTGAAGGGTTCAATTCTTAGAACACCCTGATTCTCGAATATTTGAAAGTATATGTACTAATGTGGAAATTCAATCCTCAGGATATTTTCATTTATGCACTTGTTTTGGTTTGTGTTTGAATTTTCATGCAAAGGAAGAGAACTAAATTTGGGGAGGTTGTTGGAAAATTTAGTGCTCTTGAGGGATCAATTCACACCTGGTAATGGGTTTGGAGGTATGGAGTATACACCCATTTGGTCACTGAATCCCCTGACTCAATTGTGGTTATGTATTGAATCTGCTGATAGCATGATTCTGCTGCTAGCTGATCCTGCTGCTAGGATTCTGCTGAAAGCAAGATGCTGCTGACAGATGATTCTGCTGATAGCATTCTGCTGCTAGTGTGATTCTGCTGCTGGCATTCTACTGCTAGTATTAAAGTTTCCACTGATAACCACCGATCCTATTATTATGGAAATTATTATGATATAATTAATGGGCCGTTAATTATACATAATACCATGGGCTAGGGTTTGAGTATTCTCTATTATAAATAGAGGTCACATCATTCTGCATGGATATAGAGAATAATATACGTTTTGAGATACAACTCTAAACACAAAACCCTAAACACTCTAATACGCATCTGGTTCTTGATTTGTGCCTAAAGCAAGAACATCACTTGGTCTTATCCCATAGAGATATTCGTGTAACCCAGGCATAGGGTCGAATAGTTTCTATTGGAAAGTGATACCACGATTTCAAGTGAATATCCGGTACCTTCATTGATTATCTTAACCCTGATTATCTTAACCCTGATCTTAACCCTGATCTGGAACTGTTTTCCTAAAGTTCTATTGGTCACATTGTTTGAGGGCCCTTGACCTTAGTGTGGCTCCGAATCTTGAGACACTAATTCTTGATTATTGTAAGAATTTGGTAGAAGTTCGTTTCCAGGTTACTCCAAATCTAAAGGAGTTACGTATCCATGGTTGTCATAGATTGGAAAAATTACACATGCCTGCTGAAAGTCCAAATCTCAGATCTCTCTACCTCAGTGATTTAATAAAATTGAGGATCCTTCACCTCGGGGTTACTCCAAATCTTGAGACGCTAATAGTCTGGGGTTGTACTCATTTGGTCAATCTTCAGATTCCGGCTAAATGTCCAAAGCTTGTTAATCTCGACCTCAGTAATTGTCTTCAAGTTGCGGAATTGCCTGTGGAAATTGGACGGTTAGAATGTTTAAAAGAGTTGGATATCACTGGAACACGCATTAGTCATCTTCCAGAGAGTATTTTTAGGATGAAAGGTCTGCGTATTGCTGGGTCTATACAGCTGCTTGAGTCATGTGGTTTTACATCTGAGATAAAAACCTCTGATTATGAAACCACTGATGATGAAACATCTTCTAGAAAGTATTTTTATGTTGAAATATCTGAAAATCCTCGAACTTAATCTTGATGGCTACTAGAGAAGTTACCTGATGATCTTGGTCAAATGCAATGTTTAGAGAAGCTAATCCTAACAGTGTGTTTTTACGAGATATTCCAAACAGCATATGTGAGATGAAATGTCTCAAATATTTCCATCTCCCGTATTGTATTCAAGTTAGAATGTTTAAAAGAGTTGGATATCACTGGAAGAGGCACCAAAAGTAGAAGTCCCTTGTACTGTGGTCGAGTGATGATTTTGAACATCTCCAAAGGCCCAAAGAAGTCACTACATTAAGAACTTTTTTGACAGGTACTTTCTCCCTTCTCTACAAATTGTCTTATTTTTTTATGAAGATTGCAATTATTTCCGTGTCGGATGTAAATGATGTTCCTCACTTTATTTTTAAAAGGTTATCTATACTCTTAAATCAAAGTATAGTTCTTACTTTGACTTCTTCAAAGTATAGTCAAACTACTGAAGAACATATATTATAACGTGTTTACTGGTACTGAGAAAAGCTACTAAACATGTTTCAGGAATACAAAGTTACTTCAATGCCAATAATTTGCGACAGAATTTGAAGACGGGAACAATGGAAGAAGCTAACATACAAATCGGCATTACTTCTTGTTCCATGTAGCACCAGGGGTAAAAATGGTGTTAAGAAACAAGTAAAATGGTATACAGCACCTCTCTTTTTTACTATTGTCTTATGTTTCTCACTTTTGGACAGAATTTAAGATTTTGATAAAAGTTTAGTGAGAGTAATATCACCACATGGACTCAAAGTTGACTTTTAAAGGTCAAAGGTTGTGTAAATATAAACATTGAAACATGAATGAAACAATACTATTGCTACTACATGAAATTTAAATGAAAATGGAACTTGCTTGAATTCTGTTATGGATTCGGATCATACTTTGAGTTGTAACCAGTTTAGGAAAATGACCCGTGAGAAATGTGAAATTTTCATTCTCACACTTCGGCCACAAACGTTCCATACCTTTGTAGTTTACCCACAGATTTTAAGATTGTATGTCGGTTAGTCACTCAATTATAAAAATTTCACTGTTTCTCAGTAGTTTTGAAACTGTAATAAGGTATAATGCACTTATTAAACTCTTATCCTTTAGAATTTATGCTATCAAATGTGAATTTATAAACAAATCTTGACCTGAAAAGTCAAACCAACAAATATTTTTCTTGAACAACAAACTCGTGAAGGTCAACTTATTAGAGTATCTTGCAAACCAAAAAACCTTGTAAAATGTATCACAAGTGATAGACGTTTATTAGTATTTACAACTACTTAAATTAGCACTAACGAACTATACTATTAACATTCTTCTATCCTATGTGCTCTTCCTTGAATGATTTCCATCAGTGTGTTAAAAGGGCAAGTGATGCCTCGATAGGCTTAGCCATGCCTATTGCTTTGGGTACATGACTTATGTCACGTCCTTGCAAACAAATGCAAGCCAATATATTATTATTGAAATTAGATCAATGATGCTTATAGCATGCTTATAACATCAAACAAAATTAACCTGGACTATATTTGGTTCACACATAGGGATAATTGGTTAAAATATTTTGTAGTAGAAAAAATATATATGATCTACCTGAAAAATGAAATCCACATGTATAAATGTGTTATATTAAAGCATTAACAAAGATAAAACATTTTCCAAAAATTATTTGTATGTTAAAATATCTGAAAATTCTCGAAGTTAAATCTTGCTGGCTACTAGAGAAGTTACCCGAGAATCTTGGTCAGTTACAATGGTTAGAGAAGCTAATCCTAACAGAGTGTTTGTTTTTACGAGATATCCCAAACAGCATATGTGAGATGAAATGTCTCAAATATTTCCATCTCCCGTATTGTACTCATGTTGTGGAATTGCCTGAGGAAATTGGACGGTTAGAATGTTTAAAAGAGTTGGATATCACTGGAACAGGCATTAGTCATCTTCCAGAGAGTATTTTTAGGGTGAAAGCTCCAAAGGCACAAACAAGTCACTGCATCGAGAACATTTTTTAACAGGTACTTTCTTCCTTCTCTATTAATTGTCCTATGTTCCTGATTTACTTTTAAAAGGTTATGAGTCAGTAAGCAAGAGGATTCACCTTGTCTGCAGGTGGTGCACCAGTTGTTCTTTTTGTAAGTCGTATTGAAGTTACTTTTGCTAAGAAGAATAGAAAGATTCATTCTATTTCATGGGTCTGATCAAGCTGGAGGTAATTTTTTCTCATAGTCAATGAAAACACACACATCTAACTTAGACCAGAAACTATCATACATTAGTTCTTTACTTTGACTTCTTCATAAAGTCAAAATCTGTTCATTATTACAAATAAATTCAAGAAATGTTTTGATTTGCATAAATATCTTCTACAATGGGTTGAAATTGTTAGAAAGCTGACTTTTAAGTCAAACTATTGAAGAACATATATTATAAAGTATTTACTGGTACCGACAAAAGCTACAATGGGTTGAAATTGTTAGAAAGCTGACTTTTAAGTCAAACTATTGAAGAACATATATTATAAAGTATTTGAAAGCGGAATCGAGCAAAGTTACTAAACACGAGAAGGCTTGTTTAGAAAATCAACATGTGTTTATCCCTTTTGCTTTTGATACATTTGGTTTTCTAGCTCCGGAGGCAAGAGAGTTTTTGACTAGGGTACAACAGGTTATGCAAAGTAATTTGTCGACCCTTAAGAAACAAAACTTCATTTTTAGTAGGATTGGGTTTGCTATCCAAAAGGGGGTTGCGGCGCAACTTGTTGCTCGCTTGCCTGCCATCTTATTGTAATTGTTATTTATCCACATGAAATCTACATGCTGAAAGCTACTAAACATATTTCAGGAATACGAAGTTACTTCACTGCCAATCATTTGCAAAAATCTATTTTCCGACAGAATTTGAAGCCGATAACAACAGAAGAAGCTAAATAGAAATCGACATTACTTCTTGTTTCCAATAAAGCACTAGGGGTAAAAATGGTGTAAAGAAACAAGTAAAATGGTATACAGCATGTCTCTTTTTTTTTGGGTAAACGGCTTCCACCCGGTAAAATAAGCATGTCTCTTTTTTCCTATTGCCTTATATATGTTTCTTAGTTTTGGACAGAATGTAAAATTTTTGATAACAGTTTAGTGAGAATAGTATCACCACATGGACTCAAAGTTGACTTTTACAGGTCAATGATTGCCTTATCCATTTTGACCCCTTACATTTGTCTAAACCGTAATTAAATGGGTTAATTATTAAACAAGTTCATGTAAAGGTTTATTTGCACAATCAGAGGGTTCAAATCAATTTAATAGGGTCAGATTTAATTAAGACAGGTTCATATGAATTGAAGAGGTCCACTAAAGGGTCAGTTTTGTATAAAAAAGGTCGTTCAAATGAATTTAAAAGGTCTAATAAAGGGTCAGCTTATTATCAGGGGTTCAGCTTTGCTTCTTTTATTGTTAAAGTATTTGTGAAAAGTGAACTAGTATTGTTGGACCTTATCCAAATGTGTTAAGGGCAGTTATAATAAGTAATCTAAAATGTAGATAAAAATGTTTAACTGTGGTGTCCCTCTTGCCTCCCTGCTTGTGTCCATTATGTGAGACTCAAGTGGAGGATCTTGACCATTGCTTAATCAATTGCCGTAAAGTGTTGCCGGTTTGGGGGAAGATTTGGAGTTGGTGGGGTCTCGACCCTCCAGTCACATTCCCTCGTTTTCTATATCGGATATTGCTCTTGGTAGGATTAGTCTTGATGGATGTCATCGGACTAAAAAGGTTGTACACGCGGTATTTCAATGTGCTATTGTTAAATATATGGATAAATATTAATATGTAAATGTCTAGTATCGAACCCGAGACCTCGGGATTGCACACTTTACAAACAAGAATAATGAATAATAAATATATATATGTTAAACGTATCGTATATATATATTTATAAACACTTAATGGACTAAATGGTCGTTAGTTATTAACCGTATGGACTAACTATCATTAGTAATGAAAGATAAGGACTAGAGTGTAACTTGGGAGTCAAGAAAGATCTAGAACACCCCATGGGAGTGCTAGGCCGGTCGAAGCCCAACCATATGGGTCGACCCATGCCTTACTTGTGCTCCAAGATTCCTCTAGTATATATACAAGGCCAAGGATTAGGGTTTCACATCTTTTGTGCACACACACTAACCCTAAATCTTTTCTTCTTGTGGTTTCTTTCTTGGCCGATCGACTCACTCCCATCCATAGGGTTTGGATCGATTTTCCATAAGCAATAATATAAGTGTTTTGTTTACTTGCATCAAACCTTTATTCGTTGGTAGTTTGTATGTACAAGAACGAGGTAATTACTTACTTTAGTAATTATCAAGGGATCGATTAACAAAACGGTAAGGGGTTAATCATTGATCCATATAAACCCTAATTAGGGTTCTTCATATTGATAAAGACAATTGCTTTTGATTCTTGTTCGGGCTAGAATCACCACGGTATGTTCCTATTTATGTTTTAGTTAATCTTTATATGTGTTATTCTTGATCCTATGCTTCCGCTATATGTGCACTTTGATTGTATAATTCTAACAGTGGCATCACGAGCCATGGATAACATGTAATTGATTACTAAAACTTCATAAAAATCGGATCTTTAAGTGTTTTAGATACATGTTTTGATCTAGGGTTTTTCTTTTTAAATTTTTTTGAAAAATTCGAAACCCTAACCCTAATTTTGGGGGGGGGGGTCGATTTTCCATGAGACCCTAATTAGGGTTTTGTGGTTTTCTTGGATTATGTGTAATCACTAGAAACCCTAGGTCATTAACCGGTTAAGTGAACGTATCTTGTGACCTATGTGCTAATTGTTAGGTTTTATCCGTGACGAAACATGCATGTTAGTCATGGATCTTGTTGTTTTTTTTATTTATCACATGTTTTAGATAGATCTAAAATTGGGGAAGACTCCAATACATATTAAAATCGATTTATATATGCTATGTGGTGTGTTTATTAGCTTTGGCCTACGCAATTGATTCGTCAATGTATGTGGCTCTCTTCCATTAAGAGGAGAAGGCCTTAGTTGATTGCATGCATAATTATACCTAGAATTGATTTTATTAGGATCTTTTCTAATACGGATTGCATGTGGCTAATTGTTTCACTTATTTATTATTGTTTGTTTGATTTTCTTTGCTACTTGTTTTATTGTTTTAGTTGGACTTGTTGTAAGCAATAAAAGGGTTGTTTTCATAAAGAAAATTAATACGGACTAATAATTGTGAAACCCTAAAGTGATAAAGTAAGAATCTTGCAAAGGTCTTATGACAATCGTGGTCCGATTCGCACGGTAATCAGCTCCCAGTCGAGACTAGCAAAATTCAAACTTTATTACTATTTTGAGATTGAATCCATAAACTTTTGCTTGAATGATGTTTTGTGCAAATATACTTTTAAAATTAAGTCTTTTAAGATGATATTCATAACCGTGATTTGAAGGCTTAGAAAAGAGCCTTAGAGTCTGCCTTGGTTATCACAATCTTGAATATGTCTTAAACGAATTACTTTTAAAATTATATGTTGTAGAAAGTCATCTTAGGGTTTTGGCATAAACCTCAAGTAAAACTATGTGGATTAATTTCACGAATTGGTAAATTAAAAGTTTTTTTTTGAAAACTTATGTTATAAAGATGAGTGCATGCATCTTTATACATGTTTTGATTTTCACATCAAAAATTTATACCCTAAAATTTAAGTTACATGCCATCTAACTATAAGAAACACTTGAAGTTTTTATTTAGTAAACGTGAGACGCAGGCTAAATTTTAATGACAAGGTAAATTTCCGAGTGTGCGTGAGACCACACATGGAGAATTTGCAGTTTCTAAGTTAGACGACTTAATTAAGTTGATGCGTGAGACCTAGAGCTTAAGGCATGAGATGGGATGAAACATGCTTACATGACAAATTAATGAATCAATTTGATGTAAATCCCATAATGATCTAGGAATTGGAAAAGTGTTTGCCAATTATTGTTCGACAGATTACCATCTTTTATACTTTCACCACTAGCAGATCAACTGATGTGGTGGAATCTATGTAAAGTTGGATCCTAGATTTTCAAGAAAATATGTTGGTTATTATATCCTTGGGTATTATATTTTCTTGGAAATATAAATTATCGAAAATACTAAAATTGAATTTTGTAAATTCTTTAAATGTATTAATGCAACTCAAAGCCGTAAACGTAAGTTATTCTTTTAATTGATCTACACCCGTTTGGGTTTTTGGTTAGAGTCAATATTTACAAAAAGAATAAATATAGTCTTCTTTCCATTACGAGAAGTGTGAGACTTAAATCCTATTCCTTTTCATGAATGAGAAAGGTATAATAGGATGATTAGAATTGTCTAAATTCTAAATACATAACTCATAGCAAACTTTAATAGTAAGAGTATATGCACCTTATGAGTTATTAAATTAGAAGCTAGACTGATTACTGCATAATGGTAAAAGACAAATTAGATTATTTTATCTAGTTGTTTTGATTTGACCATTTAAAGATACTACATACAAATTGTTGGAATGGTAGATCTATACAGGAAGAAATTGCATGCCCGAGCCTTTTCAAGTTAATAATTTGGAATGTGATGAATCACATTTATGTAGTAGATTACATCCTTTTATAACCTATATAATTGTTTGAATGGGTTTTCTTAAAAGATGTAGGAAAGTAAATAGTACACTATTTCTTTCACTGATTAATGAAACATTAACAATGTTGTCAAATTCAGTGGGAGTATTGTGTTCTTATGGCTGAGTAAGGGATTATTATAGTTCTCTAATTCAGTGGGAGTTACAAGACTTATTGTCTTGATTGAAATTCAGATTATCTTTTGAATGTCTCAAGATAATTACTTTCCAAATATAGAGACTAATGTTTTCAAGGATAGTCATGTACGTTTCCTTGATTGATTGAGTAAACTCTATATCTACTAAGTTATGTTAATGACACAAATCACATTGTTCACATTAACAAACGCGTGCGTGTTGTTTATGTGGTACATGGTGTTGTACCATGCACAAGTGGGAGAAATCTTCATTATGTGCAAAGTACAACACATAAGAATATGATTTATATATATACTCTATCACTGCAAGTAAGAGATTATAATTCTAATTAGATTATTACATCTAATCTTAGAAACACTTGGTGTTGAAATTTAGTGAACGTGAGACGCAGGCTAAATATTAACAACAAGGTGAATTTCCATGTATGCGTGAGACCAACATGGATAATTTACTGTTTCTAAATTAGACATCTATTAAAACATATGTGTCAAATAAAAATACTACTTCAGCTTTAATATTTATGTATTATTCGAATGACATAAATGCATGAAGTAATATAATACTACTTCAATAATTATGTATTCTTAGAATGACATAAATAAATAAAGTAGTGTATTAACTTGAAAATATGATTGAAACCAAATGATGGTGTTCATGATTACTTTAATTATACATGTTTATACTTTATTGTATAGTTATAAATATGAAGTCTTCTAAGTATTACAAGACTTATAATTAAGTAAGACGTTAGCTTGTTATGGTCTTTTAATTAAGACATATACAAGAAGTCATTGAGTTAATCAATGATTAATAACGTATAGTGGGATTATAACAAGTTTATGTTTTTATAAGACATAAACATGAAGTGACTTGGTCAAAAGTACTTGGGTTATAAAGCATGCAATTGGCTTGAAAATACTATTATACCATTAAGTTGATTTAGTTGGTAAATAGGTATGCCAACAGGAATATGGTTATCTTATATATATATATATATATATATATATATATATATATATATATATATATATATATATTGTGAGATCTTCTCACAATATTAATTCTAATTGAAGTACCACATATGGATAGTATGTTCAGTTAGGGAATCAAACTCTTGTTAGATTGTTTGATTGAAGATAACTATGATTTCTATTCTTCTAAAAGTTATCAAGGTTAGAAATTGAGTATGGATTGAATATACTCAATTAGACTCCTAAGAAGATTAATAAGACGTTATAGAATTATGAAATGTGATGAATCACATTAAGTCTTAAATTGAAAGTTCTGAATTTGTTAAGCCACTTATAAGAAGGATTGTTAACAAAAGAATATCAGGAACTATCAATGTGTATTTGTAATGTCCTAAAAGAGAACGTTGGATTGTTGCTCTAAATTGCTAAGTAGTTACAGATAGTCTCTGTATTACTAAAGGCAAGTGGGAGAATTTTATAGAATTACAAGATACATAATCTTCTAAAACCACACTAGTTAAAATCATGATGAGGCTTAACATGTAAATGATAAACCTCAAGATGATGGAATTATCATTCATAGATCCACTTGGATATCTCATATATTTAATGAATATACTGACGATTATATGATGTAGTATTGCCAAAATAATGAATTGGGTAAATTACTCATAATATGAATGTTATAGATGCTGTTCATAAAGATATTCAAATTTAAAATTTGGTTTATCTTAATTCTTAATAGTTAGAGAATGATGATGAGTTTATTCAAAGATAATGTAACCCTAGTGGTTAAATCTTTGAGTAGAAATCATATGGACAAGATTGTACACATATCTTAATGAATATCTTATGACAATATTATTAATCATACTTAAGCAATTAACTATGATTGAATATTCTTTCTTAAGTACATTAAAGATATAAAGATGATAATTGTCATATTTACATGAATGTGAAATTTGACAATGGAATATCAATAACTCTTTCTTGAATAATTACTTGAGCGAGGACGATAAGTAATCAAAAAGGAGTTTATGAATTCAAGAAAATCTTTGGAAGTGTACAAAATGCAATAATCCATGAATGGATAAATGCATGCATCTAGGAGATTATTCTTATGATAAATTATTAAATCTATGTTTAGGTTTATAATTAAAATAAGGTGATTTCTAAGTATTCCTGAAAGCTAGTGGGAGTATTATGTTTGATTCACTAAATCATATATGTTGTATAACATATAAGAGTAACATTCCATATAAGTAAAAGGTTAGACTTAATTTGGAATGAAACGTTACTTGAAAGATTTAGGAAATATAACATACAACCTTGAAACAAAAGTTTATTATTAAATAAACAAATGTGGTAAATAAATTCTAAATAGAATATGATATATTATTTAGGATGACTAAATGGATATACATATTTGTAAAGATCAAACATGAATAAAATCTAAGTTTGACTGAAGGATTTTCATGTGCATTATATTATTGTTGTGTCATGCTTAAGTGCTTAATGATTTGACAATATTTGATATCCAATTAAAAGTTATAATATAACTTGTGTAATAGATATTCTAATGGAAAATGTTTGAAATTAGAATAATGATCCTCAACCTGGAATAGCTCCTAAAAATTACACAATGGATATTAAGTTTACGGAAATTTTAAAAGAGCATATTGTGTTTAATATACAATGATGCTGGTTTAATTGAGATGACACTCAATAACTAGTCATGGTAGGATTTTATCCTTGTTAATGGCCATGTAAACTAGTTGTGCTCAACTAAGAGCATAGTTGCATTATACATTAAAGAATTAGAATACTTTAAACTTTAAAATGTTTGAAAGTTTGATTATCATAAATTAGTGAATGAGGATGTCTCACCATTTATTAATATTATGTGGCTATATCAAGAAAGTTGGATGAACACATACAAGAATTTTACTTATTGAATTCTTGAATTAAGTATTCTCAAAATTCGGATAGATCAAAGTTAGCTGAAATAATGCCTTGTCAACAAGAATGATTGTCATTGTTTGAGGCATAATTGTCTTCAAGTTATTACTTGAGACAAGATTCATTAACTAGAATTATCATGCATTGATCTATTTAGTGTTTGGATAAAGGACATTAAGCAATTATTATTTATAATGAATTAAAGTACTTAGTATGTTTGTTTTCATTAATAATAAATTGTGTCCTATATTTGCATGTTTAAATCCGTGAATAACTTAATGTTATTCTAAATTGTCCATTGTCAATTAATGATATGGGAATATCATTAAACTAAGACAAATCTGAGTATTGGTTAAGAATATACTTGAAAGTATATAGATGCGTTGACATACCAATTTCACATGATATTCGATGAATTGAATATTGGACTTATCCCAATAATATGATTTAATATTTAATGTGAGAATCATATTTAAAGTTATCCTCAGACTTGAGATACCAGATAAGTGTCATGGATGTAGTGCATTTTTGTGAAGCAATCTACCGCTCACCGTAACAGGGAGTCATAAGGGTTGTTTTCAGAAGTGTTGCAAAGTTCATGGGTTATTCTTGTAGTCAAGAGAGAATTTGTTCCTTCTGATTTATTCAGAAGTTTAATACTGCTGGGCCCCTCGTAGGGTTGACAAAATGTTTGCGTGGCCACGCCCAAAGTCTATCTGGAATACGTTCAGATGTTTTGGTAATTTTGTTAAATCATAAAGAGACGAGAAACAGAAATTTAATAAAGAACCTCACATCTTTATTAATGTGGTATTAGTAATGAAAGGATAATTATAATGATGAATCATTAAAGGTTTTTTTCAGAAAACCTAGCTCGGATTGAACTAGGGGCATTGGAGTGTTGCAAGACGCTAACCAGTGTCATTTTACTATTAATAGATATCCAAGTGGAGCTGTTAAATATATGGATAAATATTAATATGTAAATGTCTAGTATCGAACCCGAGACCTCGGGATTGCACACTTTACAAACAAGAATAATGAATAATAAATATATATATGTTAAACGTATCGTATATATATATTTATAAACACTTAATGGACTAAATGGTCGTTAGTTATTAACCGTATGGACTAACTATCATTAGTAATGAAAGATAAGGACTAGAGTGTAACTTGGGAGTCAAGAAAGATCTAGAACACCCCATGGGAGTGCTAGGCCGGTCGAAGCCCAACCATATGGGTCGACCCATGCCTTACTTGTGCTCCAAGATTCCTCTAGTATATATACAAGGCCAAGGATTAGGGTTTCACATCTTTTGTGCACACACACTAACCCTAAATCTTTTCTTCTTGTGGTTTCTTTCTTGGCCGATCGACTCACTCCCATCCATAGGGTTTGGATCGATTTTCCATAAGCAATAATATAAGTGTTTTGTTTACTTGCATCAAACCTTTATTCGTTGGTAGTTTGTGTGTACAAGAACGAGGTAATTACTTACTTTAGTAATTATCAAGGGATCGATTAACAAAACGGTAAGGGGTTAATCATTGATCCATATAAACCCTAATTAGGGTTCTTCATATTGATAAAGACAATTGCTTTTGATTCTTGTTCGGGCTAGAATCACCACGATACGTTCCTATTTATGTTTTAGTTAATCTTTATATGTGTTATTCTTGATCCTATGCTTCCGCTATATGTGCACTTTGATTGTATAATTCTAACAGCTATTTGGGCCATTTCTAAATGGAGTAACAAAGTGGTCAATGCTAATGTGGATTCGGTTAATTCGCATAAAGGAAGAGGACATATTCGCGTAGATAATTCGCATGTCTAATTCGTGGATTAGTGCCCGCTATACATCAACGCTTCCGAATTGGAACAGTTGGATTGCACGCTCCTTTGTTTTGTTTGTTCAATCTTAGGTTTTAGGATGCTTGGCACAATGTCTGCAAGTTTAAAGGTATATGGGTGTTTGGCACAGTGGGGCTGCTCTGTGTTAGCAATTATTTTTGATTGTCTGCTCTTCCATATCGAGCTTTTCTAATGGGTCGTTTGGCCTAAATGCTGGTGGGTCCGGTTTAACTTGTGATATTGGGCGCTTGCATCTGATGGTGAAAGTGGAGCTGCATTTGAGTCTGTCTGCACAATTGGGACAATATTCTGTCACTATTTATTGCAGCAACAGTGTGTTTGGTTTTTGGTACTCCCTCCGTCCCATTTTAATTGTCCGCGGGCCCGAATTTGACCGTAAATATTTTTGTTTGTATTATATAACACTTGATGAAATTTATATCATTGAAAAGTTCGTTAAACGAACTTTTCAATGATATAAATTTCATCAAGTGTTATATAATACAAACAAAAATATTTACGGTCAAATTCGGGCCCGCGGACAATTAAAATGGGACGGAGGTAGTATCTTATTGGCTCGTGGGTCCAGCATGATTTTGAGGCAGAGGCATTGTGGTTTTCTTTTCATTTGAGTCAGTTAAGCATTGTATATTTGTATGTTTTGTATCATTATAGTGTTGTTTATCTTATGTTAGTTTTGTATCTAGTCAAAGTTTTTACTGTATGTTTTTCTCTTGGGTCCACTTCTTAACCATCTTGTTAAATGTGGATGCCATTGTTTGTATGTTGTTTGTTTGGTTTTGTATAATTTGCCATTCAAAAAAAAAGTTGAAGATAAAAATGAAGATAAAAAATAGTTGGAGTTAATTGCATTTTTGGTCCCTGTGGTATGGCCAAATTGCAGATTTGGTCCCTAAAACTTTAAAATTGCACCAGACGTCCCCATTTTCATGTTTCTGTTGCATTTTTGGTCCCTGGGCCACCTTAGGCCAATGTTAAATGACCTAACTACCCCCTCTTTCCACAGGGATCAAAAATGAAATTAATACTTTACATTTTCTTTTCAGTTTTTACAAGATACATCCTTGTGATTTGCACAAAAATTTACATTCGGTTCTTTTTTCAAATTTCTCTCACGAATCATCCCAATTGTTGTTAAATTTTGCCGTTTTCGTCCTTTTTTGCCAACGTTCGTTATTATTTATCATTTTCGTCAGTTTTTATATGTTTTCATCCGTTTTTATACGTTTTCGTCCCTTTTTCTACGTTTTCGTCCGTTTTTATACGTTTTCGCCCGTTTTTATACGTTTTTGTCTGGGTTTTTTACGTTTTCGTCCGTTTTATATGTTTTCGTCAGTTTTTCTACTTTTTCGTCCGTTTTTCTACGTTTTCGTCCATTTTTTTTACGTTTTTGTCTGTTTTTATAAGTTTTCGCCCATTTTTATACGTTTTCGTCTGTTTTTCTTACGTTTTCGTCTGTTTTTATACGTTTTCGTCCGGTTTTCTACATTTACCCCCTTTTTTCTTACGTTTTTGTCCGTTTCTATACGTTTTCGCCCATTTTTATACGTTTTGATTTGTTTTTCTTATGTTTTATGATGTTTCGTCTATTTTTTCCGATTTTTTACTTTTTCATCCATTTCTTTACGTTTTCGTCCGTTTTCTTACGTTTTTGTTCGTTTTATACGTTTTCGCTCGTTTTTATATGTTTTTATCTGTTGTTCTTTTGTTTTCGTCCGTTTTATACGTTTTCGCCCATTTTGATACATTTTTGTCTATTTTTCTTACGTTTTCGTCCGTTTTTATACGTTTTAGTCCGTTTTTTCTACGTTTTCGCTCGTTTTTCTTACGTTTTAGTCCGTTTTATATGTTTTCGTCCAATTTTATACGTTTTGATATGTTTTTCTTACATTTTATTACGTTTTTGTCTGTTTTTGTCTATTTTTATACGTTTTCGTCTATTTTTCATCGTTTTCGTTCATTTTTCTTACGTTTTTGTCCGTTTTTATACGTTTTCGCTCATTTTAATATGTTTTCGTCTAATTTTCTTACGTTTTCATCCATTTTTATACGTTTTCGTCCGTTTTTCTATGTTTTCAAACGTAAAATGGACGAAATCTTATAAAAATGGACGAAAACGTAAGAAAAATGGATAAAATGTAGAAAAATGGACGAAAAAGTATAAAAACGGACAAAAACGTAAGAAAAACAAACAAAATACATATAAAATGGGCGAAAATGTATAAAAATGGACGAAAACGTATAAAAATGGACGAAAACGTAAGAAAATGTAAGAAAAACAGAAGAAAACGTAGAAAACGGATGAAAACGTAGAAAAATGAACAAAAACGTATAAAAACGGACAAAAACGTAATAAATAAAGAAAAAAACGTATAAAAACGGGCAAAAATGTATAAAAACATATAAGAATGGACAAAAACGTAAGTAAAACAGACGAAAACATATAAAAATGAGCGAAAACATATAAAAACAGACAAAAATGTAAGAAAACGTAAGAAAAATGGACGAAAACAAACTAAAATAAACGAAAACGTAAGAAAAAGTAAGAAAAACATATCAAAACGTATAAAAACGGGCGAAAACATATAAAAATAGAAGAAAACGTAAGAAAAACAGACAAAAATGTAGAAAAACGGACAAAAACGTATAAAACGAACGAAAACGTAAGAAAACAGATGAAATATAAGAAAAAAGGAAAAAAAAACGTAGAAAATGGACGAAAACGTAGAAAAACTGACGAAAACGTACAAAAACGGACGAAACCGTAAGAAAAACAGACGAAAGCGTATAAAAATGGGCGAAAACGTATAAAAACGGACGAAAACAGATGAAGACGTAGAAAAATGGACGAAAACGTAGAAAAACGGATGAAAACGTATATAATCGGACGAAAACGTATAAAACTGATGAAAACGATAAATACTAACGATCGTTGGCAACAAGGACTAAAACGACAAAATTTGACAACAATTAGGATGATTCGTGAGAGAAATTTGAAAAAAATGACCGAAGGTGAATTTGTGTGCAAATCACAAGGACATATCTTATAAAAATTGAAAAGAAAATATAAAGAGTTAATTGCATTTTTGGTCCCTGTGGAAAGAGGGGGTAGTTAGGTCATTTAACATTGGCCCAAGGTGGCCCAGGGACCAAAAATGCAATGGAAACTTGAAAATGGGGACGTCTGGTGTAATTTCAAAGTTTTAGGTACCAAATCTGCAATTTGGCCATACCACAGGGACCAAAAATACAATTTACTCAAAATAGTTGGGATGATTTATGTAACATTTATAACTTCATCTGTTATATACTTTGAATACCGCTGAAATTGACTTTCCTCAATTCGTTGAATTCGGCTAAACACCTTTGAAATTGATCAGTTATATACTGTTATATAATTTAAACTTCAAACAGTAAACACATAACCGTTGACCTTTTGGATTACGCGTAACTTGATACTGTAACTCGATTGGAAGCCTTCATTAGTGTGTTTTTCTGAACAGATTAAATGTTTGATTAGCTCATTCAACAAAGTTGGTAGGAGTCAATGTACAACAAAACTAACACGCAGACGATAACTATAATCTGTAAAGTTAATCAAGCTTTACCTTTTCGTGTGCGTAATGTGTAGTGATAGTTGAATAATGAAAAATTGATTGAGCGATATATATGATCTTTTTGTGAGTTGTAGTATTTCGATTGATCGATCTCATCTTATAATTGAATGTTAATGTGTATATAGTTTTTGATAACTTGGAAATTTTTTTATAACATTAGTTTATGAATAGGAATAGTGAAATAAGGATAAGGATGTATCTATGTGACATTAAGAACTACTTATGTTATTGATTTTGATCAATAGGATATATCTCCAGTCACATGTAAATTTCTTATGTAATGTGGTAGTGTAGATGCATAGTTATTCACTAAGGGGTGTTTGGGATTGCTTATTAAAAACTCCATTTCAAATAATATGCAGATAAGTTATTTTATGTTAGAAAAGTGACTTAAATTTTAAGGGTTATTTGGTAATTTGTGTTTCTTGTCCTACAAGTTTAATTCGAATTTGGAAACTTTCTTATGACTGTTAGTTTTGCCTATAAATAGGGATTATTGGTATTAGTTTTCTTTGTACCTTTTGAATAATAGTTTGGTACCTTTTGAATTAGGGTTTGGTACCTTTGAATTAGAATTTGTCTTTGAATTTGGTTTTGTAATCTGGTTTCGTATTTGAATAAACCTTCCGCATCGTTTGTTCGTATTTGTTTGTTTATTTGGTCGTTTGAATTACCAACAAGTGGTATCAGAGCTAGGTTCGTTTAGCCATGAAGAAGAAGAAGAAGAAGAAGAAGAAAAAGGTTTGTTTGAGTTTCGTTTGATAACATTTTCTGGGTTCGAAAGGTTTTTTTGTTGTTCGGTTGGAATTGATATTCATATAGTATTTGTGCACGATCGATTTTTAAAATTGATATTTGGTTTAGATTTTAAGTTTGGTCTTTGCCATAAACAACCCAAACACACAGCTTGGGATTTGTTTGGGAACAATTTGGTTAGTATGGGGTCACCACAATGATTTTGGGTTTTTGACGACAATGTGCACTCGTTTGGTTGTGATATTGGTTTTTATATATTTGAATTTGTTTTGCTCTGGGTATTTGAATTGGGCCTATTGACTTTTTGCATGGCGTATGGTTTTTTGATTTTGTTTTTGAAGAATTGGTTGGAAGCCATCTGCAATCTTTTGAAGAATTAATTGATACGTAAAAATTTTGGTTTGTTTGCGATTTGTTCGTATGTTTTGTATTTTGACTTTGGACCGTAATTCTTATTATATAAGTAGGTCATTAGAATTATTATCGGTATCATATTTGAGGCGTTTGAATTATTAGAGCAGTTCGTCAAGTTATTAATTAACTTGAATTTGGTTGATACCTCGAAAATAAGTTTGAAGTTGGACCGTAATACTTATTAAATAAGTGGGTCATTAGAATTTGAATTTGATATTTGGGTTGTAATTCTTATTTTATAAGTGGACTGTTGGAATTTGAATTTGGTATTTCGAATTTGAAGATCGATTTGGTGTTTGAAGACTTGGTTCATGTCGTTGGAATTTGTTAGATCGTTTGGAATTTGTTAGTTTGAAAAATTTGGATCTTCGTTTGTCGGGCTTTTGAAGATGGTTTCCTGAATTTGATAATCTTTGTTGAAGATCGTTTGGGCCGATTTGTTCGTTTAGTTGACCGTTTTGAATTTTGTCGGTTGACATTTGGTCGTTCGTTTTGAAGACATCGACATTTGTTTCAAATCGTTCGTTTTGAAGTTGGCTAGCATCTCTAGCAATTGGAATTTGAAATTTGAAATTCGGAATTTGAAACTTTGAATTTGATTTGAAGCAGATGGAGGAGTTTAAGTCACGGTGGAGATTGTTAGGAAAGTGACTTAAATTTTAAGGGTTATTTGGTAATTTGTGTTTCTTGTCCTACAAGTTTAATTCGAATTTGGAAACTTTCTTATGACGGTTAGTTTTGCCTATAAATAGGGATTATTGGTATTAGTTTTCTTTGTACCTTTTGAATAATAGTTTGTACCTTTTGAATTAGGGTTTGGTACCTTTGAATTAGACTGTCTTTGAATTTGGTTTTGTAATTTGGTTTGGTATTTGAATAAATCTTCCGCATCGTTTGTTCGTATTTGTTTGTTTGTTTGGTCGTTTGAATTACCAACATTTTACTTGGTTGTAATTACAGTTTTTAAACCATAGTTTTACCTAGACACCTTCTTGTTTTAGCTAAGAAAGTTTATGGTAAATTTGAACAGAACTGAAATGATAGGTAGATTCATCTATTAATTTCATTATTTGATCTTATATATTGCATTAGATTTGACTTTTTGGACTAGAGGTGGCAATAAGGTTGGGTAAGTAACACGTTAAATCCGGTTCAGTTCAAAATGGGTAGTTCCATGCAGATAAAAACAGTTTGGTTAGATAAGATTACAATAATTATTTGTATTGCCTTAACTTAATTTATGTGAATAGGATGACGTTTAAAGGTGGCATTTTGGCGGGTAAGTAATAGGTCAAAGCAGGCTCTGGTTAGAATGGATAGTTTTGTGCACTCAAACGGGTCTAGTTAAATATGAATACAAAAACTATCTTATTACAATAACATATCAGGTCAAAGCAGGTTCTGGTCAGAATGGGTGGTGCTGATTTAATCGGGTTGTGTCACAAATGATTACCAAAACTATCTTTTTAACGATTAAATATTTGTAAAGCGAATGATTTTTAGAGCTGGGAATATGCGATGGTAAGTAACCCGTCAAAGCAGTTTCAACCCATTTGACCCATTTGGAGTAATTGTCTTCGTGATTGTTTTGAGTGCAGGTGAGATTAGGTGAGCGTTTTATCATTTACTTGCATTCAGTTCTACAAACATTAGTAGAAAAATTTTAAGCATATGAAACATGTCATCTGATATATGATTTTTTAATTATTGTGAAATTGCTTATATTGTTTCTTTCTTGATTAATATATATCAACTTTTGCTTTGAAGTGTCATACTTTTCGTTGACAATGGTAATTTTTGGATAAGTATCATCAGTGTTGTATATGATACCGGATACGAGTTATGATCAAATAAGAAGAAAAATTAAAATAAGAATGATAAGAAGAAACCACAACTACTCATTTCAGATGCACCTACAAAAATAGATGCATCTCCCCTTAAAATTCTCCCTCTAATTTGAAATGTGTAGCTAGAAATTTTTCTTATTCTTCCTATTTTAGTTTTTCTTCTTACCGGATCCCTTCCCTACTGGATACATGTATTCCTTTAATCCCAAATACTCATTGCAGGGGACAATGATGGAAGTTTGTAGCTTAATAATGCACTAGAAGTTTTGGTTCTCGGTGAGTGATTATTATTTGTGAGTTTCTTGAATTCGGCTCGAAGAAATTGCTGGAAAATGTTTTGCAAAATGATGATTTGAAAACTTTGGACACTATTTAATATATGTTTATGTTATACATATTTGCATTGGTTAGTAGGTTTACATTCTCCTTTAAGAGGACTTCGCAATGAGCTAAAGTGTGTCCAAAATAGAGTTAATATGAATGAGATATCTTATCTCAAAGTAAGACACTTAAAATATAAAAATGGAAATAGGAATTTATCCCACATCGCCCAGTGAAGGAAGTGTGGAGGTTAACATATACGTATTAGTTTTGGTTTTATATTTGGGCAGAATTGCATATATATCCCTCCTAAAGTGAATAATTGCATATATATCCTTTGTACAAGTTTTTGATACACATAATACAATGGTTTTTATGCATACTTTGGATATATATGCAATTATGTATTTTCAGAAGGATATATATGCAAAAACCCCATATATTTATGAAGGAAGTGTGGAGGTTAACATATATTAGTTTTGGTTTTATATTTAACCTATAAGACTAATAGTAACTAAAATTTTACAATCAAAATATTTTGAAACTATATATGTGGCTTGATTTGCTCGTTCGGCACATTTAGTTCAAGTAGCTCGTTTGGCTATTTCAGCTCAAATAATTAAATGAGCTTTCGAACAAGCAGAGCTAAATACTAGTTTTAAAAGTTCGACTCGTGAAATTAATCGAGCTCTACAATTTGTTTGAGCTCCACTCGAGCTTGGAAATTATCAAGATAGACTCAAGCTAAACGAGCATGAGCTCGAGTAGCTCGTTAAAAGCTCTACTCGTTTTTTTGTTAAAGCTTGACTCGTTTAGATTATTTCATATAATACAAAGAATTGTTAAAAAAAAAGAAGAAGAGTAAATTACATGTCACTATGGTTTGTCCATTTTTTCACATTTAGTCACTGAACTATTTTTTTGACATACATGGTCACCGAAGTTTCAAATCGTTACATATTCAGTCCATTTCGTTACATAAATGGTCACTGAAGTTTCAAACCACACTGATCATTTATGTAACGAAATTGAAACCTTAATGACTGAATCTATAACGATTTAAAACTTTAGTGACCATGTATGTCAAAAAAAAAAGTTCAGTGACTAAATCTGAAAAAATAGACAAACCACGGTTACCATTTATGTCATTTACTCAAAAAAGAAAGAAAAATAATAATAATAAAAAATAAGGAAAGAAAGAAAGAAAGAAAAAAGAAAAAAAGAAGTAAAATTCTATCTAGAATTGGGCCATGTAATCGGATAACGTATATCAAATGGCGTAACATAAATTTAAAACGTGTGGTCCTTTGGAACAACATCAAATTTGAATGGATATAAAAGATAATAGTATTAAATTTATATAAATAGGCTGTATCTAAACTCATTTTTCTTCACAACTTTCATACATATCAATCAAAATTTGAACACTTGTTATTGCAAAGGAGAGGATCTAAAGAACGCAATCTTACAGGTATTCTCTTAAAAATGTTATTTTACACATATACTGATCACCATTTACATTATGTATGCTTGCTCCTATACGATCTATTGTTTTCTGTTGCTTTTTTAATATTTACTTTTATAGCAACAATTCTTAAATGATAAAAATACACTATGTCTCTTCATCATTACACGAATGGATTAAGTAAGCCTAAACATGCTTGTTGTTGACTTAACGAGAGTAGTCATGTTTCGGTTTAGTTGTGGTTGTTTATACGAAAAGAAATCACAGTAGCTAATCTTGACTAACGGTTATCATTAGTAGCGGAATCAGGATTAAAAGTGATCGGTTTAAAAATTATACTCTTCGTTTAAGAAAAAAAATTTAAACAAAAATTGCGACTTTAATGAAAAGATTGAGTTTAACATAAATTGAGTCTATTTTTCACTTACTAAGAGATCATCTATGCAAGTTTTAGAAATACATTTTTTTTTTTTTGTCTGAATGCAACTAAAGAAAATTTTGAGATTTTTAACAAAAGTTAACACTACAAATTAAAATTTCATCGATGTCTTGTAAAACAGTGTGGGGCTCACTAATTCCATCACTAGATATCATAACTTATCTTGAGTAGCTTAGTGTTTGGTGTTTAAACTTGTGAAGAATAAAAATTACTAGTAGAAAATACAGATTTAGTAAGCTACTAAGGGTAGATTGACATATGTTTGTCATATTGTACCATTATACGTTTGGCAAATAGAAAAATACAGTACCTAAATAACTATCAACATTTAACAAATAACAAAATGATTGCATAAGCATTGGGTATCATCACTTGAGTTAAACCTTAACGCACTGGCACGTCAGCGTCACATCAGTTTTAACATCTTAAAAAAAAAAAAAAAAAAAATCCCTTATCATAACTCAACTTTAATTTAACATTTTGGGCCTCACTTTTATCATAATTAAAAAAAAAAAAAAAAAAAAGTGAGTTAAAGCTTAACTCACCACATGGTGGGAAAGTTAAAGCTTAAATCACAAAAAACACACTTTCACGTAGCGTTAAAGCTTTAACGCATCACCTTCACTTGGCCTTTAACGTGGATACCCGGTGTGGTTAACTTGGCTTTAACGCAAAAATGTGAAGATTTCACCCACTTGGCTTTAACGCATGCTCTTAGGGGGCGTTTGGTTCGCTGGAATTCTGTGTAATTCGTTGTAATTGTAATCTGAATTACATTACAATCCTATTTGGTTGGCAGGATGGATGTAATTATAATTCAGATTACATTACATTGCTTGTTTAGTTTGCAAGGAAATGTAATTGGATTACAACCAATCACGTCAAGTGATGTAATTCAGATTACATAACAAACTTGATGGAATGTGTTGAATTATGTTGGAATTCAGATTTTTAAAAGTTAAATATCATTATTTATCTTTCAACGTTATTATTAATTAATATTAATATATTATTTAATTTTAAAAAATAATAATAATAATAATAATAATAATAATAATAATAATAATAATAATAATAATATTAATAATTCATAATAATAATAATAATGATAATAATAATAATAATAATAATAATAAATATTATTATTATTATTATTATTATTATATTACTATTATTAATTATTTATTATTATTATTATTATTATTATTATATTTTTATTATTATTATTAACATATTATTATTATTATTATTATTATATTTATTATTTAATAAATAATATTATTATTAATATTATTATTGCTCATTTGTATTATTATTATTATTATTATTATTATTATTATTATTATTATTATATTATTTATTATTTAATAAATAATATTATTATATTATTATTTAATAAATAATATTATCATTAATATTATTATTACTCATTTTATTATTATTTATTATTATTATATATTTTATTATTATTATTATTATTATTATTATTATTATTATTATTATTATTATTATTATTATTATTATTTTCTAAATTACATTACGAGACAACCAAATACAATAACAGATTTCATCAAATACAATTCCAACATATTACAATTACAACACATTTCAATACTTTGAATTACAATTCATTCAAATTACAATTCCTTCCTAAGATTACAATTTCTTTAAAAAACATTTTGTGAACCAAACGGGAAATTGATATTACACGGACAACTTTTATTGCTACACAGAATATTAACGTAAAATGATGTTTGTACCCTTTCTTGTTTTAACAAGTGTCATCATCCTACTCCTTGAAAGCTTTTTATTTTTTTATTTTTTATTTTTTTTTCCAAACAGACTCCTTGAAAGCCTCAATCGCATTTTCTCTCTCGAAACTTCTAGTAAAACAATACGATGCTAACCATTTTACCATCCAAAAATTCATGACTCATAAATCAAACCACCGTTGTTCGACTATTCTATTATTTTTCTGGCAATTTTTATTTATTTATTTATTATTATTATTATTATTATTATTATTATTATTATTATTATTATTATTATTATTATTATTATTATTATTATTATTATTTTCATATGTCTTAAATTTCTGCTATAACAAATAATCTTTAAACAATTCATTATATAGACCTTGATAAAAAAAGGCATGTTTTTTCTCATAACCATAAATCGTTTTTGAGATATTTTCTTTTTTTTAAAATGAGTTTTAATTTTGTGATAAAAAATGAATTGATAAGATTTAGCTATTTAATCATATTTGCTAATCTCAACAATACGAGGATAAAAATTGCAAGTTTTGTTTGACTATGAAACATTATTTCATTTGACCAAATAAGTGGTTTTTATGTCTCCATGTTATTCCAAATTTTATTTCCACAAAAACATAGTTGCCTTCACATTAGGATTGGCTTGTTGATCATTGCTCTGGAAATTAAAGGTTATTCATCTCATCTAGCTGTTCATACAATCCTTCAACAGTAACGTCAATGGCTTCAACTTCAACTTCATCCACTCAAAAGAGCTTCAAGTATGATGTCTTTTTAAGCTTTAGAGGTGAAACTCGTAACAACTTTGTCAGTCATCTTTATAAAGCTCTTGAGCAACGAGGGATTCAAACTTACAAGGATGATAAGAAAATTGAAAAAGGGAAAACGATCGACAAGCAGCTCATCAAGTCTATTGAGGACTCGAGATTCTTTATCATTCTGTTTTCTAAGGACTATGCATCTTCGCGTTGGTGCTTAGATGAGCTTGTCAAGATTATGGAATGTCAGAAGACAATTGAGCATACTGGTGATGAGTGGATTGCTTACCCAGTCTTTTATCATGTGGAGCCCAGGGAAATCCGCAACCAAAGTGGGGCGGTTGGAGAATCTTTTAAAAAACATGAAAATGATGAGGCTGCTATGAAATGGAGGGACGCTTTGAACGAAGCAGGCAAACTTGCTGGGTCAGAGTTGAAAGGGTAATTTCTTTGTTATATGAATTAATATTATATCAAACTAATTGAGAGCTAATTATTTAGATCTTCATGAATGTTACAGGGATGAATCCATATTGATCGAGGAAATTGTTGACGTTATTTTCAAAAAGAAATGTTTGAGTAGTTCGAGTGTTGACGGAAATTTAGTAGGCATGGAAACACGAATAGAACCTGTCCTTTCATCTTTAGAACTTGATGCTGATGATGTCCGCGTGATAGGGATATGGGGGATGGGAGGTGGGGGAAAGACAACTTTGGCAGGAGTTGTTTTTGATCGAATATCCATTCAGTTTGACGGTAAAGTATTTGTTGAAAATGTAAGGGAAGTTTCAAATTTTTCTTCGTATGGTTTGAAAGAGTTGCAACAACATATTCTTCGCAGTGTGCTAAGTGACGAAAACATCGTTGTAAGAAGTGTTCATGAAGGAACAAACATGATGAAAACTTTGTTGCGTGGGAGAAAGGTTCTTGTTGTTCTAGATGATGTTGATGATAGAGAACAACTTGAGGCGTTAGCAGGCTCGCCTGACTGGTTCAAATTGGGAAGCAGAGTTATCATTACCACACGAGATAAGCAAGTTCTGTTATCCCACCGAGTGAAGTTCATTAATAACGTCAACTTGTTATTGCGCGCGGAAGCGATTTCTCTTTTTAGTAAGTATGCATTTAATAGAGATATTCCGGTTGTAGGGTATGAAGAACTTTCACAAGAAGTTGTACAATACGCTGATGGTCTCCCATTAACAATCAAAGTTTTGGGTTCACTTCTTTGTGATCAAAATGTGCTTCAATGGAAAGATACCCTAGCAAGACTAAAAAAAATCCCATTGAAGGCAACTATGGAAAAATTGGAACTCAGTTATGATGGTCTTGAGGATGATCACAAAGAAATGTTTCTAGATGTTGCATGCTTTCTGAAAGGTTGGAAGGAAAAGGATGCAGTCATAATGTTTGAAAGCTGTGGCTTTTTTGCTAAAGTTGGCTTAGGAGTTCTTAAGCAGAGATCCCTTATAATTGTATCTGAAGATAAGAAGTTGGGGATGCATGACCATATTGAAGAAATGGGCAAGAATATTGTTCGTCGTGAGAACCCCAATAAACCTGAAATGCATAGCCGGTTATGGATTAGAGAGGAAATTGAAGATATATTGGCTAATGGCTCGGTAAGTATCAAGTTATTTTTGTTAAACAAATGGGCCGTTTGGTTCGGAAGTAGGATTTGACTTAGGTTTAGATTTTAAAGGCAAGGGAGTAAAAGAAGATGCATGGTGTTTTAAAAAATTGTTTGTTTCAACTTGGGTTAGAAATCAAATTTTGACATGTATATTATTTTAAAATATATAAGGAGGAATAATATATACGAAGTACTGGACTCATATGGTTTAGATATATAATGTGTGGCTGATAATTTGTTCTCGGTTTTCAAGAAAGCAAAGGTAATGTATATTTTCAAAACCCATCTAGTGTGGCAGGCATTACAAAAGCTAGCATATTAAGGCATCATGGCCAAATCTGAACCCCACACCCCCACACCAAACGTTTCTTTTCAACCCCAATCTCTAACCTAAGCCCAAAACATACATAACAAACAGGCCCTAAAAGTCACTATGCTTTTCAAAAAGTTTAATTTAATTGTACATAAATAAAATTTTGTTTCAATACATCATTAAACATTCTTCTGAACCCAATGGCCCTTGTGGTCCTACAATGAAACACTCGATACAAGTTTGATCCAAATTTACTAAGATTAACTGTTAAAAGTGAAGTATGTTTGTCTTTTAATATATTTTATTAGGGTGTATTGCAAAAAACATCCATGCGGTTTGAACATTTCATAAATGCAGGTAAGGTTGCTCATCGGGTGAAAACCGGACCGAACCGAGAAAAACCAGACCGGATTGAGACCGAATTCGGCAAAAAAATCGAGACCGGACCGAATGTGGTCGGTCCGGTCTCGGTGCGGTTTGGTCCGGTCTCGGTTTTTAAGTCGGACCGGACCGAACCAAACCGAATCGGACCGAGACCGAAATTATGAAAAACACTAGATCGAGACCGGATCAAAATTATCTCACTATGATAATCCCACAAACAATCATCAAACCCATCCACCATCCCACCGTCACCCAACCACCACCTTCAGTCACTCCCCTCTTTCCACTTTTTTAATTCACACTCAAATAACACAAACCATTCATCCAATTCCACTAATTTAATAGAAACTCTAACCTAAACATTTTTCATTTACATTCGAGAAATTAACTTAACATTTTGTTTTGTAATGAAACAAATCTCATGGTCTCTACTGCTATTTGAATTACCTACAGGGTACCCAAGCAACAACACAATGTATAAAACTGTTTGCACATGGAGTTAATAATGAAATTTTAATGAACGGTCTCGCAAACATGAAGGAACTTAGATTTCTTCAATTGTGTTTGAAAAGAGTAAGTGAAGACGAAGTTAGGAACAGGAAGTTTGATGAAGATAATGTACACCTTCCAAATGCCTTACGATTTCTGGAATGGTGGGGTTATCCTTTTTCAAGTTTACCCAAAACATTTCAAGCAAATTATCTTGTTGGACTTCAAATGAATTACAGCAAAGTGGTTAAACTTTGGAAAGATGGAGAAGAAAAGGTACGTAGAATAATTCATTAATGGTTGATTCATTAATTGCTTGTTTTATCTTTTGTTACTCATTACAACAATTACTAACTTTTATCTTTCCACTTTTTTGTTGCTTATTTATGACAGCCTTTTTTAAAGCTCAGGTTCCTAAAGTTCAGATATTCAGATTATTTGAGGACCCTTGACCTTAGTGTGGCTCCGAATCTAGAGACACTAATTCTTGAAATTTGTTGGAGTTTGGAAGAAGTTCATTTCCAGGTTACTCCAAATCTAAAGGAGTTACATTTCCATAATTGTGGTAGATTGGAAAAATTACACATGCCTGCTGAAAGTCCAAAACTCAGATCTCTCGACCTTTATAGATTAAAGAAGTTGAGGACCCTTCACCTCGGGGTTACTCCAAATCTTGAGACGCTAAGAGTCGGGAATTGTTCTGATTTGGTCGAACTTCAGATTCTGGCTGAATGTCCAAAGCTCGTTAATCTCGACCTCAGTTATTGTTTTAAAGTTGCGGAATTGCCTGAGGAAATTGGACGGTTAGAATGTTTAAAAGAGTTGGATATCACTGGAACAGGCATTAGTCATCTTCCAGAGAGTATTTTTAGGATGAAAGGTCTGCGTATTTTTGGGTCTAGAGAGCTTCTTGAGTCATGTGGTTTTACATCCGAGAAAAAAACCTCTTATGGTAAAACATTCTGCTACATATAAATCCGTGAATAGCATAGGCACCAAAAGCAGAAGTCCCGTGTACCGTGGTCGAGTGATGATTTTTAACAGCTCCAAAGGCCCAAAGAAGTCACTGCATTAAGAACTTTTTTGACAGGTACTTTCTCCCTTCTCTATAGATTGTCTTATGTTTGATGAAGATTGCAATTATTTCTGTGTCGGATGTAAATGATGTTCCACACTTTATTTTAAAAGGTTATCAATATATGGTTCAGTAAGCAAGAGGATTCACCTTGTCTGCAGGTGGTGCACCAGTTGTTCTTTCTGTAACAGCTTCTGGTCGTATTGATGTTACTTTTGTTAAGAAGAATAGAAAGATTCATTCTATTTAATGGGTCTGATCATATAATCGTGTGCTGATCAAGCTGGAGGTAATTTTTTCTCATAGTCGATGAAAACACACACATCTAACTTAGACCACAAACTATCATACATTAGTTTGTCTTTGGTTTTTTTCTTTTTTCATTTGTACTGCATTTTGGTTTTATTTGTGTTCGGTTTACACAATTACATGACATACTGAAGTTGAAGGTTAATCTCCGCCCTTAATAGTTTGGTTTCAGCTAGCCGTTTATATCAAAGTACAAGGAGACACGTCCAAGGAATCAAGTCTGCAATTCTAGTTCTATACTCTTGAATCAAGGTATAGTACGTTCTCGCTTTGACTTCTTCATAAAGTCAAAATCTGTTCATTATTACAGTAATGATACTTGACATGATATCAAAGATGCTTGTATTATAAATAAATTCATGAAATGTTTTGATTTGCATATTGACTTTTGAGTCAAACTATTGAGTCAAACTATTGAACAACATATATTATAAAATGTTTAGTGGTACTGAGAAAAGCTACTAAACACTGTCAATCATTTGCGAATATCCATTTTCCGACATAATTTGAAGCCGGGAACAACGGACGAAGCTAACATATAAATCGACATTACTTCTTGTTCAATGTGGCACTAGGGTGAATTGAGTAATCTTGGTGGAAGGAGTATGGAAATGTAGCTAGATGGTAGGTGCTTTTTAATGGTGAATTGAGTTTGTGAAAGGAATGATAGAAGAATGAGTATTAGATTCTTGAAAGCTCTCGGTTTGCGGCTGACTGAGAACAGTATGAAAAGAGATATAGTTGTTGTTTTTGTCAGATATCGTCTAGTTAGAATGTTGTTCTGTTTAAGTTGTATCCTGGGGTATGTCTAATGTCAGGTTTCTCATTCTCAGGATGTAAATGGTTATGAAGTTAATATAATTCACCTTTTGCACCAAAAAAAAAAAAAATGTGGCACTAGGGGTAAAAATGGTGTAAAGATACAAGTAAAATGGTGGGGTTTGACTGGCTTTTATGGAAGTTAATGAACGTTTTTCAGTACTAATAAAATATCGGAACATGATTTTGAAGCTTGTAACATTCAAGGTTTGAGTTAATAAGTATATGCATGATGTTCAGCTTACAGAGTTGACTTATTCAGAAAGTCAAACTACTATCTTGATGAAAATGGTAGAATGTTGATACGAGTTTGAATATAATCATGGTAGATTGTTCAAGTGATAAACTTATTATAACCATGTTTCAATTTGTATAAATATGTTCTAAATTAGCATGGATATTGTTTAACATGAAAAAGTTGAGTTTTGTGTCACAATGTCAGATCATTGACTTTTGACAACTATACTGGTGTCAAGGGAATTGATGAGCAGTAATTTTTCTTAAATTTGAAGGGTCAAAATACTTTATACTAATCAATTAATTGATTCATTATTTGGTACTCTCATCTTATGTAACGGTGGTGTTCAAGTTTTGGTTTTTATACTTTGGCACCAAGGTTTTAAACAGTAGGTTACTTGTTTTAAACAGTAGGAAATTGTCGAGTTACCTGTGGATATTGGAAGGTTGGAATGTTTAGAAAGTCTAATTTTATCCGAGTGTACCCTTCTACAAGATTTTACGAACAGCATTTATGAGATGAAACGTCTGAAATGTTTATAACTTACTCATTGTATTCAAGTTGAGAAATTACCTGAAGAAATTGGTCGTTTAGAATGTTTGAAAGAGTTAAACATACTAGGTTTAGGTATAAGTCATCTTCCGCATAGCCTATATGGTTTGAGAGGTCTACGTATTATTGGGGATAGATGGCTTCTCGAGTCATGTGGTTTGACACCCAAGAGACGAAGAATGTCTGATGAAGATCCTGATTTTGATAATGAAATGGTATGCGCCATATAGCCATTAATAACAATGGCACTCAAAGGCCCAATACATAAAGAAATATCTTAACAGGTAGTTTTTCTGTATTTGTGCTAATCTTCTTTACTCTATTAGAATTTTGAAATTTTTATGACAATTCTGCATTTGAACTATTTCACATATTAAGAAGGTCCCAATCAGCTGGGAGTAATTGCCAATCAGTTGCACAAGGTGATTTTTTTTCAGCTACATGTTAATTAGTTAATATGCACAGATGTAAGTATGTAACGCAATTAATCTTAAACTCAATAATATATTTTATAATTTATATTTCTTATTAGATATGCTTTGCATTTTGGCACTTCATTTGACAGCAGGATCATGCCCTCTTCACACAAGTTTCATCTCCAGCTTCAATGTTTTGGTTTCATATCAAACTATTGCCCATGCATGAAATTTTTATTAAATGCCGTATGTGTAATCATTTTGGGACTTCTTCATTGTTGTAAATGAGCTTGTTATATATCATTTGGCTTTAAACAAGTTCGAGCACATAAATATGTTCTAAACTGAGATGAAATCATTAGACATTAACATAGTTGACTTCTGAGTCAAATTAGTTTATTACGTAGTAGTTTTATAAAGCATATATATGTTTTTTTATGTAAGGGCGCGACTGAGTATTGAACATTTTTGTCAACGATATGAAAGCTTTAATTTTTCTGTCACTGATGATCATGTCATATTTATGGATCATAATTGGGTTAACTTAACTCTCAAAGTCAAAGTCAAATATGTAATTGTTCAAAATTCAAATTAAGATAGGTTGTATAACACATGCAAGATTTTTTTCACTGTTTCTAAGTATTTCTAACTGTTAACAGGTCTTATGAACTTATCAAACTCTTATCCTTCAGAATTTACTCTATCAATTGTGAATTTCGTTAGATGTATCTTGACCTGAAAAGTCAAACTGAGAAATAATGTGTCTGAACATCAATCTCGGGAAGTTCATTTTATTTACTTGTGTGGGATGATAGGATATTTGACTACCATTCAAACCAAGAACCGTAAAAAATGTATAAATTTTCACTGTGGTTAATCGAACAATATACGGTACTAAAGTTATACCTGTCATTCCCTATCATATGGCAATTGACTGTTTTAAAGACAGTTGCATTCTTTTTTCAGCTCAACTTTAGTGCAGCAAAAGACTTGGCCATGTCTATTGCTTCAGTTCATGACTTATGCATACAAATAATATAAGAAAATACTTAATATTGAAATTAGGTTCATGATGCTTAAAATATGGAATCCATCTGATCTGCTCATCCAATCATCAGTGCTAACTTTTTTTTTTTCCCCAACAAACAGAATTAACCTGGACTAAACTTGGTTCACACATAGCACTACGGAGAATAACATGATCTATGAAATCTCATATCGATAAGGTCAATACAGAATCCGGGTTCTTTTTTGCACAAGATACCAATGTACTGTTTCATTTATACTGTTTTATACATTGTAGTACTCTTCTTTTATATCTAAGTAATTACAAGATGGCTATTTTGTCTCGTTTGTCTAGCCAAAAAAATTTCAAATACCGGGTTTAATGAAAAAGTCCTCGGTGTTTGTGCAATTGTGCAGAAAGACCAAAAAGACTTGCTAACCTGGCCATGGGTAAGACCTCCTTTTCGGCCACCATCTTTGCCTTCTAAAGGTTTCAAATCAACATTTAACGACTCTAAAACATTGAGTTGGCTACTCTTATTTCTCGGCACAACAAAAACCAACGCCTTATTTGCATTTTCATCTACGCTAAACACTAGTATCTGCACCCGCATCAACATGTGAAATGCAGAAAATCTTTTCCCTCAAAAGTCATTGTTTGAACTTTGAAGGAAGAACTGAAGGCAAAAACATTGTTTACTTTGCAATGCGAGTAGTGGTATATTGCATGTAAGAAAGTGGAACATGATTTATTTGCTTACTGTTTGGGATCTTACTTGGGTTCAAACCGGGTCAAACAATTTGGACACGAGCAGGTTTTAAGCAAAAACTTGTATTCCTTTGTACTTTGACCACTGTCAATTTGAAAATTACATATGCAGCCCTTGAACTTGTTTAATGATCTGCTTTTACAAAATTTATAAACGAAATTACATTGCGTCATAAAAGTCAGAGTTGAATAAAAATTTCAAGCTTAAGTTAAAGTTTTATGAATTTGTTATAACAGAAAATTGTGCATGTAATCAAGTTCTGAAAATTATCTTTTTTCATACCTTGAGACACTTAAGATTATAGAATGCAAAAATTCTAATTAAAATTTCGAGTAAATTACACCATTCGTCCATTGTGGTTTGTGTTGTAGTGGTGTCTGTCTGAAGAAGGAATTGTTACCAAACATCTATTAAGCAAAAAATAAACAGCCCCTAAGTCTTATAAGAGAAAGTGGGTAAAAAATGACCCAAACGGGTCACAAAGCCACCTTACAGTGACTAAGAGTAAAAAAGGTACAATGGTTCAAATGGGACAACTGAAAAGTATATTGGCATCTGATACAATCACTCCAATAAATCCATGCCTTGTGAAACATAGCTAGATTTCATCGCCTATGCTATGAACTTTTAGCAACAGATATAAGAGATAATATGGTATGAACTTTTACACACCCTCTTAACATTGGCAACTTGATATGCATACGGTATCATATAAAGCACATACAATGTGTTCGAGGTTGAGATCTTGGCTAAAATTTGGAAGAATTTAACCGGAAAAGAATCTTTGCCAAGATTGCCATGGTAGAAATCCACCTACAAAATCGACAAGATACCATTAGACTTGTTAAAAAGCTTCTAAATGTGCTATATGGGTGTTTTGTAACTTTCACCATAACATATGCAAACATATCAATATAAAGAAATAATTAGAATATTGAATTCACTTGAATCTAATTAGTACACTTCCTACATTAGAACTCCTGTTGAAATTAGAGAAAACAATGTTTAGCAAACCATATAAAAAAGTGATTATTTACATTTTCCTAGAAACCACAAAAGCACTTTTGAAAAAGATACTTAAGAAACGCAATTTTGCAAACACATAATCTGTTACTAAACACAAATACACAACACGTACAAACCTCAAAAACACAAAAAAATACTCGAAATGCATATTTAGCGAACCATTTCTAAAAGTGATTATTTGCATTTCCTAAAAACCAAAAGCACATATGAAAAAGTACATCAGAAACACACAATTTTGCAAACACATAATCTCTTACTAAACACAAATACACATATGGAAACCTCAAAAACATACCAAACAACATTACTTTAAAAAAAAAAAAAAAAAAAAAAAAAAAAAAAAAAAAAAAAAAATCCCTCACTCTTGCCACAATGGATTTTGCATTTTCTTTAATAATGTTTAAGCTTGAATGATATATTTACGTTTGTCACAATAAATAAAGCCAACTACCCGCTTAGTCCTCTATGACCCAAAAGTCTTTATTATATTATACACTATCTGCTTTTGTTTGTCCAAAGGGAATCTTATCTTTCTTATTCATTGACCAATTCAGTGACTATTGTTTCTCCATCTCATTCCACGAAATTTCCACACAAACACATCTTTTAACATATACACTTGTTTATTTTCCATCTCTTCTGACAAACGATAGCTTGAACAACCCTACTTTCAATGGCTTCTTCTTCAACATTATCCGTTCAAAAGAGCTTCAAGTATGATGTCTTTTTAAGCTTTAGAGGCGAGGACACTCGTAACACCTTTGTTGGCCACCTTTATCGAGCTCTTGAGCAAAATGGGATTCAAACATACAAAGACGATGAAAAAATTGAAAAAGGGGAAACCATCAACACCCAGCTCATGGAATCCATTGAAGACTCAAGATTCTTCATCATTGTGTTCTCTAAGGACTACGCTGGTTCATCTTGGTGCTTAGATGAGCTTGTCAAAATTATGGAGTGCCGGAAGGCGAGTGGGACTGCTTACCCAGTCTTTTATGATGTGGAGCCCACGGAAATCCGCAAGCAAAGTGGGGTGGTTGGAGAAGCTTTTAAAGAACATATAAATAAAGAAGGTGCTGGGAAATGGAGGAAGGCTTTAAAAGAAGCAGCCGATCTGGCTGGCTGGGAGTTGAAGAAGACTGCTAATGGGTAATTGCTGACTTATATCTCTCGTATGTTAAGTTATTTGAGTCATGTTGAATGGATCTCATGTTATATAAGTTATTTGAGTCATGTTGAATTACTATTATGCTAATGGGTAATTGCTGACTTATGTTTTAACTCAAACATGAAATGCGATTATTACTATTATGTTATAGCTCTGATATTTGAAATTAATCATTTATGTGGGAATTAAGCAAGCTAATGAAATCTCCTTTAATGTTTATAGGGATGAATCTAAACTGATACAAATAGTGGTTGATGATATTTTCAAAAAGATATGTTTATTGGGTTCGAGTTTTGATGAGAAGTTAGTAGGAATGGAGATGCGAATAAACGAGGTTCTTTCATCTTTAGAAATGGGTACCGAAGATGTTCGCATGATTGGAATTAAGGGGATGGGAGGAGGTGGAAAAACAACTTTGGCCACAGCTATTTTTAATCAAATATCAAACCAATTCGAAGGTAGAAGCTTTGTTGAAAATGTAAGGGAAGTTTCAAAAACATCTTTGTCCGGTTTAAAGGACCTGCAGAAACAGATCCTCACAGATGTTTTCAGCAGTCAAGACATCACTGTTAGTAGTGTTTCCGGCGGTAAAAACATGATAGTACAGATGATGCGTCGTAAAAAGGTTCTTGTTGTTTTAGATGATGTGAATGATACAAAGCAGCTAGAGGCGTTAGCTGGTGCATGTAATTGGTTTAAGCCGGGAAGCAGAATTATCATTACCACACGAGATGAGCAAGTGCTATTAGCCCAGTGGGTGAACTTTAATCATAACTTGTTCATTCATGAAGTCAATCTGTTATCGCCCAAGGAATCAATTTCGCTCTTCAGTAGGCATGCATTTGGAAGAGAGATTCCGGATGAAGGATATGAACATCTATCAAGAAAAGTTGTACAATATGCTGCTGGTCTTCCCTTAACGATCAAAGTTTTGGGTTCGTTTCTTTGTTCTCAAGAGAAGCCTGAATGGAATGATGCTTTGGAAAGACTAAAAACAATTCCGTTGAATGAAACTATGATGATTTTGGAATTAAGCTATCACAGTCTAGAGGATGATTACAAGGACATATTCTTAGATGTTGCTTGCTTACTCAAGGGTTGGTACAAAGAAGATGCGATTAGAGCTCTTGAAAGCTGTGGATTTCGTGCTCGAATTGGCTTAAGGGTTCTTGAGCAGAGATCCCTTATAAATATATCTGAAGATGAGAAGCTGGGGATGCATGACCATATTGAAGAAATGGGCAAGAATATTGTTCGTCGTGTGAACCCCAATAAACCTGAAATGCATAGCAGGTTATGGATAAAGGAGGAAATTGAAGATATATTGGCTAATGACTGGGTAAGTACGGAGTATCAAGTTATTTGGGTTGTTAAAATAAAAAGTGAGCATACTTTTCTAAAAATTCAATTGAGTCGGTGTATAAAAACAAAATTTTGTTTTACAAAATAGCTTCCATGATAACAAGCCATTTAACGTGGTCAAATACACTTCTTCTTCTCTTTCATAAAACCAATCCACCATTCCACCATCACCCAACCGCCACCAAATCACCACTCCCAAAACCACGACCACCTATCAACCACCACCTTCTAATTTAATTTATAAATGGGTGTTTATCCTTCAATTTAAACAAAACCCAAAAATCCCCAAATTTTATAAAAATTAGAAACCCTAACCTAAACATTTCATTTCAATTTGACAAATCAACACATTTTGTTTTGTAATGAAACAAATCTCATCATGGTCTCTACTGCTATTTGAATTACATACAGGGTACCCAAGCAACACAATGTATAACACTCGATGCATATCCAGATGGATTGAATTATGGAATTTTAAAGAACGGTCTCGCAAACATGAAGGAGCTTAGATTTCTTTATGTGGTTTCCCCATTTGTAAGGAAAAACGAAGTTAGCAAGTGGAAGTTTGATGAAGATAGTCTACACCTTCCAAATGCCTTACGATTTCTGAGATGGACAGCTTATCCTTTTTCAAGTTTACCAAAAACATTTCAACCAAATAATCTTGTTGGACTTGAAATTTTTAACAGTTATATGGTTAAACTTTGGAAAGATGGAGAAGAAAAGGTACGTAGAATAATTAATTTATGGTTGATTCATTAATTAGTAGTTTATCTTTCCGTCTTTTGTTACTCATTACACCAATTACTAACATTTATCTTTCCACTTTTTTGTTGCTTATGACAGCCTTTTTCAAAGCTCAGGTTCCTACAGTTCGGATATTCAAAGTTGAGGAGCCTTGACCTTAGTGTGGCTCCGAATCTTGAGACACTAAATTTTTACCGTTGTGATGATTTGGTAGAAGTTCATTTCCAGGTTACTCCAAATCTAAAGGAGTTACGTATCAATGATTGTTCAGATTTGGAAAAATTACACATGCCTGCTGAATGTTCAAAACTCAGATCTCTCAACCTTTGTGATTTATCGGAGTTGAGGACCCTTCACCTCGGGCTTACTCCAAATCTTGAAAGCTTGGATCTTTGTGATTGTTATGATTTGGAAGAAATTAATGCTCCTTTACAATGTCTGAAAAAGCTTCTCCACTTAGACATCAGTGATTGTGGGAGGTTTAAATCCTTTGAGTTTGACAAAAAGCTTGATTCACCTGAGGTTGTTACTTTATCTGAGTTACATCTGGTTGCAGATGCAGATGATACAGAGGATGCGGATGATACAGATGCAGATGATACAGGTATATGTGATCCTGGCAATACTTGGCCAGAGTTTCAGTTTTCCTGTTATTATAAACAAGACCCGGCTTCATCTTTTGGAAATCTTGAGAGGCTTATTTCTCTAGGTTTCGGTGCTCGCATAAACGTCGATTCTTTTTCAGATATTATCTGTGGTTTTCAATGTTTAAGAAAGCTTACACTTCAAGGTGGTATTCCGGAAGTGCCCAAGAACCTTGACCGGTTAGATTGTCTAGAGGAGCTAAGTTTGCGGTCTACAGATATTAAAACTCTTCCAGATAGTATTTGTATGTTGAAACATCTGAAATCTCTCGAACTTGAGTCATGTTTGCTTCTTGAGAAGTTACCTGAGGATATTGGAAGATTGGAATGTTTAGAGAGGCTATTCATCATGAGGTGTGCACTTTTACGAGACATTCCGAGCAGCATCTGTGAGATGAAACGCCTGAAACATTTACATCTATTCAGTTGTATTCAATTTGAGAAATTGCCTGAGGAACTTGGACATTTGAAATGTTTGAAAGAGTTAAACATACAAGGTACATGGATAAGTCATCTTCCACAAAGCATTTTTGGGTTGAAAGGTCTGCGTATTGTTGGGGATAGATGGTTTCTTGAGTCGTGTGGTCTGACACCCAAAACACGAAGAATCTCATATGATCATGATGAAACGTTCTGCCACATATAGCCATATATCACATGCCAAAAGGAGCCACAAATAAGTATTATAACAGGTACTTTCTCTATTTTTGTTATAATTGTATTACTTAAATCTAAATTGACAGTCATTAATGTTTTAAACAGTAGTTTACTTGTTTTAAACAGCAGGAAATTGTCGAGTTACCTGTGGATATTGGAAGATTGGAATGTTTAGAAAGTCTAATTTTATCCAAGTGTACACTTCTACAAGATCTTCCACATAGTATTTGTGATATGAAACGTCTGAAATCTTTAGAACTTACTCATTGTATTCAAGTTGAGAAATTACCTGAAGAAATTGGTCGTTTAGAATGTTTGAAAGATTTATATATAACATGTACAGGCATAAGTCATCTTCCGCAGAGCATACATGGGTTAAAAGGTCTGCGTATTTTCGGGGACAGAGGGCTACTCAAGTCAACTGGTTCGTGTCTTTTTAAGATACGAAGAACCTCTTATGAGTACGAGATGTTCTGCTACATCCATGAATAATACAGGCCCATAGGAGTGAACACATACAGAAGTATTCTAACAGGTACTTCCTCTATTTTTTGTACTAATCGTATTACTTTATTTTTACTTTATTACATGCTAAATAGTCTATGTGCATTGACAGTGCTCAATAAATCATAACTCGAATAATTTGTTAATAATTTTTATTTTCAGTTTGATCTTGTTAAAGTTCACTCCTTAACATTCAACAATTAATTTGTATAACTTGAAATACAGGTATGTTCTGAATTTGTTATCCTTTGAAAATGTTTTACTGTCAGAACATGCTTTTTTACTCCAAATCTTGAGATGCTAAGAGTCTGCGTTTGTCCTGATTTGGTCGAACTTCAGATTCCTGCTGAATGTCCAAAGCTCGTTAATCTCGACCTCAGTTATTGTATTCAAGTTGCGAAATTGCCTGAGGAAATTGAACGGTTAGAATGTTTAAAAGAGTTGGATATCACTGGAACACGCATACGTCATCTTCCAAAGAGTATTTTTAGGGTGAAAGGTCTGCGGATTGTTGGGTCTAGACGGCTTCTTAAGTCATGTGGTTTTACCTCCGAGATAAAAACCTCTGATAATAAAACATTCTGCTACATATAAAGTCGTGCATAGCACAGGCACCAAAAGCAGAAGTCCCGTGTACCGTGGTGGAGTGATGATTTTGAACAGCTCCAAAGGCCCAAAGAAGTCACTGCGTTAAGAACTTTTTTATCAGGTACTTTCTCCCTTCTCTATAAATTGTCTTATGTTTGATGAAGATTGCAATTATTTCTGTGTCGGATGTAAATGATGTTCCTCACCTTGTCTGCAGGTGTTGCACCAGTTGTTCTTCTTGTTATAGCTTCTGGTTGCATTGACGTTACTTTTGCCAAGAAGAATAGAAAGATTCATTTTATTTTCATGGGTCTAATCATCTGAGTGTGCTGATCAAGCTGGAGGTAAATGTTTCTCACAGTCAATGAAAAAACACACATCTAAGTTAGACCAGAAACTATGATACATTAATTCGTCTTGGTTTTTTTCTTTTTTCGTTTGTACGGCATTTTGGTTTTATTTGTTTTCGGTTTACACAATTACATGACATACTGAAGTTGAAGGGTAATCTTGAATCAAGGTATAGTTATTAACTTTGACTTCTTAATTAAGTCAAAATCTGTTCATTATTACAATAATGAGACTTGACATGATATTAAAGATGCTCGTGTTATAAATAAATTCAAGAAAAGTTTTGATTTGCATAAATATCTTCTACAATGGGTTGAAATTATTAAAAAGTTGACTTTTGAGTCAAACTATTGAACAACATATATTATAAAGTGTTTAGTGGTACTGAGAAAAGCTACCAAACATGTTTCAGGGATACGAAGTTACTTCACTACCAATCATTTGCGAATATCCATTTTCCGACATAATTTGAAGCCTGGAACAACGGAAGAAGCTAGCATATAAATCCACATTACTTCTTGTTCCATGTAGCGCTAAGGGTAAAAATGGTGTAAAGATACAAGTAAGTGGGGTTTGACTGGCTTTTATGGAAGTTACTGAACGTTTTTCAGTACTAACAAAATATCGGAACATGATTTTGAAGCTTGTAACATTCAAGGTTTGAGTTAATAAGTTTATGCATGATGTTTAGCTTACAGAGTTGACTTCTTCAGAAAGTCAAACTAGTATCTTGATGAAAATAGTAGAATGTTGATACGATTTTGAATATAAAGTTATCATAACCATGTTTGAATATGTTCTAAATTAGGATGGATATTGTTTAACATGAAAAAGTTGAGTTTTGTGTCAGATCATTGACTTTCGACAACTATATTGGTGTCTTAAATTTGAAGGGTCAAAATACTTTATACTTCCATTTTCGCAACATTGTGTTTAACTTGTAATTCCTGTCAATCGTCGATATTTTACATATGAAGTTATTAATCTTAGATATGTGGTTAACTTTTATATGAATGGAAGGTAGCTTTCGCCTAATTGCAGATTGTAAATTATCAATGAACTCAAAGTAGATTATTAGTTACATGTGTTTCTGAGTTTCAGAGGTGACCAAAAAGCATTCAGTAGTTTGACTTTTCTTATTATGTACTATTATATCGTAACCGATTGATCGACCTGAGATGTTGGCTATTCATGTAAGGCTACATTTTGCATGTTGAAAGGTGTTTGATTTTAAATAATTTCAATTCATGGAGTTTAGCTAACAGAGTTGACTTTTTTCAAAGAGTCAAACTCTATTCTTGATGAAAAAGGAAGGATTATTTTGATATGATTTTTGATATTGTCATGTGAAAAATAAATATATCAATGTTTCACAAGTGATTATATTATCATTAACAAGTTTAAATTGCTATGGAATCTTTAAGCATGATATAATGATATATGTTGACTTTTGAGTCAAACCATTGACTTTTAACAACTTACACTGCTTTTGTTTGGAACAATAGTTAACAACAAAAACAAAGCCAGAAGTAAGTCTTATCCAACATCACCTAATGAAGACAAACTGATGGGAAGAAAATCTTATAAAAACCAGTTCACTTTTTAAGCCAACGAGTGACGATACGTTTTTGCTTTTTATGCTTAATTTTACTAAATTTAAACAAATGATCTATGTGCAGAATGAGGGATACGTTTAAAATTGGAAAATGATTCATAACCTACCAATTGGTCCTTATAGATGAGTTAAGGGAAAGGGTTATTCCAAGCATATTCATGTCTCTGTCTTTTAGGCTCGTCTATGACAAATTTGTTCGGACATGCTGTGTACAAGTTATCTCTTTTTCATTATAACCTTCCAAATCCTTTGGGGTCTAGATTGCCACTTTTACGTTAAATAAATTGCTTCAAAACTCAGCTGATCCATGTGTTAGTTGATGTGCACCTTGAGTTATATATGTTTGCATATATAAGTAAGATAATATAAGATTTGATAATTTTCCTAATAAAAAATATTACTAGAAAGGGTGACAACTTAAATAGAGCAGAGTTTCGACCTAGCTAGTAGCTAGCTTCAACCTTAAAGTATCAAAAGCGTTAGGACGTGTACATGACTTGTTTACATTTATGTTCTAAGAAAAGCTATTGAACGATATGCAGAAGAAAGAGAAAAAAATCTACAAGACTTGGTGTTGAAGAATGGCGTTAAGTATTGTAGATGAAATGAAAAGTTAATTTGGAATTGAATGCGAATAGATTTAATGTACAAAACAAGATAGAATATGAATGGGATACATTATGTTTTGAGATCCTTGGTGTTATCGTTGTGGTTTCATAGCAAAAACAAAAACAAAGAACAATAAGCCAAGTCCCACATCGCCCCTTTCATCAATGATTATAGGCTCCATCTTACGGAGTAAAAATTTCGACTTAAACTATTATAGCTAGTTTTTTTATCTTTAATAATCACTCCTCTATAAACATGTTTTTGAGTTTATATTTCCCAACGCTCTTGTTCATAATTATCATTATAAATTTTAATTTTTTGTTGTTAATTTAATGTAATTCATCAGTTAGAAAATTAAGGTGCATGGATATTAAATTTGTTTGATTTAACTTGGTATGACTTGTAGGAAAAAGCCATGAGTGACTACTATTGACATCTTTGACATTTTAATATAAAGTATAAACATATGAACTATCGTTACATCGTCCAACAAGTTGCACCAAAACAAGCAATCGCTCACATATATATATAACACATTAAATGGTAGACCGATGCCTTATATCCAAATGATTTAACCCAAATACTATCGGGATGACACTGAGTAACTGCAGTTCGTCTTTTGCAGAAGAAAAAATGATTAGAATGTAGCCTCATATTTCGAATTATATGTCTAGTTTATTGAATGATTGGCACAAAGAAAAATGACCCGAACACGAAATAAAAGCAAGTCCTTACATCATCTTTTAGATTTTAAAAATCAAAGATTTTAGAAATAAAAAGCTAATGTAAAGAATATGAGTGGAATTGATTATGTAATTTATATGGTTTTTGCAAAAGAAGAAACAAAAGAGGATGTTTGTCCCACATCACCCAAACAATCAACATTTACATACCTTTTTGTCCCAAATATTTTGGGCTATTAATGATTTAATAGTTCTTGTTATCTAAATTATAAAACAACATTTTGAAAATAAAGTCCATTTCAATAAGCGAATAATTGGTTTTCTTATAAATGTATTCTCTCTTTAGGAAAGATGAGTTTATAATTATTATTTGTTTATGTAATATCATTAAGAAGTTAAAAAATTGAGTTGTATGTGTATTTGTTTTTTTATTCATCGCATACGTTAGAACTATTCTAAGTGATTTACAAACGTATCCGTGCCACGTATTTGTGCCAATATTATATTTTAGATTCTAGAAGAGGAATGATACACTCACAAAAAAATCTACAAAATAATTTACAAAATGAAATGTCACTCCCTGATTGGTAAATGATTTAACCCAACTCTAATTTGCATTGCGTGAAATTGATGCACGTGTGGAGTACCTCATTCACGATTATCCTGCTCTAATTTGCAATGCCACTACCAAATAACCAATTTTGAGTTTAGTATTAATTTTAAGAAAATGCTAAACGTAACATTTAAGGCTATGTTTCATAAAATCTACCATGTATAAATTGTTTGTACTTTTAGAATAATCTCTAACTTTTAAATTTAACTCCTCTACAAATAATAAATTCCTTAATTTTATCATAATTTGAAAAGAATTCAACAATGTGTAAAAAGAAGTTATATATTTATGTGTGGTAACTTTTATGAAAACTTGTTTTAAGCTTTTCAATCCCACATCGACAAAAACAACAATATTTTGCTTCTTTATATACTACGGTGTGTATCATTAATGCGTTACTAGGTTAGTATTATGTTGATGGAATACTATATTGGTATTAGGTTAATTTAAAGAATCTGGTACCAAATTTGGCACCCACTAACTCATACTAATATAGTATTCCATCAACATAATACCAATATAGTATTCCATCAACATAATACTAACCTAGTAACGCATTAATGATACACATATAGTAAGTTTTGCTTCTCAACTTTTTATCATTTTGAAAACGTAAGATTTGGTTTTCTTAGAGTAAGTAAGGTTTTTTTTTTTTTTTTTTTTTTTTTTTTTTTTTTTTTTTTTTTTTTTAATTATATATGTTTTCCAACAATGTCCTATCTTGGTAATTATACTTTTCATAAGCATGATGATGTGTTATTTATACCTTTTTTTTTGTAGTGGATATGTTTGGTTATTCGCTTTATTAGAAGTCATCTTTTATACCGGCTATAACTGGGCTTAATGATTTACATTAGAAGAATGTGTATATTTTTTTACCGTAACATAACTCGCATCTTTTTTAGACCGAATACTTTTTTAGTTCATAGCTAGGAAGCAAACCATATGCATTATAAAAATCAAACAAAGAGGATTTCAGCGGGTTTTAGCTCAACATCTAACAAAATGACTTTAGAAATGAGCATGGTTTTAGCACAACATTTATACAACAAATGGCTTCTGAAGGAGGTTCAAGAAAACATCTATAAACACAAACCACAAGTATATATTCCATAGACTACTCGAAACCAAGTTTACTAACAAACGAGGAACAAGGCAAGCAAAGCGAATGTACATAAAAAATGAAAATATTTAATGGTTCCCAAAGATCATGTTGCCTTACCCACTGCCACTGACAACAGAGACATATGACGGAAGCTACATCGGCGATTGAAACGTGTTTTCGAACAATGTTATGATGAGATTGAATGGTAAATGATGTGTGTATATTTCAGAATTTCCACTTCATGAGTAAATCGGCTGTGACGCGTATGACTTCTTGTTAATTATCTTGCCAACTAGAACAATTCTTACACTTCTAATTAAAAGGGTGAAAGCATTTTTTTTAAGTCCCCCATCGATTAAGGAGAATAAAGTTTGCTTCCTAATATAGTGTGGTGCATATGATTTATTTAATTTGAGATTTGCATTATGTTGTTGGTTATGTCATAGGCTGTTCAAGGAAAAAAAAACTGCACTGTGAGTATTAAAATATTACTCGTAATAGTTATTTTTATCTTCAAGTAGCTTGTCCAGTTGTCCCACATCGCCCATTTCCATCAACCTTTACATAGTGCATGCAATACTTATGTCCAACTTTTTTGGTTCTTAACTTTCTGTCCCAATATATAGTTAGGTAAAAGCCATAAAATACCATTGTATTTTCCAAAATGTCTCAACTTGACCAATTTACTTTTTTATTGCGGAGTTGACCAACGAACTTTCAAAATTTTAGCCGACTTGAACCATATCTTCTCTAATTATCCACGTGGAATTTCTTTTTATTTTTTTTTAATAAATAAGATATGGTTCAAGTCGGCTAAAAATTTGAAAGTTCGTTGGTCAAGTCCGCAATAAAAAGGTAAATTGGTCAAGTTGGGACATTTTGAAAAGTACGATGGTATTTTATGGCTTTTACCCTATATAGTTTGGACTATTAAAATATTACTCGTAATAGTTATTTTTATCATAATTAATTAATTAGTAAACAAAATTTTGAGAATAAGTTTTAACTGCACAATGTTAGCTGTTAAAGAATTGAGTTACATGAGTAGTAAATTTGATTGATCATTAACACTTAAACTATTGTAAATGATTTATAAACCCATCCAAATCCGTTTGGGTTTAGATTGCCAAGTTTATGTTAAATCGATTGCTTCAAAACTTAGTGAACTCGGATCCGTGTCTTAGTTGATGTGCACCTTGAGTTATACTCCCTCCGTCTCTAAAGAAATGTCCAATTTGACTTTTCAGAGTTAAACTGGTTCAACTTTGACATTAAATATTTTTTGTGTTATATAATACATAATAAAAAAATTATACCACTAAAAAATACACTTAAAACTCAATTCATTCATATATTTTGCATCAAATATTATGTAACACCCACAAAAATAGTTAATGTCAAAGTTGAACCAATTTGACCATGAAAAGTCAAAATAGACATTTATTTAAAAGTCAAAATAGACATTTATTTAGGGACGAAGGTATTTGTTTGCATGTATAAGTAAGATAAGGTAAGATATGATAATGTTCCCTATCAAAATATTACTAGAAAGGACAATAACTTAAATTAACAAGACTTTCGAACTAGCTAGTAGCTAGCTTCAAACTTCAAGTATCAAAAGCATTAGGATGCGTACATGACTTGTTTACATTTATCAATACTTGAGGTAGCAGAATATTGCTAACAAGGTAAGTGTGTGTTTTCTGAAGCATACACGCCATTTCTCTAATAATATGCTAAGTGTTGTCAACCTCTGTTTGGACCACGTTAACATCGATAATTGTTGGCGTATGTACCCTCCGGATATACGCCATATAGAAACATACCCTCCGGATCTATATCAAGCAAAGCATACCCAAATGTATTCAAACAAGATAGACCAATATCCGAAGGGTTACGAATGTCCGTATGACCTCAGACATCCGGAGGTCATAACTATTCTGATAAATCAATAAGTACATGGACCAAAGTACAAACAAGTACATCAAAGTATATGATAATGGAGCATAAACTAGCGAACATTTAGGGCTAAGTACAAACCAGCCTGGATCTCCATGTGGAAAGTCTATAAATAGAGAGGAAATCTTCATTTAAGGTTAACTAATTTTCTCCCACTCTCTAGTTTTATTCATACTTTCTCTCTCTAAGAACATATATTTACTCTCACGCCGGAGTTTGGTCCTGGGATACATTCCCGGGGCGAGACTAACGGACGTATCTGTTTTGCAGATATCCGAAGCAAGACACTATAAACAAGGATTACCTTGGATCCGAAGGACCTATCCTAGTCCGAAGGATTCATCTCGATTGTCTGAAGTAGAAGCAAACTTTTACTTCAACAAATTGGCGCCATCCGTGGGACCCGTCACTCACTCTACCTAAGCTAAGAGATGACAGGTCCTACCCCAACAACACCCGAAGGAAGTAGAAGTCTTCCAGATAACAATACCCAAGCTTGCAGCATGGAACAAATCCAAAACCATATCACCACCCTAAAAGCTCTCATCCAACAGTACAACACCTCGGGGGAAACACCAATCGAGCCTATCCATCTCGACTTCAAAGCTGCCCAGTCTCATGATGTCGAAGCTCAAAAGGCCGAAGAGGAAGCAACGGACGACCTTTCTAAACCTTTCAAGGCAGCGTCCAAGAGTCCTTTCACCCGAAGGATTATTGATTTTTCCGGACCAAAAGGTTCAAAGTATCTAATGCCTTCTCATTTGAAATTATATAACGGATCTACCGACCCGGATGATCATATTACCAGATTTGAAGGAGCGGCCAACCAAGGTGCATGATGTTCCAACAAACCCTGGATGATGCCGCTAGGGGATGGTTTGATCGCCTCCCGCGAGGTAGCATTGATAGTTGGGACGAGTTAAGTGAACAATTCATACAAAGGTTCGCCCTTCGAAGAAAATGTATCAGGGATCCGATGGAGATCACCAAGATCGTTCGGAAGGCTAATGAAGCCCTCTCGGAATTCAAGGAGCGATGGACGGATGAGGCTAGTCGCATTTCAGGAGTGCCGGAACTGTTGCAGATATCCTCTTTTATTGATGGCTGCAAAAGTCTGGAGTTAGCAAAGAGATTCTCCGAGAAAGTTCCCCGAACCGTAACCGAAATGATGATAAGAGTTGATGACTTCATTCGTTCCGAAAGAGCATACCGTTCAACGGAAGTACCGAAGGGAGAAAGGGTAGACAATTACCGAAAAGATTATCACTCTAATTCATACAGCCGAAACGACCATAGCACACAACGATCCTCCTTCAGAGGAAATCACAGGAAAGATATCCAAGATCTCAGGCCCCGACGAAATGATCATTTTGTACCATACGGGCCTACCCGAAGGGAAAACACCTACCAGACAGACTATCGGACGGACCACCGTCGTAATGATGGAAACAGAAGAGATACCAGACCTATAGACCTAAACATGCTCACCAAAGCCCCCAAAGAGATCCTGTCTACGGAGCATCAACTCAGACTTCCTGCACCTCCCCCACTAAGAGGAAGACCATCAAGAGAAAACATGGACAAGTACTGCGACTACCATGGAGATAAAGGTCACCTTACCAACGATTGCCACAATTTAAAGGATCAGCTCAAGAAAGCTATAGAGACAGGCAAGCTAGACCACCTGATTAGGGATGTCCGGCAAAGAGACAGAGTACCTCCCAGAAATAACCCTCAAAACAATCAAGGACGAATCATCAACATGGTCCGACGTCAGGAAAGGAATCCGAAGCGCAAAGTTATAGATCAGGAGGAAGAATGGATGAATGCCCCCATAAGCTTTCCACCGATCCTACCGGGAGATGCTTCCGACGAACCACTTATAGTGGAAGCAGAGATTGAGGGATATACTGTACGGAGAGTCTACGTCGACCAAGGCGCTTCGATAGAAGTGATGTACGAACACTGCTTCCTAAACCTTGACTCTTCCATCCGGTCTCGTTTGACAAAAACAAACACACCGCTGGTAGGATTCGCTGGAGAGGCCATAAATCCGTTGGGGAAAATCGAATTAGAAGTATGCTTCGGAAGCGAAGGACTATACCGCCGAACTATCATGAAGTTTGCGGTGGTTAGATCTCCCTCCCCATACAATATAATACGTGGTCGATCCGGAATCAAAAAGCTAAGGGCTATCCCATCGACCATACACTCCATGATGAAATTCCCAACACCAAGAGGCATTGCCACTTTGGTAACCCGATCGGTCATCATCTCAGAGTGTAGGAAACTTGAAGAAAAGTTCTTGATGGAAAGGGAAACCCCGACAGAGATCTCCTCAGAAATCACCAATGAAGAAACTACTGGAACCGAAGAAGTATTGGTCCATCCGGCATATCCGGAACAACTAGTGACGATAGGAAGACGTTTCTCAAAAGAAGGACGAAGGCAACTAATGACGTTACTCAAAAACAACCGGGACGTTTTCGCATGGGAACCCTCAAATATGACCAGCATTCCCCGATGGGCAGCCGAACACAAACTTAATGTAAACGTCCAGGACAAACCGGTGGCACAAAAGAAGAGATTCTTCTCGGAAGAAAAGAACCAAGCCATAAATCGAGACGTGGAAGAGTGGCTAAAGGCCGGAATAATCAGACCTGTCCGGTACCCGACATGGATCTCTAACCCTGTACTGGTAAAGAAACCGGACGATAGTTGGAGGATGTGTATTGACTTTAAGAACCTGAACTCGTCATGCCGCAAAGACTACTATCCGTTACCCGAAATAGATTGGAAGATCGAATCGGTAATAGGATTCCGCTATAAGTGTTTTCTGGATGCTTACAAAGGATATCACCAAGTACAAATGGCAAAAGAAGACGAAGAGAAAACAGCTTTCTATACCGATCGGGGAACGTACTGTTATGTAAAAATGCCATTCGGATTGAAAAATGCCGGGGCTACCTATCAGAACTTAGTAGACTCCGCCTTCCGGAAGCAAATTGGCCGGAATTTGGAAGTATATGTAGACGATATGGTGATTAAAAGCCAAACGGAAAAGGAACTATTGGCCGATATAGCAGAAACATTTGATAATCTCCGGGGAATAAACATGAAGCTAAACCCTAAAAAGTGCTCCTTCGGAGTGGAGGAAGGAAAATTCCTCGGATATATGGTGACATCCGAAGGGATTAGGGCAAACCCCAAGAAAGCTAGAGCAATCGCAGATATGCAGTCGCCAAAATCATTGAAGGAAATGCAAAGTCTAAGTGGTAAACTCGCAGCACTCAACCGTTTCTTGTCAAAATCCGCCGAAAGATCTCTGCCTTTCTTTGAAACGTTAAAGAATATCACAAAAGACAATAAAGAAAAATACCAATGGACGGAGGCGGCTGAAAAAGCCTTCCAAGAAATGAAGAAAATGATTCTGGAGCTCCCATGCCTGACAACGCCGAAACCGAAAGAAGACATGTACCTATACCTATCAGCCGCAACGGAAGCAATAAGTGGGGTACTGATGGTCGAAAGGGAAGGACGACAGATCCCGGTCCATTATGTAAGCCGAACCTTACATGAGGCCGAAAAGAGATATGCTTCGGTCGAAAAATTGGCTTTAACCCTCCTACATTTATCCAGAAGACTGAGGCGATACTTTGAAGCTCACCCCATCAAAGTCATAACGGACCATCCCATCAAGCAAGTATTAAACCGAGCGGAATCGTCCGGACGGTTAGCCAAATATTGTGTGGAACTGGGGGCCTACAACATCACCTATGTACCAAGAAATGCTGTCAAAGGACAAGTAATCGCTGACTTCATTAATGAAGTTCCCATCGGCACAGTCTTTCCAGATCCGAAGAGGAGGAGTAAGGAGATATGTAACATCTCTCAGCCGGAAGAATGTATTTTATACACTGATGAAGCCTCTAGCAGAAAAGGTTCCGGAGCGGGACTAGTGCTAATTAGTCCGGAAAAAGAAGAATACACTTATGCTCTCAGGTTAAATTTCGAAGCTACCAACAACGGAGCAGAATATGAAGCACTCCTAGCCGGACTGAGAATCGCAAAAGAAATGCATATAGAAGCATTGGACGTACGAGTGGACTCTAACCTAGTAGCAAGCCAAATCAATGGAGAGTTTACCGCATATAAGGAGAGCATGACAAAGTATCTTGCCAAAGCCAAGGAATACATCGCTTGCTTCAAACGCTTCAGGATAAAGAATATCCCAAGAGCCCAGAACCAAAAAGCAGACATACTCAGCAAGCTAGCGTCCGTAGCGTTTGGCTACTTAACAAAGGAAGTCCTGGTAGAAGTATTGGAGAAACCATCCACAGAAGAAGAGACGATCAACGCAATAGTAGAAGAAGAGGAGGAAAATTGGATGTCACCCATATTCCGATGTTTAAACGAAGGGGTATGGCCGGAGGATCAAAATGAAGCTCGAAACCTTCGTATGAAAATAAGCCATTACACACTGATTAACGATGTACTATTCAAAAAATCCTATCTAGGACCTATGCTAAGGTGCGTCGGACCCCTCCAAGCCAATTACATAGTCCGAGAAGTGCATGAAGGAGCGTGCGGTATGCATTCCGGACCCCGGACCGTAGTAGCTAAACTCATGAGACAGGGTTATTACTGGCCAACCATGCATCGAGACGCTAGGGAAGTCATCCGAAAGTGCGACTCATGTCAAATACATGCTCCGGTTCCTAAATTGCCAAAAACAGTACTAACCTCCGTCATGGCACCATGGCCTTTCTTCCAATGGGCAATTGATGTGTTGGGACCTTTACCCGAAGCTCCAGGAAAAGTTAAATACGTTATCGTGGCAATAGACTATTTTACAAAATGGATGGAAGCAAATCCGTTGGCTAAGACAACCGGCAAGGAGGTCAAAAAATTTGTATGGGACAACATTGTCTGCAGGGTCGGACTACCTAAGATAATCGTCACGGACAACGGAAGTAACTTCGTAGGAGATCCGTTCAAAAGTTGGTGTGAGAGATTGAATATCACACAAATCAACACGGCCGTAGCTCACCCCCAAGCTAACGGATTGGTCGAAAGAGCCAACAAAAGCCTAATGAAGGGATTCAAGTCTCGGCTCGGAAGAGAAAGAGCCAGATGGGTAGATGAGTTACCAAATGTGCTATGGGAATTCTGTACCACCTTGAAAACTAGCAACGGAGAAACCCCCTTTAGTCTGACCTACGGAAGCGAGGCGGTCATTCCAGCGGAAATCGGTATGCCCACCTTCCGGACCATGATGGCAAATGTCGAGAACAATGACGATGAAATCAATCTATACCTAAATTTGTTAGAAGAACGCCGAGAGATGGCAGCAATAAGGGAGGCAAAATACAAAAAGAAGGTGGAACAGTATTACAACCGAAGGGTTAGACCCGAAACTTTCAAAGTAGGAGACTTCGTGTACCGGAAGAACGAAGCCAGCAGGGTAGAAGATCAAGGAAAGTTGGGACCGAACTGGGAAGGCCCCTATCGGATAACGGAGGCTTACCAACATGGCACATACAAGCTTCAAACAATGGACGACATAGAAATACCTCGAACCTGGCATGCAATTAACTTGAAAAAATGTTTTATGTAATCTTTTGTTCCAAGAAGACTTATTGTAAGGAATGAGCCATTTTCCTATCATCAATAAAACATTCTATGCAGTTGGGCCGTGAGAAAAATTGTTCTTATATAGCATCAAGTTGTCCAAAGACCGGAGGACCAAAGTGGTCCGGTAAAATAAAACCCCAGGTGGGTATAACTTAAGGCCAAGAGCCGATAGACCCAAGTGGTCCGATAGAATAAAACCCCAGGTGGGTATAATCTAAGGCCAAGAGCTGATAGACCCAAGTGGTCCGACAGAATAAAACCCCAGGTGGGTATAACTTAAGGCCAAGAGCCGATAGACCCAAGTGGTCCGACAGAATAAAACCCCAGGTGGGTATAACTTAAGGCCAAGAGCCGATAGACCCAAGTGGTCTGATAGAATAAAACCCCAGGTGGGTATAATCTAAGGCCAAGAGCCGATAGACCCAAGTGGTCCGACATAATAAAACCCCAGGTGGGTATAACTTAAGGCCAAGAGCCGATAGACCCAAGTGGTCCGACAGAATAAAACCCCAGGTGGGTATAACTTAAGGCCAAGAGCCGATAGACCCAAGTGGTCCGATAGAATAAAACCCTAGGTGGGTATAACTTAAGGCCAAGAGCCGAAGGGTACAGGTTACCCCATGAAATAAATCCCCAAGTGGGTATAATTTAAGGCCAAAATCCGAAAGGTACAAGTTGCCCCGTGAAATGCACACCCCAAGTGGGTATAAGTTAAGGCCAGGAGCCGAAGGGTACAGGTTACCCCATGAAATAAATCCACAAGTGGGTATAATTTAAGGCCAAGAGCCGAAGGGTACAGGTTACCCCATGAAATAAATCCCCGAGTGGGTATAATTTAAGGCCAAAAGCCGAAAGGTACAAGTTGCCCCGTGAAATGCACACCCCAAGTGGGTATAAGTTAAGGCCAGGAGCTGAAGGGTACAGGTTATCCCATGAAATAAATCCCCAAGTGGGTCTAATTTAAGGCCAAGCGCCGAAGGGTACATGTTACCCCATGAAATAAATCCCCAAGTGGGTATAACTTAAGGCCAAGAGCCGAAGGGTACAGGTTACCCCATGAAATAAATCCCCGAGTGGGTATAATTTAAGGCCAAAAGCCGAAAGGTACAAGTTTCCCCATGAAATGCATCCCCCAGTAGGTATAATTTAAGGCCAGGACCCGATAGACACAAGTTGTCCGGATAATAAATAACAACAAAACATTTGGCGAATAGTATGTATGTCCTAGTTTGAAATGCCATGACCACCAAATGGTCAAGCAAAAACACAACGGTCGAAGCATTTTGATCTATACCATCCGATGTATACACACGCATAGCATAAGAGTATCATGAGAATTAACAAAATACAAAGGAAAAGTGAAAGTGAAACGATATATATATTCAAGGTTCAAAAACTGTTACATCAAATGTTCCGAAATACATATCCTACAAAAGGACGGAACATCAATACCCTATTCTATTACATCAATCATCACCAACATAAGAAATCACAAATAAGAGCTTCATAAAGGATCCGCAACATCTGTCCCCATAGTCAAAATGGAGATGTGCTAATCCTTAATACACAACTTCAAATAGAGGCCGAGACATTCTGGTCCGAAGATTGGTTCTCGGAGGGATTCTCAACATGAGATTCGACCTCCGGTTCTCCAACCTCCGGAGCTGGAGCAGGATCAGGAACCAAAGCCATCAACTCATCGAATTTGTGGTAGACGGTCTGAAGAATTTTTTGGAAGAAGGGATAGTCCTGAGAAAGGGCCTGATCATATAACGGACCGTATTTGGCCCCGGCCTCCATATCTATCCCTTCAACTTCTCCCAACAGCTCAGCCGCCTTCTTCGGCTCATCAAATAAACCAGCCCCATCTATCAACCCAGAGTGATAAAACAAATTAAAGGGTTCTGCCAATGCCGTCCGGAATTCATGACTTCCGAGAAAACGATGGATAGCTTCCGGAATGAACTCATTGATAATACGATTTCTCTCCATCTCGGCATTACCGGCAGCTATAGCAATGTCTACCTTCTCTTGATAAAGCTCTCTATAAGCTTTCTCTTCGTCATTTAGCTTCAGCTTAGCATCAGACAACTGACCCTCCAGCAACTTGATTCTCTCAGCCTGCCCACCGGAAACCTTCCTCCACTCCTCCTTCTCTATATCCAGCTCAGAAACTCGACCCTACAAGTTAGCATTCTCAACACGCAGCTTCCTCAACCCCTCCGGATTTACCTCAGCACACTCTGCATGAGCATCCTTCAGCTGCTGGAACTCACCAGACGTCTTCTGAAACATCTTCCAATTATCATCAAGGGTTTTGTCACAAACCTTGTGAGTCTCGGACAATTTTTGATGTTCACGCAGCAAGGATTCAAAACGGAAGATAACATACGCTTGAGCCGTGGCACATTTGCCCAACAGTAACCACGACCTTCGGATAGCCTCTTCATCATCCTGATCATCCAGATACTTCTCCTCCCTGGGGGTTGCCAAATTAATCAACATATCTCTGCAAACATTGGCATTGTTCATACGAGTTCCCCTCTTCACAGACCACGTAGGTACGAAGGTGACATCATCCTCACCGTCCCCCTCTATATCCACTTCCACCTCTTCCTCCACAAGAGTTTCCTTCCCCGAACGACGGGAAGCAGCCTCCGAACCTCCTGAAAGAAAAAAGTTTACATTAGTAAATGATAGAAACGCTGTAAGGAAAGTCAAAAAATTAAATACAAGCAAACGGACGGATCGTAACATACCGGCACCAGATCCTCCAGATTGGCTAGCCGAGAAATCCTTCGGGTGTACCGAACGGATGGGCTCCGGCCTCTCGACGTCCTCAGCAACGTCCAGGTCAATGACAGTATCATTAACCGAAACCTTAGTCCTCTTCTGAAGACGAGAAGAAATTCCCCCTCCAGCTCTCTTAGTCGGAGGCTTCTTCAACCCCGACTTGGCGGCCTGCTCCTTCTTTTTATCTTTAGCAGCCAAAACCTTATCGTCCGGGACTTCAACCCTCCTTAACTCATCAGTTTTTCCCGGAACCTCAGTGTTGGAGGCCAGGGGAGGAGTAACGTGCATCTCACGTACATGCCCTTCCGGAAGTGGGGCCCATTGAACAAACTTCGTAGTCCTTCGTAGCAGAGGCTTCTTCAGATAGCTTGACATGGTTATACCTGCGGTTAAACAAAACCCACCGTTAAAAAAAAAAAAAAAAAAAAAAGATGCACAATTTAAAAATTCACATTTATAACAAAGGCTATACCCCTCCCCTGCTCATCCCTCAAAGCCGGACGGTAACCAGGAAACTCCCAGTGATCCGATAAACCCAAGGCATACAAGAACGCTTGCGGAATCTGGCAGGGTTCAATGATCGTCTCGGCAAGCCTTTCGGCATGAGTAGCGTCATACTCATTTGCCTTAGGAAACGGATCTGACACATCCGAATCTGAATGCCTCCACGGCATAGCAAATGGAATAGCTCGCCTATCGATCAAGAAAAAATTCATCTTCCAACCCTTCAGACAAGAAGGAAAATCCCCAAAGCATACTTTCCTATTCCTATGAATGCGTTTCTCAAAAGAAAACCAATCACCCTGTTTGCTAAGTTTATAAAAGACACAAAACAGAGGAGTAATGGGAGGAATGTGCATGCTACGACAATACACCTCAAAAAGAGTAGCACGGTGCATACCCAACAGAACTAACTGAGAAATATGAACCTTAAAATACCTAATAACATCTAAAAGGAAAGTAGAAAAAGGAACAGCAAGACCGCCTTCAAAGAAATACTCTGCATATAAGCCTATGGCATCTGCGGGTAACTGATCCATCGTCATACCCGCAGGAGGTACCCTCGGATGTAAATCCTTCGGTATGCCGAAAGCTGTCACCACAGCATATACATCAGCCTCGTCCATCGCATACTCTCTCAGCTGTATGTCTTTCTTAACATGAGAACCCTCCGGAATTGATACATCATATTCAAACGAAGCAGTAGACTCCGACATGATAAATCCGGAAGAGAAGGGATATAGCCAAACAACAAAAAACTTAACGGACTGAGACGTACCTCGAAGACGATGAAAACAGATGATGAGGCGAAAAATGATCCGTTTTTAGGGGGTCATTTAAGCCCGAATCCGACTTTATTTGATCAAATATTGCCCTAAATCGTTCCTTTTGTGATTTTAGGTACTTGGAGAGTGAATTCTGGAAAAGAAGCCATTTTGGACGTTTTTGGAGCATAAAAGTGAAGAAAACGGCAAAGTATCAATTTTCCATGCTGGAAACACTAGGTGACGGCGTCAAGAATTATACCTTGACGGCGTCAGACATCAAGAATAAAATACCGTAGTTGATGACGGCGTCAAAAGTCATCCTGACGGCGTCAAAGTCCCAAGAATAAAATACCGTGGTTGATGACGGCGTCACATAGGCCGTCATAAGTAGATCAAGGCCGTCCGAGGAAGTATTTGGCGGCGAGATGACGGCGTCACACCCTTGCTCTTGACGCCGTCACCTCGATTTTCCTATATATAGTTTTCTAGTTTTTTACTTTTAAAGGAAGAAGTTTTGGAGAAACCCTAAAGACGAATTTGGTGCAACTTTTACAGGTTTTTCAAGGGTTCCAAACCCTTGATACCTTGCATTGTAATTGAGATAAGTGTTCTTCTAATTCAATCAATATGTCTATGTGTTGGTTGTCTATATCTTGTTCTTGTCTCAATTCAATTATGCTAGGCTAGATCTCCTTTGTGTTTGCTTAGATCTAATGAAACCTAGATATTGATTATGTGTTGATTACTTGTTTATTCTTGTTCTTGGATGAATGATTTTATATGTTAGGCTTAAGAAAACTGGCAGATCTCCAAATGGTAACATGCTTGAACGTCTTAAGAAACATGAACCGAGGCGTACTAGGTCTTTATTGGTTGTATTTAATGCATGAGCCACTGTTTACAATCCCTATAGTTGTGCTGGGTCATGGTGTAGGAGGAGATAAGAGCTCATAGAATTGGGGAGTTATGTATGCCACCCCATGAATGGTATTAAGGAATACGATCCGTCATCCATGCAATTATAACAAGTAATTAACGTGTAAAAGATATCTAGGGAGTAATGAAGTCTAAGTAAACACATTTTCTCCAATTACTGCTCACAACCTTAGTATAATTAGTTTATTTTCATTTTTATTATTTTATTTTGATTGCATCTTAGTTTTGGGTTAGTTGAATAGCAACTAATTCCGCCCACTCTTTCAAAACCCGAGATTTTACTTGCTTTCTAAAAAATATAAAAACACAAAAATAATCATCTCTCATCTTTAGAACTAGTAATTTAGGCTTTCTAATCCTAGCGACACTATTCCTAAGCTGAACGATCAATCCCCCGGTACTTGTCACTATACTATACTACAACGATCAGGTACACTGCCTGGTGGGGGTTGTAAGCTTCTCGAGATCCCTCGAGAGGTAAAGCCTGTTGCGATTCCCACGCATCAAGTTTTTGGCGCCGCAGCCTGGGGAATAGTTATTGTATAGGTTAGGATTTCTTTTTATTAGGTCTACTTGCTAGATTCATTTCTAGTAAGATTTTATTTTTATTTTTAGGTCTTCTTTAGTCTATCTTATTTCTTCGTGCCTTTGTTCGTAACTCTTTACCATCCGACATCATGGAAGGTGGTTACATCTTTGAACCTGTCAACCCACCACAACAAAACCCACCACTAGAACCCCTTAGGCCCCGAACCTTAGGAGAGTACTCCCGACCTAGCCATCAAGGCTACCGAAACACCATTGAGCTCACCAGAGCCAATGTGACCCCCTTGCGATCCGACACCATCCGGTTGGTGCAAAGCGGATGTGCATTCCATGGACTTCGTTCCGAATATCCAAACCAACATCTTAAGGACTTTCTCAAAATCGTAGATTCCATAGACCTAGGTGTTGAAACTAGAGAGACTACCCATTTACGCCTATTCCAATTCTCTCTACGGGACCAAGCTAGTCAATGGCTTGAGTGTTTACCCGCGGGATCCATCACCACATGGGATGATCTCACCACTCGTTTCCTTGCTCAATTTTTCCCACCGGGGAGAACTACTAAACTTAGGAATGACATCTTGATGTTCCAACAACGTCAAAATGAATCTCTTTATGAAGCATGGACTCGTTTCAAGGACTTACTCCAAAAAGTCCCTCATCATGGCATAGATCTTTGGCTCCAAGTCCAAATTTTTTATGACCATATCGACATCTCCACGAGGCGAACCATTGACCAATCGGCCGGTGGTAAGCTACGTGATCTAAGTGCGGAACAATCATGGGAACTCATAGAAGATCTTGCTCTCTATGACAACGAAAGTTGGAACGATCCCCGTGACTTGAACAAGACGGTCAAGGCAATATCTTTGCCTTCGAACAACTCTAGCACTCCTGACCGTAGGATCATGGAACTTGAGGACCAAGTCAAGTTTCTCATGAAATCCTACGATGCTCCTAAGCCTTCAAGCCAAGTGAACAAAATCACTTCTTCATGCGAATTATGTAGTGGTCCCCATGACACTCGTGATTGTGTGGAACTCCCCGGAACAGCTTTTGCGGACTACGCATCCACGCGTACCGACGAAGCGGGAGATAAGTGGTACACTTTCAAGCCCGAGCCAAACACATACGGTGATTCATACAACCCCTCATGGAAAAATCACCCAAACCTTAGGTGGAAACAAAATCAACCCAATTCATCCAACCCACCTAATCGTTACCAACCAAACGGTCCACCATCCAACCGTACTTTCAACAACAATCCTTCTAACAACTATGGTAGTACCAACAATCTTGAAGGATTGATGTCAAAGTTCATGGCATCTCAAGAAGCCCGCATAGTTAGGTTTGAAACCGAATTCAACCAACAACAAACGGAGATGACCAACAAGATTGACAACTTGTTGAAAGCCCTCAACAACCAAGCATTAATCACACCTAGGAAGGACACTAGGGACACCAATAGTGGAAGCCAAATTAAGGACCCCTCATCATCCAAACATGTCCACTTTGTCAATGTTGTCACCATTAAGCCAATAGATAAGGAGATAGAGGAGAGTGACAAGAATGAAGTTAGAGTAGAAGCCGATAGTAAGGATGAGAGTAGGGAAGTTGAGGTTAATAAGGATGAGGAATTAGAGGAGGTGGAACCTATAGAAGAATACTTTGATAAGTTGCAAACCAAGGAAGAACGGGAATACCATAAGGATTTATTCGATAGTCCCGAGAAAACATATATCTTTGGCGACCCCCTTATCAAAATGGGAGACCCCTCTAACATTAACATCCCATGCAATATTGGGCACATGCATATATGGAAAGCTTACATCAACCTTAGATCACCCGTGAACATCATGACTAGGACTTATTACAATTGGGTGATGAAGAAGCAACTCAATTTTAGGATGATGCCCGGTAAGAATCTGATAAGTAATTTTGCAGGAAGAGTGAAGGGATTGCATGTGATTATAGGAAATCTTACTTATGAGATTGATTTCATGATAGTAGAAGACACTCGTCCGGTGATAGATGCTTGCCTAAGTCAAATAATATTCGGAAAACCATTTGTTGAGGCCACTAGGATGAGTTATGATCTGACTTTAGGGATAGTTAGATTTAAGGAAGAGAATGATGAGGTTGCTTATCAAATGCCCTACAAGATCGAACAATACTGCCTTCTCTCTAATTTCGAAAAAGAACACAAGCAAGCGGCTTATTATAGGAATGAGGAGGATAGACGTAGGGGAGTAGAGTATGTTAGAAATAGAATGCTTGGTTTCTACAAAGAGTGCTTGCAACTAGGTCCGGAATACAAAACTGGTTTAGAAGACGACCTAGAGAGTGGAACCAATGATGAGATCACGTAGTAACCCATGACTTTGAGTCTAGCTACAAGACTCGTAAATAAAGAAAAGCGCTTCTTGGGAGGCAACCCATGTTTTGTGTGATTTATTTGTTTGATTGTTATTTGCTTCCGTAAGCATGCTTTGTTTTTATTGTTGGTTGATCATGTTTCTAAACTAAAATGTGGAAATACTTTACTATGTTGTTTGGCCTAGTCTTAACTCCAACCTAAAAGTATTTTTGCAAAAGATAAGTGTAAGGGGAAACCCCAAATATGTTTTTAAGAAACAAACCGATCATGATTCTCCACAATATTAAATGAACATGTATATTCGTATTTGTTAGAGTCAAATGCTTGTATTGAGTCACAATGAAGTTTTGCAGGATTTTCCAGGAAGTAGGACCAAGTTTTTCTAGAAATTTTCCGGAAACTTAACATAAGAATTTCTGCAGGTCCATTCTGACGGCGTCAGGAGTTTACTCTTGACGGCGTCAGGAGTTAAAATCTGGAAATTTTACCGGTTTTGTTTTTCTAACGGAGTCTTATGGTTTTTGTGAATTATTAAGTTTTATAATCTCCAGGAAATCTGCAAACTTCATTCCACAAGCATTATATCTTACTTTGTTTTCTAGGATTTAGTAACTTATATAGGATGCCGCCGATTTTACGCGAGGTTGTCTTGTCTATTTTGTCAGGATTTACAGGTTATGTTCGACAAGGAGATGATTTATATTCTGGACGGGAAGCGTTGATCGTTCGTTTTCTTGGAAGAAGATTTAACCTGGCCTACCTATAATCCATACCGAGCGAATCAGGGGAGTATTTGATTTCATTCTCTTTACTTTTTCACTTTTACATTCTTTACTTGAACATTGGGGACAATGTTCATCTTAAGTGTAAGGGGAGGGTAAAAAGATGATACCTTACATATGCACTTTCGCTTGAGTTTGTTTTGTTTAATGGTAGATGTGTAATAAAACTATGAGAAATACTTGTTAGTGCAATTTTAGCGCCAAATTTAAATTTTTTTACAACATTTAGGAGTGAAACTTTAGCCATAGCAAGCGTCTCATGGATAGGAGATTGTATGACTAGCACATAACCGTATATTCAGAAAAATTTTCCACCCAAAAATGTGAGGTTCGCCTTTAGATTTGATAGGAAAAGCATTTACTATTAGTGCTTATGAGTGTACCGGTAGCATTTAGATTCTAGAACTTGCGTTAGTGATGCATCCCGAGACCGCTAGTGAGACTACATTCGTGTGGTAGGATTTACTACATGATAAGAGGCATTAGGATCACCCTTGTGTTAAACCCGTATTATAATTACTTGACCATTTTAGTCATATTACTTGGCTAGTTAAGTCAACTAATTTTTCCCACACCCTTAGCGTTGTACTCATTTTTAGTACACGATACCCCTAGTACACCCCTCCGAGCCTATCTTTTTGTTTCTAACTTTAAGCATCTTACTTAAAGGAAGAATTTGTTACACCCCACTTAAATGTACACCCAAATCGCCTTAGCCTTCCGTGTATGCGCTCATTTTTAGTGCATTATTGTTATTTGTTAAACCCTAAGTTAACTTTCTAATTGATTACATGGTTGCTAAGTCGAGTCATATCTTGTACATATTGTTTTGGGACGATTGGGACTCATGGGTAAGTACTTATTTTATGGAGTAATGGGGAAGAACATCATTTTATTACCCCCATATGTACGTTAATCTTAAAAGTGCTCCAAGTGTTTTGATTTTCTTAATTCGAGTCATTAGATTAGTTAATTGTAAAGTATGTAAAGATTCAAGTGTAAGGGGAATTCTCATCCCCTATGATGTATTATTTTGGATGGTAGGGTAAGAGTGTATGCAAAAAAAAAAAAAAAAAAAAAAAAAAAAAAAAAAAATCGAAAAAAAAAGAAAAAAAGAAAGAAAAAAAAAAATAGAAAAAGAAAAAGAGAAAAAAAACATACGGACTACCATCCCGTTTCATTCTATGTTCATTTTATATTTTTGTTATTTTTCATTTATTAGCTTAAGTCGAGTCTAGTCTTGGCTTAGCAACGCCATATTGTACATGTAATTAACCAAGATTGTTAACTCGCCACCAGTAAAACTTCCTTTATCCAACAAAACCGTGTAATTCATATCCCTATACCTAACGTTACAACCCTTTAAAAGACCTCTTTGATAGTTTATCCTAGGTGCTTACGCCATGTGGTGGAGGTTTGATCCTTTCCCAAGCTTATGGTAATCTATTTTGCTATGATAGGTAGTGAGAGATATCTTCCATTTCCATAATGTTATATTACTTTATTACACCCGAGAGATGTGAGTATCTAAACATTATTTGTGAGGTGCTTGTGTATGACCTCCGTGCTTGTCTATTGGTCTTTAGTGGAACGATTATTTGTTGTAATTACTTTTATATTAGTGTTAAATGACCCCTAACTTGTCTTTTGAGTAGAATAAAAGCACATTTGCTTGAGGACAAGCAAATCTCAAGTGTAAGGGTATATGATGAGGCGAAAAATGATCCGTTTTTAGGGGGTCATTTAAGCCCGAATCCGACTTTATTTGATCAAATATTGCCCTAAATCGTTCCTTTTGTGATTTTAGGTACTTGGAGAGTGAATTCTGGAAAAGAAGCCATTTTGGACGTTTTTGGAGCATAAAAGTGAAGAAAACGGCAAAGTATCAATTTTTCATGCTGGAAACACTAGGTGACGGCGTCAAGAGTTATACCTTGACGGTGTCAGACATCAAGAATAAAATACCGTAGTTGATGACGGCGTCAAAAGTCATCCTGACGGCGTCAAAGTCCCAAGAATAAAATACCGTGGTTGATGACGGCGTCACATAGGCCGTCATAAGTAGATCAAGGCCGTCCGAGGAAGTATTTGGCGGCGAGATGACGGCGTCACACCCTTGCTCTTGACGCCGTCACCTCGATTTTCCTATATATAGTTTTCTAGTTTTTTACTTTTAAAGGAAGAAGTTTTGGGGAAACCCTAAAGACGAATTTGGTGCAACTTTTACAGGTTTTTCAAGGGTTCCAAACCCTTGATACCTTGCATTGTAATTGAGATAAGTGTTCTTCTAATTCAATCAATATGTCTATGTGTTGGTTGTCTATATCTTGTTCTTGTCTCAATTCAATTATGCTATGCTAGATCTCCTTTGTGTTTGCTTAGATCTAATGAAACCTAGATATTGATTATGTGTTGATTACTTGTTTATTCTTGTTCTTGGATGAATGATTTTATATGTTAGGCTTAAGAAAACTGGCAGATCTCCAAATGGTAACATGCTTGAACGTCTTAAGAAACATGAACCGAGGCGTACTAGGTCTTTATTGGTTGTATTTAATGCATGAGCCACTTTTTACAATCCCTATAGTTGTGCTGGGTCATGGTGTAGGAGGAGATAAGAGCTCATAGAATTGAGGAGTTATGTATGCCACCCCATGAATGGTATTAAGGAATACGATCCGTCATCCATGCAATTATAACAAGTAATTAACGTGTAAAAGATATCTAGAGAGTAATGAAGTCTAAGTAAACACATTTTCTCCAATTACTGCTCACAACCTTAGTATAATTAGTTTATTTTCATTTTTATTATTTTATTTTGATTGCATCTTAGTTTTGGGTTAGTTGAATAGCAACTAATTCCGCCCACTCTTTCAAAACCCGAGATTTTACTTGCTTTCTAAAAAATATAAAAACACAAAAATAATCATCTCTCATCTTTAGAACTAGTAATTTAGGCTTTCTAATCCTAGCGACACTATTCCTAAGCTGAACGATCAATCCCCCGGTACTTGTCACTATACTATACTACAACGATCAGGTACACTGCCTGGTGGGGGTTGTAAGCTTCTCGAGATCCCTCGAGAGGTAAAGCCTGTTGCGATTCCCACGCATCAACAGACGTTCGGAATACGGACGAGTAAAACGTGTCAGAACTGTGTGTATAGAGAAGAAAAGTTACAGTGATGTAAATGAGAGAAAAAGGACTATTTATAGGCGGTAAAAAATGAGCGGGAAAAGAAAACGTCACCCGTAGGGCTAACGTGTCAAGCATCCACACCGTGTGTCTCACAAAATGCATACGTGTTCCAATCCAAACGACGCGGTAAAAAACGACGGCACACCTTAAACGACACATTAATTACTTTTGGCACTTTGCACGACCCTAACAAAGGACGAAGCTATCACTTACCCTCCGGAAAACTGCAAAAAATAAACTTAGTATCATACCATTGGCATAACCAATACTATGATACTGGGGGGGACATGTTGGCGTATGTACTCTCCAGATATACGCCATATAGAAACATACCCTCCGGATCTATATCAAGCAAAGCATACCCAAATGTATTCAAACAAGATAGACCAATATCCGAAGGGTTACGAATGTCCGTATGACCTCAGACATCCGGAGGTCATAAGTATTCGGATAAATCAATAAGTACATGGACCAAAGTACAAACAAGTACATCAAAGTATATGATAATGGAGCATAAACTAGCGAACATTTAGGGCTAAGTACAAACCAGCCTGGCGCTCCATGTGGAAAGTCTATAAATAGAGAGGAAATCTTCATTTAAGGTTAACTAATTTTCTCCCACTCTCTAGTTTTATTCATACTTTCTCTCTCTAAGAACATATATTTACTCTCACGCCGGAGTTTGGTCCTGGGATACATTCCCGGGGCGAGACTAACGGACGTATCTGTTTTGCAGATATCCGAAGCAAGACACTATAAACAAGGATTACCTTGGATCCGAAGGACCTATCCTAGTCCGAAGGATTCATCTCGATTGTCTAAAGTAGAAGCAAACTTTTACTTCAACAATAATTAAAAACGACACAACAAGCATCACATTTATATGTATTACAATTGTATGGTCGGATCATGCGTTCTCCCAAGTGATTTAGGTGAGCTTTTTCATAAGAGACCAAGCGACAACAAGCATAGGCTACTCCGCTATAAGTATTTGATAGGTGTACGTGCCCCTTTATTCATATGATATATTTATGTAACGAAAAGGACAAAGATGCCTCCTAAGTAGTTTTGGTTCACATGTTTCAATACGATTGGCCTAAAGCTAATGTACAAAATATGCGGCTTTTGCATAACAAAAAGAAGAAACAAAAAAGGACGCTTGTCCAGTTGTCTATTTAGTACTCGGTATATGACATATTTTTAGCATACTAAAAGAGACTATTGATATGTCTTAAAGTTCAGCAGCTTTTGAGACCGGTAGTGGGTTGTTTCGATGTCAGATGCATTCAGCATATAAGGATACCCACAGTGGTAACCTATATTGCATCATCTTTCCGGCTGGCACCTCAGCATTCTCTTTCCTCAACCCATATTCACTTCTCTCATCACAGTGACAACCCATATTGCATCATTTTTTTTTATATATAAAAAAACATTTTAAACATGCATGCATGTAAATTTTCTGCATGAAACACACGTGTACAGTGCATGCAAGAACAGATCAAAAGTTTGCTTCTAGATTCAAATATGTGAGCTCTTGTTTAACTGCACCAGATAAATCAAAATATCAATAAAACTTAACACTTTCATACACTCAGAATTCCAGCTTTCATTAAAAAAAACATTAGAACAGTTGATGAACTTTAGTCCATGACTTGCACTTAAAGACCCATTTTCGTCAAAATCCATTTTGACCCGCTATCATTTTTATCAATTCCCTGAGCTTGTTTTGCAGCCTCCAGTTGTAACCAATTCTTCATATAACACTTTCACCTTCTGTTCGTGTCATTTAATAATGCAAATCTTGGATGCTTTTTGTGTTTTCAAAATCGTTCGAAAATGCCAACGATATGGGCAAATTGGGTCCGGCGATCGATTTCAACATCTCACCTCACAGTGGTAATATCGATCGGTGTAATCGATCGATCGATGATGATCGATTTTTTACGGCCCATTGTGAGTAGCCTAACATGTATACCATTATGTCAAACATGTCGTGTTTATATAAAAATGACTCCAAACTTCCATAATATGTGCATGTCACATAAGCCTATGTATAAGTATACAATATGATAAGACTACATATTAATTTCTTCCAACAACGATACATTTAATTTCTAGTTGTTAATACTATAGAAAATGAGAGAGAATGAAATTTTAATCAATTCAACTAAATGATTCAATTCAACTAAATGATTCATACTTATACTAGTTACAAAGAGAGTAGAAAAGGCGGGAAAAGCAGTTATTCAAACTCTGCTCATTGACCCGCGTTGACTAAGTTATAAAGTGAATACAAAACAACTAATAAGCTATGTACAACTAATCTAATAAGCTATTTACATCTTATTACATTGTTTCACATTTCTAGTTGTTAATACTTTTTGGTTCTTACCTTTTTAAGTTCAATTTATATCCAAAATTCTCTAAATATCCATTTTTTTAATTGAATATCTCGCAAACAGTTAATCGTTACGTAAAACGAATCATACCATCGCGACGAGAATTAAATCATCTTTCTATAAAGGGGCACTTCTGTATACTTTCAACGAACTTTTATTTTGATTTTCTTTTCAGTTACGTCTGAAAAAATCATATGTGATTTGTATCACAAATCACATATGATTTATGAAATCACACATGTGATTTTTTCAGACGTAACTGAAAAAAAATCAAAAAAAAAAGTTCGTCGAAAGTATATCGAAGTGCCCGTCTACTGAAAGATTAAAAAAAAAAAAACTCGTCGCGACGGTGTTTCACTTTACGATTTACTGTTTGCAAGATATTTTATTTTAAAAAAAGTGATGGAAAGTGGGGTTTTTTTAATTTGGATAAAAAAAATAAGTTGCTAGCATAGTAGCATTGGTTCATTGTAACTTTAGATAATTTTAGTTTTACATTGATCTCAATTCTTTGTCCCAATAGTTTGGGCTATAAAATATTACTCGTAATAGTTATTTTTATCTTAATTAGTAAACAAAATTTTGAGAATAAGTTTAAACTGCGCAATGCAGTTAAAGAATTGAGTTACATGAGTAGTAAATTGACAAGACTTTCGAACTAGCTAGTAGCTAGCTTCAAACTTCAAGTATCAAAAGCATTAGGATGCGTACATGACTTGTTTACATTTATCAATACTTGAGGTAACAGAATATCGCTAACAAGGTAAGTGTGTGTTTTCTGAAGCATTCACGCCATTTCTCAAATAATATGCTAAGGGCACGTTTGGTAGAGAGAATTTCAGAGAATAGAAATGAAGCAGAGAATATATATATATATATATATATATATATATATATATATATATATATATATATATATATATATATATATATATATATATATATATATATCAGAGAATAGAAATCAGTAGAGAATTTTGTTAAATTCTAATGTTTGGTAACAACAGAGACTTGAACCGAGAAATGAAAAAAAAAAAAAATTATTGATTTAAAAAAAAATTATTTTTTTCTAAATAACAGTTCTAACAAAATGCATTAAAAAAATATTTTTTTTATAAATTATATTTAAAAAAAACTTATTTTTTTAAAAAATTTAATTTTTTTTAATTTATATTTTATAAAAATTATTTAAAATTTTTTATTTTTTCTAAATAACAATTCTAAAAAAAATATATTTAAAAAAAAATATTTTTTTAATTTATTTAAAAAAAAACATTTTTTTAAATTGTTTAAAAAAATTAATTTATTTTTTTTTAAATTTATTTTTTTAAAAATTTATTTTTTATAAAAATTATTAAAAAAAAATTATTTTTTCTAAATAACAATTCTAAAAAAAATATATTTTTTTAAATTATTTTTTATAAAAAGATTAAAAAAAAAAAAAAAAAAAAAAAAAAAAAAAAAAAAAACCCTCAATTCTCCAAATTCTCCACCAAAAGAATGGAAATAGAGGTTAACCAAATTACACTATCAATTCTCTCGATCTCTCCATCAATTTCCCTTGAATTCTCCGCTTTTTCATTTCTCTCTACCATCAAGAGAATTCAATCCAATTCCATTTCTCCTATTTCTTTTCTCTCTACCAAACACACCCTAAGTGTTGTTGTTGAAGTAAAACTTTGCTTCTACTTCTGACAAGCGGAATGAATCCTTCGGACTATGATTGGTCCTTCGGATTCAGAGTGTTCCTTGCTTATAGCGTACTGCTTCGGATATCTGCAAAACAGATACGTCCGTTAGTCTCGTCCCGGGAATGTATCCCAGGACCAACCTCCGGCGTTAGAGTAAGTATCTGTTCTTAGAGAGAGAAAGTATGAATAAAGTTAGAGAGTGGGAGAATTAGTTAACCTTTAAGTGAAGATTTCTTCTCTCTTTATAGACTTTCTATATCGAGTGCCAGGCTGGTTTGTACTTAGTCTCTTAATGTCTGCTAATTTATGCTCCATTATCATATACTTGGTGTACTTACTTGTACTTTGGTTTATGTACTTACTGGTTTATCCGAATGGTTATGATCTCCGGAGGGTTGGAGTCATGCGGATGTCCCCAACCCTTCGACTATTAGTCCGTTTTGCTTGAGCACGTTTGGGCATGCTTCGCTTGGTGTGAACCCGGAGGGTATGTGTTGCGTACGGCGTATATCCGAAGGGTACATATGCCAACATGTCCCCCCAGTATCATAGTATTGGTTATGCCAATGGTGTGATACTCGGTCTGTTTTTGTAGTTTTCCGGAGGGTGAGTTATAGCTTCGTCGTTGTTTAAACTCGTGCAAAGTGCCAAATGTAATTAATGTGTCGTTTAAGGAGCGCCGTCGTTTTTTACCGTGCCTTCTGGATTGGAACATGTGTACGTTTTTTGCGACACACGGTTTGGATAGCGACATGTTAGCCCTACGGGTGACGTGTCGTTTCGCGCCCAATTTTTACCGTCTATAAATAGTTCTTTTTTCCTCATTTACACCATTGTAATTTCTCCTCTCTACACACACAGATTTCTGACACATTTTATCTCGTCCGTATTCCGAACGATTGTTCTCATCGTATTTGAGGTACGTCTTAGTCCGTTTAGCTTTTTGTTCTTTGGCTATACCCTTCTCCTTTTTGGATTCTTCATGTCGGAATCTACCGCTTCGTTTGATTATGAAGACGTATCCATTCCGGTGGATGCACATGCTAAAAAGGATATACATTTAAGGCAGTATGCGATGGACGAGGTTGATGTGCATGCCGTAGTGGTAACTTTCGGAATACCGGAGGATTATTTCTTTGAGGGTGGCCTCACTATTCCTTTTTCTACCTTTCTTTTAGATGTTATTAAGTACTTTAAGGTCCATATTTCTCAGTTGGTTCCGCTGGGTATGCATCGTGCTACTCTTTTTGAAGTGTATTGCCGGAGTATGCACATTCCTCCCACCACTCCACTGTTTCGCGTCTTTTACAAACTTAGCAAACAGGGTTGTTGGTTTTCCTTTGAGAAGCGTGTTCATAGGGATAGGAAAGTTTGTTTTGGGGATTTTCCTTCCTGTCTGAAGGGTTGGAAATATCAATTTTTCTTGATTGACAGGCGAGCAATTCCATTTTCTATGCCGTGGAGGCATTCGGATTCGGATGTGTCGGATCCGTTTCCAAAGAGAGATGAGTATTATGATTCTCATGCCGATAGGCTGGCCGAGATGATTATGAGCCATGTCAAGTTCCGCAGGCGTTCTTATATGCTTTGGGCTTATCAGATCACTGGGAGTTTCCCGGTTACCGTCCGGCTTTGAGGGATGAGCAGGGGAGGGGTATAGCCTTTGTTATAAGTATGAATTTTTAAGTTGTGTATCTTGTTTCATGTTTAACGATGGGTTTTGTTTATCCGAAGGTGTAACTATGTCAAGCTATTTGAAGAAACCACCTCTACGCAGGAATATCACTGTGGTAAAAGGGGACAAACTTCCGGAAGGTCAGGCTCGTGAGATGCACGTTACTCAGCCTCTATCTTCCAACAGTGAGGTGCCGGAGAAGAGTGACGAGCTGAAGAAGGTTGAGGTTCCGGATGACAAGGTGTTGGCTGCCAGAGAGAAGAAGAAGGAACAGACTGTGAAGCTGAGTTCGAAGAAGCCTCCAACTAAGAGAGTTGGAGGGAATGTTTCTTCTCGTCTTCATAAGAGAAGAAAGCTTTCTGCTGATGATAATGTCATTGACCTGGATGCTACTGAGGGCGTCGCGGATCCAGAGCCCATTCGTTCGGTTCATCCAAAAGACTTTCCATCTGGTGAATCCGGAGGATCTGGTGCTGGTATGTTGTTGTGAACAATCTTTTGCTCGTATAAACTCTTTGATTTATTCACCAGTGTTTTTATCATTTGTTAAAGGTTTTTTTTTGTTTTCAGGGGGTTCGAAGGGTGCTTCTCATCGTCCGGGGAAAGAGACCCTTGTGGAAGAGGAGGATGCGGATGTTGATATAGAAGGGGATGATGAAGATGATGCCACCTTCGTACCTGCATGGTCGGTGAAGAGGGGCACTCGTATGAACAATGCCAATGTTTGTAGGGATATGATGATTAACTTGGCTACTCCTGGTGAAGAGAAGTATCTGGATGGTCAGGATGACAGCGATGCTATCCGAAGGTCGTGGTTATTGCTGGGCAAGAGTGCTACGGCTCAGGCGGATGTTATCTTCCGTTTCGAGTCTCTTATGCGTGAGCATCAAAAGTTGTCCGATATCCACAAGGTTTGTGACAAGACCTTCGATGATAATTGGAAGATGTTTGGGAAGGTGTCTGAGGAGTTAAAGAGGGTTAAGGATGAGCATGCAGAATGTGCCAAGGTGAATCCGGAGGGGGTACAGAAGTTGCGCTCAGAGAATGCCAGTTTGGAAGACAGGGTTTGTCGGCTTGAGACGGAGAAGGAAGAGTGGAGGAAAGTTTCTGGTGATCAGGTTGAGAGGATTAAGTTGCTGGAGGCTCAGTTTTCCGAGGCTAAGTTGAAGCTAAGTGAGGAGGAAAAGGCATACAAAGAGCTTTATCAGGAAAAACAAGATATTGCTATAGCCGCTGGAAATGCCGAAGTGGACAGTAACCGTATAGTCAACGAGTTCATTCCCGAGGCTATCCGCCGTTTTCTTGGTAGTCATGAGTTTCGGACGGCTTTAGCGGAGCCTTTCAATTTGTACTATCAGTCTGGGTTGATAGATGGGGCTGGTCTGTTTGACGAGCCGGAGAAGGCGGCCAAGTTATTGGAAGAGGTGGAGGGCCTGGACATGGAAGCCGATGCAAAATATCAATCGTTATATGATCAGGCACTTTCCCAGCACTATCCCTTCATCCGAAAGATCCGTCAAACTATCTACCACAGATTTGATGAGTTGGTGGCCTTGGTTCCTGATCCTGCTCCCACTCTGGAGGTTGAAGGAGCTAATACTTCAGGTGCGACTTCTGGGCCTGTGGTTGTGCCCCAAACAGAGAATCCCTCCGGTGACAACTCCTTGGACAAGAATACATCGGCCTTTGTTTGAAGTTGGTTTTTAAGGGTTCGCATACTTCCATTTTGACTATGGGTATAAGTATTGCGGATCCTTTGTGAAGCTTTTTATTTTTAACTCTTTTCGTTGGGTTACTGTACGTTGGGGTCCGGGTACCTCCATTTTGACTATGGATCTAGGTATTTCGGATTCCATGTGAAGCTTTTATTCATTCTCTTGGTTACGATTGATGTAATAGTGTAGGTATTAAGTGTTCCGTCCTATTGTGGAATAGATCTTTCGGAACAATCAATGTATTACCTTAGTGATATTATCAACACGTGTTTTATTGTTTCGTTATTTTGGAACAATCAATGTAACAGATTTTGATCTTTGAATATATATAACTTTCCTTTTATATACTTGTACCTTCCGCCGGATATAATTCAATTACCGTAGGGTGTTTGTTTTTCGTAAATTAGCATACACTTGTTATGCTTTTGGCTTTGTATGTTACTTTCTTGGGGTTTTTGTTGTTCGGGCAATTTGTACCCTTCGGCTTTTGGCCTTATACATTACCCACTTGGGGTTTTATTGTTTAGGCAACTTGTACCCTTCGGCTCTTGGCCTTATGTGTTACCCTACTTAGGGTTTTTGTTGTTCGGGCAACTTGTACCCTTCGGCTTTTGCCCTTATACATTACCCACTTGGGGTTTTATTGTTTAGGAAACTTGTACCCTTCGGCTCTTGGCCTTATGTGTTACCCTACTTGGGGTTTTTATTGTTCGGGCAACTTGTACCCTTCGGCTCTTCGCCTTATACATTACCCACTTGGGGTTTTATTGTTGTTCAGGTAACTTGTACCCTTCGGCTCTTGGCCTTATACATTACCCACTTGGGGTTTTATTGTTGTTCGGGTAACTTGTACCTTTCGGCTCTTGGCCTTACTTATTACCCACTTGGGGTTTTGTCGTTCGGGCAACTTGTGCCTTTCGGCTCTTGGCCTTACTTATTACCCACTTGGAGTTTTGTCGTTTAGGCAATTTGTGCCTTTCGGCTCTTGGCCTTATTACCTATTTGGGGTTTTGTCGTTTAGGCAACTTGTGCCTTTCGGCTCTTGGCCTTATTACCCACTTGGGGTTTTGTCGTTTAGGCAACTTGTGCCTTTCGGCTCTTGGCCTTACGTATTACCCACTTGGGGTTTTTATCGCTCGGGCAACTAGGTAAAGAATAATTTCTTCTTCTAGGCATAACTGTATGAAACGTTTTATTAGGGATAAGATAATGGCCTACAAGCCTTACAATAAGTTTTCCGGATGTCTCCGATTACATAAAACATTTTTTCAAATTAATAGCATGCCAGGTTCGAGGTACTTCTATGTCATCCATGGTTTGGAGATTGTACGTGCCATGTTGGTAAGCTTCCGTTATCCGATAGGGGCCTTCCCAGTTCGGTCCTAACTTTCCTTGATCTTCCACCCTGCTGGCTTCATTCTTCCGATACACGAAGTCTCCTACTTTGAAGGCTTCGGGTCTAACCCTTCGGTTGTAATACTGCTCCACCTTCTTTTTGTATTTGGCCTCTCTTATTGCTGCCATTTCTCCTCGTTCTTCCAACAAGTTTAGGTTTAAATTGATTTCATCGTCGTTATCTTCGGCGTTTGCCATCATGGTCCGAAAGGTAGGCATACCAATTTCCGTTGGGATCACCGCTTAGCTTCCGTAGGTCAGACTGAAGGGAGTTTCTCCATTGCTAGTTTTCAAGGTGGTACGGAATGCCCATAATACATTCGGTAATTCATCAACCCATCCGGCTCTTTCTCTCCCAAGCCGCGATTTGAATCCCTTCATTAAGCTTTTACTGGCCCTTTCCACCAATCCGTTGGCTTGGGGGTGAGCTACGACCGTATTGATTTGTGTGATATTCAATCTCTTGCACCAACTTTTGAATGGATCTCCTACGAAGTTACTCCCGTTGTCCGTGACGATTATCTTAGGTAGTCCGAATCTACAAACGATGTTGTCCCATACAAACTTTTTGACTTCCTTGCCGGTTGTTTTAGCTAGCGGTTTCGCTTCCATCCATTTTGTAAAATAGTCTATTGCCACGATTACATATTTAACTTTTCTTGGAGCTTCGGGTAAAGGTCCTAACACGTCAATTGCCCACTGGAAGAAAGGCCACGGTGCCATGACGGAGGTCAACACAGTTTTAGGCAATTTGGGGATCCGAGCGTGTATTTGGCATGGATCACATTTCTGGATAACCTCTCTGGCGTCTCGGTGCATGGTTGGCCAATAATAACCTTGTCTCATAAGTTTAGCTACAACGGATCGTGGTCCGGAATGCATTCCGCAAGCTCCTTCATGTACCTCTCGGATTACATAATTGGCTTGGAGAGGTCCGACGCACCGCAACATTGGTCCAAGGTATGACTTTTTAAACAACACATCGTCAACGAGGGTATAATGGCTTATTTTCATTCGAAGGGTTCGGGCTTCATTCTGGTCCTCCGGCCATATTCCTTCCTTCAGACACCGGAGTATGGGTGACATCCAGTTTCTTCTTCTTCTACTACTATTGCGTTAACCGTCTCTTCTTCGGTGGACGGTTTTTCCAATACTTCTACCAGGATTTCCTTTGTCAAGTGGTCGAATGCTACGGATGCCAGTTTGCTCAGTATGTCTGCTTTTTGGTTCTAGGCTCTTGGGATATTCTTTATCTTGAAGTGTTCGAAGCAAGCAATATATTCCTTGGCTTTGGCGAGGTATCTTGTCATACTTTCCGTATATGCAGTAAACTCTCCGTTGATCTGACTTGCGACTAGGTTTGAGTCCACTCGTACGTCGAGTGCCTTTATGTGCATCTTTCCTGCGATTCTTAATCCGGCTAGGAGTGCTTCGTATTCCGCTCCATTGTTGGTGGCTTCAAAGTTCAGTCTGAGAGCGTTGTATTCTTCTTTTTCCGGACTAATCAATACCAGCCCTGCTCCGGCACCTTTTCTGCTAGACGCTCCATCGGTATATAAAATCCATTCTTCTGTTTGGGTGATATTGCATATCTCCTTGCCTCTTCTTCTTGGATCTGGGTATGTTGTTCCGATGGGTATCTCATTGATGAAGTCAACCAGTACTTCTCCTTTGATAGCATTTTTTGGCACATAAGCAATGTTGTAAGCTCCGAGCTCGACGGCGTATTGGGCTAAGCGTCCGGAAGCTTCTGCTTTGCTCAGTACTTGCTTGATAGGCTGGTCCGTTATGACCTTAATGGGATGAGCTTCAAAATACCTTCTTAGTCTTCTGGATAGGTGACGGAGAGCCAGAGCTAATTTTTCAACCGGAGCGTAATTCTTTTCGGCTTCATGCAGTGTTCGGCTTACATAGTGCACCGGAATCTGTCGTCCATCCCTTTCCACTAGCGTTACTCCACTTATTGCTTCTGTCGCGGCTGATAAGTATAGGTACATGTCTTCTTTTGGTTTTGGTGTAGTTAGGCACGGGGGCTCCAGAATCATTTTCTTCATTTCTTGAAAAGCTCTTTCGGCTACTTCTGTCCATTTATATTTATCTTTGTTGTCTTTAGTGATGTTTTTAACGTTTCAAAGAAAGGTAGAGATCTTTCGGCAGACTTCGATAAAAAACGGTTTAGCGCAGCGAGTTTGCAACTTAGACTTTGCATTTCCTTCAGCGATTTTGGTGATTGCATGTCAGTGATTGCTCTGGTCTTATTAGGGTTTGCTCTGATTCCTTCGGAAGTAACCATATAACCGAGAAACTTTCCTTCTTCCACTCCGAAGGAGCATTTTTTAGGATTCAATTTCATATTGATCCTTCGGAGATTGTCGAACGTTTCTGCTATGTCGGCTAACAATTCCTTTTCTGTATGGCTTTTGATTACCATGTCATCTACATATGCTTCCAAGTTCCGACCGATTTGCGTCCGAAAGGCGGTGTCTACTAACTTCTGATACGTTGCTCCGGCATTTTTTAGGCCGAATGACATCTTAACATAGCAATACATTCCATGATTAGTGTAGAAGGCCTTTTTCTCTTCATCTTCTTTTGCCATCTGCACTTGATGGTATCCTTTGTAGGCATCAAGGAAACACTTGTACCGGAATCCCATTACTGATTCAATATTCCAATCTATTTCTGGCAACGGATAATAGTCCTTGAGACATGATGAGTTGAGATTTTTGAAGTCGATACACATTCTCCAACTATCGTCCGGCTTTTTTACCAGCACGGGATTGGAGATCCATGTTGGGTATCGGACTGGTCTTATTATTCCGGCTTTTAACCATTCTTCCACATCCCTGTTTATAGTTTGGTTCTTTTCTTCCGAAAAGAATCTTTTCTTCTGTGCTACAGGTTTGTCATGTACATTTACGTTGAGTTTGTGTTCGGCCATCCATCGAGGCACACCGGTCATGTCCGATGGTTCCCAAGCGAAGATGTCCTGACTGTTCTTAAGTAAGGTTATCAACTGTCTTCGTCCTCTTATTGTCACCAGTTGCTCCGGATATTCCGGATGAACCAATACTTCTTCAGTTCCTGTAACTTCTTCAATGGTGATTGCCCAGGGAGTCTCTATCTTGGTTTCCCTTTCCATTAAGATTTTTTCTTCAAGTTTCCTACATTTTGAGATGATGACTGATCGGGTGACCAAAGTGGCGACGCCCCTTGGTGTTGGGAATTTCATCATGGAGTGTATTGTCGAGGGGTTAGCCCTTAGCTTTTTGATCCCGTATCGACCGAGTATTATGTTGTATGGGGAGGGGGATCTGACCACTGCAAATTTCATGATCGTTCGGCGGTATAGTCCTTCACTTTCGAAGCATACTTCTAATTCGATTTTTCCCAACGGATTTATAGCCTCACCTGCGAATCTCACCAACGATGTGTTTGTTTTTGTTAGACGAGACCGGATGGAAGAATCAAGATTTAAGAAGCAATGTTCGTACATCACTTCTACCGAAGCACCTTGATCGACATATACTCTTCGTACAGTGTATCCCTCGATTTCTGCTTCCACTATAAGTGGTTCATCGGAAGTGTCTCCCGGTAGGATTGGGGGGAAACTTATAGGGGGCATTCATCCATTCTTCCTCCTGGTCCATGACTTTACGTTTCTACTTCTTCTCCTGATATCGGACCATATTGATGATTCGTCCTTGATTGTTTTGATTGTTGTTTCTTGGAGGTGCTCTGTCTCTTTGTCGTACATCTCTAATCAGATGATCTAGCTTGCCTGTTTCCATAGATTTCTTGAGTTGTTCCTTCAGATTATGACAATCGTTTGTGAGGTGACCTTTTTCCCCATGATAGTCGCAATACTTATCCATATTTTCTCTGGAAGGTCTGCCTCTCAACGGGGATGATGCCGGAAGTCTGAGTTGATGCTCGGTTTCCAGGATTTCTTTAGGAGCTTTTGTGAGCACGTTTAAGTCTATCGGCCTAGTGTCCCTCCGGTTTCCATCATTACGGCGGTAGTCCATTCTGTAGTCTGTCCGGTTGGTATTTTCCTTTCTGATAGGTCCGTAAGGTACAAAGTGATCATTTCGCCGGGGCCTGAATTCTTGATGGATATCTTTTTATGATTTCCTCTGAAGGAGGGTCGTTGTGTGTTATAATCGTTTCGGCTATACGAATTAGAATGATAATCTCTTCGGTAATTATCCATCCTTTCTCCCTTTGGTACTTCAGTTAATCGATATGCTCTTTCGGAACGGATGAAATCATCAACTCTTATCATCATTTCGGTCACTGTCTGGGGAATTTTCTCAGAGAATCTCTTCGCTAACTCCGGACACTTGCAACCGTCCATGAAAGAGGATATCTGCATCACCTCTGGTACGCCCGAAATGCGGCTAGCTTCATCCGTCCATCGTTCCTTGAACTCTGAGAGGGCTTCATTAGCTTTTCGGATGATCTTGGTAATTTCCATCGGATCCCTAATGCATTTTCTTCGAAGGGAAAATCGTTGTATGAATTGCTCACTTAACGCGTCCCAACTGTCAATACTACCTCGCGGGAGACGATCAAACCATCCCCTAGCGGCATCATCCAGGGTTTGCTGGAACATCATGCACCATATCGGCATAGGCCACGCACCTTGATTGGTCACTCCTTCAAATCTGGTAATATGGTCGTCCGGATCTGTAGATCTATTGTACAATTTTAAATGGGAGGGCATCAGATATTTTTCACTTTTGGGTCCGGAAAAGTCAATGATTCTTAGGGTGAAAGGACTCTTAGACGCTGCCTTGAAAGGTTTAGAAAGATCGTCCGTTGTTTCCTCTTCGGTCTTTTGAGCTTCGGCATCTTGAGACTCTCCGTCTTCTAATCCGAGCAGGATAGGTTTAATTGGTGTTTCTCCTGTGGTATTGTATTGTTGGATAAGAGCTTTTAAGGTGGCGATATGATTCTGGATTTGTTCCATGCTGCCATTGGGAGTATTGTTATCTGGGTTTCTTCCACTTCCTTCGGGTGTAGTTGGAGTAGGACCTGTCATCTCTTAGCTTGGGTAGAGTGAATGACGTGTCCCACGGATGACGCCAACTTGTTGAAGTAAAACTTTGCTTCTACTTCAGACAAGCGGAATGAATCCCAGGACCAACCTCCGGCGTGAGAGTAAATATATGTTCTTAGAGAGAGAAAGTATGAATAAAGTTAGAGAGTGGGAGAATTAGTTAACCTTTAAGTGAAGATTTCTTCTCTATTTATAGACTTTCTATATGGAGTGCCAGGCTGGTTTGTACTTAGTCCCTTAATGTCTGCTAATTTATGCTCCATTATCATATACTTGGTGTACTTACTTGTACTTTGGTTTATGTACTTACTGGTTTATCCGAATGGTTATGATCTCCGGAGGGTTGGAGTCATGCGGATGTCCCCAACCCTTCGGCTATTAGTCCGTTTTGCTTGAGCACGTTTGGGCATGCTTCGCTTGGTGTGGACCCGGAGGGTATGTGTTGCGTACGGCGTATATCCGAAGGGTACACACGCCAACAGTTGTCATCCTCTGTTTGGAGCACGTTAACATCAACAATTAAAAACGACACGACAAGCATCACATTTATATGTATTACAATTGTATGGTCCGATCGTGCATTGTCCCAAGTGATTTAGGTGAGCTCTTTCATAAGAGACCGAGTGACAACAAGCATAGGCTACTCCGCTATAAGTATTTGATAGGTGTACGTGCCCCTTTATTCATATGGTATCTTTATGTAACGAAAAGGACAAAGATGCCTCCTAAGTAGTTTCGGTTTAAATGTTTCATTACGATTGGCCTAAAGCTAACGTACAAAATATGTGGCTTTTGCATAACAAAAAGAAGAAACAAAAGAGGATGCTTGTACAAAATATGTGGTTTACATAGGAGAAACCAAGGGGGCAAAGGTACCATAAGAGTTAGGAAATGTATATTCGGTATTACCAACTTTTTTTCTTGTTACCTTTTTGTCTCAGTAGTCCACTACGCGTATATATTTGATTGACCATGGCCTTTGATTGTCACGTCATAGAAACAAATATATCCTTACAAGATCGACCTAGTTTACACGTTCATCACTTTCAACTTCAACTATTGTGTTTTTTTCTCAAGATACAATCCAACGTCTCGTTTATAAGAAAGGTATTCATCGATCTAACTAAGTCACCACTTTTTTGGAAACAAAATAATGGTTCAAAAAATATATAATATGACTATAAGAGTTAAATATTTATGTTCATGTTACCCATGAGCGGAGTCTTTTACATAATTGTACGTGGTTTGACCGATGTATTCAGCCAAACTATTTTGGTCAACCCCAAATGTGCACCTAGTATGATTTGGCGGTGGTTTATATGACTATGCTAAGATATTTGATATTTTTACTGGAAATTTTGTTCGTATGATTGAAAGAAATTGACGGGGTTATTAGGAATTTCCACAATTCCCAATATATTTCAGTACTATTTGTGAGTGGCAAATTTTACTAATTAGTAATATCTTGCATTTGTGCATGGAAATCGAAATAATATGTGGATCTCAAAGATAAGAAGTGGTGTTTGAGGGGAGTTAATCTTTATATCTTTAGACAAGTATGATGATTTGCAAGAAGTGTAGTAGCTTAAGTTAAATCTTGCATTCTCAAGATTATTCATTTTCGCAAGTACTACTCTCATGTCTCCCCTAATAAGTGTCTACTTTTAAAATGCACATAATTTTAGAAAATCCAATTAACTACATCAAAACCAATTAAATATCATCTCTACCCAATTTATTCTATTTTCATTGGTTAAAAGATTAAGGGACATCCCAAAATAACAATATGGACACTTAATATGGGATGGGGAAGTATTAATTTTGAGAGTTGTGTGAATCAAAGGTATGTGATCGATCATTAATGTGCTTCATTTTAGTATACGACAACAGTGGTCAATGTACATAATGCAACATAAGCCTTTTGCATTCTCCCGTTCCACACTTTTTTCAAACAAAAACATCATGTTCACATTGTTAGCTACTTACTAGTGTTATAACCATTGTTTGTAACAAATGCTAATTGTGACTAGTTATTGACTTGGTATATTAAAAAAAAAAAAAAAAAAAAAAAAACACATTAATGAACAAGTAATGACTTTTTAACTATCGTATTTGATACTTAGCTGTTCATTGTAGATTAAAAAAAAAAAGAAAAAAAAAACATTATTCTTAACAAAATATCAATAAACAAATAGCTTGAAACAACTAAAACAAAATATTTGCAAGAAGCCTTTATAAAACTGTGAATCTTATCGTTCCTTTTCATTGAGCAATTAAGTGGTTTTTGTTTTTGCACCTCATGGCACTAAATTTCTACACAAACACATCCATCTTGTTTACACTGTCTTTTTCACATATACACTTGTTAACTTGTCTATCTCTTTCAAACAACAGCTTGAAGACGCTTTGAACCCTACTTACATTAATGGCGTCAACTTCAACTTCATCCATTCAAAAGAGCTTCAAGTATGACGTCTTTTTAAGTTTTAGAGATGAAGATACTCGTAAGAATTTCGTTGATCATCTATATCATGCTCTTCAGCAAAAAGGCGTTGAAACTTACAAGGATGATAAGAAAATCACAAAAGGGAAAACTATCAATGATGAGCTTATCCAAGCCATTGAAGACTCAAAATTTTATATTATTGTTTTCTCCAAGAACTATGCTTCTTCATCTTGGTGCTTAGATGAACTTGTCCAGATTATGGAATGCCAGAAGATGAGTGAGCATACTGCTTATCTCGTGTTCCTCGATGTTGAGCCCTCAGAAGTCCGCAAGCAAAATGGGGTTGTTGAAGTTGCCTTTGCTAAACACGTAAATGATAAATCTGCTGGGAAATGGAGAGAAGCTCTGACAAAAGGCGCTGATCTCGCTGGATGGGACTTGAAGAATATTTGTGATGGGTAATTTGTTCCATCATATGTAATATTTTCCTGATCTATTATTGGGTGAATTGTTTTACATTACATCTAAACAAGTCAAATGGATCAAAAGTCATGAAGGTGAATTTTTAGCAAAAAATGATTTTTAGTTATATTAATTATCTATAACTAACTTTTTATAAAAATCACCCTTTACCCAACTGACCCTGTCTATATGCTATTCTTTCACTATCTATGCTGAAGGCGTTCAACTCTTATTATATTGTCAACTTTTAACTCATACTTCTTTTTTGAGGGATCGAAAATGCTTTATGATTATGTTAGTACGTCATTACCTCATTTACGTACAGTTTTATGTGTTATAGATCTGAAAATTAATTGTGTATCGGGTTCTTTCACATACAGGCGCGAAGCTAAACTCGTTCAAAAGATTGTTGAAGAGATATCATTAGAGTTATGTTGTATCAATTGGGGTGTTGATGAAAACTTAATAGGCATAAAGACCCGGATAAACGGTGTTGTTTCATCCTTAGAATTAGGTGTTGATGATGTTCGCATGATAGGGATCAAGGGGATGAGAGGTGCGGGCAAGACAACTTTGGCCAGAGCTATTTATGAACATATATCCCATCACTTTGAAGGTTATAGCTTTGTGGAAAATGTCAGGGAAAAATCAACACCGTCTATGTCTGGTTTGAATTTATTACAAAAACAAGTACTTTCAGATGTTTTATCGGATCAAGGCATCAGCGTAAGTGGTGTTCTTGAGTGGAAAAGCATGCTGAAAAAGAAGATGTGTGGAAGAAAGGTTCTTATTGTTCTAGATGATGTTGATAAGATAGAACAACTTATGGCGTTAGCCGGTGACCGTAGTTGGTTTAAGCCGGGAAGTAGAATTATTATAACAACTAGGGATGCACAGGTGCTAATAGCACACAAAGTGAACTTGATTCGTGATGTACATTTGTTAGATGATAAGGAAGCAATGTGTCTCTTTAGTAGGCATGCATTTGGGAGAGAGATTCCAGTTGAAGGGTACAAAGAGCTATCGGGACAAGTTGTACGTTACGCTGCTGGTCTTCCCCTAACGATTAAAGTTTTAGGTTCGTTTCTATGTGGCAAAGATGATCTTGACTGGAAAGATGCGTTAGAAAGACTAGAAACAATTCCATTGAATGAAACTATGAAAGTTTTGGAGTTAAGCTATATCGATCTAGAGGAGGATTACCAGGAAATATTCCTAGATGTTGCATGCTTACTCAAAGGTCGGGTGAAAGACTATGCAATCATAGCGCTTGAAAGCTGTGGATTTCGTGCTCGGATTGGTTTAAGGGTTCTTGAGCTGAAATCTCTTATAACTATTTCTGAAGATGGGGTGTTGGATATGCACGACCATATAGAAGAAATGGGCAAGAATATTGTCCGTCAACTGAACCCCAATAAACCTGAAAGGCATAGCCGGTTATGGATTAAGGAGGAAGTTGTAGATATATTGGCTAATAACAAGGTAAGTATCAAGTTATTTGGGTTTTGATGTCTTGTCAAAAAAAAGTTAATGGGGTTTTAGTAAACTAAAAAGTCAATATACTTTTCTAAAAGTTCAATTAATCATGGTAATAAACAAAATTTTGATAACAAGCCGATTAACACCTAGTCAAATACAGTGTAGTGCTAAACATTAATGGGCCTTTGAGTTTATGTAATCTTCCATGTACATAAATTTACGTTATAAGCTTGTTTTGTTAAAACACATTAAAAATTATTATCATCATCAACAATGATACATAAATGTAAAGCATTGAATGAATGTGATTAAAAATGACAATAATGGTTTCGACTAATAACGTATAATAGTGGAGGATTATATAGGAAGATAAAAGCAAGAAAGAATTCGGAATTAAGAAAAAACATTGGTTGTGGATACGGCTGAGCAAACAGACCGTTCTGACCGGACCGACCTCGGTCTCGTTCTCGAGTTTTTCCTTATTTCGGTCTTGGTCTGGTCTGGTCCGGTCCGGTCTCGAGTTTTTCCTTATTTTGCCTTCTTGGACCGGACCGACCGAATGACTGGACCGAGACCGACCAGGACCGAACACATTCGGTCTCGGTCTCGGTCTTGGTTTTTGGGCAATTTCGATCTCGGTCTTCGTCGGTCCGGTCCAGTCTTCGACCGATGATCAGCCCTAGTTGGAGAGTGTGGGGGTGGTAAATTGGTAAATAATCCTTCCTAGAATGACTCTCTATTGTCTTTGTTTGGTCTCATTTTGAGAGAGTCTTTTACCACAATAAACACAAAAATTACTATATATATAATATACCGTCAATTCGCTGCCTATTTGCTTGCGTCAAATTTACGTCACCTAGGCCCAAATTTTAGCGATAGCCTGGCCCAAACATTGGGTTTCTTATCCAAGCCCAAAGACGTCAAATTTACTCCGGGTTTTGCTTTTCGCAGTTAAACTTTTATGCATATTCATTTATGTGTTTAGATAAAAACTAGAAACATAGTTGTTGTACCATGCGTCTTGACGGGTATATCATAATAGAAGTTTAGCTATTATTTAGTAGTTTCTGGATTCAAAATGTTATGAAGCATGCTTGAGTTTGTAATAGTAGAAGCTAAAATATGCTTAAAGCCATAAAACCATGTCATCCTTTCCGAAAGCACACGTTGTATCTTTAACCCGCTGCCAAAAACAAATACCCGTTCAGACACAAAATCGTCGCCCTGCCGCAACGCGGCGGACCGCAGCCATCCTCGTTCTAATAAATTCTAGAGATAGAGAAAGGTTTTACCAACTTTGCTTTGTTGTGTTTACAATAATAAAGTTTTTAAATTTAATAAAATTATTCTCTTTCATTCTTTTTCATTCTTTCTGTATTTCGAACTAGGGGTTTCAGTCGGGTCGGCTTGGCCGGGTTCGGGTTAATTCAGGTCGGGTCGAAGTCGGGTCAAGGCTAAAAATAATATACCCGAACCCGACCCTATTAAAACTCGGGTTAGTCGGATTCGGGTCAACCCGAATACGAGTAAAATAGTCATAAATTTGCATATTTGTTCTAATTTATATGGATAATCTATAAAATAATATATTAAAAAATTAAAAAAATCCTTACTCGGGTCAAACGGGTCAACCCGAACCCGAGTTAACCAAACAATTTCAACCCAATACCCGACCCTATTTAGTATTCGGGTTACTCGGGTTGACCCGAATAACCCGACCCGAATACGCTTAGTCGGGTTCGGGTCAGGTATTTTGACACCCCTATTTCAAACAACAAAAACATCATCATCTTTGATCCTAATACGAAATAATAATAAAGCTTCTATATTTATTAATTAGCATTGAATCACCATCACCTATAAATCCCCAAATTTAACGAATACCCTAACCTAAACATTTAATAGAAAAAACATAAAGACCCAAATTTTTAAAAAAAAATAGAAACCCTAACCTAAACATTTTATTTCAATTTGAGAAATTAACACATTTTCTTTTGTAATGAAACAAATCTCATGGTCACTACTATTTGAATTATAGGCTACCCAAGCAACAAAATGTATAAGACTGATTGCAAGGGGATTGGATTTTGAAATTTTACTGAATGGTCTCGCTAACATGAAGGAACTTAGATTTCTTTATGTGGTTTCCCCATTCGTAAGGAACTTTGATGAAGATAGTCTACACCTTCCAAATGCCTTACGATTTCTGAGATGGAATATTTATCCTTTTCCAAGTTTGCCGAAAACATTTCAAGCAAAAAATCTTGTTGGACTTGAAACCGAGTTCAGCAATATGGTTCAACTTTGGAAAGATGGAGAAGAAAAGGTAATGTAATGGTTGATTCATTAATTGGTAGTTTTATCCAAGGTTGTTAAGATTGCGATCCCACCTGAGATCGTTTTTGTCTTTGCAACATCGATATCGTATCAGATCGAGATCCTGCGATCTTAACAATTTGTCATATTTTGTAAACAAATGATAAACCAGTCAAACTGTTTTACATTTCAACTCAACGCCAAAGATAAAATTCATATAATATCCTCTTGAAAATGATGTTAATGAGCTGTAGACATCCAATATGAAATGTCGTGCACCGCATAAGAAAGATTGCTTACATTTAATTTAAATTAACTATTAAATGTCAAGTGTAAGCTCTAACTAATAAAAAGGTATACATAAAAATCAAGAACCAAAAATAATTACAAAATTACATGTTGCTGTTAAAATACAAGATCTTCAATCAAGTGATGAGATGAAAAGAAGACTTCAATAGCTATCTCTTAGAATTTGATTCGGGGTAAATGAGACATTACCACTTATTGACTTATTGCTATTTGTCTATTTTCTTTGGGTTTAAGCAAAAAAATGGGCTAAAAGCCTAAAATATTCGAAAAAAATTGATTTTGGCCAACGTAAAATCGGGTCGACACGCGATCTTGCGATCTTACGTTCGATCCTACGATCTTACCTCAGATGCGATTCTATGATGATCCTACACGGTTTTACCTAGTGAGCACGTAAACTCGTACGATCCTACGAGTTTACACGCGATCTTGACATCCTTGGTTTTATCTTTCCCTCTTTTGTTCTCATTACAACAATTAATATTTATCTTTTTATTTTTTGTTGCTTATGACAGCCTTTTTTAAAGCTCAGGTTCCTAAAGTTCACCTATTCATTTTATTTGAGGACCCTTGACCTTAGTGTGGCTCCGAATCTTGAGACACTAATTCCTGAATTTTGTGATAATTTGGTAGAAGTTCATTTCCAGGTTACTCCAAATCTAAAGAAGTTATGTATCTATGGTTGTAAAAGATTGGAAAAATTACACATGCCTGCTGAAAGTCCAAAGCTCGTAACTCTCAACTTCCGTAATTTATGGAAGTTGAGGACCCTTCACCTCGGGGTTACTCCAAATCTTGAGACGCTAAGAGTCAGGGATTGTACTGATTTGGTCGAACTTCAGATTCCTGCTGAATGTCCAAAGCTCGTTAATCTCGACCTCAGTAATTGTATTCAAGTTGCGGAATTGCCTGAGGATATTGGACGGTTAGAATGTTTAAAAGAGTTGGATATCACTGGAACAGGCATAAGTCGGCTTCCAGATAGTATATTTAGGGTGAAAGGTCTGCGGATTGTTGGGTCTAGATGGCTTCTTGAGTCATGTAGTTTTACATCCGAGATAAAAACCTCTGATGATGAAACATTCTGCTACATATAAAGCCGTGAATAGCACAGGCATAAAAAGCAGAAGTCCCGTGTACCGTGGTCGACTAATGATTTTGAACAGCTCCAAAGGCCCAAAGAAGTCACTGCATTAATAACTTTTTTAACAGGTACTTTCTCCCTTCTATACATATTGTCTTATGTTTGATGAAGATTGCTTTCGGTGTCGGATGTAAATGATGTTCCTTGCCTAATTTTTAAAAGGTTGTCAATATGTGGTTCAGTAAGCAAGAGGATTTCTGCAGGTGGTGCACCAGTTGTTCTTGTTGTTATAGATTCTGGTCGTATTGATGTTACTTTTGCTAAGAAGAATAGAAGATTCAACTATTTCATGGGTCTGATCATCTGAGTGTGCTGATCAAGCTGGAGGTAATTTTTTCTTTAAGTCAAAGAAACTTTTTTTTTTTTTTTTTTTTTTTTTTTTTTTTTTTTTTTTTTTTCTCTTTTGAACTGCAATATAATTTTTAATTGACATACTTAACTTGAAGTTTAATCTCCGCCCTCGATGGTTTGGTTTCAGCGAGGCGTTTAAAATCAATGTACAAGGAGATACGCCAAGGAACCAAGTCTCTAATACTAGTTATATACTCTTGAATCAGGTATAGTTATTAACTTTGAGTTCTTCATTAAGTCAATGTATGTTCATGGTTAAAACAATGAAACATTTAGATGATCATGTTATAAATAAATTCAAGAAAAGTTTACATTTGCAAAAATATAGTCTATAATGGGTTGAAATCAGTGAAAGATTGATTTTGAGTCAACTATTGACTTTTCAATGGATTTCATTCTCTTTGGAAGCACATATGATATATTATTTATTAAAGTGTTTACTGGTTCTAAAAAAAGCTATTAAACATGTTTCAGGAATACGAAGCTACTTCACTGAGAGTGATCTGCGAAATCCATTTTCTGACAGAATCTGAAGCCGGCAACAAGGGATGCACTTATCAGATAAAACAAGGGTTTTAGCCGTACAATAGCAACGAACTTTCATTTTTGTTCCATTTTGGTACGTGAACTTTTTTTTGTTCCATTTAATGTTACGTACTTTTGTGTTTTGGGCTACCTTGGTACGTAAAAGTATAGGCTACCGGTTAATAACATAATTTTACCGGCTATATATCTACGTGGCTTATTCTTTGACTATAAGTCAACTTTATATCATTTTCCCCCTTTCTCACGTACCAAAAACCTTTTCCCCCTTTTTCACCTACAAACCCTAACCGTAGATTTCATATGATCAATTCAACAATTAATCACAATTGAACAAACACAATGCAATTAACAATCAATTTCCATCATGATGGGACGTTCGTACCATCACCTCTGCAGTATCAAGAAGGAGACGTAACTACAATAAAAGATATAGAGTTTGAAGGTATGACAGTTATTAGGTTGAGGAAGCAACTAAAAAATGCATGTATGTACCCCGTTAAAGGTATTTTCTTTCTTGTACCTGGTAAAGAACTTAGTAATGGATTAATTGAGATTAAGGATGATTCAGACTTAGCAAACTGTATTGCTCTAGGTTTTAAGAATAAAAAAGTATATGATATCTATATTGAACATCATGGGTATGATCTAAAGTATTATACTCAAAATCAGATAGAAGAGGATGATGGTTTGTCTGATGTTGGTGAAATGGAAGATTTAGAACCCTATATTGCTAGTGATTATGTAGGGGAAGAGAATGTAGTGATACCAAATAGGTCCATTAATGATCCTTTTTTGAATAAATTGTGCAATGGGTCTTTTATAAGTGAGGTTGGTGACAAATCAGATAGTGGTGAATGTAGTCAACCTAGTGGTCAGGAGTTAGAAATTGATAGTGATGATGAAGATGTAGACAATAAGTATAAGATTGTTTCTGGTGTAGTGTATCCTGAATTTGATTCTAAACTTCCATGGAATGAACAAAAACCCACACTAGGCCTTAGGTTTGAACACCCAGAACAACTAAAAGACTGTTTAACCAATTATGGTGTGGCCAATGGATTCCAGCTTTGGTACAGGAGAAATGATTTAGGAGTTTGATGGTTTTGTGTGGTAGAGATGTTGCAGAAGGTAGAAGTGGTGGTACAACAACTATGAAAAGGGAAGATGCTAAGGGTGTGAAGATTGGGACACCAAAGAAAGGAAAAAGCAATGGTGCACAGGTTGTGTCACCAACAAAGGGCAAAGGGAATCATAAGGTTGCAGAGTCTAGTACACCAACAAAGAAAAGGAAAAAAACTTGTGCAAAGAAAGGAAAAAAGCCTGTTTTGGGGAGCTGCTGGAACAACTATACAGAGTAAATTCTATTCCAAGATGAATTTAATTGGAAACATGGACCAAGAGGCAAAACAATGGCTTGTAGATAGGAATCCCAACAGCTGGAGCAGATGTTTCTTCAAGATGGACAGAGGTTGTGCAACCTTTGAGAATGGAATTTCAGAATCCTATCATAATACCATAAGGATAGATAGAGGTAAGCCTATAATTACAATGCTAGGGGAAATAAGAGTTTATTTGATGCAGAGGTTGCATAGCATGCATAACTTAGCCTCTAACCTAGTAGACACTATTACACCATCAGTTAGGAAAAAAATAGAACATTTGAAAGATATCCAAAGATACTGGGAAGTCTATCCATGTGGTGATAATACTTATGAGGTTAGGAAAGGTGATGCAGCATTTGGTGTTAACATAGAGAAAAGGGAGTGTACCTGTAAGTGGTGGGATTTGTGTGGTATTCCATGTGTTCATGCTGTAGCAGCATTTGGTTTCTTGAAAACAGATCCAGTCTTAGGGGTTAGTGCTTGGTACTCTAAAAGTATGTGGTTAAATGCTTATAGCTATTTCATTAGGCCAGTTGGTGGCTCAGCTATGTGGCCTTGTACTACAGATGAGCCTCCTTTGCCACCAATCCTTAGAAAGATGCCAGGAAGGCCTAGGAAACTAATAATCAAACATGTCACAGAAAGGGATGCAAGTAGTGCTGATAAGGCATGGGATGTGGAGGATGTTTTCAACATGAGAAGAAGAGCCAAATCTGAAAGAATTCCAAAAAAAGGGAAGCCATTCAAATTTGGGGTAGATGGTGCAGGTTCAAGTGCTGATAAGGCATGGGATGTGGAGGATGTTTTGAGAGAACCTTAGCAGTAGTGTTTAAAAAATATGTCTTGTGTTTTGTACTTATGTTGGATGTCCGGCCTATGAGCTGTATTAGCACTAGACAATATCTACTTTATTGTGTTTATCTTGGATAGTGGACTTTATGTCCACAAATTTTCAATTGCAGTAATGAATCCAAGATTCTAGTTTATTATTGTGTTTCTTTCTTTATTGATTGTGTAGCTCCATGTGCAATGATTCTTTATTGTCTGTGTGGTCCATGTGTAGGAAAAGAGTGCATAAAACATCAATAATGTGCAGGAAAAGAGTGCATAAAACACCAAATGCAATAAACAAAACAACCTTTTCATTATCACCATTACATGCACCATTACAAATCTTACTTAACTAGCAACAAGATAAAAACAACCATACAAAGGAACACAACAAGCTTCCTATAAAAACCAATACTTGCTTTCATTTCTTTCAACTCCATTTGAAGAACCACTGCTTGTTTCTGCATAGTTGACCTTTCAAAGTCAAAACACCTTTTCAATTCTTCATCAATCTTGTTCTCATTAAGTTTAACCTTTTTCATCAACTTGAAAACCTCTTTTTTGTAGTACTAATTTGGCAAATCAGGATCCACCCAATAAAATGTTTCACACGCTGAACCCTACAAAGTCACCAAAGCTAAGCAAATGCCTGTACATTTAACAAAAATCTACAAAATTAAATTATAACTTACATGATAGTAATTTACACATCCTAGAAAACGTCTCAGTGGAAAATTAATGGTTTTGGAGGTTTGAAGAATCACTGGTTCTTCACATTCGCAATGTGTTGGTGGTGGATCACGACGGAATCGATTAGATGATGAGGAAGACATTTAGATTGTTAGGGTTAGGGTTTTTCGTTTTTTGGGTGTTTTGATTTGGGGAAGAATGATAAATGAATAAAATGGATTATAAAAACATATATATTATAAGTGGAATGCCTACGTGGCATGTCCAAAAAGCAAAAATACCTTTGTATCCGGTAACATAAAGTATCACGTACCAAGGTAGCCCAAAACACAAAAGTACGTAACATTAAATGGAACAAAAAAAAGTTCACGTACCAAAATGGAACAAAAATGAAAGTTCGTTGCTATTGTACGGCTAAAACCCATAAAACAACATTACTTATTTTTCCATGTGGAAGAATGTAGAATTTTGATAACAGTTTAGAGAGAATAGTATCACCACATGGACTCAAAGCAGACTTTTAAAGGTCAAAGGTTGCGTAAATATAAACATTGAAAGTTTGAAACATGCTACTGATGCATGAAATAATTTAGTATCATGCAGAACTGAAAACAGTTTCTTACCGAAATGCCGTACAATGATGTAAAATTTTAATTAACTGATAGTTGTATTTAGGAGTTAAGTTAGCATAGTCTTAGATTAATTAATATTCATATTGTTCTTATTTGTTGGATTGCTTAAAGTAATTGAAGGTTGATTTTAATTATGTGTTTATGGTGTCGGATATTAACTGCTCCAAACCAGGTCAAGAGATGATCATGAGAAAAATAAGTTGTTTTCAAGTTTTGGTTTCACACTCTCGCCACAAAACAGTTTTATTTATCTTGAATTTTGGCTGCTTAGTATTAAAATTTTGTTTATTGTGTTAGCACAATACAACGGTAGATACATGTCTTCATCTGTATGGCATATTCCTATTGAACTGACAAAGAGATGTTATATTGAGAAAATTTCAGATGTCGACACATAGAAATGTGTATTAATATGTTATTTTTGTTCACATTGTTGATTGTTTTCATAATGAACTCGATGTTCGATCTCGAGGCCTTGCATTGGGGTCAATCAGTTTTGGGATTTCAGCCTCAACTTCCCTGTTGTATTGTCTTACAGAAATATCAATAGTCTAAAGGCTTTTTAGGTCAACAGATTTGAAGTCTCATCAACAGCATAAAGTTGTATCAACATGAAGCTGTTAATACTATATATGATTGATTTTGTTTTAATATTAATCAGAAGTGAAGTTAGATAACTTAAGTCTTTGGACCTCATTTTACATGGTTGACTTCTTTAAATTATTCATAATGAATATGGTGGGGTTTGATAAAGATATTGACAATAATCATTTTATAACTAAATACAGGAAGTTAATTAACGATTTTGGTCTGATTTTCAAAATTATTAGAGCATGTTCATCCGTAACGCAAAGGGGGTGTTAAGCTCGTTATAACACACGTTAATATGAAGTTAAGCGTTGCACCATTCGGCGTTAAAGCCGCGTTAACTTGCCGTGTGAAATCTTTAACACGGCGTTAAGGCTCATTTGAGTAAAATAAATAATTTTTTTTTACACTTTTGGCCCCTCTAAATTTTTTAACATTTTGACTAAAAGAAAATTTATATTACAACCCCCCCCCCCCCCCCCCCCCCCCTAAGTTCTTAAACGATATAGTTGAGCTGGATAACCAGATTTAAATTCATAATTCAATATTCAATACAACACAAGAAAAGCATACAAAGTAAGAAAAACGATCCAAATAATAAAGTTTTTAGATAGATTTGTAATTGTCGATTAGATATGACTTCTCTTCCCACACTTCCATCACTTGTTCACGAACCATCTTCAAGGCGACATGAAGTTGCAGATCTGTTTCATCGTTTCTTAATAAAGTTTCTAAACCGATCTTGATAGCTGGATGGTCTTGAGGCAGCTCACGCAACCTTTCGATCTCCGGAGCACGATCCACCTTCACGCAACCTTTCGATCGTACGTTGTTTAATGTATTTCAATTCCATGTTTTATGTACTTTAATTCGTGTTTTAAATTTAATGTGTGTTTAAAGTTTAAGTATTAATATAAGTCGTGTTTTATAAATATTGTTTTAGTTATTAAATGAAATATTAGTTTTATTTTAGGGTTGAATTTGAAAATAATTGAGTTAAAGCTGAGTTATGATTGGAGGTGTTTTTTTGTGAGTTAAGGTGAAAGTGTTGAAGCTGATGTGGCGCTGACGTGACAATGTGTTAAGTTTTAACCTGAGTTATTGTTGGACATGCTCGTATTATCTAAACATATTAGAGTCGGTACGTTTAGAGTTAACTACATAAATTGTCTTTGTGGTTTCAATACACTAACACCTTTCGTCATAAAATTAAATGATCACACCAGTTGTCCTTGTACTTGACATTTTGTAACTCACTAGTCATTTGACCAAAACCCTTACTTCCTCTTATTTGAGAGATCAACACAAGCCTACCTCTCTTTTTTAAAAGGTTAAATAAAAGCTTCTTGCTAAAAACTACTTAATTCAAAATAATAATAATAATAATAATAATAATAATAATAATAATAATAATAATAATAATAATAATAATAATAATATGTCCGAGTTGCAATGCGCATCGTATGGACCAATGGAGAGATCATGTAGTTCATTGTTCTAGTGAAGTGGATGTGAAGTTCAGGCATAATCTGGTACGTGTTGGTTATAATGTGATTGGTGTTCCCAGATTAGGGTAAATATAATCAATGAGGTACCAGATATTCACTTGAAATCTTGGTATCACTTTCCAATAGAAACTATTCGACTCTATGTCTGGGTTACACGAATATCTCTATGGGATAAGACCAAGTGATGTTCTTGTTTTAGGCACAAATCAAGAACATAAACGTATTCAAGTGTTTAGGGTTTGTGTTGTATCGTATATCCATGCAGATGTATTATGACCTCTATTTATAATAGAGAATACTCAAACCCTAGCCCATGGAATTATGTATAATTAACGGCCCATTAATTATACTATAATAGTTTCCATAATAGTTGGAATCAGTGGTTAAAAACGAGCAGCAGAATAAACTGATGCCATCAGCAGAATCACTCTTGTAGTAGAATCTACTAGTAGCAGAATCCTACTATCAGCAGAAACAGATTCATGCTATCAGTAGAAACAGATTCATGCTATCAGCAGAAACAGATTCATGCTATCAGCAGAAACAATACATAACCACTATTGAGTCAGGGGATTCAGTGACCAAATAGGTGTACACTCCGTACCTCCAAACCTATTACCAGGTGTGAATTAATCCCTCAAGTGCACTAAATTTTCCAACAATCCTCCCCAAATTTAGTTCACTTCTTTTGCATGAAAAATAAACACAAAACAAAATATATGCATAAATGAAAATATCTTGAAGATTGAATTCTCATCTTAGTACATTACACGTTCAAATATTCGAGAATCAGGGTGTTCTAAGAATTGAACCCTTCAACCCATTTGAATACCTGAAGATAAAATACACATACATTTTTAAACACTTAAATAAACCTGATACTATACAAGCCATGTGTCCATATCCAATTTATAAATGTTGTAAAAGCCAAAAGTCCAAAGCTTCCTGAAGCGGCAAAACTTCAACATTTACATAGGTGGTTCCTCTTTATTCATGCTCCTGCTTAGCACTTTTTCAAAGAAAATTAACCATTAAAAAGTTATGACTTCATCCTCCTTTCCAGCAGGTTCCAAGCACAAACCTTGGGATGTTTGCAAAACATGTGCTCTAGTCTACTAAATGTTCAGCTTTCCACATTGAACTCAGCTCCCAAGTTTCCTCAGGAGGGAGTTGGGTGTCTTTGCATTCAGTGACTAAATTGGACTTAAACCCATCCCTTTAGCAGACTTCAAAACCAAGTCTCTAGCCAAACCCTTCGTCAAGTGATCAGCTAAATTATGTTGAGATCTAACAAACTCAATAGATACCACCCCATTCATGATAAGCTCACGAATCATGCTATGTCTGACACCTAAATGTCTAGACTTCCCATTGTACATCTGGCTATAAACCTTTGCCAATGTAGCAGCACTATTACAACGGATAGAAATATGTGCTATAGGTTTAGGCCACAATGGAATCTCAAGAAGCAAGTTTTTCAACCATTCAGCTTCTTTGCCAGCAGCTACTAAAGCCACAAATTCAGATTCCATGGTTGAACTAGTGATGCAAGTTTGTTTCTTGGATGCCCAAAAAATTGCACCTCCACCAAGTAGGAATACCCAGCCACTGGTAGACGAATTGTCTTCAGTGTTACTGATCCAACTTGCATCAGTGTATCCTTCCAACACTGAAGGATAACCAGTATACGAGAGACTATAATTCATAGTTCTCTTCAAATACTTAAAGACCCTTTGAATTGCTTGCCAATGATGAGCACTAGGATTACTAGTATACCTGCTCAGTTTACCCACTGTAAAAGCAATGTCAGGTCTTGTACAAGTCATAGCATACATCAAGCAGCCAATCACCCTAGAATACTCAAGTTGAGATACAGCTTTACCAGTATTAGGCATTAGCTTCTCACTTATGTCCATAGGAGTACTCACTGGAGTACATTCAAAGTAATTTAATTTCTTCAACACTTCCTCAATGTAATGAGACTGAGATATAGAAATTTTGTTACTTTCATGTTTAATCCTTATACCAAGAATAACATCAGCCTCCCCCATATCCTTCATGGAGAACTCTGATGACAAAAATTCCTTTGTAAAGTCAACTTGATTTTGGTCAGTGCTAAAGATCAACATGTCATCAACATATAGACAAATAATGACTCCTTTACCAGATTCATCAAATTTGCTATATACACATTTGTCGGCCTGATTAAGTAAATAACCACTAGACAAAACCACTTCATAAAATTTTTGATGCCATTGCTTAGGTGCCTGTTTTAGTCCATAAAGAGACTTAATCAGTTTACACACCTTGTTTTCATTGCCAGGCATGATGAAGCCCTCAGGTTGGTTCATGTAAACCTCCTCATCTAAGTCACCATTCAAGAAATATGTCTTCACATCCATCTGATGAATTATCAAATTGTGAATTGATGCCAAAGCAATCAGCAATCTTATGGTACTGATACGAGCCACAGGGGCATAAGTATCAAAATAGTCTATTCTTGACTTTTGTTTAAAGCCCTGAATGACTAGTCTAGCCTTGAACTTTTCAACAGTTCCATCTACATTCATTTTCTTTTTGAAAATCCATTTGCTACCTAAAGGTTTGCAACCAGGTGGTAGATCAGTCAACACACAAGTGTTATTGTCCATGATGGAGTCCATCTCATCATTAATTGCTTCTTTCCAGAAAGCAACATCCTGGGACTTCATTGCTTCTTCAAATGTTTTGGGATAATCCTCAACAATGAAGCAATAGGAGTATTGGTCAGAGACCTCACTCCTTGTACCTTCAATTAAGTATAATTGAAACTCAGGTCCAAATGACTTTGGAGTCCTAACCCTTTTGCTTCTTCTGAGCTCAGGTTCAGGTTGTTGTTCCACAACCTCATCAAGGACCTCATCAGATACCTCTGAAACACCAATGTCATTGGTTCCATTTGGAATTCTTTGACTTGGTCTAGGGACTGATGAGAATCTATTCTCATCAAAGAGTGCATCCCTTGATTCAATTATTGAGTTAATTGAAACAGATTCATTAGGTTCAATAACATAAAACCTATATGCCTTGGAATGCTCAGCATATCCAACAAAGATGCATTCAATGCCTCTTTCACCCAAAGTTTTCTGCTTTGGATCAGGGAGTCTAACAACAGCCCTACAACCCCAAACCCTGAGATAATTCAAGTTGGGTTTCTTTTTAGTCCAGAGTTCATAAGGAGTTATCTTGTTCCTTTTATTGGGAACCCTATTTAGTAAATAGCAAGCTGTTAACATAGCTTCACCCCAGAACCCTTGACACAGCCCTGAATAGGACAACATGGAATTAACCATCTCCTTCAGCACCCTATTTTTCCTTTCAGAAATACCATTTTGCTGAGGAGTATAAGGAGCAGTCGTTTCATGTATTATACCAACAGACTGAAAATACAGAGTATCCATGTACTTTCCTCCCCTATCAGTACTGAATCTTTTGATTAGAGACCCTTATTGTAATTTAACTTCAGTTTTAAATACTTTAAATTTATCTAATGCTTCATCCTTAGTATGTAACAAATAAACATAACAAAACCTAGAAGCATTATCAATAAAAGTCAGAAAGTATTTCTTGTTCCCCAAAGAGGGAGTAGCGTGTAGATCACATAGATCACTATGAATCAGCTCCAAAACTTTAGTTTCACATTTTACACTTTGAAATGGTTTCTTAGTTATTTTGGTCATCATGCAAGTTTTACACTTTTCAGTGTCCATAACAAAGGCTGGAATTAATCCATCCTTAGACATATCTCGCATTCTTTTAAAGTGTACATGGCCAAGTCTTGCATGCCATAGGGTTGAATCATTAAGTTTAGAGGTTGATATAAAAGCAGAATTAACATTATCATGAACAATATTAAGTCTGAACATTTGATTACACAAATAGCCAAAACCAATAAACACACCATGTTTAGATAAAACAAACTTATCAGATTCAATCACTTGTTTATAACCACAATTATTCAAAACACTACTAGAAACCAAGTTTTTCCTAATATAAGGAACATGTAAAACATTAAATAAAGAAACAATCTTTCCAGAACTAAACTTCAAATCAACACATCTTTTTTCATGCACCAGGGCAGTTGACTCGTTTACCATATGAAGAATAGAACCATCATTCATTGACTCATAGGTCTTGAACCAGCTTCTATCTTTACACACATGAATTGTTGCACCAGAGTCAACCCACCAAGCAACATCATCATTCTGCACAAAATATATTTCAGATATATATGTAACATAATAAATATCAAAAGACTTATTAAATATATTCTGACCTTTCAGAGAATTGGTGTTACCATTCCCTCCACCTGTGCCTGTTCCATTGGTTTTATTGCCAATCTTAACACCTTTACAATATTTCCTGAAGTGTCCAGTTTTACCACACTTCCAACAAGTCACTTTTGGTTTCTTGTTAAGATCAGATTTGGTGTTATCCTGATGCTTACGTTTGCCCTTGTTGTCATTGTTCCTGGAGGAGTTGTTATGCTCCACCATATTAACAACTGATGGACCAGTAGCATTGCTACTCTTTGGCTTGTCAATGTCTTGTGCTTTGAGTGAATCCTCAATGCGCAAGTGACTGCCCAACTCAACAAGAGTTAACTCCTCCTTCTTATGTTTCAGCATATGCTTGAAATCATTCCAAGAAGGAGGTAGTTTATCGATGATACAAGAGACTGAAATAGCCTCATCCATGTTCATCTTGTGTTGTGTGAATCGACCAAGTATACTAAGAAGTTCATTGTATTGTTCCATGACAGGTCTAGAATCAACCATTTTGTAATTGTTAAAATTACTTACAAGGAACTTCTTACTTGATGCATCCTCAGCCATATATTTGGCTTCCAAGGAATCTCATAGTTCTTGAGAAGATTCAACATTCTGATAAATATCAAATAGAGAATCAGACATACCATTTAGAATTAAACCCCGGCATATGTAGTCATCATTCTCCCATTTGCTTCTAACCCTTACTTGTTCCACAGTAGCATCATCCCCATTGTTGGCATGAATATTACGATATTTAATCTAAACATCCTCTTCATGTTTTGATGATGACAAAAATGTAAGTTACAACATATAACGTAAAGTGCTTAAGTTACTTGTGATCACAATTCATCTATGCATTCTTACGTCAACAAGCCTCGACATCTCAACGTCTCAAGTATGCTTCAACAATCACTTAAGGTATGGATAAACAAGTGTTTAATACATCTCATGATCAAAGGGGTATTTAATTAACTAATACAAAGTTTATTTAATTATATAAACATATTATATATTTTTGAAAAACACTTTTGGTAATAAAAAAAAAATATTTTAATCATACTAAATATATGATTTCAAACTTTTAACCAAAATCAGTTAGTTTTTCACCAAATAAACTTTCCCCACTAAAAGACAGAAAATCTGGCCGTTTTAGTAGGGCGGCCCCCTTAATTTTAAGGGGGCCGACACACAATTAAGGGGATCGGCCACGCTCCCCTGTCAGATTTTGTCAGAAATTTTTCCCTATAAATACCACCTCAAACCTGGAATTTTTCTCACCTTTTGCACAAAAATTTTCAGATCCAATTCTCTCTAAACATCATTCTAAAACCCTTTGATCATAAGATTATTAAACTTTGTTTCAAGTGATCCAATCTCTCATCACTCAAAGTGCAAGAGAAGAATCCTCCCTATCATAAACCCAAAGATGTATTAGGATCTAGTTAGTGCTTATGTGAAGTTGTGAGTTATGTATATGTAATAAGTAGATCAAGATGATCTTACTTAGTAGTGATTTAATGAGTGAGTAAGAAGTAGTGGGAGGAAGTAGTAGTGTGAAGAAGACATGTAGTTGTGAAGATGTAGGTGTGTGAATAAGTAGTGGAGTTTAGAAGAAGTTGTGATGAAGTCGTGAAGTCGTGAAGAATTCGTGAAGCCGTGAAAAAGTTTAGAAGAAGTTGTGAAGTCGTGAAGTCATGAAGAAGTCGTGAAGTTGTGTAGAAGTTATGTAGTGATCGAAGTTGTGTTGTGAGATTGGTTCTAGCTACTATTAGAACTCGACATTTAGCTTAGTGTCGTTAAATGGTGTAAGCAAAAGTTGTGTACGGTTTTCTCCGCCAAAAGGGAGCTTGTTGAGTAGTGAAGAAAACTCTCGAGTAGGTGACTCGGGGAGTGGAGTAGGAACAAGGAAGGTGTCCTTGTAGCCGAACCACTATAAATCATCGTGTCCGGTTTGCATTTTCTTTCTCTCATCTCTTTTCATTCATTCTTGCATTTATCGCTTTACATCTATGCTTGCCTATATGTCTTAATTGTTGCTTATATAGTTGTGATGATTGAATGTGTTATACATAGAAGTTAATATTGTGATAGGACATATAATTGTATGATATGGTCAAATGGACTTATATATATTATTAACACTTCTCATGTTGAGGTTAACTTAATCGATAATTTGATACAAAACGTTTTAAGATTTTAAAAGGAAAACGTATTCACATAAAGTTGGATCTATGCTTCATTCATAAAACTATGTTTTGAAAACTAATCTAAAAGTTCACATATATAATTGATCATATTGATTATATGTTGCTTTCATACTAAAATCTAATTGAAGGTTTTTCAAACAAACAATTGAATAAATTCTAATCAACATTTTGAAACAAAGTTTTTATAAAACGAAAAAGAAGGGAAAACTATTCAACCCCCTTCTAGTTTTCCACAATTGGTACCAGAGCCACGTCGCTCAATTTTCAAAACAAATGGTTTTAAAAATTGAGTACGATCCATGTATCAAATTACCCATTAAGGAGGATTTAATATAAAAAGTGTTTTGTTGATTAACTTGTATTAGTTTTGATATTATATACACTAATTATACTAGCTCGAGATAAGATTATGCTTAAAACAAGTGTTATATGTTCGTTTTTAAAATCAGAAAGTTACACACCTTTCCACAAAATCAGAAAACAATTTTTAACAAAAAATGCATTTTTGAGTATCAGATGGGCGGCCCCTTTAATTGTCTGGGCGGCCCCCTTAAATACTGGGCGGCCCCCTTAAATTTAAGGGGTCCGCCTGTCTGTTCGACAGTTTTTCAGAAACTTTGAAAAATCATATAAAATTAACCGTAACTCCGTAGAAGTCGCGCCACCCGGTGTTTTAAAGGTAATTGAGTCTAATTTCATTTAAAAATACTTACAAGTAACCATTACAAACTTAAATAAGTCAGAAAGTTAAAATACTACACGAAAGTCAAAAATTTGAGTCTTGTTTTAACGTAAAACTTGTATTTTACCTTTTCCTTCGAGTCGGGCATTCCTAGTCGATATATCTTTGAAAAATTAAGTATTTATGTTTTCAAAATAATGATCTTAATTAAATTTTAAAATGGATAGGAAACTATTTTATTTTCAAATAAAATCGAGCTAAGTAAACATTGGTATATATAATACACAAAACGACGACAAGTGTTTTATGTGCTATGTGAACTCATTTGTGATTTTACTTTGTTAATCGTTGCTATTTGTAATTTAGCTATTTGAATATCTTAGCATATGTGCCTTGTACTCTATTAGTTTATAGCTAGTTTTCTGGCTTGTTCTTAACTAGATCTTATGCTAGATTTCTTGCGTTAGGATTGCAATATTATGCTTGCATTGCATATAGGTATAGATGGCTTAATGTTACTCAAACATATTGTAACTGAGTTAAATCTAATCACCTAAATATTTCAAACAATTTAATCTATTCTTAACAACACACTTAAACATTTTCAGCAAATTACCTTGTTTTACCTTAAGTTGTTTAATAAGAGAAATTGAATCTTTGTAAAACATTAGTAGTAATATAAAAGAAAAAGTATTTTCAAAATCTATGTGTGTTCATTATAAGTAACAATGAAGAGTTTTTCACATAAACAAAACTTATAACAATCATGAAGTAATAAGTCAAATTTCAATCATTCACCAACCTCACTCATAAATAATCTTAGGATTAATGGAACACACTATCAAAATGCCTATTTATCTTAAATGAGTGTTTGTGAGGGTCAAGAAAGATCTTGGTATTATATCAATTCATTATTCGAATTATGGTTGATATATTCATCAAATCTAATTGACATGTTTTTGAGTATGGACAAGAAATTGGATTGTTATTTGTTTAGTTTCAAGATTACATCAAATTTTAACAAATGATATAGTCTTGAATCTGCATACTCAATCACACTAGATTGATATGAAAATATTTACATCCTTTGTAGATGAAAAGAATATGCATTGGATCATAACTCACACTTGTGTTGACAATGCCATATTGAATCTACTTGTCCAATAGTTGTGTTCAAAATATTAGAATAACATGTTTAACACATACATAAAATATACAATGAAGTAGGATTGACGACTTGGATGTTTCATCCGAAATATTCAAGCAATTTACATTGCAAAGCAATGGATAAATGTGTCCTATTCGAAAAACCAAACATGAGCAAACTAACAACATATGTAAACTTTGCTCACACTACTTAAAATCATCACTTCAAGCTAAAATACATATTTAAGAACAATACGCACTATATATTATATGTATTTCATTTTCTTTGTAGCATGAATGGTTGTGTTACAAGATAATGCACTACACTTTCCTTTTTGAAATAATTTAAGTTATTAGAATTGAAAAATAACTTGTCACAATGCATAAACAAGTAAAATTCATTTTGTTTCAAATACTAGTTAAATTATGATATATAACATTGGCAAAAATCATAGAAAATAATATTTGCTTTAGAATATATAAATGTCTAATTTTGATATCATTTGTGAATCACAATCTCATTTAAGATAAATAATCTTAATGAGATTCATTTTCCAAGATATGCTAAGGAGCATTCTTAAATCAAGCACATTTATTAAATCAAGTAATATGCCATCAAAACCAAATAACCGGTTAATCATGAACAAAAGATTAAAACTTTGTGTTTACTCTTATCTTAACATTTAAGACATCTCTATTGGGATAGTGAGTAAAATATATCATGTAGACTTACCTTCATAAAAACATGATGCTTGAGTCACATTAAGCCAAGTATTAGTGAATCAAGCAAACTTCATATTTGGTACTCTTCGATAGGTGAATTTAGGAACTCAATTTCTTCTAAAAAGAGAATGACTACTGGAGAATCTATTGACTAGAAATTCAATTTAACCTAACGGTTGAATTGCTTCTATGTGAGAAGTTGGGTGTGTGTAACCCGTAAAAATGGTCGTGTTTAGCCTGAATTGAGCACCACTAGTAATAGTCTCATACTCATTCTCCAACTTGATTAAATTGCTCTTCCTAAATGTACCTAACGCTAAGCTTACTTTTATGAACTTTGCTTCTCATTAGATGCTTTCTTTCCTAGATTTATGGCATATCGCATATATGTTATTTCTAGATGTTTATTTTCTCCTATGTGATTTGATTGTATGCCTTTACATGGTTTACTCTATATGTATCATTCATCTAGGTATATTTTTCTTTCCTTTAGATCCTACACCCTTATTTTATGAGAACCTTAGTGTCATTTTCCGATAGGTCATATTAGTCTCATAATATGTCCGGATGAGCATGAATTTAATGGGAAGGGAAATCACACTCACTCACATATATCCTTCTACCTCACACCCAAAACCGAGTCATCCTTTGTACTACCAATCTCGAGTCATCCACCATTTCCATGTCTTCAAAGAAACCAAGAATCAATATCATACCTCCTAAATCACTCCTCATAAATACCTCCTAAACCAACACGTTTTGTCTAGCCAATCCAACACCTACTATCCTTCCATAAACACATAATCATCACACTATAAATACCTCTCTTCATCACAAATCATCATTCAACCCATCATGTCATCTCCCAACAAACCTAACATCATTGTTATCACCCCACATACAACATCCAAACTACCATCCACACATGAAGAATCACCTTCATCCATACCTTCATCATGCTTTCATGATCACCCAAATGAAACCACTCTTTTAGCTCAACAAGACAACCTAACTATCACCCTCACTAATAAACTTCCACATTCATCTCACTCAATTCTACCAAATGACCCTTTTGAGGATCATACTCAATATCAAAACAACAACCATCAATCTCATCCAAACATAAATCATAAGTTTCATGACCAAACCTCAATCCCTAATCACAATCCAACTCCACCATCATCACCTTCCTCCGAACATGAAAAGTTCGTTGAAGAGCTCAAAGAAGCTCATGAGCTTAATGCTCTTCTTGCGTTGCATCTTATTCAACGCAATTTGGATCAACAACCTACCTCCACCAACTCATCTCCATCAAACAATTTGATCCATCTTGAAAACCATGTCATAAATTGCATTTGTTGCACCTACCTTGAAAAACAAACCTTTGTTCTCAATGAACATCTCAATTGGATTGAGTATCTACTCACTAGGACGACTCAAGATTACACCAACACTCCATCACCACCACTTCTATGTTCATCTCCTAGTGCTCCCAATGCACCATCCAAAACATCATCAACTCAAGGAACCTTTACCTCCTCCATACCATCCTCATCATCATCAATCAATGACTATATCAACACCCACTTGTTACCTCCACCAAGAACCACCATCTCCAACAAAAACTTGTCATCATACCATCAAAACAACTCTTCATTGACCTTACTAATGAAGACGACACCACTCCATCCATCAAGGAATATATCAACTCACAATTGTCTCCACCACCAAAAGTTATCACCACCTCATCCAAGTGAATTTCATTACGAAATGCGTCATTTCCACTTTCTAGCAAGTGAAGAACACAATGAAGAAATCCAAGCTTCAAGTGTTGTCGACTCATCACCACCTCATTTCACATATCCACCTTCGGTCGTTAACCAACAAAACACCTAAAAATCCCATGATTCCCTATCATCCACCCTTGTCGAACGATATATTAATCTAAACCATAACTGTCAACCCTTTGTCATCACCTTCCCTTTACATTCACGCTCATCCCTCCTCATTCTCCTACATTTTCCTAGGTTCTAATCTTTGCATTAGGTTCTATTTTTTTTTTTTTGGATTTAGGTTATTGTTCTTAAAACAATAATTGCATGTGTCATACTTTTAGCGCATATACCTAATATGTCCATATATTGTTCCCCTATTAGTTTCATGTATATATCCATTATCATCATTATATATATGTGCACTTGTCTACTAACTTTGTTTTGAAGGATTACTTCACCGCTCAATTTTTTGGTAGCCAAAACAAGTTTTGAGCATACACCAAGGGGGAGCATTGAGGTTGATAGGATCAAGGCTTCACTTACGATGATGCAAGCTCGCCTTTTACATTCTATCTCAAGAGTTCAAGCATAGTAGAAGTCTCGTCTTAGAGTCCACCTTTTTGCTTCGACAAAAGGGGGAGAAGAAGTGTAAACAAGTAACTTATACATTTTACTATAAGTTATAGTTTACATAGTTTGTCATCATCAAAAAGGGGGAGATTGTTGGCATGAATATTACGATATTTAATCTAAACATCCTCTTCATGTTTTGATGATGACAAAAATGTAAGTTACAACATATAATGTAAAGTGCTTAAGTTACTTGTGATCACAATTCATCTATGCATTCTTACGTCAACAAGCCTCGACATCTCAACGTCTCAAGTATGCTTCAACAATCACTTCAGGTATGGATAAACAAGTGTTTAATACATCTCATGATCAAAAGGGTATTTAATTAACTAATACAAAGTTTATTTAATTATATAAAAATATTATATATTTTTGAAAAACACTTTTGGTAATAAAGAAAAATGTTTTAATCATACTAAATATATGATTTCAAACTTTTAACCAAAATCAGTTAGTTTTTCACCAAATAAACTTTCCCCACTAAAAGACAGAAAATCTGGCCGTTTTAGTAGGGCGGCCCCCTTAATTATAAAGGGCGGCCCCCTTAATTTTAAGGGGCCCGGCACACAATTAAGGGGACCGGCCATGCTCCCCTGTCAGATTTTGTCAGAAATTTTTCCCTATAAATACCACCTCAAACCTGGAATTTTTCTCACCTTTTGCACAAAAATTTTCAGATCCAATTCTCTCTAAACATCATTCTAAAACCCTTTGATCATAAGATTATTAATCTTTGTTTCAAGTGATCCAATCTCTCATCACTCAAAGTGCAAGAGAAGAATCCTCCCTATCATAAACCCAAAGATGTATTAGGATCTAGTTAGTGCTTATGTGAAGTTGTGAGTTATGTATATGTAATAAGTAGATCAAGATGATCTTACTTAGTAGTGATTTAATGAGTGAGTAAGAAGTAGTGGGAGGAAGTAGTAGTGTGAAGAAGACATGTAGTTGTGAAGATGTAGGTGTGTGAATAAGTAGTGGAGTTTAGAAGAAGTTGTGATGAAGTCGTGAAGTCGTGAAGAATTCGTGAAGCCGTGAAGAAGTTTAGAAGAAGTTTTGATGAAGTCGTGAAGTCGTGAAGAAGTCGTGAAGTTGTGTAGAAGTTATGTTGTGATCGAAGTTGTGTTGTGAGATTGGTTCTAGCTACTATTAGAACTCGACATTTAGCTTAGTGTCGTTAAATGGTGTAAGCAAAAGTTGTGTACGGTTTTCTCCGCCAAAAGGGAGCTTGTTGAGTAGTGAAGAAAACTCTCGAGTAGGTGACTCGGGGAGTGGAGTAGGAACAAGGAAGGTGTCCTTGTAGCCGAACCACTATAAATCATCGTGTCTGGTTTGCATTTTCTTTCTCTCATCTCTTTTCATTCATTCTTGCATTTATCGCTTTACATCTATGCTTGCCTATATGTCTTAATTGTTGCTTATATAGTTGTGATGATTGAATGTGTTATACATAGAAGTTAATATTGTGATAGGACACATAATTGTATGATATGGTCAAATGGACTTATATATATTATTAACACTTCTCATGTTGAGGTTAACTTAATCGATAATTTGATACAAAACGTTTTAAGATTTTAAAAGGAAAACGTATTCACATAAAGTTTGATCTATGCTTCATTCATAAAACTAAGTTTTGAAAACTAATCTAAAAGTTCACATATATAATTGATCATATTGATAATATGTTGCTTTCATACTAAAATCTAATTGAAGGTTTTTCAAACGAACAATTGAATAAATTCTAATCAACATTTTGAAACAAAGTTTTTATAAAACGAAAAAGAAGGGAAAACTATTCAACCCCCCCCCCCCTTCTAGTTTTCCACACCCATAATCTTCAGGAATAGCAGTACTCAGGACATACACCAAATTCATGCTTGACAACAAGAAGTGCATCTTCTTTTGCCATCTTCTGAAATCAACACCTTCAAACTTTTCCAACTTGGAAAAGTTAGCAGCCATTTGTCTCATAGCAGCAGCCATTGATTATCACTAATAGTTTCTATTGATTGTTGGTTATAATGTGATTGGTGTTCCCAGATTAGGGTAAACATAATCAATGAGGTACCAGATATTCACTTGAAATCGTGGTATCACTTTCCAATAGAAACTATTCGACCCTATGCCTGGGTTATACGAATATCTCTATGGGATAAGACCAAGTGATGTTCTTGGTTTAGGCACAAATCAAGAACAGAAACGTAATCAAGTGTTTAGGGTTTGTGTTGTATCGTATATCCATGCAGATGTATTATGACCTCTATTTATAATAGAGAATACTCAAACCCTAGCCCATAGAATTATGTATAATTAACGGCCCATTAATTATACTATAATAGTTTCCATAATAGTAGGAATCAGTGGTTAAAAATGAGCAGCAGAATAAACTGATGCCATCAGCAGAATCACTCTAGCAGTAGAATCTACTAGCAGCAGAATCCTACTATCAGCATAAACAAATTCATGCTATCAGCAGAAACAGATTCATGCTATCAGCAGAAACAGGTTCATGCTATCAGCAGAAACAATACATACCCACTATTGAGTCAGGGGATTCAGTGACCAAATAGGTGTACACTCCGTACCTCCAAACCTATTACCAGGTGTGAATTAATCCCTCAAGTGCACTAAATTTTCCAACAGTACGTGATATTCTTATTGATATATATGTTCCAAGGTTGGGATTATGGTGCGTAAGGAGGCTCCTATGGTGCGTAAGGAGACTCCTATGCGTAAGGAGGCTCCTATGAGTTTAGCTAACATAGTTTACTTCTTTTGAAGAGTCAAACTCTGTTCTTGATGAAAAATGAAGGATTATTTTGATATGATTTTTTATATTATCATGTGAAAAATAAATACATCAGTGTTTCACAAGTGATTATATTATCATTAACAAGTTTAAATTGTTATGGAATCTCTAAGCATGATATATGTTGACTTTTGAGTCAAACCATTGACTTTTTCACAACTTACATTGCTTTTGTTTGGAACAATAGTTAACAAGAAAAACAAAGCCACAGAAGTAAGTCTTATCCCACATCACCTGATGAAGAAAAACTGTTGGGAAGAAAATCTTATAAAAACCAGTTCACCTTTTAAGCCAACAAGTGACGATAAGTTTTTGCTTTTTATGCTTAATTTTACTAAATTTAAACAAATGATCTATGTGCAGAATGAGGGATACATTTAAAATTGGAACATGATTCATAACCTATCAATTGGTCCTTATATATGGGAAAGGGTTATTTGAAGCATATTCATGTCTTTGTCTTTTAGGCATATCTATGACAAATTTGTTCGGACATTCTGTGAATATAGCATTACTTAAATTCGGACATGGCAATCTAGACCCACAAGGGTCTAGATTGGTTTATATGAAACCGTAATACTTGTACAACTTATCTCTTCTTTATTATAACCTTCCAAATCTTTTTGGGTCTAGATTGCCACTTTTACGTTAAATCAATTGCTTCAAAACTTAGCAAACTCGGATCCGTGTGTTAGTTGATGTGCACCTTGAGTTATATATGTCTGCGTATATAAGTAAGATATGATAATTTTCCTAATAAAAAATATTACTAGAAAGGGTGACAACTTAAATAGAGCAGAGTTTCGACCTAGCTAGTAGCTAGCTTCAAACTTTAAGTATCAAAAGCGTTAGGACGTGTACATGACTTGTTTACATTTATGTTCTAAGAAAAGCTATTGAACGATATGCAGAAGAAAGAGAAAAAAATCTACAAGACTTGGTGTCGAAGAATGGTGTTAACTGTTAAGTATTGTAGATGAAATGAAAAGTTAATTGGGAATTAGATGCCAATAGATAAATGTACATATGTACTATCGTTACAACGTCCAACAAGTTGCACCAAAACAAGCAATCGATCACGTATCCAAGAGATTTTAACCCAAATACTATCGAGATTACAATGAGTAAATGCAGTTCGTCTTTTGCACAAGAAAAAATGATTAGAATGTAGACTCATATTTCGGATTACATGTCTAGTTTATTGAATGATTGGAATAAATAAAAATGACCCGAACACAAAATAAAAGCAAGTCCTTACATCATCTTTTATAGATATTAAAAATCAAAGATTATAGAAATGAAAAGCTAATGTACAAAATACGAGTGGAATTGATTATGTAATTTATATGGTTTTTGCAAAAGAAGAAACAAAAGAGGATGTTTGTCCCACATCACCCAAACTATCAACATTTACATACCTTTTTGTCCCAATAGTTTGGGCTATTAATGATATAATAGTTCTTGTTATCTAAATTATAAAACAACATTTTGAATATAAACTCCATTTCAATAAGCGAATAATTGATTTTCTTATAAATGTATTATCTCTTTAGGAAAGATGAGTTTATAATTATTATTTGTTTATGTAATATCATTAAGAAGTTAAAAAATTGAGTTGCATGTGTATTTGTTTTTGATTCATCGCATACGTTAGAACTTAGAACTATTCTAAGTGATTTACAAACGTATTCGTGCCACGTATTTGTGCCAATATTATATTTTAGATTCTAGAAGAGAATTGATACACTCACAAAAAAATCTACAAAATAATTTACAAAATGAAATGTCACTCCCTGATTGATAAATGATTTAACCCAACTCTAATTTGCATTGCGTGAAATTGATGCACGTGTGGAGTACCTCATTCACGATTATCCTGCTCTAATTTGCATTGCCACTAAATAACCAATTTTGTGTGTAAAAACAAGTTATACATTTACGTGTGGTTACTTTTATGAAAACTTGTTTTAAGCTTTTAAATCCCACATCGACAAGAACAAAAATATTTTGCTTCTTTATATACTACAATGTGTATCATTAGCAGGTGTCTATATTAGTATTGTGTTGATGGGATACTATATTGGTATTAGGTTAATTGAAAGAATCTAGTACCAATTTTGGCACCCACTAACTCATACAATATCTCAACTTTTTATCATTTTTTTGAAAACGTAAGATTTGGTTTTCTTAGTGTAAGTAAGTTTTTTTTCTGTTAACATTTTAAATTATATATGTTTACCAACAATGTCCTATCTTGGTAATTGTACTTTTCATAAGCATGATGATGTGTTATTTATACCTTTTTTGTAGTGGATATGTTTGGTTATTCGCTTTATTAGAAGTCATCTTTTATACCGGCTATAACTGGGCTTAATGATTTACATTAGAAGAATGTGTATATTTTTTTACCGTAACATAACTCGCATCTTTTTTAGACCCAATACATTTTTTAGTTCATAGCTAGGAAGCAAACCATATGCATTATAAAAATCAAACAAAGAGGATTTCAGCGGGTTTTAGCTCAACATCTAACAAAATGACTTTACAAATGAGCATGGTTTTAGACCAACATTTATACAACAAATGGCTTCAGAAGGAGGTTCAAGTAAAACATCTATAAACACAAACCACAAGTATATATTCCATAGACTACTCGAAACCAAGTTTACTAACAAACGAGGAACAAATGTACATAAACACAGAGACGGAGATAGTGGGGGAGCCAGGGGTGCTCGGCCCCCTCCAACACGCCCAATCGCTTTGTTATTTATCTTATAAAATTTAAGCATATGACGCAACTATAAGCAAAATGACCCCCTGACCTTTAGTTAAATTACTTTGTTAGCTTGAGAAAAAAATTCCGGCCCCCTTATTTCTAATTCCTGGCTCCGTACCTGGATAAACAATGAAAATATTTAATTGATGACGTATAGCCTATATTTGGGCCACAAGCCCAAATGATAGACATTACTTACACCTAAGCCCACCACGAATGGGCTACCATAACAATGGTATGGGCCGCAGTAGTAACGCTTTGGGCTCATGAAGCCCAAAGGCCCAATTTAACCCACCGGGTACACGATAAGGATTATCTATTCAAGGAATAGATATCCTTACTTCGGATAAGCACCACGCGTGCGAAGAGTAAGGAGCAAGAAACACGGTTTCTTAGCCCCTATATATAGAATCATACGATTCTCATTCAAGGTACGATATACAACCCTAACTCTTTACGAGAACCTAAAACGATTACTTACTCTCACGCCGGAGTCTAATCGGGGGAGACAATCCCTCGATAAGCCTAACGGTGTTGTCTTATTTTCTTAGTACGCAGGTAACAAGTGCTAAGGATCGAATTGGTACGAGAGTATAAGCCCATAACCAGGTACGCCCAACTTTTGTATCAACAAGTGGCGCCATCCGTGGGACCCTACTACGAACTAGAATGACGAAGCATAAGAATTCCAGCCAGCGGACTCCGCAGTCAGAAAAACGTGACCATCAGAGGAAGAATCGACAAGATTCAACCTCTAGACAGGTTGCTGGGACAACCAGCGCACCTGATCACCAAGAGGCGGGGACAACCCAACCACTTCCAGCGACGGAACTACCTATAATTTCTTCAGTGATCCCAAGCGTTGAGGAACTCCAGCGCACCCTCTTCACCACTCCTCATCAGGCTACACCCGCAGTGAACAACACTGTGCCGCCAGGCGTGCCTGAACGGAACAGAGCGCCTAACACTGAGGCAGAAATTCTTGCAACAACTGAGGACGCACTGGATCTAACTTTGGGAAACTTTGTATCCCAAAATTATGAAACCCTCACCACCCTCATGCAAGAAGAAGCAACAAGAAGAGCAAGCGCGAGCCTACAAGCCCGACTCAATTTTGCTCTTGAACGTGAACCATCACCACCGCGTCACCCACGAGGAAGACGCGCAGAATGTACCACTATCCATGATAGGTTGGGTACGATATCTGATTCACAATACTCTGGAGACAGCGAGAGGCGCACCAACGTCCACTCCAGACTTGGCAGTCGGGGAATACATGACCGATTAGGACCTCAACATTCGCCAAGCCAAGGATCTTCCAAACCTGGGAGTAGGAGGGTTCAAGACAGATTGGGGGAAAGAAGATCCCCAAGCGGAGATCCCTCAGGATCCTCTTCCGAAAGAAGCCGACGCAAGCGTCGAAAAAGGGACTACCCTTCTTCCAGCGAATCCTCGGACAACGAGGATAAAGAAACAGGACACTGGAAGTCAAAAGGAAGACGTCGCGAGGAGGAGAATGAAGATATGTCTCTCCCGTGGCGACGCCATAAAATCGATGCGTTTACACGACGAATCAGCGATTACTCAGATCGCAAACGCAGACGCATGCCCGCTAATGTGAAAACATACGATGGAACAGGTGATCCTGACGACCACCTAAAAATTTTCGAATCAGCAGCAACCATCGAAAATTGGCCACAGCCTGTGTGGTGCCATATGTTTAATTCCACGTTGGTGGGAAACGCGCGCACATGGTTTAGCAAACTCCCACGAAGGAGCATTGGTGGATTCGAGGAACTACGGAAAGCATTCCGCCTCAACTTCACCCAACGAAAGAAGTACGCTAAAAACCCTGTGGAGCTAGCAAGAGTGAAACAGCGTCAAGGGGAATCAACCAGCGTTTTTATGGAACGTTTCAAGGATGAGTGTATACAAGTTAAAGCATGTCCTGAAATCCTAAAGATTTCAGGATTCATGAATGGGATCAATAACCCAGAACTCATCCGCAAGCTGAATGACAAAGTTCCACAAACCTTTGACGAGTTAACAAAGCGCACTAGATCCTTTATACAAGGAGAAGCAGCTGCTGCGGATAGCAAAAAAGGTTATTCAAACTATAGGCAACAAGAACAGCCGCGGAGATAATCCAACGATCAGAATAACAACCGCAGCAGGAATTATCGCAGTGGAAGAGACAACGACAAATATACTCCGCTCACTAAGACTCCGAGAGAGATATTTGTAACAGAAGGTGCGAACTTCCCAAAACCACCACCGATGCGCACTGCAGAAGAAAAACGCCTAGGTGGTGGATACTGCGAGTACCACGGCCAAAAAGGCCATACAACTAACGAGTGCGTCCAACTAAAACAGCTAATTGAAAAGCTAGTTAGAGAAGGAAGGATGGACCACCTCGTGAAAAACATCAAGGAAGGAAAAGATAAACAGAGAAACGGGGGTAAGAAAGAACCCCCAAAGGAAAAAGCTGATACTATATACATGATACAATCATGGCAACGCAAGATAAAGCAAAAAGTCAGCCAAAAATTCTCTCCAGAAAAAGAGATATCCTTCCCTACTATAGCTGCGGACAATGCAGTCGTGGAGCCTCTAACCATTGAGATACATACAGGGGGACATGACATCCACCGCATGTACATTGATGGTGGAGCATCCGCGGACATCCTGTACGATCACTGTTTTAAAAGGCTGCGACCTGAAATCCAAAATCAGTTGATACCAGCCACAATGTCATTAACAGGATTCACAGGAGAAAAGATTTGGCCCATGGGGCAGTTACGCTTATTGGTGGTCGTAGGAGATGAACAACACTCAACCGTGACATGGATAAACTTTATGGTAATAAAGTCTCCTTCACCATACAACGGTATCATTGGAAGACCAGGAATATCATCCATGCGCGCGGTACCATCCACAGCGCACGGAATGCTTAAATTCCCAGTGGAAGGAGGAGTGGTTACTCTCTATAATACAACAGTACCACCAAGAGAATGCATCGCAGTAACAACTGAAGCGAAGACTATTCCAGAACAGCGCACGGAAAAAACGCCAAATTTAAAAGTCGCTATTCATCCAGATTATCTGGAACAACAAGTTTCGATTGGAGGATCTTTATCTGACAAAGGTAAAGCAGCCATATGCGCACTCCTGCAAAAGAACTTAGACATCTTTGCATGGGAACCAAAGCATATGACGGGAGTACCGCGCTCTATCACAGAGCATAAGCTACAAATCCGACAAGGATACCCTCCAATACGACAAAAGAAGCGCGGCCAGGCCCCAGAACGTGCAAAGGCTATTCTGGAAGAAGTACATAAGCTCGTAGACGCAGGCATCATGCGCGAAGTATACTATCACGACTGGCTTTCTAACCCAGTTATGGTAAAGAAGAGCGATGGCAGTTGGAGGATGTGCGTGGACTTCACGGACCTCAACAAAGCATGTCCGCAGGACTGCTATCCACTGCCAGAGATAGACTGGAAGGTCGAGTCCTTGTGCGGATACCCTTTCAAATGCTTCCTAGATGCATATAAAGGGTATCATCAGATCCAGATGGCAGTGGAAGATGAAGAAAAAACAGCCTTCCACACCAGTCAAGGAGTATACTGCTACACAAAAATGCCTTTTGGCCTGAAGAACGCAGGCGCGACATACCAACGACTGGTGGACACAGCCTTCGAAAAACAAGTAGGCCGCAACTTGGAAGTCTATGTTGACGACCTTGTCATCAAAAGCCATACAGAGGACGAGTTGGTGCGCGACATCGAGGAAACATTCCAAACGTTGGGGCGGATCAACATGAAGTTAAATCCAAAAAAGTGCACCTTTGGCGCGACCGAAGGGATGTTCCTTGGATACTTGATAGAACCCGACGGAATCAAGCCTTGCCCAGAAAAAACAAAGGCTGTTATTGATCTCCCCTCACCGCGCACACTCAAAGAGGTCCAATCATTGAATGGAAAGTTAGCAGGACTAAACCGTTTCTTATCTAAGTCAGCGGACAAATCTCTTCCCCTCTTTAAAACACTCATGAAGTGCACAAAAAAGGGAGACTTTCGCTGGACAATCGAAGCGGAGGAAGCTTTCCAACAACTTAAAAACCATCTGGCATCTCTTCCCAAACTTGTTGCACTGCGACCAGGGGAAGAACTAATCATGTACTTATCGGCAACCCATGGAGCAGTCAGCGCCGTATTATTGACAGACAGAAACTCCGTCCAGACGCCCATATATTTCGTAAGCAAAGCCCTGAAGAAAACAGAGACTAACTACAGCGCTATGGAAAAGCTGGTCTTGGCTCTAGTGTTCGCAGCCAAAAGATTGCGCAGATACTTTCAGGCGCATCCAATAGTTGTAATCACTGATCAGCCAATCAAACAGGTTATCTCTAAGCCGGACGCATCCGGACGCTTACAAAAATGGAGTGTACTGTTAAGTGAGTACAACATCTCATACAGACCGCGCACTGCAATCAAAGGACAAGTCCTAGCCGATTTTATCGTGGAGAAGCCAGACAGCGACAGCCCGACATCTACAGCCAAGACAGATTTACAGGAACCCTGGATTCTGTTCACAAATGGATCTTCATGTGTAGAAGGATCGGGCGCAGGCCTTATTCTTACAAACCCAAAAGGTATGGAATTCACCTATGCGCTACGCTTCGAATTCACAGCCACAAACAATGAGGCAGAATACGAAGCCCTACTAGCCGGATTACGTATTGCAATCCAAATGGGTGTTCGCAACCTAGAAGCAAACGTAGATTCGCGACTGGTCGCAAACCACGTGCTAGGTGAATATGAGGCCAAGGATGAACACATGACCCAATACCTGGAAAAGACAAAATCTTTGATCAACAACTTTGATAGGTTCACAATAAAACAGGTGCCTAGAGGAGATAACAAGAAGGCGGACGCACTCAGCAAGATCGCATCCACAAGCTTCGCACACCTCTCAAAACAGGTATTGGTGGAAACCCTAAAAAACAAGTCAATCTTGGATAGGGAAATAGCGACGGTGATAGAGGAACAAGACCCTACATGGATGACACCTATCACCGAATTTATTAGCAAAGGGATCCTATCCCAAGATCAAAAAGACGCTCGTAGAATACGGCGCACAGCGCAACGATTTGAATTACGCGACAACGTACTCTATCGACGGTCTTTTTTACATCCATGGCTCAGATGTGTCGGACCGCTTCAAGCAGACTACGTACTCCGTGAAATCCATGCTGGATCATGTAGCATGCATTCAGGACCACGATCCGTGGTGGCAAGCGCTCTAAGGTCAGGATATTATTGGCCAACAATGCATCGTGATGCACGCGATCTGATAAGAAAATGCAGCAATTGCCAAGTACATAGACCAATTCCGCGCCGACCACAACAAGAGCTAACACCAATTACCTCACCATGGCCATTCTACAAATGGGGTATTGACATAGCAGGAACCTTCCCTGTCGCAGCTGGAGGAGTAAAATTCCTCATCGTAGCCATAGACTACTTCACAAAGTGGATCGAAGCAAAGGCGGTGGTGAACATCACGGGAAACCAAGTCAAGCGCTTTGTTTGGGACAACATTGTCTGTCGCTTCGGCTTACCAGGCGAGATCATATCAGACAACGGAAAACAATTCTGTGATAACCCATTCAAAGATTGGTGTGCACAATTGAACATCACACAACACTTTGCTTCAGTCAAACACCCACAAACCAATGGCCTAGTTGAACGCGCAAATCGCAGTCTAGGCGAAGGAATAAAAGCGCGCCTTGACAGACACAAAGGAAAGTGGGTAGATGAGCTCTCACACGTCTTGTGGGCGCATCGCACGACAATCAAAACCAGTACTGGCGACACGCCATTCTCCTTAGTCTATGGAACAGAAGCCGTCATACCAGCCGAGATAGGAATGCCAACTATACGCACAGCAGAGGTCAACGTCACAACAAATGACGAGGAACGGCGCATAGACTTAGACATACTGGAAGAAAGGCGCGAACGCGCAGCTATACGCGAAGCAAAGGCCAAGGCAAAAATGAAGAAGTATTATGATGCAAAAGTCAAACACACTTCATTCAGACCAGGAGACTTTGTTTACCGCGCCAACGATGCGAGCCACGCAGAAGACACAAGCAAACTTGGACCCAAATGGGAAGGACCTTACGAGGTCACAGACGCGCTCGGCAACGGCGCATACAGGCTGCGCGATATAGAAGGTCACGACCTGGCGCGCACTTGGAACATTTGCAATCTCAAAAAATGTTACCTTTAGGCTATGGCCCTTTCACAAACACACTTGCACCCTACGAGGTGCCCAATAAGTGTTTGTCTTTCTTTTCTTTTCTAGGAATTGTATTTTCTATTTTTTCTAATTACTTGCAAGTATTAATAAAATGTTATGGTTTCTAGCTAACTCCATAACGCATTTTCCTTTATTGCATATATGTCAATATTGTTTATCTTATATTTCTGCCTACATGGCGTGCATGCACCACTTAAAGACCCACGAAGGCATAAAGGATGAGTTAACCTACTAATTTACTCGTTGAATAAGAGGGTTGCAAACCCATCAACATTGGATCATGTATCCTTGCTAAGCGCCTTACTATTGAGACGTCGAGGTAAGTTTCACATGCGCACCCCACGACGGATGCGCATATACCAAGAACACCGTACAAGCTTAGCAATATAACGAGCCAAGACACTTAGTCAAATAATAAAACTTCGCAAACAATGCAAGTATAATTCTTCAAAGTCACGCACTTAAAAGACTTAGTTAAAAAAAAAACAAACTTAGCAAACAATGCAAGTATATTCAAGTCACGAACTTAACACAAAAATGTATCTTATTTCCCATTTAATAATAAACTACAAGGAAAGATACATAAATATACACAAAAGCCTATATACTATGGCGATGCTCAGGGTTCTCCTCTGGAGCGGAGGAACTCCCCGCTTCCTTAAGCTTACTCAAGGTTATGACATCCTACATAGATACGGTCGGAACGCTCACGGCCACACCATCTGATCTAGGAAGGTGTGCAGCGCCAATGCCACACATCACGGCCTTGCCCTTGATACCCTTCTTCACAGCGACCCTCTGCGCATGTCGCTCCAGCACCTCTTTCAAAGGGACTTCCTTTTCAAGAGCAAAAGGCTTCAGGATATCGCGAGGCCACGCGAACACAGGGACTTGAAGCTGCGATACATCAGGTTTTAGATAGTAATCTAATTCCTCTTCCGCGTTCTCCACAAGATGGCACTGCAAGGTTAGACCCGCCATCAGCACAGCTATAGGATCATCTTGATCGCGCTCCAACTTCCCTATGTGAGGCAACTCAAGAACTTTCAGCCCCGCCATTGCCTGCAGCAGCTCATCATAGGCTGTAGGGCTGTAACCAGGGACTTCCGCCAAGTCCTTTGTCAGCAGCTTGGCCTCATGAAGGTCCTCCATGGCCTGCGATCTACCACGCGCAATCGCGCAGTGCACAACCTTTCCAAAAGCTTCCACTACCTCAGCGGACTCTAGGGTGCTCAGGGCTGCCAGGCGCAGCCCATGGCTAATCAACCATCTGCATTCACAAAAGCAAATTTGTGTAAGTAAACAACATGGTGGAAAAATAATTATAACAACAAAGTAAACGAAGATACCTGCGCTCAGCTATCGTGGACATCAGATGGGGGTACAACTCCTCGTCATACTCTATGCTGAGGGCGCGCAGTTTTTCCTCTTGGATCGCAACCGCCTTCTCCATACGCCCTTGAAATTCCTGGACGCTAGCATGATGCTCCGCCCTTTTCTCTTCAAGATAAGACACCGACCAGGAAGTATTCGCCTTTATCTGCTCAAGCTTGGACCTCGCGTACTTAAGGTCAGCTAAAATGCTCACCTTATCCTGAGCTACCTTTTCAGCATACGCCTTTGAGGCCCCCAGCTCCACTTGCGCATCAGCCAACTGCGCACGGAGGTTCACCAACTCCTCCTCCTTTTGGTCAAGAGCACGGCTCTCCCCATCATACTTCCTTTTCAGGTGAGCCACTAGCTCAGCTTGGCGTGCAGTGGTCGCAGCCAACTCATCCATTAGTTGCTGCGCCCCACCACCATCAGCAGCCTTGGTATTCCCCTCCTTGTTTTCATTCTGCGGAGAGGAAACCTCATCATCCTTCGCGCCGTCATCCCTACGCAACAAAGGCAGTAAAACAAAAATTACAACAAGTAATTGACAAAAAAAAAAAAAAAAAAAAAAAGTGCACACTTACAAAAACGGAGAAGCATCATCAACCTTCAACCGAGCGCCAGAGGTAGAGGTCTCTTCCGCGTTCGACTCAGCATCTCTGATGACGTGTTGACATCTCTTCCTAGTACCACTGCCCCCAGCCTCGGCCTTGCGCTTAGAACTCTGCGCAACCTCCTCCCTCAGCACCTCCTCAGGTTTCAGGATCCGGATGCTGTCAGATGATCCTGATCGCGCCTCCTCGCGCGCCACCTTCACATCCGGCACCGCCTCCACAGTGGGCGCCACCACTACCTCAGGCGCTACACTCTGGACGGGTGTCACCACAAGTGGTGGAGTGTCCTCGGGGACCGTCGCAGGCAAAACAGTCAAATGCCCCGCGGTCGCATCGAGCAAGGGCTGCTCTCCTTCCTTCAGAGGACGCACCCCTATGGTCACCTGTTTTGGCCTGTCCAGCTTGACCACCGCGAACAAATCCATCTCTGCGCACATCAAAGGACGCAAGAAAAACAAAAGGGATTAGTTATTAAAGGCGCACAGATAAAAGGACTTACAAAGAAGGAAGTATAAGGAATGAACACCCACCCCGGCCATCCTCACTCAAGAAAGTGGGAACCTCATCTGCAGCGCCAAAATAAGCGCGGCTCAACCCCACATGTACCAAAAACACCTCCGGATAGGGGTTAATGGCCAGTCGATTGGCATCTAAAGTTTGCGCGTCAGTGTAACACCCCCAATTCATGATGCAGCGGAATTCAACTTGGGTGTTACTCGACGGCACAACAGTCATAATAATAGAAAACGATCTCTAAACGAATCGTATTAAAAAGAGTTGTCATTCATATTTATTCAAATATATCAGAGTTTACATAGTAAGGTCCCAAAAGGTTCCATTGTTTCAAAATACATCAATATAAAGTCTATGATGTTTTTATCGAATGACATAATAGTTTATAGCCTTCTTCCTTCGGTACGTGCCCTTCCGCTCCATTCTTGATTATCATGGACCTGAAATACATGCTTAAGAGGTCAACACAAAGGTTGAGTGAAATTCATAGAGTTTGTTTAACGGTTGAACACAATATGTTGGTAGTAAGAGTTAATTAGACTCATACTCATGTTAGAAAACAAAACAGTTATTATTATGTACTAAGCTCATGCAACCAATACGTTAACGGGTACCAATATCAATCGGCGGTTATGTTGCCCCGGTAAGTACTTTGCCGTCATACTTAATGTTCAAATATAGTGCATTTGTTGAACTAATCTGCTCAAACAAATGGGATTCGTCAATCCCAATAGGCCTATTCACAATACTCGCGCTCACTAATTCTAGTGATTAAATGGTTCATGATAGGGGCCTAGGATTGGCAAGGTAGGTACTTAGTAATAATAAAACAATCAGGCAGCATACAGTTTCAAAGCATTGTGTTCGGTTTAAAAGTAGCATGTATTCCCCCCAAGGGTTTGTAAAACATTGAAATAATGTAAAGTGGGGCTATGAACTCACCTTAAGTAGGATAGCAAATAATGAAGGTGATGATTGGATCGTGTAGGTTTCTACGAGCAACCTATAATAGAATGTCGCGACTTAGGATTTGTGTAAAGAATATAACGGAGTGCCTATATAAATATCTTGCATTTAGTCCATGATGTGGTATGGTGTATATTGTAAGTTCTTGAAAGAAAAGATTCATGAACATGTATGTTTTGGTATATCGTTTACTACCGTTCGGGTCGACATAATTCAGAAGTCATGTTAGTAAGCGTTCGAGGAGCCAGGACACTTTAACTCGTAAATCCACAACTCATCTCGACGGCTTACATAATGAACTCCTCACATGAGGCTCCCTACTATTGTAGTAGTTGATAAAATATATAGATATAGGTTTTGATCCGAAAAGTTACATGTCCGATATTTGTATAAACTTAGGAAAGTTTATTTGTACATGAAGATTGTTATTAGGGGTAACTTCATAAGTCTTGAATGACCATTTTCTCTTGGTAAAATCTCATGGTTTCCTTTCAAGTGAAGTAGATCCAAATTGCTTGTTCAAGTTATCGGCTAATTCATTGTTTCATGTTTACGCCTATGTAAGTTGGTATGGTCATTTCGTCATGGCCTAGCCATGACCTTTAGTCCTTGTTCCAAGGTCATAAGACACAACTTTGGCTCTAGCCATGGTGGTGGTCTTGGTTATAGGTCATAATAACTCTTGTTCCTTTGAAAGTATAACAATAGTATAGTGACTTAAAATATGTAAATAGCTGTTAAGAAACTGAGAAATATCTCACTCAGAAGGCGTTTTCAAGGCTCGAGCCTCTTTTTACCTGAAGTAAAACGTGATTCCGGACAACTTTTGTGTTTTAACTTTTTCATGAATCGGACCAGAAAGGCCTCTTTTTACGTGTTTTAGGTTCTGTCACAGAAACTTTTAGGCAGTTTTGCCGGAAATCTTGGTAACTTCAAATCGCCATAACTTTTGACTCGTTTACTCTTTTTAGGTGGTTCAAATTGCTATGGTTTCCTTGTTAAGTCCTCTAATGTAATATGTAATAATCCAATAACATAATTTTTCCATTTTGATCAGGTTATACCAAGAAATTCACTAGTTTCTTTGTTTTAGTAACTTAACTTAACAATCAAGTACAACAACATGTTTTAGTCATTTTTATACACCATGGACATTCATACAAGATATAATATAGCAAGAATAACATGTAAATGATATGAACATGAGAAATTAACAAGAAGCATGTTAGGTTTAGGCTTACAACTTTTGGCTTTCTAATTAAAGAAAGGAGTAACAAGTAAGGAAATGGACTTTGATAGACTTGCTTCAACCCTTTTTCACTTCATGCAACCTTTCTACCCTTGGTATTCTTGAAAGATGGATGATGATGGTTGAGGTGAAATGAGTGGATTTAAACTCAAAAGAAATCACCAAGTATTCTAGGGTTTGGAAGATTTTTGGTAACTTATGATCAAACTAGGGTTTCTACTTGAACTAGCTCTTGAACCTTGCAAGAAATTAGAAGGAAATGAACTAAGTATAATGTGTTGTGGTGTGTGGTGATGGCCGGCCAAACGAAGGGAGGGGAGGGAGTATTTATACTCTCATGAGGAGGTTAGTTTACTAGGATATTTTTGTCAAAAGAACACATGTAACCATCCAAGACAACAAGACACAAGATCAAGCCACCCAAGGGTGTGACTCCCCCCCCCTTTGGCGGTTCACAAGGGATAAGGGGGGTGAGGTGGCTTGGTCTTGATAATATCTAGATATTAGGATGAAACTTGACTCCGGGAAATGCCAACCGTAACTGATTAGGCCTTAAAACGTAAAACCAGGTGTCGTAAAATTATGAAACTTTAAAGTATTGTTAGACATGTCCATATGTCCCATAATAAAATATAAAATGAGTGGTAGGTTCCATTTGGTTGGTAAAACCCTGCTAAAAGCTGGAAACACGGGTCTAAACGCGTAATACGTAAAATGTACGAATATTGCGTAAAATTGAGAAAAGTAAAATGTTACTTTTCAAATATGATATAAATGATTTAAAATGACTTATAATGTCTAGACTGGGCTCAGTCTAGTGTCGGTTGGTATTAAATGTCTTTTAGACATCAAACCGTAAGCCTAAAAATCACGAAATGACTTATAACTTCAAGGGATGATTTTTAGTCAATGGAGGAGGGAAAAATATGTTGACTTATTTTAATAAGTTGAAAACTCAAATCATCTAAGAAACGCGGTGCAGGTATGGGCTAGGGTTACGGCTGAGTAAAAACGCTTAAAACTGAAAATTCCAGTTTTTCACGGCCGAGGTTTATTCTGGTCATATTTTTCTCAGTCATGATTTATTCTCAAATAAATCATGAGTGTGTTAAACATTTTTCTGATGTGGGGTCACCTGACGGGGTCAAATTTCGTTGTGCGTAGAATTTCTGATTGCCGTTTTACCCTAAAACGTGTAATGTCGTGTAATTCCTTAATAACTTTCACGAAAATGATCTGACGAATGTCAAACATTTAATTTGCCATGGAAATGATTTATCACTCGAGAATATGAAATAAAAATCAACTTTCGGGAAAATTTCGGAAAGAAATGAATAGTAAAATGAATAGTAAAATTTTCCAGGAATAGTAATTAACCTGAATTTGCGAATTGTTACAGTCAGCACGACTGTAGGAACCGGGTGCGGGGCGCCCATCCCTTGGTAAGGATTCCTGAGTATAAAACTCAAAGGGAGAGGGAAAGACAACGTCATCCACCCAAAAGAAGTACTCCTTCCAATTCTTGAGGGCGTCAACCTTTTCCGTATAACACTGAAGCGCCCCCTGGTGCTTCGCAAAGGAAACCCACCCATTTGACCACGTCGTGTGGTAAAAGGAGCGGAACAAATCTACAGTCGGTTCTATCACAAGTAAACGACAGTTTACTTCAAAATTTGACACCTTCGCCGCACCTATACAGTGCAGCTGAGAGATGTGAAGGCGATAGTGATTGAGCAAATCGCTCAGAAAAACAGATATGGGTACGCGGTAATTCGCGTACTCAAAAAATTTCGTGTATAGCCCTATCTTCCCTTCGGGGAAGTCAGCTATGCACGCATCGACATCTGGAGCCTCTGGACGTACATCCAAAGGCACAAAATAGTCGGAAGAAAACTGCGTGACGTCCTCAATAGACATCGCAGAGCGAAAGTCCTCCAATTGAGCAACCATTTTCATTACTGGAACGCACACAAATTACCTACGAAAAGTGAAAAGGTTTCTTTGGTAAAAATGCTCTCAAAAAAGAAGATGAATAGTGATTAAGTGTGTGTTTTACTGTGTGGTTAAAACAAAGGGGGGCGGCACTCTTATATAGGGTGGTAAAAACCCTAATTTCTATCCACGTGGAACCCACTCACAGTAAATATGTGGCTAGAAGATCAACAGGTACATGCACTTTTTCCCGAATCCCAAGGACTACATGGACACCACCCCCGAATTTCGAGGCATCCATTTGAAATTATTAGGTGCATTGCACCTACAAAAAGGGCGGTAACATTTGTTCAACCCCCCGCCACCCTTACCACTGATGGTATTAAGTCTAGTACCCACGGCTATGCGCCGCGCACACTAGACTGGGGGGACATGATGACGTATAGCCTATATTTGGGCCACAAGCCCAAATGATAGACATTACTTACACCTAAGCCCACCACGAATGGGCTACTATAACAATGGTATGGGCCGCAGTAGTAACGCTTTGGGCTCATGAAGCCCAAAGGCCCAATTTAACCCACCGGGTACACGATAAGGATTATCTATTCAAGGAATAGATATCCTTACTTCGGATAAGCACCACGCGTGCGAAGAGTAAGGAGCAAGAAACACGGTTTCTTAGCCCCTATATATAGAATCATACGATTCTCATTCAAGGTACGATATACAACCCTAACTCTTTACGAGAACCTAAAACGATTACTTACTATCACGCCGGAGTCTAATCGGGGGAGACAATCCCTCGATAAGCCTAACGGTGTTGTCTTATTTTCTTAGTACGCAGGTAACAAGTGCTAAGGATCGAATTGGTACGAGAGTATAAGTCCATAACCAGGTACGCCCAACTTTTGTATCAACATTAATGGTTCCCAAAGATCATGTTGCCTTACCCACTGTCCACTGACAATGCATGGAGACATATGACGGAAGCTACATCGGCGATTGAAACGTGTTTTCGAACAATGTTATGATGAGATTGAATGGTAAATGATGTGTATATATTTCAGAATTTCCACTTCATGAGTAAATCGGCTGTGACACATATGACTTGCTAATTATCTTGCCAACTAGAACAATTCTTATACTTCTAATTATTTTTTTATTTAATTTATTTCAGTCCCACATCAATCAAGGAGAATAAAGTTTGCTTCCTAATATAGTGTGGTGCATATGCTTTATGTAATTTGAGTTTCGGACCGTCAATTAATAAAAGTATTCCAAAGTCTATCTGCAAGTAGCTTGTCCCACATCGCCCATTTCCATGAACCTTTACATAGTGCATGCAATGCTTATTTCCAACTTTTTTGGTTCTTACCTTTTTGTCCCAATATATAGTTTGGACTATTAAAATATTACTCCTAATAGTTATTTTTATCTTAATTAGTAAACAAAATTTTGAGAATAAGTTTAAACTGCACAATGCTGTTAAAGAATTGAGTTACATGAGTAGTAAATTTGATTGATCATTAACACTGGAACTATTGTAAATGATTTACAAACGTATTGTGATGTAGATTATGTATAAAAATGTTCATTACCTATGCAACTCAACGTATTTCTATCAGATACGAACGTACATTTGTGGTTTTATTGTATGGTATGAGAAAAAGCTCTTAACTAATTACCTTATAAAATTTGCTTTTGTTTAGAACAACAGTTAACATGGAAAATGATTCATAACCTAAAATTTGCTTTTTGCGTTTTATGTTCGTTTTTACTCAACAATTTATGCAAATAATCGATGTGCACAATGAGCCGGATACATTTAAAATTGGACAATGATTCATAACGTACCAATTGGTCCTAAAGATGAGTGTATGACAAAGGGTAATTCAAAGATATTCATGTCTATGTCTTTTAGGCTATGACAAATTTGTTTGGACATTCTGTATATATATATATATGCATTACTTAAGTCTAGATGGGTTATTACGTTTTCATATAAACTCATCCAAATCCGTTTGGGTCTAGATTGCCAAGTTTACGTTAAATCGATTGCTTCAAAACTTAGTGAACTCAGATCCGTGTCTTAGTTGACCTTGAGTTATATTTGTTTGCATGTATAAGTAAGATAAGATATATAAGATATGATAATTTTCCCTGTCAAAATATTACTAGAAAGCATTAAGGATGCGTACATGACTTGTTTACATTTATCAATACTTGAGGTAACAGAATATCGCTAACAAGGTAAGTGTGTGTTTTCTGAAGCATACATGCCATTTCTCAAATAATATGCTAATAAGTGTTGTCATCCTCTGTTTCGACCACGTTAACATCAACAATTAAAAACGACACGACAAGCATCACATTTATATGTATTACGATTGTATGGTCGGATCATGCATTGTCCCAGGTGATTTAGGTGAGCTCTTTCATACGAGACCGAGTGACAACAAGCATAGGCTACTCCGCTATAAGTATTTGATAGGTGTGCGTGCCCATTTATTCATATGATATCTTTATGTAACGAAAAGGACAAAGATGCCTCCTTAGTAGTTTCGGTTTACATGTTTCATTACGATTGGCCTAAAGCTAACGTACAAAATATGTGGCTTATGCTTGTCCAGTTGTCCCACATCGCCAAATCCATCAAGGTTTACATAGGAGAAACCAATAAGAGTTAGGACATGTATATTCGGTATTACCAACTTTTTTTTGTTCTTACCTTTTTGTCTCAATAATCAAGTACGCGTATATATTTGATTGACCATGGCCTTTAATTGTCACGTCATTGAAACAAATATATCCTTACAAGATCGATCTAGTTTACACGTTCATCTCTTTCAACTTCAACTGTTGTGTTTTTTTCTCAAGATACAATCCAACGTCACGTTTATATTAAAGGTACTCATCAATCTAACTAAGTCACCACTTTTTTGGAAACAAAAGAATGGTTCAAATATATATAATATGACTGTATAAGAGTTTATATATCCTTGTTCATGTTACCCATAGTCTTTTACTTAGATGTATGCGGCTTAACCGATGTATTCAGTCAAACTATATATTTTGGCCAACCCCAAATGTGCACCTAGTATGATTTGACGGTGGTTTTATATGACTATGCTAAGATATTTGATATTTGTACTAGAAAATTTGCTTGTATGATTGGAAGAAATTTACTAGGTTACTAGGAACTTATAAAATTCCCAATATGTGAGGCAAATTTTACTAATTAGTAGTAATATCTTGTATTTGTGCATGGAAATCGAAATAATATGTGGATCTCAAAGTTAAGAAGTGATGTGGGGAGTTAATCTTTATATCTTTATACAAGTATGGTGATTTGCAAGAAGTGTAGTATGCTTAAGTTAAATCTTGCATTCTCAAGATTATTCATTTTTGTAAGTACTGTCCCCGTTGCCTATAATAAGTGTTCACTTTTAAAATGCACATAATTTTAGGAAATCTCGTGAACTACATTTCTACCAATTAAATATTATCTCTACCCACTTAAGTTTGTTTTCATTGGTTAAAAGATTAAGAGACATCCCAAAATAACATGGTGGACACTTAGCGTGAGACGGAAGGAATATTGGTTTTGGGAGTTGTGTGAATCAAAGGCATGTGATCGATCATTGATGTGCTTCATTTGTAAATGATCATACTTGTAGCATTCATAATCAATAGTTTTCAGATTGCATTATTCTATAGTATGGTAAAAAAAAGTATACGACAACAGTGGTCAATGTACATAATGCAACATAAGCCTTTTGCATACCCTGTTCTACACTTATTCAAACAAAAACATCTTGTTCATATTGTTAGCTACTTACTAGTGTTATAACCATCGTATTCAAACAAATGCTAATTGTGGAAAGTTATTTTTTTTTTTTGGTGCAAAAGGTGAATTATATTAACATCAAACTTTGTACATATTATAAGTAACACATCTGAGTTGGGCATACCCAAAACAGACACCAAGATACAAAGAAAGCTTACACATTCAACCTCTAAATCTAACTCTGATACAACAAACAGAGAACCACACATGACAGATAACACTCTGCTTAAAGCAATCAGCAGAATTCAAACCTCAGCATCAACCAAGCAACAAGATTTTTCACCTTAATGCACCATACCATCTAGCTACATTTCCATTTCTCCTTCCCATTTAAATCACTCAACCTGCCACCACAGTGAAATAAACAGGCAAGGATAATGGCTTCACTAGGTACCCATTCACTCAATCCAGTCAAGGGCTCTTCCAAGCTTCCTACATTTCCATCTTTACAAATGGCTTCAAAAGCTTGGAAACACTCACCTTGAGGGAGAACCAGCCTTTACCTCCTGTAGTGAGGCATTGAATGGACCAAGTAGGTTCATCTTTCACTCCTCACTATTCCATTCATCATGCCCCACCCACCTATTCACTCTACCCTTTATATAGATTTCATTCAGGACTACACTTGAGATTCATCTGCAGTACCAAACACCCCTTAATTCTAAACCTGAATCAACTTGCCTCATTACTGTTAATATTCATCTCCACCATCCAACTCTTAGCCACCTTTTCCACATTAGCAGATTTCTTCACTTTTAGACCAAGTAATTGCAACCTAACATTTTCAATAATTGTTTTCAAAACTATTTCTTTATTTTGCTTCTCATCAGTGAATAATCTTGTATTTCTCTCCTTCCATATGTAGTATACAATTGTTGCAAGCACCATTCTTTGTAGCACACTTTTTATAGAATTGTTGTTTTGACTGTGTGTATAATACTCAATCACATTATCCCACTCATCAGGCATAGAGTTGTTCACCAATTTCCTCTTCAGTTCCACCCATATACTATTAGTGTACTCACATTCAAAAAACAAATGCTTATGAGAGTCATTGATCTTTCCACATAAAGAGCACTTCATATCTTTGTTACTGTTCCATTTCATGATTCTGTCTTGAGTTAATAACCTTCCTTTTATTGCCATCCATAACACAAAAGCATATCTTGGGTTTCCTTGAGAGAACCAGACCACCTTATTCCATGCCACTTCATCATTTTGTTGACTGATTTTCATCCATGCTTGTTTAACTGTGAAATCCACAAGATTACCATTAAGATCTTTCCACATAGTTCTATCAGTAGTATTAATCATTGGAAATATATCACACCACTCCTCAGGCCACTTCCAATTCCCATTTCCCACCATATCATTAATTGTCATATTATCATTCAACCTGGCATCATAAACATCTCTTCTGGATACTATATTGCTTAAAGCACCCAAATTGCACCATTGGTCATGCCATATATTTGTATCTTTACCATCTCCTAAAATCTTCCAAACACTGCTTCTTACTTTATTTCTTAGGTCAAGCATTGTCTTCCACATCCAACTGTCATTGTCATACTTCTGTATATCCCAAATACTTCTACCCCTCAACTTAAACATATTGACCCATTTAACCCATAGAGTCTTCTTGTCATCAGCAACACTCCAAAGATTTTTGATCAACAATGCTTCATTCCATGTGTCCAAATTCTTTAGTCCCAATCCACCCTGACTTTTAGGCCTACAAACATTCTTCCATGCCACTTTTGCTTGACCTTTCCTCAATTTACCTTTACTCCATAAAAACCCCTTCAGAACTCTATCAATATCATAAATCACTGATTTAGGAAGCAAGAATACAGCAGCCCAATATACATGCATTGAACTCAATACTGAGGCAATCAGTTGTAACCTTCCTGCATAGGATAAGTATTTGTTTTTCCAATCATTAACTCTGTTCTTAACTTTATCAATCAGTTGTTTACACTCCTTGGCACCAATTCTTTTAGTGATCAATGGAACTCCCAAGTACTTCATAGGAAGCTTACCAACACTAAATGGTAGAATTTCAAGTATTCTACTCATCTCTGTGTTAATCACATTTCCAAAGAAGGCTGTACTTTTACTCATATTAGGAAGTAAACCAGAAGCTTTACTGAACTCCAATAAAGTATTCTTGATCACTGTAACAGATTCCTCATCAGCATGACACAATACAAGCAAATCATCTGCAAAGCACAAATGAGTAAGCTTCAATTCTTTACACCCCATATGATACTTAAATCTTCCTTGTTGAGTGTTCCTTTTCATTAGTAGTGTAAATACTTCCATCACCAGGGTAAACAAGTATGGAGAAATTGGATCACCTTGTCTTAGACCTCTACCACTATTAAAGTATCCTTTCCTTTCACCATTCACACATATTGAGAATTTTGCAGTAGTAATACACACCATGATCCATTTAATCATCCTTTTGTGAAATCCAAATCTCCTAAGAGCTTCTTCAAGAAATTTCCACTCCACTGTGTCATAAGCTTTAGCAATGTCAATCTTAAGGCAACATCTTTTAGCTCCACTTTTCCTATCATAACCTTTCAAAAGTTCCTGTGTAATCAAAATGTTGTCCTGAATCAATCTCCCTGGTATAAAAGCACTTTGGTTTAGATCAACCAATTTATTTAGACCATCTTTTATTCTATTAGTAAGGATTTTGCTTATACATTAATTGCAACATGCAATTGGTCTGAAATCAGTGACTTTATTTGGCTGAGGTACTTTAGGAACCAAAGATATCAGAGTTGCATTCACTTCTCCCAATAACTTGCCAGTTTGAAAAAACTCTTTTATAGCCAGACATACATCTTGACCCACAATATGCCATGCTTTCTTAAAGAAATTTGAAGTATATCCATCAGGGCCAGGTGCCTTGTTCTCTCCAATATCAAACATAGCATTTTTTTATCTCTATATCAGTTACCTCTTTGATCATATCCATGGCTTCATCATTACTGAGAGTAGTTCCAAACAATCCTTCAATATTCCAATCAGTATTGCAATTAGCATTTCCAAGGAAATTTTTGAAATGATTAACAAACTGATTTTCCATTAAATCTCCTTCCAATATCATTCCATCATCATTAGTAATCCTCACAATCTTGTTACCATGACTTTTACTTTTAAGCACTTTATGAAAAAAACTTGTTGTTTCTGTCTCCTTTACAAATCCAGTCCACTTTAGCTTTTTGAAATAAAAATTTCTCCTCATCATCTACAGCATCATTGTAATTCTTCAGAGCAATACATTCATTCTTTTTTATCTCAGCACAATGAGGTTTACTATCAACCAGGTTTTGAGCAATCTTTAAAACATCTCTACACTGCTCCACTCTTTCATGAATGTTACCATTTTTCCAAGACAGTTTCTTCAGATGCCCTTTAAGGTTCTTCATCCTCTGTACCAGCTTATACATTCTTACTCCTTGCACATTACACCCCCACTCCTTAGCCACAATATCAATGAACTCCTCCTTGTCAGCAATGAAATTAGCAAATCTGAATGGTTTGTTTCTTTTTGCCATATAAGATGGTAATCTAACCACTATAGGGCTATGATTAGATACCATATATGGCATAAAGACAGCATTAGCCATAGGAAATTGCTTCATAAATTCTTCATTAACCATTGCTCTATCCAATTTCTTGAGTATACTAGTATGTGGTTGTGTTGGTGATTTGATCCATGTATAAAAGACACCACTACTACATAAATCATCCACTTCAATATCATTTACACAGTCAATGAACTCTTGCATATCATTTGTTACCACAGATCCACCAGCAGAATGCTCCATTGTCTTCATGGTTACATTAAAATCCCCCATAATGATCCAAGGATGCCCATTAGCAATTCTATGGTCTCTTATGAGATCTCTCCATAACTCTTTCCTCTCCTTTCCTGAATTAGAAGCATACACAAAACTACACAAGATTTTTGTTTTGTTAGCAAGGATTTCAAACATACACAAAATAGATTGTTTAGACATTTGAATCACCCCCACATCTACCAGGTTTTTATCCCATCCTACTAATATTCTACATCCATTGAGACTATACTGCACATTTGATATCCAATTCCAGTCACCAAAGACATTCTCACAAACTATAGGAATCTTATGAGATTTAACATGTGTTTCCAAAACTGCACATACCTGAATTCTATCCCCTACAATCAATTTCTTAACTTCTTTTTGTTTTTTCCCTTTATTCATACTCCTAATGTTCCAAGTAGCAATCTTAAAATCCATGATAACTACTATTTACAGAAACACCAGTATCCCTTCATACTTACTTAATTCAGAATATCCTTGCTCAACCCAATGACATTCTCACTTGCCATTGTTTGAGCCATCTCATTTACCCCCTCCATTACATCCTCCTCATTACTAGCAACATCCTCCTTTTCTTTTAATCTATCAATTTCCCATTGCTTCTTAAAATACTCCTTCATATCTTTTGTCCAGCTCTCAAGTTCATTACATGTAGGCTGTATTTTCTTGTTTAAGTAGTCATCCACTATCATTCTATCTTTCATTATCCTCAATTCATCCCTATTTTCCTCTATATCATTACTCAAAACCTCATATCTATTCACATTAGATCCTCCACTTCTATTATGATTACTCTTAGTATTTTCCTCATGCATTTTCTCCTTACCCTTTCCATTACCACCATCTTTCTTTCTATACATTTGTTTTTGACCTTGTACCCCATAATTTCTATACTGCCAATTCTTCCATTGTTGATTCATACTTTTCTTCTTTGACTGTACATCTGTGAAACCATCATTCTGCACATCATTCTTTGCTTTCAGTTTCTCTTCAACTACAATTTGTTCCTGTATTTCACTCTCAGTTCTTGGTCTAGCATTACATTTCTCAAACCCATGTCTCAGGCTTCCATTCATATGCTACACTTACCTCTTTTGTTCCTTTCACATTTTTATCCTTGTCAATATACTCAATCTTAACTGTTTCCTTCAATTCTTTACTTGCCTCAATCTCAACCATTACTCTAGCATAATTCAGCTTACCCATTCCCCCCTGACAAACACTAGCAGTGGCTTGATCCATGATTTTAGGTCTTCCTATGCTACTAGTAATGGCACTTATACCTTCCACACTCCATGCCTCCATTGGTATCTTCTGCAATCTCACCCAAACAGGTAATTTCACTGGTTCAACTTTAATCATACCAATTTCAGGGTCCCATTTTTGAACAAACATAGGCCTACTATTCACCATCCAAGGACCTTGACTTAGTACTTGATTCATACCTATTTCATCTCTAAACTTGAATAGGTTCACACCATTCCCATTATCAGTAATTTCCTTGATACCATATCTACTCCACATCCTTCTAATATGATACCTCAATTCATGTATACTCATATTTTGTCCTACAAAGTGACCACACACTGTATTAATCCATTTCAAACTACCTTTTTTCACAATTTCCTCATCAAAAACAACTGTTTCCTCACCATCTTTATTCACATTTGGGGCAATGTATACAAGTTCCTTATTCAAGGTATTAACCTCCTTCTTAAGCATTTTAGCATATGTGTTATATTCATTCTTATTAGCACACTCATCCATATTCAGTTCATTACTTTTCACAGTACTTTTACCATCAGTGCTATCAACATTAACATAATTGGTAGGACTTACATTGCACTCCATAGCTATCTGCTCAGGTCCTTGTTCATCAACCCCGATTTGCTCACTATTCTCAGTTATTGGCTTCTCAACATTCTCAACAGTGTCATCCTTTTCATTCAAACCACCACAACCATCTCCAACTTTCACACCTTCCTTATTCATAACCATTTCCTTAACAACTTTAATTTCACCCATAGTTTTTCCCCCATCTCCATCTACATCTTTCACATTACTTGCAACATTACGTCTTTGACTCATATTTCCAATTACATGATCATTTAATCTCTGTGGAGGCCTAGTTTGCCGCTTATTTAGTCTTATCCTATTAGACATGCTTAAAAAAACTAAACAATCACTCAATTAGGCATCAATTACATAACATCATTCGATTTGTTAGACTTTGTATTTTTGGCCAAAATCAACAAATCAATTACACGGTAGAATTTGGGGAAAATTATATCATAGTGTGCAGAATGAAATTCTGAATCTAATGACCGGATTGGATTAGTAAAATACGTAGTAATAAAAAAAACAAGTAATGACTTTTAACAATCGTATTTGATACTTAGCTGTTCATTGTAGATAAAAAAGCATTATTCTTAACAAAATATCAATAAACAAATAATTTGAAACTTGAAACAACTAGAACCAAATATTTGCAAGAAGCCTTTATAAAACTGTGAATCTTATCGTTCCTTTTCATTGAGCAATTAAATGGTTTTTGTTTCTGCACCTCATGGCACGAAATTTCTACACAAACACATCCATCTTGTTTACACTGTCTTTTTCACATATACACTTGTTAACTTGTCTATCTCTTTCAAACAACAGCTTGAACACGCTTTGAACCCTACTTACATTAATGGCGTCAACTTCAACTTCATCCATTCAAAAGAGCTTCAAGTATGATGTCTTTTTAAGTTTTCGAGGTGAAGACACTCGTAAGAATTTCATTGATCATCTATATCATGCTCTTCAGCAAAAAGGCGTTGAAACTTATAAGGATGATAAGAAAATCACAAAAGGGAAAACTATCAGTGATGAGCTTATCCAAGCCATTGAAGACTCAAAATTTTATATTATTGTTTTCTCCAAGAACTATGCTTCTTCATCTTGGTGCTTAGACGAGCTTGTGAAAATTATGGAATGCCAAAAGATGAGTGAGCATACTGCTTATCCCGTGTTCCTCGATGTTGAGCCCTCAGAAGTCCGCAAGCAAAATGGGGTTGTTGAAGTTGCCTTTGCTAAACATATAAATGATGAATCTGCTGGGAAATGGAGAGAAGCTCTAAAAAAAGTTGCTGATCTCGCTGGATGGGAATTGAAGAACATTTTTGATGGGTAATTTCTTCCATCATATATAATATTTTTCTGATCTATTTTTGGGTTACATTACATCTCAACGTGTCAAATGGGTCGAAAGTCATCAAGGTGTATTTTTAGCTAAAAATGATTTTGATTGGTGTAACATAGTTATATCAATTATCTTTAACTAACTTTTTTTTTAAATAAAAATTACCCTTTACCCAACAGTCCTTGTCTATATGCTATTCTTTCACTATCTATGCTGAAAGCGTTCATCTCTTATTGTATTGTCAACTTCTAACTCACAATTAATCCTTTTTTGAAAGGTCGATAATGATTTATGATTATATTAGTATGTCATTACCTCATTTACGGTTTTATGTGTTATAGATCTGGAATTGATTGTGTATTGGGTTCTTTAACATACAGGCATGAAGCTAAACTCGTTCAAAAGATTGTTGAAGAGATATCATTAGAGTTACGTTGTACTAATTGGGGTGTTGATGAAATCTTAATAGGCATAAAGACCCGGATAAACGGTGTTGTTTAATCCTTAGAATTAGGTGTCGATGATGTTCGCATGATAGGGATCAAGGGGATGGGAGGTGCGGGCAAGACAACTTTGGCCAGAGCTATTTATGAAGATATATCCTATCAGTTCGAAGGTTATAGCTTTGTTGAAAATGTGAGGGAAAAATCAACACCGTCTATGTCTGGTTTGAATTTATTACAAAAACAAGTACTTTCAGATGTTTTATCGGATCAAGGCATCAACGTAAGTGGTGTTCTTGAGGGGAAAAGCATGCTGAAAAAGAAGATGTGTGGAAGAAAGGTTCTTATTGTTCTAGATGATGTTGATAAGATAGAACAACTTATGGCGTTAGCCGGTGACCATAGTTGGTTTAAGCCGGGAAGTAGAATTATTATAACAACTAGGGATGCACAGGTGCTAATAGCACACAAAGTGAACCTGATTCGTGATGTACATTTGTTAGATGATAAGGAAGCAATGCATCTCTTTAGTAGGCATGCATTTGGGAGAGAGATTCCAGTTGAAGGGTACCAAGAGCTATCAAAACAAGTTGTACGTTATGCTGCTGGTCTTCCCCTAACGATCAAAGTTTTAGGTTCGTTTCTATGTGGCAAAGATGATATTGACTGGAAAGATGCGTTAGAAAGACTAGAAACAATTCCACTGAATGAAACTATGAAAGTTTTGGAGTTAAGCTATATCGATCTAGAGGAGGATTACAAGGAAATATTCTTAGATGTTGTATGCATACTCAAAGGTCGGAAGAAAAACGATGCAGTCATAGCGCTTGAAAGCTGTGGATTTCGTGCTCGAATTGGTTTAAGGGTTCTTGAACTGAAATCTCTTATAACTATTTCTTCTAAATATGGTCAGCTGGTCTTGAGCATGCATGACCATATAGAAGAAATGGGCAAGAATATTGTCCGTCGATCGAACCCCATTAACCCTGAAAGGCATAGCTGGTTATGGATTAAGGAGGAAATTGTAGATATATTGGCTAATAACAAGGTAAGTACCAACTTTGGATACTTTGCTTTTCTAAAAGTACAATTAGTCATCGGTACAGAAACAAAATTTTGATAAGAAGCCATTTAATTAACACCTAGTCAAATACAGTGTAGTGCTAAAGATTAATGGGCCTTTGAGTTTATGTAACCTTCCACCTAATCAATCATGTACACATAAATTTACGTTATAAGCTTGTTTTGATAAAACACATTAAACATTATTATAATCATCAACAATGATACATAAATGTAAAGCATTGAATGAATGTGATTAAAAACGACAATAATGGTTTTGACTAATAACGTATAAAACATTGGTTGTGGAGTGAGGGGTGGTAAATAATCTTTCCTAGAATGACTCTCTATTCTCTTTGTCTAGTCTCATTTTTAGAGAGTCTTTGACCACAATAAACACTAAAGATGCTATAAAATAAAGTTTTTAAATTTTAATAAAATATAAAATACAGATGGATAATAAAGCTTCTATATTTATTATTCTCTTTCATTCTTTCTAATTTATTTCAAACAACAACAACATCATCATCATCTTCGATCCTAATAATAATAAAGCTTCTATATTTATTATTAGCACCGAATCACCATCACCCAAAAATCCCCAAATTTAACAAAAACCCTAACCTAAACATTTAATCGAAAAAACAAAAAACACCCGAATTTTATAAAAATTAGAAATTAACCCTAAACTAAACATTTCATTTCATTTGAATTGGAGAAATTAACTTCACATTTTGTTTTGTAATGAAACAAATCTCATGGTCTCTACTGCTATTTGAATTACCTACAGGCTACCCAAGCAACACAATGTATAAAACTGGATGCATCAGATGGATTGAATTATGAAAATTTAAAGAACGGTCTCGCAAACATGAAGAAACTTAGATTTCTTTACTTGTATACCCCACCATACAAGTGGAAGTTTGATGAAGATAGTCTACACCTTCCAAATGCCTTACGATTTCTGACATGGTTTCATTATCCTTTTTCAAGTTTACCAAAATCATTTCAACCAAATAATCTTGTTGGACTTGAAATGATTGGCAGCAAAATGGTTAAACTTTGGAAAGATGGAGAAGAAAAGGTACCTAGAATAATTAATGGTTGATTCATTAATTGGTAGTTTATCTTTCCCTCTTTTGTTACTCATTACACCAAATTATTAACATTTATCTTTCCATTTTTTTTTTTTTTTGCTTTTGACAGCCTTTTTTAAAGCTCAGGTTCCTAAAGTTCAGATATTCACATTCTTTGAGGACCCTTGACCTTAGTGTGGCTCCGAATCTTGAGACACTAATTCTTTTAAGTTGTGATAATTTGGTAGAAGTTCATTTCCTGGTTACTCCAAATCTAAAGGAGTTACGTATCAATTATTGTAATAGATTGGAAAAATTACACATGCCTACTGAATGTCCAAAACTCAGATCTCTCGACCTTTATCATTTAAAGTTGAGGATCCTTCCCCTCGGGGTTACTCCAAATCTCGAGACACTGATTCTTCAAAATTGTTATAATTTGGTAGAAATTCATTTCCAGGTTACTCCAAATCTAAAGGAGTTACGTATCAGGAATTGTTTTAGATTGGAAAAATTACACATGCCTGCTGAATGTCCAAAGCTCGTAACTCTCTACATTGGTGATTTAAATAAGTTGAGGACCCTTCACCTCGGGGTTACTCCAAATCTTGAGACACTAATTCTTCAAAAATTTTATAATTTGGTGGAAGTTCATTTCCAGGTTACTCCAAATCTAAAGGAGTTACGTATCAATAATTGTCATAGCTTGGAAAAATTACACATGCCTGCTGAAAGTCTGAAAAAGCTTCTCCACTTAGACATCTGTCGTTGTGGGAGGTTTAAATCCTTTGAGTTTGACAAGAAGCTTGTTTCACCTGAGGTTGCTACTTTATCTGAGTTACATCTGATTGCAGATTATGCAGATGATACAGATAATGCAGATGATACAGGTATATGTGATCCCGGCAATACTTGGCCAGAGTTTCAGTTTTCCTGTTATTATAAACAAGACCCGGCTTCATCTTTTGGAAATCTTGAGAGGCTTATTTCTCTAGGTTTCGGTGCTCGCATAAATGTCCATTCTTTTTCAGATATTATCTGTGGTTTACAATGTTTAAGAAAGCTTACACTTAAAGGTGGTATTCCTGAAGCACCCAAGAACCTTGACCGGTTAGATTGTCTAGAGGAGCTAAGTTTGCGGGATACAGATATTAAAACTCTTCCAGATAGTATTTGTATGTTGAAACAACTGAAATCTCTCGAACTTGAGTCATGTTTGCTTCTTGAGAAGTTACCTGTGGATATTGGAAGATTGGAATGTTTAGAAAGTCTAATCCTATCCAAGTGTACACTTCTACAAGATCTTCCAGATAGTATTTGTGAGATGAAACGTCTGAAATCTTTAGAACTTACTTGTTGTATTCAAGTTGAGAAATTACCTGAAGAAATTGGTCGTTTAGAATGTTTGAAAGATTTATATATAACATGTACAGGCATAAGTCATCTTCCACAGAGCATACATGGGTTAATAGGTCTGCGTATTGTTGGGGACAGAGGGCTTCTCAAGTCAACTGGTTCATGTCTTTTTAAGATACGAAGAACCTCTGATGCTGAGGACGAGATGTTTTGCTACATCCATGAATAATACTGGCCCATAGGAGTGAACACATACAGAAGTACTCTAACAGGTACTTCCTCTATTTTTTGTACTACTCGTATTACTTTATTTTGAGTTCTGAAATTGATATGCCAGTGCTTGATGTTTCTGCATTTGAACCATTTACATGCTACATACTTACATAGTCTATGTGCATTGACAGTACTCAAGAAGTCGTAACTCGAAAAATTTATTTATATTTTTTCTCAGTTAGATCTTGTTAAAGTTCACTCCTTAACATTCAACAATTAATTTGTATAACTTGAAATATATGTATGTTCTGAATTTGTTATTCTTTAAAAATGTTTTACTGTCAGAAGATGCTTTTTTTTTTTTTTAATTCACGTAGGCGCTGCATTTCGTCACTTCACTGGACTGAAGATTCAAGTTCACTTTACTCAATGTAGTTCAATCATTATTAACATCTATGAAACATTTGTCAAATATTGGGTGCGTAATTGTCTTCATTTTGGGACTTCATCTCTTCTTCACTGTCGTATCATCTTTATTGGTCAAGTCCCGTGGTGTCAAGATATGAAGTCGATATCTAAGTCTCAGGTTACATAAATAAGAAAACTGTAATATCTTCTTTTTCAATAGATTTAAAGGATAATTGGTCATTATATAGGATACTTGTATCAACATCAATGTACTCCATTTCCAATGTATGATTTTTTTATATGAGACGTTTAATAGTAACATTGTTTCAATTAACTTTATAAACTATACTTTAATAAATCGTTCCAAACTAAAGTTAGATAATAAGATAAGTTGATTTTAGCAGGTACTAATTTCTGTCTTTCTCCCTTCTTTACTAATCATCTTATGTTCGTTGGATAAACCTTGCAATTATTTCCATGTAGGATGTTCAACATTTTATTTTTAAAAGGTCATCAATTTATGGTTCACTAAGAGGATTGACCTTGTATGTAGGTGGCGCACCAGTTGTTCTTTTTGTAATAGCTTCTGGTCGTATTGATGTTACTTTTGCCAAGAAGGATAGAAAGATTATTCTATTTCATGGGTCCTACTGTCTGAGTGTCGGGGCCAAGCTGGAGGTAAATTTTTCTCAGTCAATGAAAAAACACACATATAACTTAGACCAGAAACTATCATACATTAGTTCATCTATTTTTTTTTATTTATTTATTTATTTTTTTTTCATTTGTACTGCATTATGGGTTTATTTGTTTTCGGTTTACACAGTTACATGACATACTGAAGTTGAAGTTTAATCTCCGCCCTCAACAGTTTGGTTTCAGCTAGCTGTTTAAATTCAAAGTACAAGGAGATATGTCCAAGGAATCGAGTCTGTAATACAAGTTCTATACTCTTGAATCAAGGTATAGTTCTTAACTTTGACTTCTTCATAAAGTCAAAATCTGTTCATTATTGCAATAATGAGACTTGACATGATATTGAAGATACTCGTATTATAAATAAATTCAAGAAAAGTTTTGATTTGCATAAATATCTTCTACAATGGGTTGAAATTATTAAAAAGTTGACTTTTGAGTCAAACTATTGAACATATATATAAAAAGTGTTTACTGGTACTGAGAAAAGCTACTAAACATGTTTCAGGAATACGAAGTTACTTCACTGCCAATCATTTGTGAATATCCATTTTCCAACAGAATTTGAAGCCGGGAACAACGGAAGAAGCTAACATATAAATCGGATGACATTAATTCTTCTTCCATGTTTCTTACTTTTGGACAGAAACAAATAAAATGGTATACATCATATCTCTTTTTTACTGTTGCCTTATGTTTCTTACTTTTGGACAGAATGTAAAATTTTGATAACAGTTTCGTGAGAATAATATCACCACATGGACTCAAAGTTGACTTTTACAGGTCAAAGGCTGTGTAAATATAAACATTGAAAAATGAATGAAACAATACTATTGCTAATACATGAAAATGGAGCTCGGTTGATTTCGTTCATAGAGTTGGATCATGCTTAGTACGGAGTATTAAATTTTAGTTTATTGGGTTAGTACTGGAAGTAGAAATTAATACACTGAAATTAAAATTTACTAGTATTATTTGTTGTTACGTCCTTTTAAAAAGGTAGGGGGAGGCTTGGGCCCTCTCAAACTATATTTAGTTTCTCAACAGGTAACACAATCGTTTTGCAAAGATATAAAAAACACATGGCTTGACCTTCCAACTCCATACTTGAATATATAGTTTACTTCATTTATGAAAATGGCAGCCACTCGGTAACTTGTTAACATGTTTGATTCTGAATCATGATGCATAGTTGGATATCTTTCATATGCAGTTTTAAGCAATTTTAAAGAAATATCCAATTGATAAATTCAAAAAAAATTAACGATAGTTGAGTTGAGCTTTAGACTAATTTGTGGTAATTTATTGCTTGTAGTTCTTATAGGTGGTATTACCAAAAAAAAAAAAAAAAAAAAAAAAAAAAAAAAAAAAAAAAAGTAAATATTAAACTATGGAATTAGGGGGATAAACCAAAGTCCATCATTGTTTTTAGCGTTTAATATTTGCTTTTTTGACAGTTTAATCGTTGTGAAATTACAAAATCTAGCTATGGATAATTTCAAACAATTAAATTGTCAAAAAAGCAAATATTAAACGCTAAAAACAATGATGGACTTTGGGATATCCCCTAATTCCATAGTTTTTGCAAAACAATCACTCTCTTGAACCATTATCTTTATTATTGTTATATATGGTCATGGGATTTATTCATCTCATAATAACTTTGCAATTAATCTTTATAAATATCCGAAGCAAAGATTAGAACATTTATAAGTGATTTGATTATCATGTTGAAAATGAATACATTAGTGTTTCATAGGTGATTTGATTATCATTAACAAGTTTAAATTGGGATGTAATCTTTAAGGGAGGTGATTTGGGCACTTTTATATTTGATTGAGACACTCTAAAACGTGCATTAAACAGTTGTACTGTAAATAAAAACTGCTATGCATTGAGTGTTCCAATCAAATTAATGAGTGTGCCAATCACTTCACAATCTTTAAGCACTTTTGAGTCCAGCCATTGACTTTCAAAATCTTCATTGATTTTTTCATTGGATCATGCTTAACAACATGCAAAATGACAATTACCGAAGTGTTTCAACCTCACATTTATGGGTTTATGACGCATTTATCAACACTTGACATAAAAAAAAATACCACTACAACAAGGTAAGTGGGTGTTTTCTGATGCAAAAGTATTAAAATTAAAACATACACTATATTAAGCTTTTGGTACAAATCAATTAAACACATATATCAAAATCTTAAAATTAAGAATACAATATTAAACACACTAATTAATGTTATTTTTAAAACACCCTGTAATGAAATATATATATATATATATATATATATATATATATATATATATATATATATATAGTGTATCTTTATTTTCAGAACTCTGTTAAGTGCGGGAACTGCGAGAACTCCAATTTTGCATTAGAAAACATGCATGTTCATATAAAACATGTATGTTTTCTTACATACACCTTAATACACATACCTACGTAACATACATGTTCATATAAAACCCTGTTAAGTGCAACATATCAATGCAAAATGGTTTTATATGAACATGTATGTTACACATGTATTTGTATTAAGGTGTATGTAAGAAAACATACATGTTTTATATGAACATGCATGTTTTCTAATGCAAAATTTGAGTTCTCGCAGTTCTCGCACTTAACAGGGTTCTGAAAATAAAGCTCCCATATATATATATATATATATATATATATATATATATATATATATATATATATATATATATATATATATATATATATAGTGTATCTTTATTTTCAGAACCCTGTTAAGTGCGGGAACTGCGAGAACTCCAATTTTGCATTAGAAAACATGCATGTTCATATAAAACATGTATGTTTTCTTACATACACCTTAATACACATACATGCATAACATACATGTTCATAGAAAACATGCATGTTCATATAAAACATGTATGTTTTCTTACATACACCTTAATACACATACATCCAGTCACTAAATGGCAAACTAGCCGGACTAAATCGATTCTTGTCTAAATCAGCGGACAAGTCACTTTCTCTCTTTAAAACACTCACGAAGTGTACAAAAAAGGGGGATTTTCGATGGACTCCAGAGGCAGAAGAAGCTTTCCTACAGCTCAAACAAAACCTAGCAGAGCTACCCAAGCTTGTCGCACCCCAACAAGGGGAGGAATTGATCATGTATCTATCAGCGACCTATGGAGCAGTCAGCGCGGTGCTACTGACAAATAGAAACTCTGTTCAAACACCTATATACTTTGTAAGCAAAGCGCTCAAGAAGACAGAGACTAACTATACCGATATGGAGAAACTGGTCCTAGCCCTAGTATTTGCAGCTAAAAGACTGCGCAGGTACTTCCAAGCGCATCCAATAGCTGTAATCACAGACCAACCCATCAAGCAAGTTATCTCTAAACCTGATGCGTCAGGACGGCTACAAAAGTGGAGCGTGTTATTGAGCGAGCATAACATATCTTACAGGCCACGCACTGCGATCAAGGGACAAATACTGGCCGATTTCATCATTGAGAAGCCAGATGCTGATATTCCACCAACGAAGATTGATGTACCATTACAAGAACCATGGGTTCTATTCACGGACGGATCTTCGTGCGCAGAAGGATCAGGAGCAGGTCTTATCCTCACCAACCCAGATGGAACAAAACACACTTATGCACTGCGTTTTGAATTCATAGCCACAAACATTGAGGCAGAATATGAAGCATTACTGGCTGGACTCCGCATCGCAACTCAAATAGGTGTACGCAACCTAGAGGCAAATGTGGATTCCCTATTGGTAGCCAACCACGTGTTAGGTGAATATGTGGCCCAAGAGGAACACATGATTCAATACCTCGATAAGACCAAGTCCCTGATCAAGAATTTTGACAAGTTTTCCATCAAACAAATCCCACGAGGAGAAAATAAAAAAGCCGATGCGCTAAGTAAAATCGCATCTACAAGCTTCGCACACCTGTCAAAACAGGTATTGGTGGAAACCTTGAAGAACAAATCCATCTCTGAGATGGAAATCTCCACAGTGATAGAGGAAGAAAATCCTACATGGATGACACCCATCACGGACTTTATTAGCAAGGGAACACTCCCCGAGGAACAAAAGGACGCTCGACGGATACGGCGCACAACGCAAAGATTCGAACTTCGAGATGGTATCCTATATCGGCGTTCATTCTTACAACCATGGCTTAGGTGCGTTGGACCTCTTCAGGCAGACTACATACTCCGAGAAATCCACGCTGGATCATGCAGCATGCACTCAGGACCACGGTCTGTTGTAGCGCGCGCCTTACGATCCGGGTACTATTGGCCTACCATGCACCGCGACGCACGAGACATGATTAGAAGATGCAATGACTGCCATGTCCACAGACCCATTCTGTGTCGACCACAACATGAGCTAACACCCATCACCTCACCATGGCCATTCCATAAATGGGGGATTGACATTGCAGGACCCTTTCCAGTCGCGACAGGAGGACTGAAGTTCCTCATTGTCGCCATTGACTACTTCACCAAATGGATCGAGGCAAAAGCAGTGGCAAGTATCACAGGCAACCAGGTCAAACGATTCGTTTGGGATAACATTGTATGCCGCTTTGGCTTACCTGGGGAAATTATCTCGGACAACGGGAAACAATTCTGTGATAACCCATTTAAAGACTGGTGCGCTCAATTGAACATCACACAGCACTTCGCGTCAGATAAACATCCACAAACAAATGGACTAGTAGAACGCGCGGATCATAGCCTGGGTGAAGGAATCAAAGCGCGCTTAGACAAACACAAAGGAAGATGGGTAGACGAACTGTCGCATGTTCTGTGGGCCCACTGCACAGAAATCAAAGTTAGCAACGGCGATACACCCTTCTCTCTTATCTACGGGACAGAAGCTGTTATACCAGCAGAGATTGGAATGCCAACAATCCGTACATCGGAAGTCAACGTCACAACAAACGATGACGAACGACGCATTAACTTAGATCTGTTGGAGGAACGACGCGAAAGGGCAGCTATACGCGAAGCAAAAGCTAAATCAAAGATGAAGAAGTATTATGATTCAAGGGTCAGAAGCACTTCCTTCAAACCAGGAGACTTTGTATACCGCGCCAACGATGCAAGCCACGCAGAAGACACGGGCAAACTCGGACCCAAATGGGAAGGACCTTACGAGGTCACAGAGTCATTAGGCGACGGTGCATACAAAGTGCGCGATATGAAAGGCCACGAGCTACCGCGAACCTGGAACATTTGCAATCTCAAGAGATGCTACCTCTAGGCTACGGCCCACACACTGACACATCCCACGAAGAATGCACTTTCGTAAGTGCTCAATAATTGTCTGTGTATCTATTTTCTTTTCTTAGGACATTGTCTTTATTTTTTAACTTGCAAGAATTAATAAAACGTTGTGGTTTCTAGCTAACTCCACAACACACTTTAACATTATTGCTTACATCATTCGTTTATGTTTCAATTTTGTTTATATTATTGCCTACATTGCGTGCATGCACCTATTAAGACCACACGAGGGCAGACAGGATGAGTAAACCTACTAAAATACTCGTTGAGTAAGAGGGTTGCAAACCCATCAACATCGGATCAAGTATCCTTGTAAAACACCTTACTACCAAGACGTTGGAGTAAGCTATTAGTACATCCCACGACGGATGCACTTCAACGCACACTGTGCGCGTTTAACAAAATATGGATTCAAGACAATTGACTCCTATAGAGTGGTATTCGCAGTACGCTGGATACCACCACATGGATTCAAGACAATTGACTCCTATAGAGTGGTATTCTTAGTACGCTGCATACCACCGCACGGATTCAAAACAATTGACTCCTAAGTTCATACGCAAATTCACTAACTTCATACACGACTATGACTTTAAGTTTAATACGCATCCACACGATGAATGCGCAACAACGCACACTGTGCAAATATATACGAACTAAAAAACCAAGACCCTTGGTTCCTCAATATGATAAATGTAGCACGCTACATACCTGCACGTTTGTTAAAGTTAGGCACCACAAACGTTTCTTTATTAAGTTACGGACTTAATATGTAAGTTATGGACTCAATATCACATGCACATCGTAACTCTTGGAAAGTCTTTCACATAACAAAGACAAATAATCTAAGTACATATGTGCAAAAGTCCCATACTTCCATTCAAACTACGAGTTTTTTACAAAATCATAACTACAAGTTCTGAGTAAATATCTACAAACTATGAGCACGCTCGGGGGAACGCTCCGACTCAGCAGAACTCCCAGCCTCTTGGAGTTTCTTCAAACGTAACGCATCTTGAGGAGACACGGTTGGCACACTAACTACAACCCCATCTGACCTAGGGATGTGCGCAGTACCCACACCACAGAGAGTGGCTTTCCCCTTGATACCTTTCTTCTTGGCCGCCCTCTCTGCATGGCGCTCCAAAACCTCCTTCAGAGGGACCTCATTCTCAATAGCGAAGGGGTTCAGGATGTCACGCGGCTGCACGTACACTGGAACCTGCAACTGAGACTCATCAGGCTTCAGGTAATAATCATATTGAGCCTCCGCGTCCTCCACTATGTGCCTCCCAAGAGTCAACCCCGCCATTATCACTGAGATGGGACCATCTTGGTCGCGCTCCCGCCGCGCAACATGTGGGAGCTCGAAGAGCTTCATCCCTTCCATCGCCTTTACAAGATCCTCAAAAGCGCCAGCATTATACTCAGGAACCTCAGCGATAGACACGGTCAACAGCTGACCCTCAGCAAGCTCTTCCACAGCCTGCGCCTTGCCACGAGCAACGGCGCACTCCATTACCTTACCGAAGGCACTCACAACCTCCGGAGATTCCAACGTGCCCATGGCAGCCAAGCGCAAGCCGTGGCTGATCAACCACCTGTACAAACAGAAGATGCGTTAGAGAAAACATATATATATATATACAAGATAAAATAAAGGACAATGTACGACAAGTACCTGCGCTCCGCAATCATGGACATAAGATGAGGATACAGCTCCTCATCATACTCTATACTCAACCCGCGCAGCTTTTCCTCCTGCACCTGCACATCGCTCTCCACTTTCTTGCCAAAATCAGCAAGCTGGTCGCAGAGCTCAGTCTTCTTCTCCTCAAGGTACCTTAAACCCCAGGTTAGGTTCGACTTATACTGCTGCACCTCACCACGCTCACGCTGCAGTTCAGCTAGCGCAGTCAGCTTCTCATCAGTAGCCTTCTTCGCGTGCTCAGCAGCAGCCAATACCCCTGCCTGCGCCCCAGCCAATTGCGCCGTAAGCAGGGAAATCTGCTCATCCTTCTGAGCAAGGCTACCCCCTCCACAACAGCCTGCGCCTTTTACTGAGTGACCAACTCAGCCTAGCGAGCAGCAACAGTGGCTAATTCATCCACCACCTCTGCAGACATCTGCGCTACGGCCTTAAGAGGCTCCTCCATGCGAGCAGCCTGCGGTGATGATGCACGCTCAGCAAACACCGCATCATCATGCGCAACATGGTCACTACAAACCAAAGAAGGTGCAGTTAGTACGAGGATACAGCAAATAAGGAAAACGAAAGTTTAACACACTTACACAAGAGGTGGGGACCTGGACAGATCCTTCTCCGCGCCAGAAACAGACCTATCATCCGGTGTGGATGACTCTTCATCAGCAACTAGGTGGCGCCTCCTCTTGGAAGTGCCTACGCCATAACCACTTGAAGACGCTTCCTTGCGCTTCACACCCGGAGTCTCCACAACAGGCTCCAGGATCTCCACGCTGTCAGAAGACTCGGAATGCGCTTCCTCCACTACGGGAGACTGTTCCCCGGTAGGAGGCACACTCTGTACTGGCGGCACAAACACAGCTGCAGGAGGAGAGTCCGGACGATTAACGGGCCCAAACGGCGTTAGGTGTCCATCAGTCGCCTCTAAGATGGGCTGCTCACCGTCCCTCAGAGGACGTACCCCCACGGTCACACGCTTGGGCTCCTTCAACTTCACAAAAGCGAACAAGTCCATCTCTGCGAAGAACAGCAACAAATAACAAGGACAACTTAGTTATTTAAGAAACACAAACAAATACTTACATTCTAGAAGCAAAGGCAAGAAAGGATGAGCACCCACCCTGGCTGTTCTCATCAATGAAAGTTGGAACCTCGCCAGCGCCATCAAAATAATTGTGACTCAGTCCCATGTGTACCAAAAACTCCTCAGGATAGGAGTTAATGGGAATGCGGTTACTATCAATTGTATCCGCATCCGTGACGCTGTACGAACCAGGGACAGGACGCTCATCCCTCGGCAACGACCCTTGGGTATAGAACCCAAAGCGCGATGGAAAAACTACATCATCCACCTAGAAAAAATATTCCCTCCAATGCCTTAAGGAATCTACTTTAACGGTATAGCATTGAAGGTGCCCTGAGCGTTTGGCAAAAGAAACCCATCTGTTCGACCACGTTGAATGGTAAAACGCACGGAATAGGTCGACAGTCGGGTTAATGGCAAGTAACCGACAGTTAATCTCAAAAATAGATATCTTCGCCGCACCTATACAGTGCAGCTGCGATATATGAAGCTGATAGTAATTGAGCAAATTGCTCAAAAACATGGAAATGGGTATGCGATAATTCGCGTAGTCAAAAAAGCGTGTGTATAAACCTATTTTCCCATCGGGGAAATCGACAATACACGCGTCAACATCTTGTGCCTCCGGATGAACGTCGAGAGGAATGAGGAAATCAGAAGCAAACTGATGTACATCATCCTCATCCATCGCGGAGCGAAAATTTTCTAATAGAGCCACCATCTCAGAAGTATAGCAAGATTTACTACGATTGCGCACGCGTAGTTACCTAACAGAATCGCAGATCGAAGAATAAAGCTTTATAAAAGTTTAAAAATGGCGGAAATGTTTTTACTGTGTGTTTCACGGTGAAAGGAGGCGGTGACTTTATATGCATCTAAAACCCTAGAAGGCACAACACGTGGATCCCACTCACAAATCGTGTGGCTAGGAAACGAGAAGGTACAACACTTTTCCCCATTTTCCAAGGCATACGTGGACACACTCCCCGTTTCCCGTGGAACGATTGGGATATTTAGGGACTAGATACTCCGTTCCCACACTTGGGCGGCAAATCTCTGAATTTTTCCCGCCACGCTTACCGCTACCCTCACTAGTCTAGTATCCGCGGCTACGAGCCGCGCACACTAGACTGGGGGGACATGATGACGTACAGTCTACAGTTGGGCCACGAGCCCAAATGATAAACATTACTAGGCCCAAACCCACCACGAGTGGGCTACCATGACAATGGTTTGAGCCATAACGCAAAAGGCTTGGACTCACGAAGTCCAAAGCCCAACCAAAGTATCCGGTCATAGGATGAGGATCTTCTATTTACGGAATAGATATCCTTACCCCGGATAAGCACCACGTGTGCGAAGAGTAAGGAGCAAGCAACTTACACGGTTTCTGCCCCTACATATAGAATTACACGATTCTCATTAAAGGTACGATTTACATAATCCCTAACTCTTCTACAAAACCCTAAACCGATTACTTACTCTCACACCGGAGTCTAATCTTGGGAGAAAATCCCACAATAAGCCTAACGGTGTTGTTTACTTTCTTAGTGCGCAGGTCTTACAAGCACTAAAATTCTAATTGGTACGAGAGCAGGAGTCCAAACAAGGTAAGCCCAACTTTTGTATCAACAAGTAGGATTCTTATAACTGGGTTTTTCTGGAGATGTGTATTATGGTTTCGATATAATGTTAGAAATATATAACTTTTATTTTTTGGAGTTTGTGTATCATCGAGCTGTCCCGACGAGTTAACTGGGTTATTTTAAATCTTATTTGTAAGAATTGGATTTTAGTTTTTAGTTTTTGGAAGGAATGTATCAGTTTTTTTTGGACATTTATGTATATATGTTTGGAAGAGATGTACCAGTGTTTGACATGTATGAGTGATACACTATTTGCTCGTGTGTAATGTACCAGACCTGTTGTCGTGACACATGGTATATTAATCTGTTAAAGGTGTGCTCGTGTTTAATGTACCAGGCCCGTTGTCATGGCACATGGTATATTAATTTGTTAAACGACGTGTGTATCAGATGGTATATTAATTTGTTAAAGGATGTCTCAATTAATGTTTGACCAAAAAATAAGGCCTCATCAATATGTTTCAATTAAATTATGTCACAATAAATATTTGACCAAAATACCTTTAAAAGTGAATTATTTACTGAAATGTCACTCCATCAAATTAGCCAATAAATAATACCAATTAATAGATCCAACGGTGTAGATTAGGGTCTTACTTTTACAACTTTAAGCTTGATCTCACATTAACCATCCACTATATATATATATATATATATATATATATATATATATATATATATATATATATATATATATATATATTATTTTTAAAACACCATGTATAATATATTTGTGGATATATATTATACAAACAAATAAAACACACAAAACGGGTGAACTTGGATCATTTTTTTTCCTCTGATTAATCAGTTCGTCATTGTTATTTTGTTGACGCCTAAATTTTAATCATAGGGTACCCGTTGCTAGTCTTTTGTAGTGAATGGTCAAAGATGCCTCCCAACTAGTTTCGTTTTACATGTTTAGTTTATTAAAGTTTCGGATGACATTGAAATACAACTTCTTAAATGTAATTTACAATGATGTCAAATTGTGAAACACTACAAATTTAATGCAGAAAATAATTAGAGTGAACCGCAAAAAATGTCCTTAAACTTTGTCATTTTTGCAAGAAATGTCCTCTTTTTCAAAAAAGTACAATAAATGTCCCTAAACTTTGCTTTTTTTGCGAGTTATGTCCTTAAAATTGCAAAAAATGTCTCTGTAAAGGTAAGGGTAAATTGCAAAAAATTTCCCTGTAGTAGGCGATGGTAAATTAGTTATTCACATGGCCACTAATGAAGAAAACTAATGATCGTTAGTCAAATGAGAATTTGCATGAACAGTAACGCCTTAGGGGCATTTCTCTTAAAAAACGCAAAGGTTAGGGACATTTCTTGCATGTTTTTTTTTTAAAAAATAGGACATTTCTTACAAAAATGACATAGTTTAGGGACATTTTTTAAAATTTACTAAAGAGTAAACTATATTTTTGGTCCTTGTGGTTGTATCAAAATTTCACTTTTGGTCCAAAATTCAAAAAAAGTTATATATCAGTCCAAAAGTCCACGTCGCTTTCACTTTTGGTCCAAATTTTAACCATTCCGTCAATATAGCCGTTGGCTATTACATGTGCCAATCACGTGAGGGCATAATTGTCTTTTTATTAATAAATTTATTCCCTATTTATATAAATACAAACCCACCCCGTTGCTAGTCTCCTCCACCAAATTGTGAGAAGAAAAAAATACCCAAATATGGTTCGTCGCCCTCACTGTGGCTCACCAGCGGTTATAGAAACTTCATGGACGCAATTTAATCCAGGAAGACGTTTCTACTATTGTTCTAAAAGGGTAAGCCATGAATTTATATTTATCCCAATTTTTTCTTGATTTAGACCTAATTTTGAAATATACTCTATTTAGGGTCCCAATCATGGGATTATTGATTGGTATGATCCACCAATGTGTAATCGAGCTGTGTAAATCATTCCTGGGTTATTACGAAACATGAATGAGTCACAAGATATTATTGCTGAAAATCGTGGAACAATTAGAAGGTTGAAAACGATGTTAGTTTTTAGTTGGGTGTTTTTCCTCATTTTATATGTTTTCAAATGATGTTAGGGTTTAGTTTGATTTTAGTTGGGTTGACTTGTACTGGCAGTCAATATGTACTTGTGACTTTTGTTTAATGTTAGTCAAAATGTAGTTGTGAATTTTGTGTAATGAAGTACTTTGATTGAATGAATGAAATGAAGTTGTTATTGTAATGCATACTAGTTATAATGCCCGCGCACGCACAAATTTTTTTAAATATTTTGAATCATATATTTTTATTTATTAAAAAACAAATAATTTAATCTTTGTTTTGTTTGATTTATGATGTTTAATTATAGTTTTTATTATTAAAGATAATTATTTAAAAATTTTAATCCTATTATTAATTGCATATTATCTATATTTTTTGTATTTATCTTCTACTTGTGTTATGGATAAATATAAAATGTTACCTAATAAGAAAGAAATATTTTTTTTAAATAAAATTATTACTAAATAAGGTATGAATCCATTTTTTTGAAATGGAAAATTCCCAATAAGGGTTTTGTTTTATTATATAAAAGATATTGTTTGGTTTTATGCTTACTTGTACTGCAAATGGACAAAAAAATTCCCAAGAAAATCACCTATGCAAATGGTCACATGTATGAGAATCTTACACTGCTAGAAGTTGCCAAAATGTACCAAAAAGCTCCATCTGCATATAGGCATTTTGATTGACATTTGCATACGGACTGCAAAGTGAAAATGGACAAAATTTATCAATAGTTAGTTTGACTCTTTATACTGTTTTTATCCCCATTTATGCACTATATAAACTGCATCGAAGATTGTCACTTGCATATCCATAGCAGTGAAAGAATGAGTTCCATGAAGAACATCAAACAAGGTTTGCTTCACAACTTTTATACTGTTATAATTTAGTATTATTATTATTATTATTATTATTATTATTATTATTATTATTATTATTATTATTATTATTATTATTATTATTATTATTATTATTATTATTATTATTATTATTTGTTGTGTAGAAATCATTAACATATCTAGTAGTGAAAGTGAAGAAGCTTGTTATCAAGACTCATGGGTTGATTATTTCCCAAAAACAGAACAATCAAATTCTGTCAAGCCAAAGAAGGTTCAAGGTAGCAGCAGTTCTGTCAACCCAAAATACTATTATAAGCAACTTTTTGATCAGAGGGAGCAGGTTCTTGGTTTGCCAAATAAGAAGAGTTGTGAAGATTTTGGCATCAAGCCATTTGCTGCCAAAGTTGCCAAAGATGTTTCAACAGGGAAAGGAAAAAAGACCAAGGGTTAAACTGCAGCTGTAATGTACTTGTGATGGTTTGCATGACCAAAAATAAAAATGTTGACTTTTTAAAGTCAATTTTCTAGTATAATAAGTGAACCTAATTTTCAGCTGTATAATGTAATTGTGATGTTAATGCTATGGCAGTTTATTTAATGAATTATAAATCTTATATGTTTTGGTTTGTTAAATTGCATACTTGACTTATGAAAGTCAAACATACCAAACAACAATGGCAATGTGTTAGTATAGTATGTTAAGTTACAGTGTTGACTTATCAAAGTCAAACATACCCAATTATCCAATTGCTTGATATCTATCTCCTCCATTCCATGTAACCCTTACATCAGCAACATTCTTTTTAATGAAATTGAACATTTTTGTGGCATTAGGTGTAAGAGGTCCATCACTCTTGCTGATCTTTTGTTGCACATTCACTATCCTTTTCATAAGATAGTGTCTAATAAATTCTAGGCAAGTGATGATGGGTGATGCGTGGGAATTGCACCAGGCTTTACCTCTCGAGGGATCTCGAGAAGCTTACAACCCCCACCAGGCAGTGTACCTGATCGTTGTAGTATAGTATAGTGACAAGTACCGGGGGATTGATTGTTCAGCAAGGAATAGTGTCGCTAGGATTAGAAAACCTAATTACTAGTTCTAAAGATGAAAGATGATTATTTTTGTATTTTTATATTTTCTAGAAAGCAAGTAAAATCTCGGGTTTGAAGGATTTGGGCGGAATTAGTTGCTAGTCAACTAACCCAATACTAAAGATATAATTAAATTAAAATACTAAAAATGAAAATAAACTAAATTATACTAAGGTTGTGAGCAATACGTGGAGAAAATGTATTTACTTAGATTTCACTACTCCCTAGATATCTTTTACACGTTAATTACTTGTTATAGTTGCCTGGATGACGGGTTGTATTCCTTAATACCATTCATGGGGTGATGCACGTAACTCCCCAGTTCTATGAGCTCTTATCTACTCCTATGCCATGCACAACATAACCATAGGGATCCGAAACAGTGGCTCATGCATTAAATACTACCAATAAAGACCTAGTGCATATCGGTTCATGTTTCCTAAGACGTTCAAGCATGTTACCATTTGTAGATCTGCCAGTTTTCTTAAGCCTAACATCAAATCATTCATCCAAAACAACTACAAGCAAGTAATCAACACATAATTAACATCTAGGTTTCATTAGATCCAAGCAAACACAAAGAAAGTCTAGCCTAACATAGTGGAATCAAGACAAGAACAAGATATAGACAACCAACACATAGACGTATTGATTGAATTAAAAGAGTACTTATCTCAATTACACTTGAAAGGTATCAAGGGTTAAAAACCCTTGAAAAACCTGTAAAATTCGTACCAAAATCGTGGCTAGGGTTTCTCCAAAACTTCTCTCTTTAAATGTGAAAAACTAGAAAACTATATATAGGAAATTGGGGATGACGGCGTCAAGAACAAATGTGTGACGCCGTCATCTCGCCGCCAAATACTTCCTCGGACGGCCTTGATCTACTTCTGACGCCGTCAAGCCCTAGGCCGTCACACAAATTACTCTTGATGCCCTGTGTGTGACGCCGTCACCAACTCTCGGATTTTAATTCTTGATGTCTGACGCCGTCAGGAATTGACTCTTGACGCCGTCAGGTACTGTTCCCAGCATGGAAAATAGAGACTTTGCCGTTTTCTTCACTTTTATGCTCCAAAAATGTCCAAAATAGCTTCTTTTCCAGAATTCACTCTCCAAGTACCTAAAATCACAAAAGGAACGATTTAGGGCAATATTTGATCAAATAAATTCAATTCCGGGCTTAAATGACCCCCTAAAAGTGGTTCATTTTTCGCCTTATCATATACCCTTACACTTGAGATTTGCTTGTCCTCAAGCAAATATGCTTTTATTCTAATCAAAAGACAAGTTAGAGGTCATTTAACACTAATATAAAAGTAATTACAACAAATAATCGTTCCACTAAAGACCAAAGACAAGCACGGAGGTCATACACTAGCACCTCACAAATAGTGTTTAGATACTCACATCTCTCGGGTGTAATAAAGTAATATAACAATATGGAAATGGAAGATATCTCTCACTACCTGTCATAGCAAAATAGATTACCATAGGCTTGGGAAAGGATCAAACCTCCACCACATGGCGTAAGCACCTAGGATAAACTATCAAAGAGGTCTTTTAAAGGGTTGTAACGTTAGGTATAAGGATATGAATTACACGGTTTTGTTGGATAAAGGAAGTTTTTCTGGTGGCGAGCTAACAATCTTGGTTAATTACATGTACAATAGGCATTGCTAAGCCAAGATTAGACTCGACTTAAGCTACTAAATGAAAAATAACAAAAAACATAAAATGAACATAGAATGAAACGGGATGGTAGTCCGTATTTTTTTTTTTTTTTTTTTTTTTTTTTTTTTTTTTTTTTGCATACACTCTTACCCTAATCCAAAATAATACATCATAGGGAATGGAAATTCCCCTTACACTTGAATCTTTACATACTTTACAATAAACTAATCTAATGACTCGAATTAAGAAAATCAAAACACTTGGAGCACTTTTAAGATTAACGTACATATGGGGGTAATATATGATGTTCTTCCCCATTACTCCATAACATTAGTACTTTCCCATGAGTCCCAATCGTCCCAAAACAATATGTACAAGGATATGACTCGACTTAGCAACCATGTAATCAATTAGAAAGTTAACTTAGGGTTTAACAAATAACAATAATGCACTAAAGATGAGTGCATACACGGAAGGCTAAGGCGATTTGGGTGTACATTTAAGTGGGGTGTAACAAATTCTTCCTTTAAGTAAGATGCTTAAAGTTAGAAACGAAAAGATAGGCTCGGAGGGGTGTACTAGGGGTTTCGTGTACTAAAAATGAGTACAACGCTAAGGGTGTAGGAAAAATTAGTTGACTTAACTAGCCAAGTAATATGACTTAAATGGTCAAGTAATTATGATACGGGTTTAACACAAGGGTGATCCTAATGCCTCTTATCATGTTGTAAATCCTACTACACGAATGTAGTCTCACTAGCGGTCTCGGGATGCATCACTAACGCAAGTTCTAGAATCTAAATGCTACCGGTACACTCATAAGCACTAATAGTAAATGCTTTTCCTATCAAAACTAAAGGCGAACCTCACGTATTTGGGTGGAAAATTTTTCTGAATATACGGTTATGTGCTAGTTATACAATCTCCTATCCATGAGACGCTTGCTATGGCTAAAGTTTCACTCCTAAATGTTGTAAAAAATTTTAAATTTGGCGCTAAAATTACACTAACAAGTATTTCTCATAGTTTTATTACACACCTACCATCAAACAAAACAAACTCAAGCGAAAGTGTATTGTAAGGTATCATCAATTTACCCTCCCCTTACACTTAGGATGAACATTGTCCCCAATGTTCAAGTAAAGAATGTAAAAGTGAAAAAGTAAAAAGAATGAAATCAAATACTCCCCTGATTCGCTCGGTATGGATTATAGGTTGGCCAGGTTAGATCTTCCTCCAAGAAAATGAACAATCAAAGCTTCCCTTCCAGAATATAAATCATCTTCTTGTCAAACATAACCTGTAAATCCTGAGAAAATAGACAAGACAACCTCGCGTAAAATCGGCGGCATCCTATATAAGTTACTAAATCCTAGAAAGCAAAGTAAGATATAATGCTTGTAAATGAAGTTTGCAGATTTCTTGGAGATTATAAAACTTAATAATTCACAAAAACCATAAGACTCCGTTAGAAAAACAAAACTGGTAAAATTTCCAGATTTTTACACGTGACGCCGTCAAGAGTAAACTCTTGACGCCGTCAGGATTGACCTGCAGAAATTCTTGTGTTAAGTTTCTGGAAAATTTCTGGAAAAAACTTGGTTCTACTTCCTGGAAAATCCTGCAAAACTTCATTATGACTCAATACAAGCATTTGACTCTAACAAATACGAATATACATGCTCACTTAAAATTGTGGAAAATCATGATCGTGTGTTTCTTAAAAACATATTTGGGGTTTCCCCTTACACTTATCTTTTGAAAAAATACTTTTAGGTTGGAGTTAAGACTAGGCCAAACAACATAGTAAAGTATTTCCACTTTTTAGTTTTGAAACATGATCTACCAACAATAAAAATAAAGCATGCATACGGAAGCAAATAACAAACAAACAAAATAAAATCACACAAAGCATGGGTTGCCTCCCAAGAAGCGCTTTTCTTTATTTACGAGTCTTGTAGCTAGACTCAAGGCCATGGGTTACTACGTGACCTCGTCTCTTAAGATAGCGCATCCCAAATAGTTAGGATCCTCACTATCATAACAGTAGTGTCTTAACCGATCGATACTTGCAGTCTTCTCTGATGGGAAAAACTGAGCAAGGTAACGAGTGGTGAGATCATCCCATGTGGTGATGGATCCCGCGGGTAAACGCTCAAGCCATTGACTAGCTTGATCCCGTAGAGAGAATTGAAATAGGCGTAAACGGGTTGTCTCTCTAGTTGCAACATCTAGGTCTATGGAATCTACGATTTTGAGGAAGTCCTTAAGATGTTGATTTGGATCTTCGGAACGAAGTCCATGGAATGCACATCCGCTTTGCACCAACCGGATGGTGTCGGATAGCAAGGGTGTCACATTGGCTCCGGTGAGCTCAATGGTGTTTCGATAGCCTTGGTGGCTAGGTCGGGAATACTCTCCTAAGGTTCGGGGCCTAAGGGATTCTAAAGGTGGGTTTTGTTGTGGTGGGATGATGGGTTCAAAGATGTTACCACCTTCCATGATGTCGGATGGTAAAGGTTACGAACAAAGACACGAAGAAGTAAGATAGACTAAAGAAATCCTAAAAAATAAAAATAAAATCTTACTAGAAAGGAATCTAGCAAGTAGACCTAATAAAAAGAGATTCTAACCTACACAATAACTATTCCCCAGGCTGCGGCGCCAAAAACTTGATGCGTGGGAATTGCACCAGGCTTTACCTCTCGAGGGATCTCGAGAAGCTTACAACCCCCACCAGGCAGTGTACCTGATCGTTGTAGTATAGTATAGTGACAAGTACCGGGGGATTGATCGTTCATCAAGGAATAGTATCGCTAGGATTAGAAAACCTAATTACTAGTTCTAAAGATGACAGATGATTATTTTTGTATTTTTATATTTTCTAGAAAGCAAGTAAAATCTCGGGTTTGAAGGATTTGGGCGGAATTAGTTGCTAGTCAACTAACCCAATACTAAAGATATAATTAAATTAAAATACTAAAAATGAAAATAAACTAAATTATACTAAGGTTGTGAGCAATAAGTGGAGAAAATGTGTTTACTTAGATTTCACTACTCCCTATATATCTTTTACATGTTAATTACTTGTTATAGTTGCCTGGATGACGGGTTGTATTCCTTAATACCATTCATGGGGTGATGCACGTAACTCCCCAGTTCTATGAGCTCTTATCTACTCCTATGCCATGCACAACATAACCATAGGGATCCGAAACAGTGGCTCATGCATTAAATACTACCAATAAAGACCTAGTGCATATCGGTTCATGTTTCCTAAGACGTTCAAGCATGTTACCATTTGGAGATCTGCCAGTTTTCTTAAGCCTAACATCAAATCATTCATCCAAAACAACTACAAGCAAGTAATCAACACATAATTAACATCTAGGTTTCATTAGATCCAAGCAAACACAAAGAAAGTCTAGCCTAACATAGTGGAATCAAGACAAGAACAAGATATAGACAACCAACACATAGACATATTGATTGAATTAAAAGAGTACTTATCTCAATTACACTTGAAAGGTATCAAGGGTTAAAAACCCTTGAAAAACCTGTAAAATTCGTACCGAAATCGTGGCTAGGGTTTCTCCAAAACTTCTCTCTTTAAATGTGAAAAACTAGAAAACTATATATAGGAAATTGGGGATGACGGCGTCAAGAACAAATGTGTGACGCCGTCATCTCGCCACCAAATACTTCCTCGGACGGCCTTGATCTACTTCTGACACCGTCAAGCCCTAGGCCGTCACACAAATTACTCTTGACACCCTGTGTGTGACGCCGTCACTGTAGGACCTTAGATATATCAACTTTAATACCAATATAAGAACTAGAAGAAGGAAAGATGGTGACTTGGTATATAAAGTGTGGCGTTAACTTGAATGAAATAGAGATAAGAGATGAAGAGAACTTTTATTAAAAAAACACACACAATACACACACAAGCACACACCTCAAATGAGCTTTGAGGTGTTTATATAGTACAAGAGTTAGGATGCCCTAAAGGCTTTCCATGGGCTTGGTCTTGGGCTTGGCTTTCTTTTATCTATAAAGTCTTATGAAACATAACTAATAGCATATTAGCTTACCAAGACCAAGGCCCAATGACTAAACTATTACTAATCTTAACCAACGACACAAAGTTACAATATGAGAATGACCATCACTTTAATATATATATTTTTAATGCTAACAATCTCCCCCTAAGGGGTGGTCATTCGAATGATGCTCCACGTGAGTGGGTCTTCCGTGTTCTTTGTCTTTAACTTTGTGTGTCGTTGTAGAATAGTCTTTAGTCTTTGTTCCTTCATGCTTTGTGATCTTTGAAAACTGATTTTTCATCGTTCTTTGTTCCTTTGTGATGTGGAGTTATCTGCCTTTCGTCACTTCTGCGTCTGTGGTGGTTGTTTGCCATTCCAACATGCTCATACATCTTTGGACTTTGATATTCATATGCACGTAGTTCCCTTTCTTTCACTTTGATCTTTAGTCTTTATACTTTGTAGATTCTTCTTTTTGGCGTAGAATCGTTCTTTGAACTTTGTGTTGTACAGATCTTTGAGGGAGCTTTCTTTAACTTCCAGATGTATGTATCAGCATGTGGAATCTGTCGCCATGGAGATGAAGTGTCCCTGCATATAAACAGTTAGCAATAAAACATCCGGTACTTACAGATAAGGAACTAGAGATCGTCAACAGCATAGTGTGAAGACTCCTTCTAATCCTTACCAAGGCCGTTCCCATGTCAGATACTCTCGAGAGAGCTTACAAGACCTACTTAGTAGCTCAATGACTGGGTGAGTCGCTGGGGATCACTCCACGACTGTAGACCGTTTGAAACCACCGCGAACACTAAGCGTAACCCATAAAGAATTACCGAAGTGACCTGCTGTCAGGGCTGCTTGATGTTGACCCTGGCAGGAATTTCCATTCAATCATTGAGAATCACAAAAGTGAATCCTCTCATAAATGTTCTGGCAGATTGCTAAGATCTGCGTAGGACTCTTAAGTTTACATCTGGCATCCTTAATGTTGAACAACCAGTGTAGAAATATCATGTGTTCCTTTGAGATCTTTTGATGAATCTCGGGGCTCTAGACTCGATAAGTACACATTTGGTTTCCTATGCGGAGATTAGGGAGAGGTCTCCTGCTTCAATATCAACCATCTCTAAGAGACAGGTCGATAGATTACACCGGTTCCCCGTGAGAATGAAACAAGCTCTTTTCAGAGAACTTGAGTGGTTAAGAAGGTTTAGTGCAGTGCGTCACTGGGTCCATGACGTCTTGTCTTCAATACCGGTGTCACCTTGGTAACAACCAGTAGCATATGAGTTGAACCCGGTGTCTGCCCTAAGGTTGAACATTTGGAGGGCTATTTCTTTTCACCCTTTTTCATAACTTTTCTTTTTAATTCTTCAACCCCTTCTTTCTCCTTTCTCATTTTGTCCTTTTTTTCAATCATACCTAAGGACTTCTAATTCTAATCTATTGGATTTGTCCTTGGGTAGATCCCTCCGGCTCTGGCGGATCATAGGACGGTTTTTCCTAACCTTAGTCACCTTATAACTCCATGACTATCCTATTGTTGCCATAAAACCATTTATTGAAAATCTCTCAAAGTGTTTATGATAATAAAACACATTGTTGTTACCACTTTGAGAGTTTTGCATTTCATTTGAAGGACTCCCCCTTCACATGTGCTCATGAATATTTAAGAAATTTGCACATGCGTGAGGAGTTTGCACTTTTTGAATTGATCCACTTTCAGCGAACATGACCGATTCGAGACACGCTTACATCACTAGTTAGACTAGCTTGAAATTATTACCCGTCCTGGTCAAGTCCAAAGAAAGTCTCTCGATACGGTACATTCTACTCAGACAAGTCCTATTCGAGACATGCTTACATTACTAGTTAGACTAGCTTGAAATTATTACCCGTCCAGGACAAGTCTTTTCGATTACTGACATTTTAAGCTTCGTCAATTCATTGGTACTTTCTGAGTCGAGCTCTTCTGAGATTCAGTCACAAACTTTTTAAACATCTTTGATCACATTTTAATCATGTCTTCTCCCCCTCAAAAATAGCATATCGTGATATTTTTGATATCAACTGATTAAGAAAAAGCTTTTGGAGAGAAAGACAGATTCTGCATGAATTTGGAACATTTTTCTTTTTGTACTCCCCCTTAATGATAGCATATTTAAAATTAATTAAGGGTTTTGAGGGAGTTATCTTGAGCACTAATTTTGAGAGATTTTGAGAAATCTTTTGAACAATCTTGAAAAAGTGCTCCAGAATTTTGTTTGAAAACGAGTTTTTGCTTGAAATCTTTTTCGTTTGTTTAGACTCGAACTTTTTGAAAAAGAGTTCATCATTGAACGTACGAGTCCTTGATTTGAAAATAATCAGAAGTCATCATTGAATGTCCGGGTTTCGTACTGAAGTATACGAAAGCCATTGTGAAGAAAATATTTGAGAAACGACATGTTTTTAGAAAAACATTTGAAAGAACTCCCGCTCAAGCATCTGTACATGTCCGTATCATTGTTGAATGACATTTCTAGAAACGTACAGAATATTGATTTATATGAGAGACATGTCGTGAGAAGAATATTTTTGTATTTTTTGATTTTATATTGTTTTTGTATTTTTTTTGAAAATTTTATATTTTTGTATTTTGTTTTTGTTGGTTTTTCAAATTTTGTATTTTGTTTTTCAAAAATATTTACAGCGAAGCGATTTTGAAAACATTTTCAAGAAGATTCGAGAAGACGTTCTAGCTCCTCAGGAGTTACGCTTCGCATGCCAATTCGTCGAACTAAATAGTCAAACCTTTCTTTTGGAAGGGCTTTAGTAAATAGATCGGCGAGTTGATAATCAGTCTTAACGAAAAATAATTCAACAGTACCCTCTTCCACGTGTTCTTTGATGAAATGGTAGCGGACTTTGATATGCTTCGTCTTTGAGTGATGTACGGGATTGCACGAGATGGCTATGGCACTTTTTGAGTCACAATACATAGGTATTCTGTCAAAAGTAAAGCCATAATCTGTGAGCTGTGTCCGCATCCAAAGAACTTGGGCACAACATGCAGATAGAGACACATACTCGGCTTCGGCGGTTGATAGCGCAGTACAATCCTGTTTCTTTGAAGACCAGCTTACAAGCTTTTCACCCAAAAATTGTGCTCCACCTGATGTACTCTTTGCTGTAACTTGATCACCAGCATGGTCTGCATCTGAAAATGCTGTTAGATTAAACTCCGAATCCTTCGGATACCAAAGTCCCATATTGATGGTGCTTCGTAGGTACCAAAAGATCCGTTTAACCTCTTTGAGGTGAAGTTCGGTAGGCTTTGCCTGAAACCGTGCTAATAAACATACAGCAAATTGAATATCGGGACGGCTAGCAGTTAGGTACATGAGAGAACCGATCATGCTCCGATATTTCTTCGGATCGATAGGTTTCCCAAACAAATCAGCGCCTATTTTTGGTGAAGTGACCATTGGTGTACCAACAGAATCACAATTTTCCATTCCATGTTTTTTCAAAATCTCTATTGTATATTTAGCTTGATTGATAAAAATACCACGAGGGGATTGATGTATTTGTAAACCAAGAAAGAATTTTAGTTCCCCCATCATGGACATTTCAAATTTGCTTTTCATGAGATTTTCAAAATGTTTTGAATGGTTAGGATTGGTTGATCCAAAAATTATGTCGTCCACGTAAATTTGAACGATCAAAATGTCATCTTTGAATTTTTTGATAAACAAGGTGTCATCAACCGTTCCTTTGGTGAAATTGTTTTTAAGCAAGAAAGATGATAGTTCGTCATACCACGCTCTTGGAGCTTGTTTTAGACCATAAATGGCTTTCTTAAGCTTGTAGACATAGTCTGGATGATCTCTGTCGATGAATCCCTCTGGCTGACTCACATACACTTCTTCTTTCAGAGTTCCATTCAAGAAAGCTGTCTTAATGTCCATCTGATAGACTGTGATGTTTTTGTGAGCTGCATAGGCTAAGAAAATCCGGACTGCTTCAAGTCTAGCTACAGGCGCGAATGATTCTTCGAAATCTATCCCTTCTTCTTGTGGATATCCTTTAGCCACGAGACGAGCTTTGTTGCGAATTACAGTCATTTCCTCATCCAGTTTGTTCTTCCACAACCACTTGAGATCAAGAACACGTTTATCAAGTGGTCGTTCAACAAGTTCCCAACTATCATGTAACAGGTATTGAAGAAATTCCTCCTGCATTGCTTCAATCCATGGGTTTTCTGCCATTGCTTCCCGAATGTTCTTAGGTACTTTGGTGCTTATTGAGCAAATGTAAATGCACAATTCGAGATCGGTGGCAAGTTGTCTCCTCGTCTGAACTGGCATGGAAGGATCACCAATAACATTTACTAACGGATGGTCTTTTGTCCATTGAAACGTAGAAGGGTACCTTTGGTTGAACGAATGTGTGTTAGATGGTTCTTGTAACCTTGAAGAAGATTCAGCAGAGTCTGATGCAAACGGGTTTTCAAATACTTCTTCTCCTTCTTCTAACGCAACATCGTTTGAATTATTTGTTGGTTCTTCTTGAAAATTTGTGTTTTGATTTTGCTCATCAACTCTTGGTAGTTCAGTTTCAAGTACTGGAGTGGCTTGAGTAGATGTAGATGATGTTGAGGTAGTTGGTGCTTCAGCTTCGATTGTTGTAGATGCATCCAGTGGTGGTGGTGGTGGTTGATGGTTGTGAGCGGGTGCAGCGGAATGTTGTGGAGATGCACTTGTCGAAGTTCCACCATAATATTCATCAAACATTAACTCGAAGAAGTTTTCCAGTTCTTGTTCTGAAGGTTTATCCGTGTTTGTTGACTGAGCTCCTTGAGGCACGAGTCCTGAACTGATGTGTCCAGAAGTCTGATTGTTTGGTGCGGGTCCTAATCCGTTTTGATTAGAAGCCATTGGATTAAGCGCGGGTTCTAGAGCGTATCTCTCAGAAGCCATTTGTGAAATTTCGTCAAACTTCACATTCATCGTCTCCATTATCCTTTTTAGACGTCTATTATATACCCTGAATGCCCTCGAGTTTTCTGAATATCCAATGAAGATTCCAATATCACCCTTAGCTTTCAACTTTCCTAGATCTTCTCTGTCATTCGTCGGATAGCACAAAGCGCCAAACACGTGAAGGTAAGAGATGTCAGGTTTACGGTTGTTCACTAGCTCATATGGGGTTTTATTGAATCTTGGATGTACTAGGGATCGGTTCTGAGTGAAACAAGCAGTGGCAACAGCATCAGCCCATAAGAATAGTGGTGCACTAGAAAAGATCAGCATTGTGCGAGCAGCTTCCACAAGAGTTCTGTTTCTTCTTTCAACTACCCCATTCTGCTGTGGAGTTCTAACAGCTGATGTTTGGTGTGTTATTCCAACATCTTCAAAGTAGGTTCTTAACTCCTGATTAGTGAATTCTGTGCCATTATCTGTTCTTACAATCCTTACTAGAGCTTGAAGTAGAACTTGGATACGCTTCAGAAAGGTGATGATGATGCCTGGTGCTTCGTCTTTTGATCTCAGAAACTTTACCCAAGTATATCTTGAATAATCATCAACAATAACAAGAATATACTTCTTCCCATTAATGCTTTCAACTCTCATTGGGCCACATAAGTCCATGTGCAACATATGTAACCTTGCTTCCGAATTAGGCACGGTTTTGGGTTTATATGAAGCTCTTTTGCTTTTTCCTTGTTCGCATGATGGACATAGGTGTTCCTTGGTGTATTTGAACTTAGGAAGACCGGTGACGATGTTGTCTTTGGCTAACTTGTTGATCGTGTCGAAGTTGAGATGGGATAAACGTCTATGCCACAGCCAGGACTTAGTTTCGGTTGCCCTTGTCATAAGACAAATTGGTGATGTAGAAGCCATTTGGTTGATGTCGATTGCATACAGGTTTGTGCCACGATTACCAGTTAAGAGATCATCACCAACCAAATTTCTTATAAAAACCGTGTTTCTCCTGAATGCAACTTCTAAATCTGCATCACAAAACTGCCCGACTGAAAACAAGTTGTGTCCCAATCCTTCGACGTAGTAAACCCGAGTGATTAAAAAATTCTCAAACCGAAGATCTCCATAACCCAGAATAGCTGCTACATGATCATTTCCAAAGCGTACAGTTCCCATGAATTTCCAGACGAAATTGATCAGCAGCTTTAAATTTCCGGTCATGTGCTTGGAGCAACCCGAGTCGACGATCCAAAGACATATTTCGATAACCTGCCAAGAACAGAAGAGTTTGTATTTGGAAACCGTTTTGAATTTGGTTCCATGGGGTTAGGAGTAAAATCTAAATCACACTCATAGACAGTTGCTACTTGTTTAGCTTGAGCTATTTCTAATTTGCCGTTCTGAAGAGTGAACTCTCTACCCGTTGGAATCCACATACAAAACTTAAGGTAGTTCCTAGGCATTCGACTACTAGTGGTAGACCTAAAGCGTGCAATTAATCTTTCTATAGATCTAGATCTAGCACTAGTTCCCTTTGGAACATACTTCTGTTCAGGCGTAACATTCACATTCTTAGAAACACATTCATCATGAACATCGTTAACTAAACATTTCTTGCATATTAAACAAACAGAGTCATTACATGCATTAGAACCAGTACTTTCGACATTACATTTAGATGAATCATGTTTCTTATTACAAAGCGATAAATTCCTAGGGTGTTCTTCTACTTCTTCAACTTTATTCTTGCTACTACTCGTAGAGACAGGCGAGACTCTATTGTTCCTTGTATTGCTCCTAGGCTTTAGTCTGCTGCTCCTAGAGGTGCATTCTAATCCTGTAGAAGGTAAGGCACACACATTAGGATTTATATTGTTGTCCTTTTTAGCATCACTAGACTCTTTAGAATTATCCTTTTTGCACGCATTTGTCTTAGAAGTGGAGGCAGACGCATTAGTGGGACTAATCCTAAAAAGGCCAGGTGCTATCACTTTTGGTGTTTCGACAACCGCTTTTCCTTTATCAACAATCTTATCATTTTCACTTTTCTTGGGCAAGGGTGTTGGAGTGACTGGTTTTGTCAAATTCTTTTTCTCATCGACTTTTGGAGCAAACCTTGAAATTGACATCTTTGGTTTTTGAACCGTGTTTGAAACATTTGGTTTCTCCGAAGTCGACGGTTTTGCAAACTTAGTTTCCTCACCCTTTCCTATTTGACTTTCAAGCTGAGCCCTCAAAAGATCATTTTGCTCTTTCATGTTCTTTAAGGCACGCTCATACGACAATTTGTCATACTTGCATTCTTCCTTTTTTCAATCAAGTTGTTTAAAATATGACACATTTTCTTTTTCAATCTTTATAAGAGCATTTTCATATTTTGAAACAATTGCGGAGGTCTCAGCTCTCAGTCTTTCATCGTCTTGAACAGAGTATGTTTGTAAAATGATGGACATAATGTCAGTGGTCATAACAGCTTCGAAGAGAGAATCATTCAGGTTTTCCAAAACATTTATGTTTTCACGAGTATCATTAGCTTCGTTTACCAGGGATTTGTGGTCCTTGACAAAGTCGGCCGTTTCTTTTAAGAAAGCTTGTTCAAAATGGATTACCCTCGCACTGATGTTATTCAGTGGGATAGTAATTTCGTTTTCAAAAACTTTTTTCTGCTTGATATGAAAACTGGAATGCCAGTTGTTAATATCGATTGTAGTTTTAGAAGCAACAATATTTTGAAGTTCTTGAATTCTCTTTTTAACGTCATCCAGAATTTCTCTAGCCTCACTTGTATTAAAAGTGTTGTTAGAAGAAATTTGTTCCATTTTTGAAAGAGATTTGGAAACAATTACTTTCTTAGAAAACATTTTTGAGAATGGTCGTTTTATGGAAAACGCAGATGGTTCTTTTTGTGGAACAAAAGTAATTCCCGAAAGTTTGTTCAATTTGTTGTAATCAATGGGTTTCAAATCCTTTTGTTTCATTTTAGTAATGCTCTCTTCGACATGTTCTATCGTTTGCACAGAATCCCGAACGACGGGAGGATCATGTTTAGTGTAAATCACATTACCATTATACAAAACATTCTGTTCTTGCTGAGCTTTCTTGAGATTACTGGGGGTGTTGTTACCAAGAGCCACTTTATGTTTCGTATGGTAAACCGGATTAGTTTGATTTGAAATCATTTTCATTGTTTGACTTGACTGACCCGATTTAACCACCAATTCTTCTAAATGAGCAATCATGTGTTCTGACTCTACGATTTCGGCCAAAAGTTTGTCTTCTTTCTTTGCAAAGTCCTTTTTCAGCTCGTCCCTTTCTTTTTCAAGATTGGTATAAGCTGACTTTTGTTTAGAAAGTTGGTTTTGTAAATCAGAAATTTCCGCGTTTAAAGCTTTTATCTTTTTGAAAGAATTAACATCAAGTGTATCAAACTTGAGTTGCAATTGTTTTTCCCTTGAAACGGAATTTTGATAACCATTTTCTAATTCAGACAATCTTTTGTCATGAAATTCAAAAGCTTTAACGTTTTCTTTGTAACTCTCAAGCTCAGCGGTCAATTTAACATTCGCGGCCTTAACATCGCGATTGACCTTTTTCACATTCTCAATTTCAATACGACAATTATTCAATAATGATTCAAACAAAGCACGTGTTTCCTCATCATTCTCAGCATGCTGTGAAACGAAGCCTCCATTATGATTCACATCTGGAGTTGCTGAAGGAGTATTGCTACTACTTGGCGTGTCCAGGTATGTATCATAAGTGGGTGCTAGCTTCTCAGAATGTTGTTCCTCATTGCGAGTGTTCGATGAAATCCTTTGGTTGTTGTTTGTTGGTGTAGAATAGCGTCCTTGGAATGCCTTTGACAGAAAAGCAAACGCTTGGGTCAATGCTGCAGTAGCTTCATCATTTTCAGTGAATTCTGGTTCTTGGAATTGTTGGTATTGCTGTTGTGGAATAACATGTTGTTGTTGCTGTGGGTAGAACTGTTGTTGGTAGACCGGTGTTGGTTGTTGAATGTATGATGGTTGCATGTAGTTGTGAGTGGAAGATGATGATGATTGTTGTGTGTTCACTGGTAGCGGTGTCGGTGTAGTAGCAATTAATGCGAGAGGATCATGATTCTTTGCCAATCTTTCTTTCCTTACTTCATTAGCCTCAGCTTGGTTTTGCTTCAAAAAGTCATAGAGTTGATCATAGTTCACCTTATGTAAATCCTTTGTTTGATTGACAATTGTAACATAACGACCCCATTCTTCTGGAAGGTTATTGATGAATTTGATGTTTGTTGCAATTGTTCGAGGTGTCAACTTGTTTCTGATTAACTCATTCATCAAAGTGCAAAACCTTGTGTAGTAAGATTCAATCTGTTCACCTTTAGTGGATGTAAAGTTCTCCCATTCCGTAAGAAGTTTGTTCTCAACGTCCTGTTGTCCAATCTCTGTTCCATGACATATCCGTCTGACACGTTCCCACATAGCATAAGCAGTTTCACAACTGTCGACCGCAGCAAAGATCTCCCGTGGTAATCCAAGTTGGATTAAATGCATTGCCATATCATCAGCGGCGATCTGCTTCTTGTCTTCCTCTGTGTAATCTGCTTCTGTTTGTTCACGCACGAATGGTTGAGTAGGAGGTGTTGCATTTGGATTACCTTCAATTTGAACTTGTCTTGGCTTGAATGGACCATTTGTAATGGAGTTGATCATTAATTTACCATCAGGCTTTGTTTTGATGTAACGAAGCATGCGGCTTGTCCATGGGAGATATCCACCTTTTTCGAGCATCGGAGGTCGGTTTTCCGCACCGGCTGCATGAATATCTTGCTGAGTAGCCATTGATGAAGTGTAGATGGATAAAGTTGATTCTCGGATCGTTTCAACGAAGTAGGAGTTGTGTTTAGTGTAAGTTGATGCAAGTTTTTGTGGTGAAAATTTTGATCTGGAACCTTAAAACCTCAATAACTTCCGTTCAGAGTGGATTTGGGCCTCGAACCTTAAAACCTCAATAACTTCTTCTCGGTCTCGCGGTCGTTTTGACAGCTGATTCGTCGAAAACGGAGTTACGGTTCAAAAGTTATGGCCGTTTGAAGTTTGGTAGTCAAAAGTCCAAAACTTACGCGTAAACCTTGAATCTTACGCGTAAACTTTGAATAATCTTACGCGTAAGATGTTATGCGTAAGATCTAAGTTATGCGTAAACAAAATTGTTTATGCGTAGACTTTGATTTTACGCATAAACTTAGAGTTTATGCGTAAGAATTGTTACGCGTAAGGTTTTTTCAACCAAATTGATCTCTCAAACTTATCCAAGCTTGAAAGATGTCCCGTGTCGAAGTATTCCACAAACTTATCCAAGTCAGGGAAGTACTGAGTCACCGTAGCACGAAGAGAAGACCTTAGAAGAAACTTATGCGTAGATTTCAGAAACTTACGCGTAAGAATTTATGCGTAGACTTCAACTTACGCGTAGAAAATCAATGTTAAGCGTAGGATCTCAATCTAACGTGTAGAAAACCAAAGTTATGCATAAGAAGAGGGTTTTGACCAGAGTTACGCGTAGGAAAGGGGTTTTGACCACAAGTTATGCGTAGGAAGTACTGTACACAACTGTTTCTTGTACTATTCACCCAAGTTACGCGTAGGATGACCAGAAAACTTCAAAAATACGATTTTTTCACCCAAAAACTCCTTTTTCACTTGTTACTAATGATCAAATCTTTCCCAAAACACTTAGAATCACTAAAGCTTCAATAAAAACAACAACTTTAACACTAAAACACGTAAAAATCAAAACTTTTTTGAAGAAAAAGTACACAAATGAATGAAAAGTGTAACTTTTTAACAAAAAACTTGAAAAAAAAACACTCCTAAATCATTGTTAGGCGATTGATACCACTTGTAGGACCTTAGATATATCAACTTTAATACCAATATAAGAACTAGAAGAAGGAAAGATGGTGACTTGGTATATAAAGTGTGGCGTTAACTTGAATGAAATAGAGATAAGAGATGAAGAGAACTTTTATTAAAAGAACACACACAATACACACACAAGCACACACCTCAAATGAGCTTTGAGGTGTTTATATAGTACAAGAGTTAGGATTCCCTAAAGGCTTTCCATGGGCTTAGTCTTGGGCTTGGCTTTCTTTTATCTATAAAGGCTTATGAAACATAACTAATAGCATATTAGCTTACCAAGACCAAGGCCCAATGACTAAACTATTACTAATCTTAACCAACGACACAAAGTTACAATATGAGAATGACCATCACTTTAATATATATATTTTTAATGCTAACAGTCACCAACTCTCGGATTTTAATTCTTGATGTCTGACGCCGTCAGGAATTGACTCTTGACGCCGTCAGGTACTATTCCCAGCATGGAAAATAGAGACTTTGCCGTTTTCTTCACTTTTATGCTCCAAAAACGTCCAAAATAGCTTCTTTTCTAGAATTCACTCTCCAAGTACCTAAAATCACAAAAGGAACGATTTAGGGCAATATTTGATCAAATAAATTCAATTCCGGGCTTAAATGACCCCCTAAAAGTGGTTCATTTTTCGCCTTATCAATGGGCTTATCCCTGCCATCTAATAGTTGTTTGTTGAGAACCTCACACATATTATTCAACAGCACATCACGCTTTGGTCTTCCTATATCGACAAAATCATTGACAATACATTAGTTAACAATACCAATATAATTATCTAACATTAATTAACATTATTCATCCAAATTTGTTCATATTCTTACCAGAGAAATGAGACCTGCTCCAATGTTGAGGTGGAATCAATTTCAGCCAATCATAAAGTTCCTTATTAGTTCTTATAACTTCATCTATGTTTTTTTCAAACAACTGCACAGTAGGTGATGTTGCAGACCTCCACAGCAGTTCTTTAAATTGTTGCCCCCTCCATTCTAATTTCATGTTGTCATAGATATGTTTCAAACAATATCTATGCTCAGCTGCTGGGAACATTTCTTGTTGGGCAGGTATAAGACCCTAACACACAAGTTCAGATATAATGAAATTATAATTGGTGCAGTGCATGAATAACAAAATAAATGTATTGAAAAACAATTAGTAAGTACCTTTTGTCTATCTGTCACAAAAGTGAAATTTGAATTCCTGAATAGCTCCAAGTCATCTCCTAAGCAGTCTAGAAACCACTTCCAACATTGTTTGTTTGCAGACTCAACCACTGCATAAGCCAAGGGATATATCCCATTATTTGGATCAACCCCCACAGCAGTTGATGAACTCAAATAACTACATTTTATTGTCATCATTTATCTTATTTATTTGACTTGTTTTATTATATTATTTATGAGAATCGATACTTAATCATTTACTTTAGTAATTCTTAGGTAAAAACAAGCAATTGGTGAAACTTAACGATTTTGGATGAAATATGGAGCAAAACTAGCAAGATGTCAAAAGTCTACTGGAACCCAGAAGATGCGCCGTATCTCTCTCAATAGATACGCCACAATATCATACTTAGATGAATTCGAAAACCATTGTCTGACTTTGAAGAATGTGCCGCATGCAATTCTAACATGCGCCGCATATGAAACTTTGATCAATGAAGAAGATCAAGCTTGTTCTACTCCAGATACGCCGCATCATATTTCTGACATACGGCGTATCACTATCAAGACTTCACCAGATGTAATCCAAGACGCTAAAGGACATGCGCCGCATACAAGAAAAAAGTTATGCCGCATCTAAAGGCGGTGTACGAATATTCCAGAACATGTTTATCTTGGACCCCACGTGAAGTTAAGTCAATGCGCTGCATCTCACTATTCTATGCTCCGCATCTCGCTATTCTATGCGCCGCATCTAACCCTCAGACAGAAAGTATAAATACCCCAAGGACAGACGAATTTTAGGGATACCAAGTGCAACAAAGAAGAACCAAAATCCTAAGAGACGAATTCAGTCGAGGAAGCTTCGCAAGACACACTCCAAACAAAGATATTAGAGCTGTAAGAAGGTCCTGCATGTATTTAATCCATTAAGTAGTTTTGTTTTATTGTAATAGTAAGCTTTAATTCATCAGGATTAATGGGCTTGTGATATGTGACTACGGAACATCGTACACTCCCCTTAATATTGCTTTCCCATTAATTAATGTTTATATGTTGATGTCTTTGGATACTTATATTAGTGCTTTCATAACCTCTGTGTCTAGCTGAGCCCGTGGACTGCCATATCTGCCCCTCGCCTATTTAATCTAACGTCTTTAGATAAGTAGGATAGGCATAAGTGATCATTAAGGGTTTACTCGCCGATATACTGCTATCCAACGAGAAAGACCAGATTATAATACACTTCATATAAAACTAGCAATAAAATAAGTGACAAGCTACTTAATCATCAGGACAGGTCTTCTTATAGTTTCTATTATCTATCTGTGTACGTGTTGCTATTTGCTGAATCGTTCTCATTAGTTTTAATTTACTATTTAATAAAACCAAATCTGTGCTAGTCTCTCAGACTAAAACCCCATTGCGTTAGATTAGATTGTAAAACTAACTTAGAATATTAAAATACTGATAGACAAATTAAGGTTTTTGTTCCACTCTTAGTGATCGACACTCTGCTTACCACTATATACATATTGATCGGATACACTGTCCGTTAGAGTGTGTGTTATAGGATAAGTCGGCTAAATATAAATATAAAACTTTGGAATAGGCAATTATCCCTATACTGCATATGACACAACACGCACATCAAAAATTTTGGCGCAGCTGCCGGGGAGTGAATTGTTAAAACTTGTTTATCTATTAGTATTTTAATTAGGTTTTCTAACTTTTTGATTTTTTAGTTTTTTTTTTAGATTTTATTTTTTACTAACCATTTGTTTTTGTTTGTTTGCATTCATTGTATATTTTGCATGTTTTCGGTTTTTTTTTTTTTTATTTTTTTTGTTTTCTGCATTAACTGCTGTCGTTGTATTCTGCTGATACAAACGATACGGCGCATTTGTTTTCCAGATGCGGCGTATGGCGTTTTAATTTTTATATACAGCGCATTTAATTATTCGATTACGGCGCATCTATCTTTTAGATACGACGTATTTTGATTTTAATTAGAAAATTTTTAAACCCTAATGATGATACGACGCATCTGTTTTACAGATACGCCGTATTTAAACTTTTTATTAAAAACAGTTTTCGAATTAATTAAAAAGGAAGCGATGCATCAATTTTTATCGATACGACGCATTTATCTGAATAAAAAATCATTTATTCTGAAACGTAACGAAGTTACGACGCATTAGTTTCTGCTAATACGGCGCATCTTATTTTTATAAATATAATTGATTTATTGATTATTAAAACATACGGCGCATTTAATTTATTATTGCGGCGTATTGATTTTCTAAATAAAAGTCTGATTTATTTTTAACGATTAAGATACGGCACATCCTATTATTAGGATACGGCGCATCGTCTGCAGATATCAGCAACTCTAATCCGTAGGAAAATTCTGTCTAACCTTCCTATATATTAGAAAGTTTTTACTTTGAAATCTACTTGTTTTGAATTTCAGGAAAGATGTTTGATATTTTTCCCACCTGGTTCGGGAAACTTCGAAGGAATCTCACCAACGAAGAGTTCGGACGTTTAGTCGCTCAAACGAGCCAAAAGGAACATGACGATATGGAAAATTTTATCAAGGAATTCAGAACAACTAATGAGCTCTTACTGAAAGAACAAAACAACCTGATTAATGGATTGGCAATTGAAGTGCACCAATTGTCGAAAATACTTAACAAAGTTTTGTTGGTAAGACATGACTTGAAAGGAATTACAACTAGAGGGGGCAAATGAACCTTTCAAATCATAGAAACACCGGTGGATAACAACACTAGTAATATATCCCCTGGAAGTACTCAGCCAGAGCAGGATGCACCTAATGAAATTACTCAAGAACCAGAAATTCAAGAGGAACCCTTCATTGAACCAAAGAGATCAACTCTACCCTTCCCACACAAGCTTAGGAGGGAAAAAGAAGATGCTTACCAAAAGAAATTTTTGGAAAATCTCAAGCAACTACAGCTAAGCATACCTTTTATTGAAGCCATTGTGCAAATGCCTAAATACGCTAAATACCTCAAGAGCTTGCTAACCAACAAGTCCAAACTGGAGGAAGCATGAACTATTACAATAAGCGAACGTAGCTTTACCGCACTGCTCAACAAACTTCCATCGAAAGAAAAAGATCCAGGGAGTTTCACTATTCCTTGTCAAATTAAAAATTTACATATTGGAAATGCTTTAGCCGATCTAGGAGCTAGTATAAGCCTTATGCCATTTGCTATGTATGAAAAATTAGGTCTAGGTGAGCCAAAGCCTACTAGGATGTGCTTAGAGCTAGCTGACAGGTCAATTCAATATCCTTTAAGAATAGCTGAAAATGTGTTAATCAAAGTTGATAAATTTGAATTACCTATTGACTTCGTTATCCTTGATATGCCTGAGAATTCTAGGACGCCTATTATATTAGGGAGACCATTCCTAGCTACAGCTAGAGCCATGATCGATGTGTTCAATAAAAAGATAACTCTAAAGATAGGTAAAGATGAGGTTTAATTTAATATGGAATAGTCTATGAGTAAACCAGATTCTGATGATGATGAATGTTATAATATTGACACCTTCGATAATACTATTAACCAGTTTACCCATGAATTGTTGAACAATAATATACTTGATTCATTCTTGATAAAATTTTTAGAATCAACTATTGCTATAGAAGATCAAGTAGACGATAATCTCTTTATTAATGATTTTACCATTGATTCTGTTGTCTGTAACTCCATACGGTGCATCAGCAATACTGATGCGGCGTATCTATCTGAATACAGCAGCGACGTTATAACTGAACATGTTTATTCCGCTAGTGCTAACGAAATTGATGACGTTAAACCTGTGCTTAAAGATCTTCCTTCTAATCTAGAATATGCTTATTTAAATGGAAATGCTAATTCGCCAGTTATTATTGCATCTGACTTAACAAAAAAGGAAAAGGAAGCTCTTTTGCAGGTGTTATATAAACGAAGAGGAGCACTAGCGTGGAAAATGGCAGATATCAAGGGGATTAGCCCGTTATTTTGTACCTATAAAATCCTTATGGAAGATGAGTTCAAACCTACTGTCCAACCTCAAAGGCGTTTAAATCCAAAAGTACAAGATGTGGTTAAAAACGAAATTGTAAAGCTGCTTGATTCTGGACTTATCTACCCTATATCTGATAGTTCGTGGGTCAGCCCCATCCACGTTGTGCCAAAGAAAGGAGGGATGACGGTGGTGCTTAATGACGACAACGAATTGATTCCATCAAGAACTGTTACTGGATGGAGAGTTTGCATTGATTACCGCAAACTTAATGATGCAACACGAAAAGATCACTTCCCTCTTCCATTCATTGATCAAATGTTAGAAAGACTATCAGGTTATGATTACTATTGCTTTTTAGATGGTTTTTCAGGTTTCTTTCAAATACCAATCGCGCCCGAAGATCAAGAAAAGACAACCTTCACTTGCCCTTACAGAACCTTCGTCTATAGAAGAATGCCGTTCGGATTATCCAATGCTTCTGCAACCTTCCAACGATGTATGACGGCTATCTTCCATGATATGGTTGAGGACTTCATGGAAGTCCTCATGGACGACTTCTCGGTGTTTGGTAATTCATTTAATAATTGTCTTTTTAATCTTGATTAAATGCTTACTAGATGTGAAGAGACTAATTTAGTTCTTAATTGGGAAAAATGTCACTTCATGGTTAGGGAAGGGATTGTATTAGGACATAAAATTTCTGGAAAAGGAATAGAAGTTGACAAAGCTAAAATTGATGTAATTGCTAAATTACCTTATCCTACTAACGTTAAAGGTGTTAGGAGTTTCTTAGGGCATGCTGGATTCTATCGTAGATTTATTAAGGATTTTTCCATGATATCTCGGCCAATGACTCAATTATTGTTAAAAGATGCAAAGTTTGATTTTTTGAAGACTGCAAAAAGGCATTTAATATATTAAAAGAAAAACTAACTACTGCACCTATTATAATTTCGCCGGATTGGAATTCACCTTTCGAATTAATGTGTGATGCTAGTGATTATGCCGTAGGAGCTGTCCTTGGCCAGAAACTCAATAAAAAGTTTAAACCAATCTATTATGCTAGTAAAACCTTGAATAATGCCCAGGAACATTACACCACAACTGAAAAAGAACTTCTTGTAGTAGTTTTTGTGTTTGATAAATTTAGATCATATCTTATATTATCAAAGACTGTGGTGTACACTGACCATTCTGCTTTGAAGTATTTGTTCAATAAACAGGATGCCAAACCTAGGCTTATCAGATGGGTTTTGTTACTTCAAGAGTTTAACATTAAAATTAAAGATAAAAAGGGGGCTGAAAACCTTGCGGCCGACCATTTGTCTAGACTTGAAAACCCAAATATGGAGGTACTAGATGAACAGGAAATTGCCGATGAATTCCATGATGAACACCTTATGATGATACGAACAAGGAATAAGGATGATCGACCTTGGTATGCTGATATTGTCAATTTTCTTGTGGGAAATGAAATTCCAAAAGGTTTAACATCCGGCGAAAAAAGAAGATTTCTTTCCCTTGATAGTGAATATTTCTGGGATGAACCTTATGCCTTTAAAATATGCCCTGATAATATTATTAGAAGATGTGTTGATGGTGATGATATTCCCGTGATACTAGCACAATGCTATTCGGGACCTACAGGAGGACATCATAGTGCTTTTATTACCAAAAGAAAAATTCTTGATGCAGGATTTTACTGGCCCAATATCCTTCAATCTGCGAAGGACTATATTAAAGAATGTGATGCGTGTCAACGTTTTGGAAATATCACGTCAAGAAGTGAGATGCCACAAAATTATATTCAAGTATGTGAAGTTTTCGATATATGGGGATTAGATTTTATGGGACCATTCCCTGAGTCAAAAGGGAATAAGTATATACTTGTAGCAGTGGACTATGTGTCAAAGTGGGTCGAAGCGCAAGCACTTCCAACCAACGATAGCAAGGTAGTTCTCAAACTCTTGACTGCATTATTCGCTAGGTTTGGAGTCCCTAAAGCCCTAATTAGTGATAGAGGGACGCACTTTTGTAATCACCATCTAGGAAAAGCCTTGCGACAATATGGAGTTTACCACCGAGTCTCAACCGCATACCATCCCCAATCCAATGGGCAAACAGAAGTTACCAATAGGGCTATTAAACGTATTCTTGAAAAATCGGTTGGGTACAATCCCAAATGATGGTCGGATAAACTTAACGATGCATTATGGGCATTCCGTACCGCTTATAAAACACCTACAGGATGCACACCTTTCCGCCTTGTGTATGGGAAAGCATGCCATTTACCGGTAGAAATTGAACGGGGAGCTTATTGGGTTTTGAAGCAATGTAATATGGATATGGATGCTGCAGGTAAAAACCGATTCATGCAACTTAATGATCTTTTTGAATTACGAGATGAGGCTTATAAGAACAAAAAAATATACAAAGAGAGAACTAAAAGATGGCATGATTAAAGGCTATGTGGAGACAAAGAATTCTCTATTGGAGAAAAAGTGTTGTCATTCAATTCTCGGTTAAAAATGTATCCGGGAAAGTTAACATCAAGATGGACGGGTCCGTACGTAGTTACGAAAGTCTATCCATACGATACTATTGGAATATGTGATAAGAATGGATATGTGTTCAAAGTAAACGAACAACGAGTGAAGAAATATTTTGATAATCACATCGACGACTAAAATAAGGAAGTTGTCACGTTTGAACCAAAATTAATGGAATAGGAGCTGAACGTGAGTCTAACTTGAAGACTCTGGAATAAAGAAAAGTGCTCACCAGGAGACAACCCGGATTTATCATTTACTGTTTTTCTATGTCGAGTCTGTCAGATCTACAGTAGATGCGGCGCATCTCATCTTATAGATGTGGCGTATCAACTGAACAGATCATATCTTTTATTTTCTGCATTTGATTTTATTTTCAGACTTTAAAACATTCTGTCAGTTTATTTAATGCGGCGCATCCTTGGTTAAGGATGCGACGCATCTGATTCTCTTATTCGTATTTATTCCAGGCTCCATACGGCGCATCTCATCCTATAGATGCGGAGTATCGATTGACCTGATGATTTCCAGATTTTTTAAATTTTAATTTTTAGGTTTCGTTTTTACTAACTACTAATGAATTACGTGAAAGTTTTTACTTTCTTAATATAGGCGTGTTATTTAAACAAAGGTACTTATACATTTCTGTACTTTCTGTGGAGACGTCATTCATGGAGGTTTAAACGCCTTTTCGCCCACAAGAAAGTAGATTTTGCTTACAAACGCATAATGGAGGATCATACTGAGCAAATCTCAGGGGAGTTTCCCGTTCTAATTCTTTTTATTTCCTTGTTTTTAATATTTATTAGAAACAACGAGGACGTTGTTTAACTTAAGTGGGGGGATGGAGAATTAGAATGCTTACTTGTCCTAAAATCTTAAAATATATGCTTAATCTATACTTAATATATCAAAATTAAATTTTTTTAGCATATTTTTTATTAATCTAAGTTACATAACCGCACACATAACTTTATTTGCTAAAATATTTTTTGTGCGTGTGACTAGTAAACTTTAGAACTTGGCTCGCATACTATTTGAATCCACCATAATGAGCGTAATTGTTATAATAGGAATGACCTTTCTAACTCGGTAAATTTCTAGGATTACACCAAAAAGCCTAAATATGTTATGTTTATTAGCTAACTACACTGGTTAGTTAATCCCAATGTAATACCCTTTGTTACTCTCATTTTTAGAGTAAGATACCCCTAGAAAAACCCTCAGAACCATTCCTTTCGTTTCATACACCTTTGTTGAATGTTTCGTTACACCTTAAACCTTGGCCTACCCTATAGATTAATGTCTGTGGTTAGTTGCTTTAAGGCAAAGTGTGTTTCCTTGTGTTACCTGTGTTCGTGTGCGTAAATTCATTATATTTGGTTAGGTCGGGAAATTGCACAATGCAGTGGAGTGAAAGTACATATTTTATAATTTTTGTGTCATGTTATTTTTCGTGTGTTTACTACTTTCACTATTACCGTTATATCTGAAGTTATGAAAAGTATGAATAAAATTATCCAGAATTATCGTTATAAGTGATGTGGTGAAATTTTACACATCGTAGTATATCATCATGTAAAAAAAATCGAAAAAATGAAAAGAAAAAGAAGGAAGAAAGTTGGAAGTTTGTTTAACCAACTATTGTAAAGTTCTGTATTAAGTGGTTGATATCGCCACTATTTGGTTGTTGTATTATATTTATGGATTGATTGGTAGTTGGACGTTATGGGAACGCCAACTAAGGTTTATTCTTTGATTAAGAATTTATTGAGTATAACTTGTGTCTACCTAAAGCGTGAGTTACAAGTGTCAAAAGCGTGCGTTATTCAATGATATGAGTCTTATTCATGGGATGGTTGGGAAAGTGATTAACCACACTAGGACTTAATATATCTGTTTGTTTATTTTTATTTTAAACCCATTCTTATATCCTAAATGTTATCCCTACCCAACCGTATTGTTGTATTCGTTGTTAGCTTTCGAGCATCCGGATATAATGATGGCCAAGTAAGAATATTAAATGTGTAAATAAGGTAGTGACCATCCGAGTGTTAGATTAATTGACTAACGCGCCAACGATCTAGTGTATGAATTGGTGACCATTCAAGTTTAAGATTGATTAAATGATGTGTCAGCGATCTGGTGTACAACTTGGTGACAATTCGTTATGAAAGTAACGTGCCAGCGATCCAAGAAACACATTAGTGACCATCCATCATTTGAAAGGTCAAGAACTTGCGCCAGCGATCCATGAAGCATACTAGTGACCATCCGTTAGTTGAAGCGTTGAGGACTTGTGCCAGCGATCTACTAAGTTTATGCAGGAAATGTTTGAACGAAGCTAAGTTTAACCCTTAAACCTCACAAACCCTTTTTACCGCTTTAGACTTGTTATTCCTTAGCTTTAGTGGAGGAGATGTGTATGATTGCCAAGCCTATGATAGAATATTCGTCACAACTAAACTATGAGACAATTAGATCGTTCTTAAATTGAATTTTTTATATTTGTTTCTAACTCGTTAAGTGTTTGGTCGTGTGATTATTATAAAACGAATACGTGCTTAATGATAAAAATAAATCCTAATACCTTTTAGAATACATTTTCATAATTTATAACCTAGAGTTTACTTGGGGACAAGTAAAGTTCAAATGGGGGGATATTTGATGAACTCAAATAACTACATTTTATTTTCATCATTTATCTTAATCATTTCCTTAGTAATTCTCAGGTAAAAACAAGCAATTGGTGAAACTTAACGATTTTGGACAAAATATGGAGCAAAACTAGCAAGATGTCAAAAGTCTACTGGAACCCAGAAGATGCGCCGTATCTCTCTCAACAGATACGCCGCAATATCATACTTAGATGAATTCGAAGACTTTTGCCTGACTTTGAAGAATGCGCCGCATGCAATTCTAACATGCGCCACATATGAAACTTTGGTCAACGAAGAAGATCAAGTTTGTTCTACTCCAGATACGCCGCATCATATTTCTGACAAACGGCGTATCACTATCAAGACTTCACCAGATGTAATCTAAGACACTAAAGGACATGTGCCGCATACAAGAACCAAGTTACGCTGCATCTAAAGGCGGTGTACGAATATTCCAGAACATATTAATCTTGGACCCTACGCGAAGTTAAGTCAATGCGCCGCATCTAACCCTCAGACAGAAAGTATAAATACCCCAAGGACAGACGAATTTTAGGGATACCAAGTGCAACAAAGAAGAACCAAAACCCTAATAGACGAATTCAGCCGAGGAAGCTTCGCAAGACACACTCCAAACAAAGATATTAGAGCTGTAAGAAGGTCCTGCATGTATTTAATCCATTAAGTAGTTTTGTTTTATTGTAATAGTAAGCTTTAATTCATCAGGATTGATGGGCTTGTGATATGTGACTACGGAACATCGTACACTCCCCTTAATATTGCTTTCCCATTAATTAAAGTTTATATGTTGATGTCTTTGGATACTTATATTAGTGCTTTGATAACCTCTGTGTCTAGTTGAGCCCGTGGACTGCCATATCTGCCCCTAGCCTATTTAATCTAACGTCTTTAGATAAGTAGGATATGCATAATTGATCATTAAGGGTTTACTCGCCGATACACTGCTATCCAACGAGAAAGACCAGATTATAATACACTTCATATAAAACTAGCAATAAAATAAGTGACAAGCTACTTAATCATCAGGACAGGTCTTCTTATAGATTCTATTATCTATCTGTGTACGTGTTGCTATTTGCTGAATCGTTCTCATTAGTTTTAATTTACTATTTAATAAAACCAAATCTGTGATAGTCTCTCAGACTAAAACCCCTTGCGTTAGATTAGATTGTAAAACTAACTTAGAATATTAAAATACTGATAGACAAATTAAGGTTTTCGTTCCACTCTTAGTGATCGACACTCCGCTTACCACTATATACATATTGATTGGATTCACTGTCCGTTAGAGTGTGTGTTATAGGATAAGTCGGCTAAATATAAATTTAAAACTTTGAAATAGGCAATTACCCCTATACTGCATATGACACAACACGCACATCAGCAGTCAATATATGTCCTGGATATGGTCCAGACATGAAACAACCATCAAGACCCAAGAGATCTCTCTTTCCATCTTTAAATCCCCCTTTTAAACCTCCCAAGCATACATAGATTCTTCTGAATTGCCTTGTCGGACTATCTAGTGCACAATTTCTATCAACATCAATCTTTATTGTTGTGTCTGGATTTTTTTTCTTGCAATTCTAAGGCATAGTCTCTTAACCTAGCATACGGCTGGATGTAATCCCTTTCAACCCTATCATGTGCCATTTTTTTTGCCCTAAAAACTTTTGCACTTGAAACACCTAATTCATATTTCTTTTGTATTTGACCTTTCTAAGCAGCTAAAGGTATCTTGGGGTTTGGTTTTAGTGATTCTTCTACTTCTTTGGAAAGAAACTTAGCTGTACACTTTCTCACATTTCTTGTTTGTAAACAAGTATGGCTATCTTTAAAGATCTTCACATACCAAGTTTCTTCCTTTGATTTTGAACAATGTAGCAGCCATGGACAAGATTGAGTATCTATAACATTGACATTAGGGTTTTCAATCTGTGATCCACTAGGCCCAGAACATGGTGATCCAGTTGGCCCACTAGGCCCAAACTGAGATTCACTATCCTTTTCACTAAAAACAGGTACAATCCCTCTACACTCAGCCCTTACCCTGGTTTTATCATTCCTTGTCAAGTATATATCCCTTCTTGATTCAACTGAAATTCTTGTAACCATCTCCTTTATCAAACCTTTGTTACCAAAACTTTGGCCAACAAAAAATTTGTCACTATAGAACTTCCCATCTACAGGTTTGTGTTGATTTGCTAATTTTTTAAGGCTCTTTTCCTATTACACTCTGGATCATCTGAATCAGTGCCACTTCCAAAATCTTCCAAGTCTTCTTCTCCTAAACATGGTTCATTTTGTTCAACTGGTTCATCTTGGGCCTCATTACATCCTACCCACTCAACATTAGAATCAGTTTGCTTCCTAAAATCTTCCATGTCTACCTCAAAATCATCAATAATATTTTCCCCCTCCATATCAAAATCACTGTATTCACTGTCATCACTATCATCACTATCAGAACTCTCCTCCCTACCATCCCTCTATTTACTATGATCACTAACTACACCATCTGCATTGTTTGGTTCACTAACACTGGGTCACTTTGCTTAGGCCTAACACTAGGATTATGTTTTGGGTCAGTTTGCTTAGGCCTAGCACTTGACTCTCCATTTTCTGGGTCTAGGTCACAAAAGAATGGATCAAAGTCATCTTCTAAGTTAGGAACCTCATTTGGGTCAGTTACTTTAGGAAGGTCAACAGGGTGCATAACATACAACTCAATGAGTTTACACTTATCAACATGCTTTATCAACCCCAAAACATCACTGTCATTGTTTAACATATAAAGACCAGTATCTAAATTGCCATTTGGAATTTTATAGCAATATTGCATATTGGGATTGACATAACCTAAGCTTGCTAACATACTTTTTACTTCGACAATTGAAAACCCATCTACATCAATTTGATCAAACCAACTTACCTTTCCATCATTGTAGACATGCTTTGGTGACCTAGTAAAGTAACCACCATGGTGTATTTCTAGGGAGAAAACAGTTGGAAATTTACCTGTTGCAACAAAAAAGATGATTTAAAACTCCCAACATTGACATATTGGTACAAATCATTAAACCCCCAAAACAACCATAAACCCTAAATTACAATAACAAAATTAACTTACTATAGACTTGGTATGGATCAAATGTATGACCATCAGGTCTCAAGACCCATTGACAAAGCAACATTTAGGGCTCTTCTCAATTAGGATTTTTTTTGGGAGATTTTGATCGTGTAAAGTATGAGGATGAGAAGTGAAATCGGTGTTTAGGGCAATATAACACTTTCATATAGCGGGAAAGGTAAAAGGACCAAGATACCCTTGTGTAGTTATAATAAACTAATTAATAAGTCATGTGTTTCTCACATGACACACGTTTTGACGGAATGGTTAAAATTTGGACCAAAAGTGAATGCCACGTGGAATTTTGGACTGATATATAACGTTTTTTGAATTTTGGACAAAAAGTGAAACATTGATACAACCACAAGGACAAAAAAATATAGTTTACTCTTTACTAAAATAATTAAGTAGATGAAATGGAAAGTTAATTGGGAATTGGATGCGAATAGAATATGTTGTGGATCATTTGTGTTATTGTTGTGGTTTTATCGGAAAAATAAAATAATAAAGCTAAATCCCACATCGCCCCTTTCATCAATGTTTACACCGAAGAGGTCATAGGCTTCATCTTACGGAGTACGTAATATTTAGACTTAAACTAATGGAGTAGCTATTAAGCTAATATTTTGCACAAGAAAAAATGATTAGAATGTAGACTCATATTTCGGATTATATGGCTAGTTTATTGAATGATTGGCACAAAGAAACATGACCCGAACACGAAATAAAAGCAACTCCTTACATCATCTTTTAGATTTTAAAAAGCAAAGATTATAGAAATAAAAAGCTAATGTAAAGAATATGAGTGGAATTGATTATGTAATTTATATGGTTTTTGCAAGAGGAGAAACAAAAAAGGATGTTTGTCCCACGTCACCCAAACAATCAACATTTACATACCTTTTTGTCCCAATAATTTGGGCTATTAATGAATTAATAGTTCTTCTTATCTAAATTATAAAACAAAATTTTGAATATAAACTCCATTTCAATAAGCGAATAATTGATATTCTTATAAATGTATTATCTCATTAGGAAAGATGAGTTTATAATTATTATTTGTTTATGAAATATAATTAATAAGGTTAAAAAATTGAGTTATACGTATTTGTTTTTTATTCATCATATACGTCATGACTATTGTAAGTGATATACAAACGTATTGTTCCAATATTATATTCTAGTAGAGGAATGATACACTTACAAAATCAAATCCACAAAGAGGTTTACAAAATGAAATATCACTCCCTGATTGGTGTAATTCTTGAATCTTGATTACGTGAAACTGATGCGCGTGTAGAGTACCTCATTCAAGATTATCCAGCTCTAATTTGCATTGCCACTAAATAAACAATTTTGAGTTTAGTATTAATTTTAAGAAAATGCTAAACGTAACATTTAAGGCTATGTTTCATAAAATCTAATGTATAAATTGTTTGTACTTTTAAAATAATCTTTCACCTTTTAATTTAACTCTTCTCAACTAACTATGTAATGTCTCTCATTGCATTTTATAAATATTAAATACAACCCTTAATGCTACAAATAACAAATTCCTTAATTTTATCATAATTTGAAAAGAATAAAACAATGTGTAAAAACAAGTTATACATTTATGTATGGTTACCTTTATGAAAACTTGTTTTAAGGGTCCATTTGGTTTGTAAGTGGGTTTAGAATCGGATTCGGATTTGGATTAGTTTGAAAGAAAAGTAGTAGAGAAAAAATAAATATTTTTATATGTATATCATTAAAATATTAAGAAAGATAATGTAATAAAATATTATGTGTCTGCTTTTTAGGTGAGAGAGAAAGACACACTACTTATTAATATGTGCTTTTTAGGTGAGAGAGAAACCTGTCAAGTGAAAGGTGTATGTAGGGGTGAGCAAACATAATTGAGAAAATCGAAACCGAACCGAAAACCAAAAAAACCGAACCGAAAAAACCGACCGAAACTAAAAACCGATGGTTCCGTTATTAATTTTTCAAAAACCAAAAAATACGGTTCGGTTTTGATTTTCGTCCAAAAACCGAACCATAAAAACCGAACCGAACCGATTTTATTATATAATAATATATAATTAATATAATATGAATAAATAACTAAATAAATCAAATTTACAAATTAAAATTCATTTTTTGGTAGATTTATAATATATTTATCTTAACGTTTATGTTTATATGCGTGTTTGTCGTGTCATGTGTTTACTTGAGAATATATATATATAAATATATGACAATGATAATACTATGTGTATGTTCGCATGTATGTGTCTCATCTATATATGTGTAATTATAAAATTATGCAATAAATATTATTAATCTATTATGCTTAGATTGACAAAAAAAAAATTAAATAAGAATAACAAATTTTTTATGTAATACAAGTTTGTTGGTATAAATTTTTCATGCCCAAATATAAACGGTTAGAAACTAGTTGTACGTGTTGATATAAATAATGTATGTGAATGTTATTAATATCTCTCAATAAACCTATGTTTTGATAATCACAAAACTCAAATCAAATTAAGTTAAGAATAAGACATAAACAAGTATTTGGTGACAAATATTTACCTCTACATCTTATATCACTTAAGGTATGCATAAACTTAGCAACTTATGCATTACATGATCAAAGGAAATTTTGTATTAATACATAACATTTTATAAAATGATTATAACATTTTATATATATTTGTAAATCATTTTTGGTATAGCTTTATTAAACCACAAAGATATGATTTCAAATTTCTAACCAAAAAGGGCAAATTTTATCCAGAAAAACTTTTTAAACGTTCAGGAGGGCGGCCCCCTTAATTTTACTAGGCGGCCCCCTTAATGATTAAGGGGACCGGCCTATAATTAAGGGGACTGGCACGCTCCCGAACAGTAAAATCTGGCCCTTTAAATACTGGATCATTTTACACATTTTTCTCACCTTTTTGCACTATAAACTTTCTGATCCAATCTTCTTCTCTAGATCTAAAATCCTTTGATCATATATTTCATAAGTCTTTGTTTCTAAGTGATCCAAAGCTTAATCCATTCAAGTGCAAGAAGAAGAACACTTCTCTACATCCATCTTATTGTAGTGGTGTTGTGTATAGCTAGTTTCATATAGTACTAGTGATAGATATTTGTGAAGGTGTTGTGTATATTTGTTGATTGTAGAATCTTGGTGTGTTGTAAACTAGTTTAGTAGTTGTGACTTAGTTGTGCATAGAAGAAGGTGTGAAGATTGACAAGGTGTGAAGACGGTGTGAAGTCTTGAAGAAGGTGTGAAGGTGTGATAAAGGTGTGAAGATCATGTGGTGTGATATTTGGTGTGAGATTGGTTCTAGCTACGATTAAAACTCGACATTTAGCTTAGTGTCATTAACTTGTGTAAGCCAAGGTGTGTAAGGTTTCTCCACCATAAGGAGTTTGTTGACATAGTGAAGAAAACTCTCGAGTGTGGTACTCGGGGAGTGGAGTAGGGCAAGGAAGGTGTCCTTGTAGCCGAACCACTATAAATTCACGTGTTGTGGTTTGATCTTTCTAACTCTATCTTTTCTTCATTATATTTCAATACTTTCATTATTAGTTTAGACTTGCTTATATTGGTTGTTGCTTGAACTCACTTAAGATCGAATCGAAAGTTTTTATAACCTACAAAATATTTTGGAAATAAATTTTAAAAAGGACGTAAAACTATTCAACCCCCCTTCTAGTTTTCCACAATTGGTATCAGGAGCCACGTCTAGCAAGATCTTTAAAATATATTGTATTTTAAAACTTGTAACGATCTATGGAATCTGAAAAATATTTAGAAGGGCAATCTATGCAAAGACCACCACTATTTGAAAGTGATGGATTTTTATACTGGAAAAATCGATTCAAAACTTATTTGAAGTCAAAAGATCTAGATCTTTGGCATATTATTACTAATGGTGATTTTTTACCTATTCAAAATAACCCGGAAACTAAGAAAGATGAAATCGTACCTTTTGAAAAACAAAATGATGATTTAAAAAGAAAACTTGCAAAAAATAATGAAGCAAAAATGGTTATTTATAATGCGCTACCACGTAAAGAGTACGAAAGTATCTTTATGTGTGAAACCGCAAAAGAAATTTGGAACTCTTTACTAATAACTCACCAAGGTAATAGTCAAGTCAAAGATAATAAAATAGATCTACTTGTTCAACAATATGAGCAATTCACGATTCCGGAAGAAGAATCAATTGATAATGCTTTTGCTAGATTTAACACTATCATCACAAGTTTAAAAGCACTTGATGAGAATTTTTCTAGTAAGAATTTTGTTAGGAAGTTTCTTAGGGCTCTTCATCCAAAATGGCGAGCTAAGGTGACGGCTATTGAAGAATCAAAGAATTTGTCAACATTGCAACTTGATTAATTAATTGGAAATCTAAAAGTTTACGAAGTTATCATAAAGAAGGATTCCGAAATGGTCAAAGAAAAACGAGAGCAAAGCAAATCAATCGCCTTGAAAGCTAGAAAGGAATCTAGTTTCGAAGATAGCTCATCTTCCGAAAGTGATGATGAAGAATACGCCATGGCCGTAAGAGACTTCAAGAAATTCTTCAAAAGGCGAGGAAGATTCGTAAGACAACCGTATGATGAAAAGAAAACATTTCAAAAGAGTAAAGATGACAAGAACAACAAGATTGAAAGAAAGTGCTTCAAGTGTGGTGATCCAAATCACCTCATCGGAAAATGTCCAATGATGACAAGAGATCAAAATCAAAGAGCTTTTGTTGGAGGTGCTTGGAGTGATAGTGACGAAGATGAGAAAGAAACGACAAAAGAAGAAAAGTGTCTTATGGCGAACACATCAAATGAGGTACGTTACGAAACCGAATATTTTAGTGATGAAAGTATATCATTAGATGAAAAAGATCTAGATAATGAATATAATAAACTATGCAAATTAGGACAACTAGTAATGGCCAAAAACAAATCACTAAAATACATAAACAATCAATTAGAAAGTAAAGTACTAGAACTAAAAATTAAAATACATCAACTAGAAAAAGGTAAAGAAATTTTTGAAGAATGTAAATCATGTCAAGAGCTTAAAGGTGAAAATGAAACACTTAGGGAAGAAATTCGCAAACTTGACAAATTTGAAAATAGTAGTCAATCACTTAGTAATATAATAAGTATTCAAAGAACATCTGGAGACAAAACCGGCTTAGGATTTAATTCAAATGAAGCTTCAATAAGCGAGATTAAAAATGTAAAATTTGAAAGTGAACTCAACAAACAAAAACCTTTAAAATCTAATCCTAAGTATATACTTATGAATGATAAGAAAATACCTCTTGCCAACGATGAAGAAGTTAAAGCTTTTTATAAACCGTCCTTAAAGACCGAAGTAGGATCTTCTAAACCCAAGATAAGATCTAAAACTCCGCCACCTAGAAAACCAAATAATTCTTACCCTAGGTCTAAAACACCTCAACCAAGAAGAAACCAAAATAGGCAAAACTATAATAACAATAGTAATCAAATGTGGAACTACCAACAAAGCTAAAATCCTTGGGGCATTCTACCACCTTTCATGCACCCGAGTCAAATGTTAAACATGTTTGGACCAAACAACTTTGGACCAAAAGGACAATGGGGATCAAATGGCTAGACGAACATTCCTTGAGGCAATCTTGGTGTTTCTCTCAACATAGACTTTTTCAAAGTCTATATTTCATCTTGATGATGTTGAAGATTTCTTTTGAAGACCACCGGGTACGCCATTCTTTCACAACTCATTGCCATGCTTAGATAAATATGCATTGTTTGATTTCGTAAAGTATTTAGATATAATTTGTTATTTTCTTCTATTTGTTAGAATCACATATATACTTATATATATATATATATATATATATATATATATATATATATATATATATATATATATATATATATATATATATACTATTATACGTAATATATTAAATATATTTATACATATATATATTCACTTGCACATAACCTAGATACGTCATTTGTTGACTTTCTAGAACTCCAGGAAATCGTTCTTTATCGAACCCTTTCCTTCCCCCCTCACGTTATTTTAGTAAGTCCTCTTTTAGGAGACTCATGATGATGAAGGGATATGAGTCAAGTGGACTTTTGTAATGCAAGAACGCCTTCGCACGTGAACACTATGGATGAAACAAACTCCTCTCGCCGATTATATCCTATCTCCGCTACTATCCTTCAAACCTCACCCATCAACCCATCTTTCACTCACACTTACACTTATAATATATATATATATATATATATATATATATATATATATATATATATATATATACACTTATTCACATATTCCCGAACACACCTAAAACCCTTCATCAACTTAACACTTTGATCATTTTATCCAAAATTATCAAAGGTATATTTTAATTATCGAAACGATAATTAAAAATTGTTAAGGATTCTATCATCGTGCCAATGAACGTTTACGTATTTTTGATATACTAAAAATCTAATTATATACGTATAAATATTTTTGTTTCAGAAACTAACTCCGCGAAATTTGGAAAATTTCAAAGGCGGCCCCCTTAATAATTAAGGGGACCGGCTTGTTATCGAGGGCGGTCCCCTTAATGTTTAAGGGGGCCGGCCATCTGACACTTCCAAAATCGTTTTTCCTCCTTAATTCTATTCCCAAACACTCCATTTACTCACTCACCTCTTCCCCTATGCTGCTGTGAACGAAACTAAACCTCCAAAACCACCAAAATCCTTCACCAAATCACCAATCCGGGGTTATTTCGCAAGGGGCAAACATCAACCAAACATATAACAACATCTTTTGTGAAAATGCCTAAGACCACGGTTGGTGATGTATCCAAAACCAAACAATACATTCCAAATGTCTCCTCTACTCCCGGCATGTCTCCTTCAGTTGCATGTTTCTATCGACCTATTGAAAATAGAAACATTCACGAAGGAAGAATTGTCGATCCATCTTTCTATGAATCTGATGACACCGAACGAATGTTCTCCAATATTCGTTTTGAATGTATTTTCCAAATCAACGAACCTATTATTCCTCGATTCATCCTCGACTTCTATAGCCAAGTGACGGTGCAAACCGATCCCTATGGTCATCTCCTCATTTCCTCCATGATTAAAAATCAATTCATCACTCTTACTCTTGCTCAATTTGGGCAAATTCTTAGAATCCCATTCAACGGCCAAGCCGTTTTCTCAAATGAATGGGATCTTTCCACTCTTGAAAGAAATCGTCCTCAGGATGGCCCCTACTATTCTGAGATTCCTAGTCCTGAAGACATTCGTCGAATGCTCGAACTAGAACGTCGTACGACTAGTCGAGTAATCAAATCAAAGAATGTCGACATTCATGCTAATCAAATCCTCCTCAAAGAGCTAAGCCCCGACATGAAGAAGTGGGAAGAACTCATTCTCGAGAATGCGTTTGGTACGGGTGGTCACCGTGATCATGTCACGGCGAGCATTGCCCACATGCTTTATTGTGTTATTGCTGAAGAGCAATACAATTTGGCTTATCTCTTTGTTCATCGAATCATGTCCGCCAAAAACACCCCAAATGCCAATCCTCCTTACGGTATGTTTCTCACACGACTCTATCATTATGTGATGGAACATTACCCACATCTCCAAAGAGACTACTACGTTCATATCCTTCCTACTTTGAACCAACTTACTTGTGGTCGTACTCGTCGTACTAGTAGTGACAAAGGAAAATCTCGTGTTCCTTTGTACTCTAGGGGTCGTGGTTCTACATCTCATCGTGATGACGATGATGATGAGGAGGAAAACACCTCACGTGTTAGTACTCCATCCCCCACGACCTTTGTTGAAGATCTTTCCGATATTGATGATACCGAGTATCAAATTCCTCTTCCTCATGAACGTACCGATGAGCTTCTTTTCACTCGTCAAACGTCTATCATCAACCGTCAAAAACAAATGCATGAAGAACTTCGAGGAGGATTCAAATCCGTTTGGAAGATGTTTAGGAAGATGATTGGAAAGAAGAAGTAGAAGACATTGATGCATTGCTACTTGTTATTACTTGTTTCTATTTAACATGTGTATGGTTTGCTACTTGTCCGACTTATTCGGAAATACTTGTGTTTGTTCTTGCTTATCTCTTGGATAATTTTTAGTCTTTGAATAATTATCATGCTATGCTATGCTTCTTTTCAAATATGGATTATAATATGTTTATTTGCATGCAAAATTTGGTTATATATATATATATATATATATATATATATATATATATATATATATATATATGTTTATATATCATCATTCCTAGTGTATATGCTTCTAATAGAGCTTGCTGGAAAAACAAACTTGAAAAATGGCCAAATTCTGCAAATTTTGGGTTTCTGGTAGTCTGGGAAAACACCAGATGGGCGGCCCCCTTAATTCCCTAGGCGGTCCCCTTAATGATTAAGGGGGCCGGCATACAATTAAGGGGACCGGCCATCTGGAACTGGGTTTACTATTTTCTTTTGCATCTTGTGAACCATTTCTCTTGTTTCAGCTACCATTTCCCATTTTAACCCAACTGATTTTAGAATCTCATTCAACCATTTCAAATATATACCTAAATAAACCATTTCCATACTATAAATTCCCTCCACAATCACCATTCCTCATCTCATCATTCATCATGACTTCACCAAGCACCTCACACTCCAAAACCTCCAAGAAACAAAAACTTGTGGTCATCCCCCCCAAAACAACTCTTCATTGATTTAACAAATGAAGACAACAAAACCCCATCACCTCCACCAAAATGCTCATCCCCAAGTGCACCAAATGCACCATCTAAAACACCTTCCACTCATGGAACTTCCTCATCCTCCATACCCTCAACCTCATCAATCAATGACTACATCAACTCACACTTGTCACCACAAGTATCAACACCACCTCCTACACAAGAACCCATGTCCACCCATCTTACCATCTCACTCTCACCAATAACACCACTTGATGCTCATCTCTCATCTCCACCTATTACACCACCATTCTTTGCCAATCCCGTACCTTGGAGGCTACTTGAATCCCATGGGGATACTTGCCTTTGTTGCATCCACAACCGCACGGTCATCTTTGGCCTTAGAGATGAAATTCAATATATGTTCTCATATATTGAACATTTGCTTACCAACCCACCACCACCAACTCCACCATCCTCTCCAATTATTCCTCCACCACAATTCTCACCCATTCCTCCACCATCACCATCATGCTCTCCAAATTAAGCATATGATATGCTTAATAAATAAAGCCTCTACCACCCCTTTTGCTTGCAAGCTCTATGAAGTCCATGTACCCTTTGCATGATGATGCATTTTTCTTGTTGTTAGCTTATGTAATTGCTATTATCTTGTACTCTTCATTATTTGTACTTGTATTGTTGTGTCTCGACACAACCATTGCTCTAATATGAATGCTTCCCTCTTTTCTTATTACCTTATATTTGTGTGCATGTCTATACTTGTGCTTCTAATATTTTTGTTTTGCAAGCATTCCATAGCTCGTTCTCTTGGTGCCCCCAAACAAGGGGGAGTACACATCAAGGGGGAGTTTCTACCCGTCAATTTTTCACATTTGAAAATTGTCGGCTTAACCTTTTTGATTCTACAAAAAGGGGGAGAAGTAAATATAAACTCACTAAAATACTTGTTTAAAAACTAATTTTTGAGTTAATGAGTTTAAGTTTTGTAATCATCAAAAAGGGGGAGATTGTTGATATAAATAATGTTTGTGAATGTTATTAATATCTCTCAATAAACCTATGTTTTGATAATCACAAAACTCAAATCAAATTAAGTTAAGAATAAGACATAAACAAGTATTTGGTGACAAATATTTACCTCTACATCTTATATCACTTAAGGTATGCATAAACTTAGCAACTTATGCATTACATGATCAAAGGAAATTTTGTATTAATACATAACATTTTATAAAATGATTATAACATTTTATATATGTTTGTAAATCATTTTTGGTATAGCTTTATTAAACCACAAAGATATGATTTCAAATTTCTAACCAAAAAGGGCAAATTTTATCCAGAAAAACTTTTCAAACGTTCAGGAGGGCGGCCCCCTTAATTTTACTAGGCGGCCCCCTTAATGATTAAGGGGACCGGCCTATAATTAAGGGGACCGGCACGCTCCCGAACAGTAAAATCTGGCCCTTTAAATACTGGATCATTTTACACATTTTCCTCACCTTTTTGCACTATAAACTTTCTGATCCAATCTTCTTCTCTAGATCTAAAATCCTTTGATCATATATTTCATAAGTCTTTGTTTCTAAGTGATCCAAAGCTTCATCCATTCAAGTGCAAGAAGAAGAACACTTCTCTACATCCATCTTATTGTAGTGGTGTTGTGTATAGCTAGTTTCATATAGTACTAGTGATAGATATTTGTGAAGGTGTTGTGTATATTTGTTGATTGTAGAATCTTGGTGTGTTGTAAACTAGTTTAGTAGTTGTGACTTAGTTGTGCATAGAAGAAGGTGTGAAGATTGACAAGGTGTGAAGACGGTGTGAAGTCTTGAAGAAGGTGTGAAGGTGTGATAAAGGTGTGAAGATCACGTGGTGTGATATTTGGTGTGAGATTGGTTCTAGCTACGATTAGAACTCGACATTTAGCTTAGTGTCGTTAACTTGTGTAAGCCAAGGTGTGTAAGGTTTCTCCACCATAAGGAGTTTGTTGACATAGTGAAGAAAACTCTCGAGTGTGGTACTCGGGGAGTGGAGTAGGGCAAGGAAGGTGTCCTTGTAGCCGAACCACTATAAATTCACGTGTTGTGGTTTGATCTTTATAACTCTATCTTTTCTTCATTATATTTCAATACTTTCATTATTAGTTTAGACTTGCTTATATTGGTTGTTGCTTGAACTCACTTAAGATCGAATCGAAAGTTTTTATAACCTACAAAATATTTTGGAAATAAATTTTAAAAAGGACGTAAAACTATTCAACCCCCCCTTCTAGTTTTCCACAGTACGATAAAATGAGATGAAGCTAAAAAGGTTTGTAACGATTTTTATACCGTTTATATGGCATTATTATATTACATTATTACACAAACTTTAACTTACAAACTTAATAAAGAAAATATTTAACGCACATTAAACTATGACCAATTAGATAGATCCCGTGTGCTTTATATTACCATGCAAAAACCATCTAATGGATAAGTATTGTAGGACTAAGTAATAGACCAAAAGAAACAAAACATTTTTTTTATCCTGCAAATAAGTAATAGGCCAAAAGGAACAAAGCAATCACAACTTAATAAACAAAAGCCCATTTATAAAATACAACACCACAAAACCAAAACAACATCAAACATTTTTAATTTTTTATACAAGAAAGTCAAAACGTTTCATACAACATACTAAACAATAATCAAGCATACACTCGCCAATACACACAAAGAATACGCGATTAACAATTAGATTCGAAGTCTGTGCGTAGCACGGGTTCTGCATGCCTCGTATAATTTAAATGTTGAAAATTTGATCTTCCAAATCTTAAATAATTACTGATCTTTATAAAAACATTTCTCTACACTAACAGCAATTTTCAATTTGAATGTGAAATTGTGAAGAGAAAATAGTCATTTTCAATGGGCCGCTACACAACAATACGAGCCCATTAGTTTTAATGTTATTTATTGCTGACAACTTTTATTTTAAATTAGTGTGGTTGCCCGCGCGTTGCCACGGGAGTGTTTTTGTCATATATTTTGACTTTCAATTTGTTTCAGACTATTTGTTATTTTTATTACGTTTATTAAAGAAAGCAACACATAGCAAGGTAAACAATAACCAAAGTCTTCTAAGTATCACCCATAGAAACCATCTTTTTCTTTTCAATACGACAACATATCTCCTATTTTACCATCATCGTTTATGTTGCCTGAGTTTGGTCATATGTTTGATGCGTAAAATGTGTGCGAAAATCCTTATGTAAATGTAAGTATACTTCTTTTTAGCACCTTTTATACTTATGTTGTGGGCCAAAGCAAGTTGAAGGTATCTAAATGTCTGCATATGGTCAAGAACCTCATCAAAGAAGGAACTCTTACAATTTATTGTTTTTCACTATGATCCAACACACATATACAACTGAATAATAGATACATGATTAAAACTTAAAAGCTATGTGGCATGGCGCCAATAAATGAAACTTATATGATATTTCTTATGAATCAATCTCAGTTAGTACACCAACCATTCCAAATGTTCGGTTCAACAAAATAGCCTTGAATTGAAGTGTAGTGATCTGACTTACACAGTTTTACTTCCACTGACATATTTCTTAGGACTTGCTACTTAGACACCTTAATTGCAGCAAGGAACTGATCCAAACGACACTTAAAGCAGGTAGGACAGCCGAACACAAATTCTCTTTAGAAGGTTGCTTATTAGATCCATTTTTAGATATAGTGGTGGACCATTACAAAAAAACGCTGCAAAATAAGTAAACATAAATAAGTTTCTACTGTTTGGTCAATCTAGTTTTGCATATGATTAACCGAATATTGGTTGAACCATTATACGAACTAACAATTGGATCCAGTCAGAAAATTCAAATTGCATCATTAAGAGTGTGTAATAAAGTATGAACTATTACCAATCCTTTTCAGGCTGAAAATCACGATCTCGGCCTCTTGCCCAGTAATCCTCGTTACCTTCCCATCTATCCATGCTTCGTAGGAATCTTCGACCCAGACATGATGAGATCCTACTATGATATTCGCTGCAGTACCCTGTCACACACCAAAAAAATAAATAAATAAATAAATAAAAAATAAAAAACCCACATGCATAGGCAATTAGTATCTCTATACATGTCTGAATAAAAGTCTGCCTGGTGAGGTTGATAACAATAAACAAAAACTATTATAACAACCCTTGTATAGATTATTGTTATAGTAACTTGCTAATCATGTCATCTAACATATGCTTTATAATGAACTTTCATCCAAACAAATAAGCCAACTCTGTTACTGCCTTACATACTGAATATTGCATTACTGGTTAAAATTTAACGAAAATACACAAATCCAGTTTATCGACAACCAAATTATCAATATCTGGTCAAGACGTAGAAGACTTCTTAATAAGCTAGAAATCAGCAACCAATGTTTTTCCTGACAAACCAACCCCAATAGACGTTAAAGGTAAAACTATATTTACAAACATAATCTAATTTTTTTATAATATGAATAAGAGGTTTATGCATAAAATTAGACTTTAGGTGACCTCAAAAAATAGAGTTTACTACCTGCAACCCCATGCCGATTTTTTTTCCTGAGGAATTTTAACGAATTATTTAACTTTCATACAGGTTTAAGGATTTATGCATTTCCGAACTATGCACATAAAAATGGGTCAATTTGGGTTATATCTTTATTTCTATCAGGTTGTTGACTCGAAACAGGCTGAACCATTATCCCAAACGATACAAAGATATCTTATTGAGCAATGATAGGCGAATTGCTGTAAAACCTCTAAAGATTATCAATGTCGACATAAGGCCTTTCACATTCGACTAAAACTAATATGATCAACAAAGCATCTATCTTGAAAATAAGTGCAAAAGATAGAGATGCATACCTCATTTTACTTGTGATACTCAACATCAGTCCAACAATCCTCATTCTTCTGTAGATAATAGAGGGATAAGTTAACTGCCGCAATCATATATGACATGCTTCAGTTATATACAAATTAAATTATTTTTCACAAAAATTTTGTTAAACTAAACATGTTTAGATAATAATTACAATATTTGAGAAACACGTGTTGGCAGTACCTCGAATATTATTAGACTGCAAATTTCGATTTCGTATACATCTGCTTATGGATGGGTCAATTTGGGGTATTATGACAAGCAATAAGAAAGCATGGCGTCATAACACCAAATTAACCCAACCTACCTCAATAAGGCTTCAACCAGGATGAAAGTGACCCAAAGTATATTATTTTTAATGACGTGACCTCCTAAATTTTTTGTATTCAAATATTTGGAGTACTATTGTGATAATATACGTGTATCACCACACAATGGTGATTTGTATATGTTTTTTGAAATAGACAAAAAGTGTTTGCCGGTCAACCCAACTTGACATGCTCATCTTGCAACCTCTACCACTGCCCACTAGATCATGTTCTTGCCGAATTCAAGATAGGATAAAGTCCAATCAGATCTATAACAAGCATATGGATATTTTAAAAAATATAGTTATTATTTGTTTACTTTTTATTTGTCTTTGAAGGTGGCTAGTTTGAGGCAAAAGTTCAGTTTTGCACCTGATGGTCTGGCGGGCGATAGGCAAGAGGCTGTTCCTGCTTCAGTTTTTTCCTCCACCGCACAACAATTCTGGAAAAGTATCAAGGAGAAGAAGGTAATGGTTCTAGATCCTTCCAATCTAGAAAGCACGCGTGGTTGCACCAAACCTTAATAAGTTTTAAAACAAGCCAGAAAATTTGGGCCTATGAAATATAAGCCGAGATCAAATTTGATTTGGCTTGTATTTCACAAGCCCTAATTTTCTAGTTTATTTTCAGAATCTGTAACACCCCCAATTCATGATGCAGCGGAATTCAACTTGGGTGTTACTCGACGGCACAACAGTCATAATAATAGAAAACGATCTCTAAACGAATCGTATTAAAAAGAGTTGTCATTCATATTTATTCAAATATATCAGAGTTTACATAGTAAGGTCCCAAAAGGTTCCATTGTTTCAAAATACATCAATATAAAGTCTATGATGTTTTTATCGAATGACATAATAGTTTATAGCCTTCTTCCTTCGGTACGTGCCCTTCCGCTCCATTCTTGATTATCATGGACCTGAAATACATGCTTAAGAGGTCAACACAAAGGTTGAGTGAAATTCATAGAGTTTGTTTAACGGTTGAACACAATATGTTGGTAGTAAGAGTTAATTAGACTCATACTCATGTTAGAAAACAAAACAGTTATTATTATGTACTAAGCTCATGCAACCAATACGTTAACGGGTACCAATATCAATCGGCGGTTATGTTGCCCCGGTAAGTACTTTGCCGTCATACTTAATGTTCAAATATAGTGCATTCGTTTGAACTAATCTGCTCAAACAAATGGGATTCGTCAATCCCAATAGGCCTATTCACAATACTCGCGCTCACTAATTCTAGTGATTAAATGGTCCATGATAGGGGCCTAGGATTGGCAAGGTAGGTACTTAGTAATAATAAAACAATCAGGCAGCATACAGTTTCAAAGCATTGTGTTCGGTTTAAAAGTAGCATGTATTCCCCCCAAGGGTTTGTAAAACATTGAAATAATGTAAAGTGGGGCTATGAACTCACCTTAAGTAGGATAGCAAGTAATGAAGGTGATGATTGGATCGTGTAGGTTTCTACGAGCAACCTATAACAGAATGTCGCGACTTAGGATTTGTGTAAAGAATATAACGGAGTGCCTATATATATATCTTGCATTTAGTCCATGATGTGGTATGATGTATATTGTAAGTCCTTGAATGAAAAGATTCATGAACATGTATGTTTTGTATATCGTTTACTACCGTTCGGGCCGACATAATTCAGAAGTCATGTTAGTAAGCGTTCGAGGAGCCAGGACACTTTAACTCGTAAATCCACAACTCATCTCGACGGCTTACATAATGAACTCCTCACATGAGGCTCCCTACTATTGTAGTAGTTGATAAAATATATAGATATAGGTTTTGATCCGAAAAGTTACATGTCCGATATTTGTATAAACTTAGGAAAGTTTATTTGTACATGAAGATTGTTATTAGGGGTAGCTTCATAAGTCTTGAATGACCATTTTCTCTTGGTAAAATCTCATGGTTTCCTTTTAAGTGAAGTAGATCCAAATTGCTTGTTCAAGTTATCGGCTAATTCATTGTTTCATGTTTACGCCTATGTAAGTTGGTATGGTCATTTCGTCATGGCCTAGCCATGACCTTTGGTCCTTGTTCCAAGGTCATGAGACACAACTTTGGCTCTAGCCATGGTTGTGGTCTTGATTATAGGTCATAATAACTCTTGTTCCTTTGAAAGTATAACAATAGTATAGTGACTTAAAATATGTAAATAGCTGTTAAGAAACTGAGAAATATCTCACTCAGAAGGCGTTTTCAAGGCTCTAGCCTCTTTGTTCCTGAAGGAAAACGAGATTCCGGACAACTTTCGTGTTTTAACTTTTTCATGAATCGGACCAGAAAGGCCTCTTTTTGCGTGTTTTAGGTTCTGTCACAGAAACTTTTAGGCAGTTTTGCCGGAAATTTTGGTAACTTCAAATCGCCATAACTTTTGACTCGTTTACTCTTTTTAGGTGGTTCAAATTGCTACGGTTTCCTTGTTAAGTCCTCTAATGTAATATGTAATAATCCAATAACATAATTTTTCCATTTTGATCAGGTTATACCAAGAAATTCACTAGTTTGTTTGTTTTAGTAACTTAACTTAACAATCAAGTACAACAACATGTTTTAGTCATTTTTATACACCATGGACATTCATACAAGATATAATATAGCAAGAACAACATGTAAATGATATGAACATGAGAAATTAACAAGAAGCATGTTAGGTTTAGGCTTACAACTTTTGGCTTTCTAATTAAAGAAAGGAGTAACAAGTAAGGAAATGGACTTTGATAGACTTGCTTCAACCCTTTTTCACTTCATGCAACCTTTCTACCCTTGGTATTCTTGAAAGATGGATGATGATGGTTGAGGTGAAATGAGTGGATTTAAACTCAAAAGAAATCACCAAGTATTCTAGGGTTTGGAAGATTTTTGGTAACTTATGATCAAACTAGGGTTTCTACTTGAACTAGCTCTTGAACCTTGCAAGAAATTAGAAGGAAATGAACTAAGTATAATGTGTTGTGGTGTGTGGTGATGGCCGGCCAAAGGAAGGGAGGGGAGGGAGTATTTATACTCTCATGAGGAGGTTAGTTTACTAGGATATTTTTGTCAAAAGAACACATGTAACCATCCAAGACAACAAGACACAAGATCAAGCCAGCCAAGGGTGTGACTCCCCCCCCCCCTATGGCGGTTCACAAGGGGATAAGGGGGTGAGGTGGCTTGGCTTGATAATATCCTAAGTTACTAGATGAATTTTGACTCCGGGAAAAGCCAAACGTAAGTGATTAGGCCTTAAAACGTAAAACCGGGTGTCGTAAAATTATGAAACTTTAAAGTATTGTTAAACATGTCCATATGTCTCATAATAAAATATAAAATGAGTGGTAGGTGTCATTTGGGTGGTAAAACCCTGCTAAAAGCTGGAAACACGGGTCTAAACGCGTAATACGTAAAATGTACGAATATTGCGTAAAATTGAGAAAAGTAAAATGTTACTTTTCTAATATGATATAAATGATTTAAAATGACTTATAATGTCTATACTGGGCTCAGTCTAGTGTCGGTTGGTATTAAATGTCTTTTAGACATCAAACCGTAAGCCTAAAAATCACGAAATGACTTATAACTTCAAGGGATGATTTTTAGTCAATGGAGGAGGGTAAAATATGTTGACTTATTTTAATAAGTTGAAAACTCAAATCATCTTAGAAACGCGGTGCAGGTATAGGCTAGGGTTACGGCTGAGTAAAAACGCTTAAAACTGAAAATTCCAGTTTTTCACGGCCGAGGTTTATTCTGGTCATATTTTTCTCAGTCATGATTTATTCTTAAATAAATCATGAGTGTGTTAAACATTTTTCTGATACGGGGAAAATTAACGCAACTGAATTTCGTTGTGCGTAGAATTTCTGATTGCCGTTTTACCCTAAAACGTGTAATGTTGTGTAATTCCTTAATAACTTTCATGAAAATGATCTGACGAATGTCAAACATTTAATTTGCCATGGAAATGATTTATCACTCGAGAATATGAAATAAAAATCAACTTTCGGGAAAATTTCAGAAAGAAATGAATAGTAAAAATGAATAGTAAAATTTTCCGGGAATAATAATTAACCTGAAATTGTGAATTGTTACAGAATCGGAGGCTTACATAAGTTTATTATGATATAATAAATTTATAAACCCCCAAGTCTCAAAATAAGCCAAAAAATTGTGGCTTATGAAATATAAGCCCAAATAGGCTTATGTTTCCGAAGCAAACAGCCCCCTAATTACTATATATATCAGGGTTTAGAGTTTATTTGAATATTCGAGGTACTTTTACTCTCTAATATCAGTTCGATTTTTCCTTTTTCAGCCTGCAACAGCACAACAAATAAAATTAATAACATCTGTAAAGAAAATTGCTGGGTTGGTGCTAGCTAATGAAAAGGTGGAGCTGATGAAAGACTCGCCTTTCAAAAGTCTTGCATCAGTTACCCATATCAGAGAGTCGTCAGCACTCTACGTGCAAGCTTTGTGCAGAGTCTATGACGCTTCAGAGAGGCTTTGTTATCTGAACGAGCATACACCTTTTTCTTTCTGTAGCAAAGAAGTAGCCAGAGTGCTTGGGATGGAGGATACTGGTTTAGATTATAATGAGTATGAAAAGGAATGCGGTAAATACTCTAAGGCATTTCCCGGATTAATTGCTGTTCTTCAAACCGAGGTTCCTGATGTTTCTCCAAGTCTGCAAATCGCTGACATTGTCACTATATTGAAAGGAATGAGTGTGGCCAGTGAAGAGCGAAAGACACAGTTCAAACAGCTCATGACTTATTACTTGATTGAAAGATTTCTTAAATGTTCCGGAAACCTGCAAATGGCAAGGAGGGAGACGTGGCGTTTGGTCGTGGATCTGAAAAAATGTTGGTCCGTCAATTGGCCCCAGGCGACAGCCGAGCATCTCCATGATGCTATGAAGAGTTGCCGTGAATGGTGGGATAAAGGTCGACGTACTCAGCATTCTTTCACTGGCTGTGCTCCTGTTTTAGAGGTATGTTTTATTCGATCTCAATTTTTCTTAAATCAACTTTTATCAAATATCGATAAGGAACATATATTGTGGTAGGCTGTTTCATTTGAGCGAATACAGAAGATAAGGCCCAAGATATTGGATCATTTGATGCCTATTGAGAAGTATGAAGCAAAAAGGGTAGATTTAGGGGACTCGCTCCTTTGTCTGGTCACGGAGGATGTAAGTATGCACACATTTTTGTATGCCCACACTGAGTAAATCCCGATTCTAATTATCATTGTCCTTTTGTTTTTCAGATTGACCCGTGCCCCGATTGCTGTATTGTGACGACAAAGATGAAGGGCTTATCTTTGTCAAATGCAAAAGATTCAGAAACAGAACAAGAGAGTGATGAAGCTGAGAGTGCTGCAAACAATCCAGAAACAGAACAATCTGAGAGTGATGAAGCTGAGAATGTTGCAAACACTCTAGAAACAGAAGATGAAGCTGAACATGATATTGTGACTGAAGTTCAACTAAGGAGGGGTCAAAGATTGAAGCGAAAGACAGTGATATTTACCCCCCCCCTATTCCGAAGACAAAGTCTCGCCTTGAGACAGAGCCTACCCGTGGAGGTGGCCGTGGACGTGGTGCTTCCTCGTCCAGTACACAATAGATCTATGTGTATTCTTAGAATTTGCAGGAAATGCTTTTAAGATGGTTGGTCTGTCAATTGTGTAGAATTGCTTGTCTGGATACAATAGTTCTATGTGTATTCTTAGATTAGTCAAACAGGGTAAGATTGGGTTTTTTCACTTAAGTTGCTGCTGTGTGTATTATCAGATCACACAGTGTTTATAATAGTAAGTTTTAGAGTTTGTTTTTGATTAATTTTTGTCCTGCCTTTGAAGTTTAACTGATTTTAGTCTTGAGAGTCTGAAGCTTAATTGATTTGCTTAATTTTTGGGTCCAAAGTCACTTGTTAAGCTGTTTTCAAAATGATAGGATCATACGTCTTTTAGTTCAACTGTCAAATTTTAGTTCAGAGTTTAAGGGATTTAAGCTGTTAGTGTAAAACTTAATCTACAAATTTTGTTTTCACTTAGCTAGATAATAAGCTTTTCAAAAAATCTAAATCTAAAATAAAAAGTGCAGGGTTGGGGGATTCGAACCCTTGACCTCCTCCTTTCTGGTGGAACGCACACAACCCATCCCACCCCTAACCAATTGTGCTCTCGTTGTCTTGTCTTTGATATATGCATTCGTGTTTTACTTAACCACTTATTTGGCCCGTTTAGCAAGTTTATACCAGCTTTTTTTTGCTCTTCGTTTTCAGCTTTACTCTACCGTCTTCATCAATTTCTTTCAGACCTCGTTTTTCCCAGCTTATTTATGCCCTTCCTAAGTTTCATAGCGTATAGTTGACTAGATTCGTCACACTCAACTTTTTACACTTAGAACAATGAAACTAGTTTGAACGATTTTCGTGGCCTAAAACTCGAGTTACTACGTTTTCGTGTTGAGTTTAATAGTTTGGGGGTCTGTCATTTTTGGCCCCTGATCTTCATTACAAGATTGGTCCCTCAAATTTGCAGTCTAATAATATACTCAAAATTATCTGGTTTTATGCACCACCCGACTCACTCATTCAGCCAATGCTGATATTATAAAATAGATGGTTATTTACTATTGGAAGACGCTAAATATATGGTAAAAATCCGTTGATCTAGTAATGTTAATAAAGGCAGTCAAAAGGGTGTACAGTCCGGTAAGGACATTTTTGTGACTCAACTAAAAACATTCAATAGTCAAACTGGAATACCTCAATCCTCAATTCTTGAAATGGTGAAACAAATTTAAATTACTAAGAAAAGTTTTACACTGAAGCGACACGCAAGCGGGCAACAAGCTGCGCCGCTAGCCCTTTTTGAATAGCGAAACTTAATCTTTTAAAAACTACATTCAAAGACCTTGGGGTCGTAACATTGCCATGCATAACCCGTTGGACTCTTTTGAGCAGCTCCACAGCCTCCGATGCAAGGAAACCAAAAGTATCAAATGCAAAAGGTATAAATGCGTGTTGGTTATCAAGGCACGCTTTCTCGTGTTTGGTTACTTTGCATGAAGCGGCTTTCAAAGCAGCCTGACCTGCCATAAAAGCATGATTCCCCAATCCCACAAGTGGAGAAACCCCCGTTAGATCTACACAAGCATGTTTCCCCCCTATCCATCCAAAAACCAAATTGTCAGCTGGTCTAAGTGTCGATCTTCCTTCCATCGGGTCAGTCAAGAAATTCACAGGTGCTTCTTTCTTAACTGAAATCCCAGCACGCCTGAATATGTCAAAAAGAACATCCCTAACCAAATCGTGACGGTATTTGAACCCCGGAAGCTCTCTACAATGAACTGCATGCTCTCCGAATGAGTCCAAACAAGCTTTGTGACAAACCGGGCAAATTTCATCAACCGGAAAAATTGGGATCATGAGGCGATATTTAAGGATAGTGCGATACTCAATCGGCGACATATGTTGACCGAGACCTTCTATAGGGATGGCAAGAAGAAATTCTTGAGCATGTGGTGCACGCAGACACTCAAAAACCGCTTTTTGTCTAACGGTCATCTCAAAGTAAACTTCCATGTCCTGGACAATCTTGCTAAAAAGAGCACTCGCCAATGTGTGTTGGGCTTTAGTGGGGACGGTGTCCTTTTTAGCGAAACCGCCACAGTCAAAGTTTGGAATCATATCACGAAGACAAGTCAAAGCACAATCATAATCATAATCCATATCGCATACGCCACTGTTGCGTAAGATGTGGTCCTGAAGCGCCCAAGATTGGGCCCTCGAGGCCACAAAGGCATAAGATGAAGCCTCTACCGCCGAATATAGCCCCAAACCACCAAACCTAATAGGTAAAGAAGCAAGTCGCCACTGGAGATCCCCAAAGAAGGGACCTCCACAAACCACCATATCCTCAACCGCCTCACGCAATCCTTTGTCAAAAAGCAGAGCAGCCTCCTCCACATATACAGGTTGACACGTCCTCAAGCCAAAAAAGAGTTTAGCAATACCCATGCAAGATCGAAGCAAGAGAAGCTCACTCTGCGGGTCTCCTAGCTGGGGAAGAAGACGCGTCATATCAACAGCCCTAGTAGCTCTCTTCTTTGCCAACCCACTAATAAACCCAGCGTCTCTACTAATTGCCCCCCCAAGAAGCTTCACCCCCAACGATGGCCTACCGATGTCGTTTGGGAATAAACCCTCACGAAGCTTCCTACCATACACGAAGGCCAAAAAAGCTCAGTTTTCTTGATATTCAATTCAAGACCCAAACCAGGACCTGTCGCCCTAATGATGTCCAGAACCCTAGCCACCTCCTCAGTGTCACCAATGACCATCATTAAGATACCACGCATGAAGAAGAAGCTTGCAATTGTTTCTAATTTGGTGCACGAGGGGATGCAGCACAAGAGCGAAAAGAAGTGGTCCTAACGGGTCACCTTGCTGAACGCCAGTGGTGGACCATATATGATTATCTCCAAGATACAATCTGGCTGGCTGCCTATATAAAAATTCTACCCACAAAGAAATAGAAGGGCACCTCAACCTGACTTCATGAAGTAAAGCTGTTCTATCCACCAAGTTAAAAGCGTTAGAAAAATCCACTGTAAGCATCGCAAGAGACTCGTCAGCGTGACGATCACTTAACAACCTGTTAACGCTATGCAATATGGCCTCTGCTCCACTCGACACACCGACCCCAAACTGAAAATCATTAAGGTACTTGGTCATTTCTTTGCCAACACCCTTCATAGCCACCTTGGAAACCAACCGCCTCCATATAGTACCCACTGCAATAGGTCGGATCCCGTTGTCGGGTTTCAAAAGCGGTGTAAGAGGAGCAGACGCAACAAACTCCGCAAGAACCGACGGACATCTCCCCCTAACCACAAATTAACCACTGCAGTGATAGCACATAATAAACTAGTAGCAACAGCAGACCCATCTCCACATAAAGCATCCAAAATGTGTTGTGACCGCAAGCCGTCCCTCCCACAAGAAGTCCCTTTAGGGAAGGATTTAATACAACCAATAACGTTATCGACCTCCACAACAAGGGCAGGCTCAGCATATATAGTGCTCGGTATAGACGGAGGTTGTTTGTACGGATGTTTAGCCTCCAAGGCCATCACGGTATCACCATTATGCGGAGCAACCCCTGATGAGCATAACACCTTCACCGCTGCAGTAAAGTGACCATCAGCAACCTTTCGAAGGCACGCTTTGATGTTGGTGTTACGAGCATTTTTCTCCTTTTGGATATCAACGCTTCCCTGGTTAAGAGGAACGGGGCCCGAGCCATCTAATATATTATTAACTAAAATGGCAACACCATCCTATTTCCCCCATGTGGCTAGCGAGCTCAGTATTGAACGATTTTGCAAGGCCTTTCGATTCCCAGATCTGCTTTCTTTTCTATTTGTGGGTTTAAACACTTGCAAAGTGCAACGAGGAAGAAGTAACAACTTAACCCACGCTCCAATAGATCCCGATTGAGCTACTACTTCGTATAGAGTTGTTTTCAACGCTTGTGAGAAAGCCATACGACAACCATGTGGGATGCTATTTACAGTAACGATAGGTGCTTTGAAAACACGATCAAGGAGTACAACATCCAATACAAACGGGTCATGATCATTGGTCTTAGGCACAATGATAGAAGGTTCCACAATCCCAATAATGTGTCCACTATCACTATCAGTAAAACGACCAAGGCCGTCCGGGTGATGACATGCCCGACTAATTGCATACACCTCCCACACATCCCTTGACCAAAAACCTTCAACGTTTCCTCCATAGCCATGTACAACCCATGATCCGTAGATATAGCCTCTCGCAACACATCTCTATGTTCGTCTGAGGAAAGATGCAATCTTTTGATATGAGAAATCAGACGAGGAGTCCCTTTATGCCCCACCTCCCCATCTGAGCAACAATGAAAATTCCGAAATGGACATGGCCATGTGCCATCCGAGGATGAAGAAGAAGCCATAAACTAAATAAAAAGAATCACGCCTCGAGATGAGAACGTGAAAAAAGGAACAATATATCCTGAAACAATAGGTGGCATTTCAACAAACAGTTGGCGTGCACCACCCCCGACGTTCATGTGGGCATTGTTACATGCCCATCAAAATCGTACCCCAAATCCATCATCATTCACTGATTCATCTCTAATATCCTCACAACTCACATAGAAAGTCAAAAACCAAAACCCCTCGATCCAAAAACCTGATGAAATCGAATGGTGTTATTTGAAAATTTGAGTTAGGGGAAGTAACGGATTGGTTATTTTGGATGAGGGATTTGAAGGAATTGAAGTTTAGTGAATTGGAATTGGGTTAATTTTGGTCACGGTGTTCTAATGGGTGAGGGTTTTACTGTAGCAGGAAAGATTTGAGTATGAATTGATTGATAAAAGTGTATACCAGTTAGTGAATTAACTGATAATGAAAGTGAATTGATAAAAGTGTCTACAAAAGAGTCGACAAGAATTAAAAGCCTTCTTAATAAGCTTGAAAATACTCCAAGCACAGGTCCATACGTAAAAGCCTTCTTAATAAGCTGCAAAGCAGCAACGAATTAGTCAAAAATATAATTACAAACATATTTAAGAAGTGAACATTTGAAAGTGGGGGAAGCTTTTACCGTTTCAGTGAGCTTTGTAAGCTCAGTTTGTTTTCACATCACATTGCTTCTCCCATTTTTTTTAAATTTGATTCCACTCTCCGTGACCTTAACTCTTTATCCAGAAACTTTGGTAGTTGAAGTCCTAGTGCTCTTGCCGGCTGATGGAGCTGCATAAAAAACGTGAAAGGAACGACCTACATTAACAAAAAATGTGATTATTAAGTTTCACAAAAAGTATGTCTTTACAACATATATCAGGATAATCAGTTGTCGAAGGATTATTAAAAGCATACCATTCAAAAATGTTAACTGATTCTGCTCACTTTCCACGCCCCAACTTTAGACAAAAAAAAAAAAATAATAAAAAATAAAAAATCACCTGCAAGACCAAAAAAAGGAAAAAAAAAGAGAAAAAGGAAAAGACAATCAATCACAACTGTTTTGCAATAGACCAGATTTTAATATTTCTTATTTACACAAATCCATAATCAAAACACAAAGTGGGTTTGGATTAGCTTCCTTTATGTCTTATCATGTTACTTGTAGTAAAAAAAGTCGTTGCAACCATGACTTATTCACATAACTCTTCACTAATAAAAAATGTAAAATCAACATTACTTACCAATCTCTTTGACAGTAGTGAAATTAAAAGGGTTCTCTCTACATAAGACAACATTTCAGGGTGTTAAAATGCGGCATAAACAACATCATTACGCTATGAAACCAATATCTAACTGCTTGAAAATAAGGAAAACTTCTAAACAGAACATTAGAATATGATTGTATTTCTAACACAATTCCTCCAAAAAAAAAAAAAAAATCGACTTGTAACTCTATCCAAGAAATATTGCATATCAACATTAAGACAAAACCTTGCGTGACATGATCCCGAACGGAGTCTACAGAGCAGAACTCGAAGTAGAGAACCTTATCTCTAAGATGAGGGAAGGTAGGTTGAGGTGGTTCGGTCATGTCAGGAGGAGGCTACAATCAGCGCCGGTAAGAAGAGTTGAAGCCCTAGTAGTTGATGGTGTGAGAAGAAGGGGTAGACCGAAACTCAGATGGGAGGATAGACTTAAGCTCGACATGAAGGACTTCTCTTGTCCGAGGACATGACCTCAGATAGGAAGGCGTGGAGAGAGAGAATTAGGATAGGCGGGTAGTTTTCGGCTAGATGTTTAGGGGTTTTAGGTTGTTTTGGGTGCTTGGTGGGCGAGGTGCTTTGCCTTAGTTTTAGGCCCCTGGCGTTTCTTGCAGTGTTTTGTGTGTCTCCCCTAGGGTCTTTTTTTTTTTTTCCTGCTTTTCGGTTCCCTTTGCTTTTGGTGCCCCCTTTTGCTTTGCCTTAGCTTTAGGATAGGCGTGGAGAGTTTGTTTTAGGTTTGGCGGGTAGTTTTTGGCTGGTTGTTTAGTGGGTTTAGATTGTTTTGGGTGCTTGGTGGGCTAGGTGCTTTGCCTTAGTGTAGGCCCCTAGCGTTTCTTGCCTGGTTTTGGGTGTCTCCCTTAGGGTCGCTTTTTTTTGCTTGCTCCTTGCTTTTTCGCTCTTTTGCTTTTTGGTGCCCCCTTTTGCTTTGCCTTAGCTTTAGGCCCCTCGCGCTGCTTTGCTCTGCTTTGTGTGCTTTCTTTGTTGTTTGCTTTGCTCTGTTCGCTTGTTCTGCCTGCTTTAGCCCCCTTGTCTTAGCTTTTGTCCTTTGCTTTGCCTTTTCTTTTGCCCCCTTTCGTTGCTTTGCTTGTTTTGTGTTGTCTTCTTGCCTGGTGCCTGCTTGCCTTTGCGTTCTTGCTTGTGTTTGTTTTGCCTTTTCGTTCCTTGTTTCTCTTGCGTGCCTCTATGCTTTGTTTGCTTGCTTTTCTTGCTTTGCTCCTTGTTCTTTGTTTGGTACTATGTGCTTTGTTTGTCTTGTGGCTCTTTTGCTCCTTGCACCTTGGGTTTCTTTTTCACTCACACTTGTGCACGTGCCGGAGGTCTCCCTGGAAGCAGTCTCTCTACTCCTAGGCCTTGCCTGGGGTAGGGGTAGGATCTGTCTACACTTCTACCTCCCCCATACCCCGCTCTTGCGGGATTGGGTATGTTGTTGTTGTTGTTGTACCTTTTAGTTCAGAAGCAGCATATGGACCAAGATGCTGCTGATCTTCACCCAATATATACCACCTGACTTCACTAATCATATAAAGTCTCTTATCATTACCTACCACAACACTTCATTCATGCTCATGATCAGAAATGCAATGAGCTTCATAAACTTTAAGAAGCAAACATATAGGATAATATACATACACCTTGCTTAAGCAATTTAGCGAGCAGTTGCCCAAATACTTGTATCATATGTTTAAAGCTCGCCTTTCATTTATTTTACTCCAACAGTACCTCTGCAAAATAAGAAAATCCAAAAAACTGATAGCATGCTTATTACTTATATGGCGACAATTTGCAAAATAATAGGCATCATTCAAGATAGGATGTATGATATATTTTATGACGGTTTAAGTCAAAGTACTTTTGATGGCTCAAGCCTTCATGAGCATATTGCTGTTTGGCCGCTAGCTCTTTTATTGTTGAATATGCATTTATGTGACTTTTGGAAATTTGCTTACGGACCTTCAGACTCTGAGCCTGCTGGTTTTGAATTGTAAAGTGGCTGCAAAGCCTTGACAACAATCTGATTCAAGGGGGCATGTAATGCAGGAGTGGGTAGATTAATGGGTCAGGGGCGAGGTGAGTAACACGTTGAAAGAGGTCATTTTTAGTATGAGTACAAACATCAAATAAAGAATAACCGACTGTTAATCATTAATAAAGTAAACCGTACCTGATTTTCACAACTTTGCTGGCCAAAAACTATAACAAATTACTGGTTCCACTATCAAAACGTTTAAACAGAAGCAAACTTTGGGCCTCGGATTAATGTTACCTTCATATGAATAAGAGTGAAAGAAGTGTCCATGAGGTATATTTTGGAAACCTCATATTAATGAACTAATTTTTTACTGATTCATTTAGCTAAGTTAGCTTCTTCTACGTTTGAACCACTACTACCATGAAATTATCAGCATGCTTCACCATACCTTTTAAAGCCACTAATATTGCTTCATGGACACCCCTACCTGATGCATGTTACTATATATGACTTGTGAATGTTAAAATTCTTTTCACACAATACTTGCAGCTCCATTTATTAATAATCCCATTAGCATCTATCGCATTGGATATTTGCATGATTTTTTTAGATCTGAATAACCATTGTAATGTTACTATAAAAAACATGGCAGCTGCTTATTATACTGACATAATTATGTATATATAATACTACTTACCGAATGAATAACGTATGCAGGGACGCTTTTAAAAAAATTGTGGCAAGCAAAATAATCTGACCTGTTTGCTGAATCTCGACATTCCTGCGACTCCTCACAAAATTTTTTTTCCTGCTAATGTGAGTCCATCATACTTTAGAAAAGCTTGTATACACCTGTAATCAAAAGCTACCATTCTTTGACACGTGATCCCACTGCTGGTACGAACCCGTTCAAATTACTTCAATTTTTGTGCGGCTGCAGAGTACCTAAACAAAAGTTGAGTAGATAAGATGACTTTAATGGTTCCTTCAAAGTATTTAATTTCGGATAGTTAAACAGCTTATACTCTAGATTATGAGATCATACCTCATGCAATCGAACAATGTTAGGATGCCTGACCAGCTTTATTATAGATACATCTCTCTTGAACTGCGTACAATCATACTAAAAGAATTTAAGCAGAGCTATAAAACATATATGAGGCAGCAACACCAACTACCAAAATACATAATCCAATTGAAGAAACACCCCTGAACACACTATCCCTCATTACCCATCCTAACCACCCTGTCAAATGACGTATGTTGACAGGCCAAAACCAACAATCTTTCATCCAAAAAAATCAACAAAATATCCCAAAATATATTTATAATTTATTTTTTTATATTTATTTAACGGCCCCTCCTCCAGTCCATACTAATTTCATTTTTATGGTTCAACTTTATTATTTCACACCGGTTTAACCTAATAAGTAATTTTGTTAAATTAGGTTCAGAAAACAAACCTGCAGCATCAACCCAATTTTGACACATGAAACACAGAATCATATCTTCCATCTTCCAGAAATCACCATTAATTATACAAAAATAATTATAACCCATATAAAAAACACCCAAATTCAACTAATTTAAACACATATAATTAGGGTTGATAAACTTACCCAATCGAGTTATGCCGACATGCAGTCTCAAGATTCACTTTTTGCATCTTCTTCTTCCTCAAACTTATTGTGGTTAGTGGGTGTGTTTTTTTAGTCCTTTGAGTTGCATATGACAAAGTAGAGTAATTAGTAAATACGTAAATTGTTAGTTTTATGCAAAAGCATATCAATACATCACTTCATGCACAAATAATTCTGTTAACATGATTACTATCAAAATGCTCTAATTCTTTGGAATCCAAAGCTCTCCATTTGTCGATCAGTTCTATTCTACCTTCTTCATTTTTACCCATTCGAAATTTCTGAGTATGGCTGCAAACGATCTTCATAATATCGTCAATGCCAAAATATGCATTATCCAATATGAACGCAAATGATCTGAAACATCATCAACTTTCTTCAAATCTTCCTATAAAAAACCACACAAAAAACAATCTCAGCCTGTTAAAAAAAAAAAAAAAAAAAAAAAAAAAGAGGCATTAAAGCATTGAAGTAAAATACTATCCTAAACAGATATATAGGCATCTAACTTTTTCCAGTAGAGTAACATACCTTGATTAAGTGTAATTCGACAACTTTTAACGATCATTGGATCCTTGAGGTGTCATCTTTAAATCTTGTTACAGTTGTACTTACTAATTATGTTTCTCCTATTGATTTTGGTATAGCAAGACCTGGAATTAATTTGAGTTGTTCTCTTTCTTAGCCATCTTCACCCCGCAAAGGCATCAAATTCTAAGAGCACGCAATTCTTGGAGCTTGCAAGCCTGAACCGACAAATGGAAAAAACAAAATATATCAGTAAAAAAATGATCTTTTTTCAAAAGATTCAAGACTGTGGACAACCTTCGTCAAGTAAGCCTACAAAAAAAGGATCATATAGACCCAATTTTTAGTAGCATATGAGGTTTTAAGCCAGCGCTCTGCGCCGGGATGTTTGAATACAACGTTACTGAATTATGTGTTTTTCAGAATGATTGTAAAACTGCTGCAATGTATATGCATCTTCAAACCAAACTAACAGCAAAGAAATTGCAGAATTGATATAAGAAACTTTATTATACAGTTTCAAAAGTGGCTTATACTTTTAAAGAAAACAAACAGAATCATTTAAGTGTTGGTCTGATGTAGTCGAAACAAATTTGTTTCATTTTTAAGAGGTGTTTGGCATTGCTTATTTTTAGTATCTTTTTGCTTTTGCTTATTTTGAATTAAAATAAGCAGATTCTGATAAGCAAGTACAAAGTTGGTTATTTCAAAATTGATTTGAGTAATTAAAAAAAATATTGTTTTTCTTCAGGAATATTGATCTTTTTACAACAAAAGCAAATCCAAACACCCCCATTTCATACTTTCGCACTTTAATATAGGTTTAGTAGCCATCTTTAATGCATTTAGATTTAGACATATCACACACTTGTAATTCTAGAGTGTATAAAATTAGAAGGAAAAAACACTTCATAACAAACTTAAGAGTAGTATACATACTTTTTCTACCTGCTGTTCATTCACCACCACATCTTTCCCATCCGACATTAAGCGTTTCCTTTCTTCCCCTAGCATGTCCTTCATTTCCGCCAAGTAATTCTTTATCCGCTTTTGATCCTAGAGAATTTCCTGACATCGGCTGCAAGTTCATCTACATCCACATTCAAGAGACCCTGCACACGATAACCCCAAATGGGTCACAAAAGCATACTTTGGAAATGAACACAACCACGCTGGTTCTAAATTCTCTTTACCTTGAACGTTATATCAAACAATCATATGTAATTGATTTTGGGACACTCGTTAGGCAAGAAACATTAGAACAACAGAACTCTCGATTACTATGAACACATCCACACTCCTAAGCTATTGAAGATGGACGCAACTGATCTGAAACATCATCAACTTCCTTCAAATTTCCCTTCAAAAAACCACATAAAAAACACCCGTAAGCTATCAAAGCTAGTCCAAAACAGCTTACTACCGCATAAATTTATCTTTTTATACATAATAAAAATTCTAAAATGATCAGGACCCTTGGAACCTCTTTATGGCTATTTCAGTATCCCGATAAAAAACCTCAAAATGTACAGCACCTCTACCCTTGAAGGATTTCAGAAAAGGCTCGTTTCCAACTGCAATGTACCTGAGATAATCGACCTCAAACTATTAACTTTTATGTTTTCTCAAAAGACAATGTGAAGGATAGTGTCTGCATTTGCTTATCAGTTTAGTCTAAAAACTATATGGCCGTTTGGTTAGGCTCATAAGAAAAGCTTACGTCTTTTGTATAAAACTAATTATATATCTCCATGACAATTCCAGTATCTAAAGGTGACTGAATTTCTTTATGAGCCTAATTTTAAAAACTAAGTGGATGTTTGGTTACGCTCATAAAGGTGACTGAATTTCTTTATGTTCCGGTAGCACTACTTTGTTCAAAATTTCATCTATTTATTAACTTGAAAATTATGCAGGATTTATGCAAGATTAATAATAACTTTGGGTGACCTGAATCCGGTTGCAATTTTCATTGCATTTAAACCATTCCCTTTTCATCTACTTTCATATCTACCCGTTTAACCCATTACAGATATAACATAGCATGAATTGACACAGTTATGCGTACTCGGGCTAAAATTTACCTTTCAATCGCGAGCTCAGTCTACAACTTCGATACCTGTGAGTGAAAACATAACAGTGCATCTTTAAGTGTGTCGTCATAAACTCATAATTGTGACCCAAAGTGCATTTTATAAGGCATGTATATTTATTTTGATAAGAACATAAAAAATAGCAAGGGAGCAGGTCAAATGGGGAGAAATTTTGCCATAGCTTAAAAATAAGCAAATACGCAGATAAAAATGCAAATACCAAACATCCTCTAATACAAACAACATGTACCATAATCTCATTCTTAATGCAGTTGACTTTTTAAAAAAAGGCAATCCCAATCACTATCCATTTTCCGTAATAACAACTTAATCACAATCTGTTAAGCTACAACGACAGCATATTGAATTAAGCAATTAAGATTACGAATGCAATGATATACCTAAAGTAATAATAACTTAATAACGTTTCATACCTAAAGTAACCAATACGTTATATCAAGCTCTATAAGCAACTCAACGCCATTGTTTCAGCTTAATTTTTCTGCTTATTTTTGAGCTTATATGTTTCTGCTTATTTTGGGCTTATGGTTCGGCTTATTTTCGGGCTTATTGGTTCCGCTTATTTGTGTTTATGGGTTTTAAGTGGAACATTGTTTCATTTCTAATCAACAAAAAACATATATATAAAATTTATTAAAAATAAAAAAAGAAACGAAAAGACAAAAAGGATAAAGAATTATACTGTTAACAATTTCAACAGCTGATTTGTATTTTGTCACAACTTCAAAAGAAGAAAGATCAAGCTCCTTCCCTTCACCTCTTTCATCATCAGAAGCCATCTTTTTTTCTTCACAAAATCTGGAATAAAAAAAATTAACATATCAAAAAGCAAAATTAATCCAAGAAATTAAAAGGTTTTGTTTGGTTATGTAATACATTTAACTTTAACAGAATCCCCAAAAAACAACACATAGCCCTAATTTGTAAATAAATAAATAAATTACTCGTATTCTTCTTCCTCATCTTCATGATCCGATCATCTGTGGTATGTGTGTGTTTCTGTTTGTGTTTTGTGGGTTGTGGAACATCGGAGAGGGTTCTGGAATGTGTGGTATGTGGGGGAGGGAGTAATATTGTGAGAGAGGAGAGCACTTTTAGATCCGGCTTACTGTAGTTTCAAGAACAGATGGCAAAAAATTAGCCACAAATTCATGCTCCTGTAGCTAGTTTCTGTAGAAACACTCACACAAAACACTATAGATGCCCCGATGGCTAGTCTGATCGGGTTGGACCGGCGGGTCCTTTACCGGTGCCGGAGATACATAATTGAGAGAGTGAGTAATAGGGATAAGTTGGGTGGATCCGGGTATTTGTTATGTAGGTTTGCGGGTTTGGGCCGCCCAAAACAAAAAACGGGTAAAAAGTTACTGTTCCTAAAGGCCACGGCTTTTAATATATATACGAGGTTGTAAGCCCGCGCGTTGCCGCGGGGTGTTTCCATATGGTAGTTAGCCCAAAAAAAGAGGTCCGGAGTTGAAGTATACACCAACTGCAAGCATTGCAAAGAGTACTGAACTTGTAGATATAACAGCTTCAACTGTGGTTTCCTTCTCATCAAGGGGTCTGTACCCAATTACATCTGACATTCTCAAGGTACATTGTGTGAATCCCACATCTGTTTTGCCATTGCATCACCACCCACTAACCGACGCTGCCTTAAACAGCAAACCATTTCCTTACACCATAGCCTGCAACATACAATTTTCATTATCATTACAATTTATTTGCTCTCCAGTTTTATCATAATATACCTAATGAAAAGATCACAGTTGACCTCTAAGAAGCTAATAGTTACTTTAGCAACATATATGTATCAAGTCTCTAAAAACATAAGCAAAGATCACAGTATGTTATACTTGACCCTTTTTTGTATAATCTATAATGCTCACAAAAGAATTTACATTGTGCAACTTTTTAAGTACCTATAAACCTCCTGCAACGCGTGGATCTAACTACCTTACATGATATTAGAATCAAACATTAATTTGATAGTTTGGCCCGTGCGTAATTCATATTGACCAACTACGACTATGCCCAACAAATTGGGCCAAATAAAGTAGCATGTGTAAACATATTAAACTTATGAAATTTATTAACAGTTAAGTAGGCAAAGTGAAACCATGACGCAGTTGACAATAAGATTTTTAGGCGATACTGATACGTTGCTACTATCATCAACACGTGCTTTTCGTGATTCATTTTTTTTGAGAAGCCATCACATAGTTGACAATCAGTGATAATACAAAATAAACTGTGGTTTGAGATTGTAAGTCCAAACCTGTCTTTTTGTGTCTGCAAGAAACTTGCTGCTGCTTGATGGTCATGAGCGAATCGTGGCCTTATTGCACCATCCAAATCAGACCATCCAGAAGTATATCTAGAACAGCACTTTTTACATTTTGTTTGTTACGTGCAACGAAGCAAGACACTATCCAACTTAGCCATGTGACTCGGAATTAGAAAATGTCTCAGCCTTCCTTCTTGGTTAGTCATATACCCTTCACACTCCAAAAGCATTTCTACAAAAGCAAAACCAAAAACTGAAGTCAGTGTTTTTTCTCTTTTTGTGAGTGAATCAACAAAAAGGCTGAAAATAAGTAGGTACGCACCTGAATGACCCAATATTCTCTAGAGCGGTTCTCTAATTCCTTGCATCCGCTTATAAACAGTATTCTGTAAAACGACCCAACATCAGCATTGTTCCCTAAAAACATAAAATCTGATATCCATCAATCATTCCATAAGTTTGATTAGTACAAAGAACATCGGTAAAACATCAACAAATCTAAATATCAACAAAGCAAGCATCCGGACAAAACGGTTTCAATAACCATCTTAATCACAAAGTTAAGTAACCCCTTTTAGAAATGACAACAAATCACTAAAACGGATAAAGAAATACATACCTTGATTAAAAAAAATCATTGCAAACAGACCAAAAACAAAAGACATGCCCCCTTTTTGTAGATGGAGATGTGTACCGCTTTCTTGACGCCTCTCTTCTGTGCTCACACCTTTTGCAGATCGAGATCCTTGTCATACAAAAGAACTGCTTTTATCTTGACGAACTCTTCATACACCATGACTAAAAACAAAGGAATATGAAAATTTCTGTGTGTGAAGAGTACGATTAAGAAGTTGTTCCTTTGTATGAAGAGTTCGTCGAGATTATATTTAGGAAAGCAGTTCCTTTGTATGAAAAGTTCGTCAAGAAATGTATAGCTTTAATCATTTTTTTAGCAGCAGTAAAAACTTCTATGCGAGTGGTAGAACCATGGAAGGCTCCCAACGAAACTGCAAGATCAGTGCTCGTAAGGGACCCGCTGACTCCTGCTTGACACTCGCCCACGAAGGCCAGCCAAGGATTTGTGCTCACAAAGGCCAGCCTCCATGACGGCAATGATGTCATTCCAAGAACCCATAGTCTCGACAACTCAACGCCCTACTGAAAGTACTTCCTCCTGCAAATTAATACAGTACAATTTTTAGAAAAAGAATAGAACTGCACCGATGTTTAAAGTAAATGCATTGAGAGAATGTGTGTAGCTAAAAGTTAAGGATGTTTGGCATAACGTTTTAAGAGTGTTTTAGAGATTATTTTGCTGTGAAGTTGCAAATGATCAGTTACCTTGGGTATATCAAACCTTTGCTGCTGTTGTTTGACAGCAGCCTGGAGCACCCATAAAAAACACCCGGAAATCCCATATTACCGCACCCAAGCACCCCATAAATAATACAGAGCAACCCCAGTCCTTACAGCTTTGTAAATTTCAAATTCCATTTGTGTTACAGAGGTTTGGTGTTGGATTCTTACGGCAGAAATACAAACTGCTGTAAGTAGAACAAAGTATGTTCAAGCAATATTAAAACAAAACATGAGTTATTTTGATACCTATGGAAACAATGGGGACATAGTGAACCAAGTTTTGACTGATGTTCAACTTATCCAATGTGCTCTTGGTGTTTATACTGCACGTCATATCAATGACAAAGACGTAGGCAACCATGTTTGTGCACATAGTCGTGTTGCACTTCTTATTATTCTCGGAGTATCCTCTTTCTCTGATTCACCTACAGCAACAGTGATATAAGAGATTCAATAAAAAAAGCAATAGAAAACATCCCAACACTCCACGTTGTCCTTGCAAGTTACGTTAAATTAAAACGATTATTTGAGAAAGTATATTACAAAGGTGTAAAGCGAAGGACTAATAAGTTGCACTAACAAACTTTGGAGAAGTGAGCGTAAACCGTTTTCAGTAAAGAATGCTTGACCGAAAGCGTGTAAAACGTCTGGGAATCGTAACTTACATATGTATGTTTGTCACTGCAGCCGCAAAGGCAGTAGATGAAGCAGATGGAACACTATCTTCGTCACATATTGTAACAACCTCATGTTACAGATGCATCAGTGCCACCATCACCGCAAGGGATCCTCATTCATACACGTATGTTTGCAATAAATAGCTGCAACCGATATGAAACACAAAAATTTAATACAATTGAAGGTATACGCAAATTTAATACATCAAAAATTTTGTTAGTAAACTGGAACCGGCGGCACTCACATGTACATGTAGCATTTTCAACCTCCAAATTTGCTTCGCACAACGGAATGCACCTATGAAAAATCAAGAAACAAAGTATGAGATTGTATAGTGTCATAGAAAATGCATAAAATAAGATGTATAATATTTTCAAATATCAGAGCAAGGTTTTTTTTGCAGACTTCATATAATCCATGCATATCAGTAAGGTAACTTAATCATTTACTTATAATAATTCATTAACTCTTGCTTCGATAATTCCAACCATTTAAGATGTTTGCTTTATTAAATCAAATATTAACTTTTATAAGCAGAAACATGCCGAAATCCTGGTGTACAATTTGACTCCCAACTCATGAGTTACACTATTCTTTCAGCTCCAATTCTTATTCTTAAAAAGATTACATGGTTTTTAAATTAGGCATGAAGATGCATAAAAAAGCCAAAATCTTTCACATGACTCATTCCAAATAAAAAAAGCCCAAAATTTTGGTACTAAAAAATTACCTCAATTAACAGATCAAACATCATCAAAATCAATACTTTTTCACATGGCTCATTTTAAAATATGATAATATCAAATGAGTATTCATTAAAAAGTGATGAAATATTTTATTTTTGTTTTTAGAAAAGGCCTATTTCTTATTTCAAATGGATACTAAAAAGAGAGCTAAATCAACATTTCAAACATCATCAAGATTCGTTAAAAAAAAACATCATCAAGTTCGAAGCCTTTTCACATGGGTCATCTTAAAATATGATTATATGAAATGGGTATTCAATAAATATTAATAACTTATTGAAATCAAAGTGAGTTCTAATTGACTTAATATAATATTTACCACAAAAGATGATGCTATTGAGAGTTGAAAAGAGCAGCAGACAAAGAACTTTTTAAAGCCACTATTGTAATCAAAGTCAAAAACGAAGCTGCTCAGTTTTTAAATTTCAGCAGAACAGTTGGCTATAAGAATATCTCAGCAAACAGTCCCCTTTTTTACATGTATATAAATTCTGGACCCAAGAATTTCCAACAATGAACCTAAATTCTATCTAAAGTTTTCAGCAAATATAAATTGCAAAAGTAAATAATTCTCGAAACAAAATATGCAAAGAATGTAAACTGTAAATCTGTAAGAAAGATATACACATTTCTTAATAATTTCCCCTGTTTCGGCCCGTTTCCGAGACTGTGCTAAATAATGCCCCAACATGTACTTTGAAACAACACGTTTGACCCGCACACCTATTTAATTTTAACCCATTACCCATTAAAAGTAAATCACTACATCCATGACATTTATTTTAGCCTCATATGGTACCTCTTTTATAAAACCGTTATATCTCCAACCTAACATAGTTTTTTAATTTGCCTAAAGTGATAACTTAACTGATTCCACTTTTCGCCACAGAACCCAAATCAGAAAAGAATGCAACACGGAGGCTCGGTGGTGCTTCCATCTCAGTTGCAGAACGACGGTTGGTGCCATCCCTAAAAATGAGTGGACCAAAGTCCAGGACCTTTGGAACACGTCTATAACCTACAAAGACAAAAGAATAAGACATAAGCATGAATCCATATACTTGAAACTGAGCATATTATTAATAGTTACCATTAGACATTCATTAGTTCCTCATGATATTGGTCGCAACATGATCTACAAATTCGTTTTTTCAACAGGCTCATGGGCTCATTTTGGTTTTGAGAAAGTCAAGGCCACTCTTTTATTCTAGTGGGTGAATAAGCTGAAGTTGATAAGGTGATAAGCTCGAAAGAGTCAGCCCCCTAAATTAATAGGGCACCCCAAAAGGCAAATGGGCCACAAAGTTTCTAAAAGGGTTTTGAAGATTGGTCAAATTAAAATGGCTATCACAGGCACAAAACTACCTGCTTAAGAATTTACTCTAATATAAATATTTTCATTCAAACAATCAAAACTAACGTATTCTAAATAAGCAATACGCACTTAAATAAGCAATCCCAAAAGCACTCTAAGCACTTAAAATACACAGGTTTTATTCATATAGTGCCTTGTGTATACCACGCATATCTTGTTTAAACAAAAATGCTTTTGTGTATACCTTCAATCTTGGGTTGTGGTTGTGGTTCCTTAACGAAATTTGGCGTCATCCTTATCCAGTCCTTCAGCTGCAAAATCAACATCAGCCTAAAGGTTTTCCCTCCACATCCGAGCTTCAAAATCAACATCACCGCACCCTTTTTAGCAATTCATACATCCCACTCAAAATAGTTCGATCCTAGAATCAAACATAAAACCATGAATAAAATTACAAACTTTTTATAAAAAATAATAAAAACCCACATATCAATAATAAAAAAAAAAAGAAAAAAAAAAAGTCCTAAAAATCCAATATGTAAAGAAACCCACTGAAACCAAAACCCTAAAATCTACCATACAAAGCTAAAACCCATGTGTGACAGAGATCAAACAAAAGCCCTAAAATCTACCATACCTTTAATTTGAAAGACGGATTCTAATCATTCATCAAAAACCCCAATTTTTCATAATTAATAGCAACAAATTAAGATTCACAAAATCATAAATACCTTTAAACACTCGTCCACCATTATAATAACGAAGAGTTGGTGGGAAGCTGTGGGTATATATGTGTGTTTTTTTGACCTTGTATGTGTGCTCTCGAAGAATCCAGAAGAAAGGGTACAAAAATCACAAATAAGCTACCCCGTTTAAAAATTATTTTCGTAGTTCTGTAGCAACACTCACATGTTGCACTGTGGATATCCCTTGTCGGATCGAAGCAATGAGGTCCATAGGAGTTTTTCTCGGAGTCGGAGCAAGAGAATAAGAGAGGAGTGTGAGTGGGATCCGAGTAGTTGGGTGAATATTTTTCGGGCTTGGACTATCCGAAAAAAAACATGGTTCCCTAGAAGCTATGGTGAATAGTCCACGGGTATTATACTTTACTTATAATATAATATAATTACTGCCAAAACGGAAAAACCGGTTATTATAATATATTATAATATAATTACATATAATAGTATTGAAGTGGGCTTGATGTCACGGACTTGTCTCTACAAGGTATTTGTTGAAATATATATCTCTTATTGCAAACTAATGAAACTTAAAGGTTCTTATGGTAATATTTTTATAACAGGTTTTGTTTGTCTATAAGTTTGGTCTTGTTTTGTTAAGTTTATATTGTGCAGGGTCCATTATGTAACTTGTGGCTATATAAGCTTAACTGCTTAAGAGAGCTGCTAGGGTTTCATTATTGATTCATTCTCTGATACGAGCTCACATACTTCTCTCTCTGGGTTATTCTTCATCTGAGTTTAGTGTTTACAAGGGTTTGTTGGTTTCTTCAAGATCTGCTTGATCTTGATCTTAGTTTCTGGTTTAGAATCATTGTATAGTTTCTGGGTTTGGTTTAGTGAGTGAGTACTTGTAGATAGCACCTTTTAGAGGGACTATCATTCTTTTCTTTGTATTGTATTGGCTTGCATCCATTTGGAGACAAGTCTACTGTGTTTATAGTTATAATAAAAGTATCACCAAAGGGGTAGTTGGTTGGGTGTTTAGTTCTTGTGTTTTGGTACCATTTTTACATGGTATCAGAGCCTCAGGTTCTGATTGGCTAGGGTTCTTGAGGATCTTGGGTAGTGTTGATCGATTCAACGCTTAGGTATTCAATTTTGGGTTGATTCCTGGTTTAATCGAAGGATTGTGGCATCAATTGATTTTTAGGGTTTTTTCTTGAAACCCTAAAATTTGGGGGTTTTGATTCTTGCTTCAATTGGGTGTTATTGGTGCTGGTTTATTGAAGAATCAACATTCAATTGTTGATTCTTGGTTGGTTTAGTTTGAAACCCTAATTTTAGATTTGGAGGTTTCTTGTAAGATCTGGTGATCTGTGGTTCTGGGTTCTTGATTACGGTCATTCTAGACTAAGTGAATCTAGAATTGGTTGTATTGTCTTCCGCTGATGTATAACACTGTAAGTATCATCTTCTCTTTAGGACTAACTAGTCTTTAGTTGAGTGGGCGTAAACGGGTTGGCTAACTTCTTGATCTGCTACTTTTAGTGGTGTGAATACCTGCTCTGGCCAATCACAGTCTGCTGACTTGGGCTAGGTTAGTTCTGGGTGTGAGTATTGGTTTTGTTTTTATTAGTTTTAGTTCTATTTTAAGTTTGCTTGATTGTTTGGTTTGTTTCTTGGTTCTTGTTAGTTGGTTTCTTTCTACTAATTGATTGTTTGTTTTTTCTTGTTTCTTTACTATGGCTATTATGATTAGTAGTTTAGATCAGAGTAACACTCTGCATCTTCATCCTAATGATTCTAATTGTGCTTTTGTGGTTAGTATTAAACTTTCTGGTGTTGAGAATTATAGGGTGTGGTCCAGTGCTATTAAACTTGCTATGCAAATTAAGAATAAAATTGGTTTTCTTGATGGTAGTTGTCTTAGATCTGCTTATGCTGCTAGTCCTTTACTGGAAGCTCAGTGGGACAGATGTAATGTTGTTGTTCTTAATTGGATTCTTAGTTCTTTGTCTCAAGATGTGTATCTTGGTCATGTGTTTTCTGATAATGTTGCATCTGTTTGGAAAGATTTGAAGGACACTTATGATAGAATTGATGGTTCTGTTGTGTTTAACTTGTTACAAAAGATTAATTCTTTTAAACAAGGTGGTTTACCTGTGTCTGAGTATTATCATAAGTTGAGTTCTCTATGGAGAGAATTTGATATTCTTACTAAATTGCCTGACTGTGTTTGTGATGCTAGAACTGAATTAAATGATCATGATAAGTTGTTGAAATTGATGCAATTCCTGATGGGGCTTGATGACATTTATCAGCCTATCAGAAGTAGTATCTTGACTAGGGAAATCCTTCCTGAAGTTAAAGATGCTTTTGTCATTATTTCTAGGGAAGAATCCCATAGAGGGATTCCTTCTACTTCTGGGAAATCTGAAAAGCCTCAGGTTTCTGCTTTTGTTTCTAGACCCAATGTGAATAACAATAACAATAGAAGAAATTCTAATAATAATTGGTCTGGTAACAATACTAATAATAACAGAGGAAATTATGATAATTTGTTGTGTAAAAATTGTGGTTTAAAAGGACATACAATTGAAAGATGTTTTGAATTAATTGGCTATCCACCTGGTTTTAAAAGAAATCGAAATTTAAAGTCTGCAACAGGTTTTAATAATAATAGAAGTAATAATGTTGAGGCTAAGGGTATGTCTGGGTCTAATGGTGAAGGAAAAAATAGTGCTACTCTATCCTTTACTAATGAGCAGGTTTTAAAGCTGATGAGTTTCTTGAATGATAAAACTGGAACTGCTGCTAATGCCACTATGGCAGGTAGTGAATCTCGTTCTTTCTTTAATTGTAATGTGTTCTTTAATCAACATTTTTATAAATTTTTCTGTGCTAATGTCAAGATTAATGGAGTTAATTATCACTTGGGTTGGATAATTGACTCAGGGGCAAATCAGCATATGACTAATAGTACTGATAAAATGTTTGGTGTTATTGATATTTCTGATTTAAAACTCACTGTTGGGCATCCTAATGGTACTTTAGTATGTTTTTGTGAGGAATGCTTAGAAGAAGCAAGGATCCTAGAAGAAGAGCCACTAAATAAAGCTAGGCGGTCTAACAAACCAAAAAGACGAAAGCAACGAGAAAACTGGTCGACACTTGGTGAACCATCTGGAAAATGGGACTATTATGTCAAGTACGATGCCCCTGAAATCACTACTCCAATAGAAGAAATTGCAGCAACTGGCTGGGGAGGTGAATTCTCAGATGATGAAATTACCCCAGGAAAAGTCTTTAAGTTGATCGATGATTGCAAGAGCATCATGGACATCTTTTATCAGCAATCTTTTTTCAATCTGCCATGCTTCTTCCTTCTTTTGAATCTCTACCTTTGTTTCATAGTACTCTTTAGTTTGATCTCTTATCATCTGTTGAACTTGCCGTCTTTTCTTTCAAAAGTTCTTTAAGGAGTTTCACCTCTTTACTGTTGAAGTTATTTTCTTCTTCTGGCTTGCACTGCTGCTTTCTTTTAACATTAACTGTTTTGCCAAGATAATTTTTTGCACAAAGGGCGCATGTTGTAAGTTGGCACTTGGGACAGTTAAGTCTTGATATGTCTGTGGTTAGTATCCCACAGAAATAGCAGATTGTGTAATTTGTGACCGTGTTTTCTTTCCAATCGAATTTTTATCTTGTACTAAAGCTCAAAAACTAATACTTTAAAGTACAAGTTATTACTTAAAACACACCTTTTTATTAAAATACTGCGGAAACTTTGTTACAATGGTGGTGGTGGTGGTGGTTGTAGGTGAATTGGTGATTTCAAATGTAAGAACTTATGCCCTTATATAGATGGGCTTACAAACCTTCAGACAAAAATAAATATGTAAGCAATGACGTAGTAGAGGCCATTATTTTAGCTTTTTCACAATTGGCCGACACTTTTGAAAATGATTTCAAACATGAAAGGGACACTTGCGGACATACTTGATTATTTTACATATGAAAGGGACCAAGACTTTCTTGATGAATATTTGCCACAGTGGAATGACGAATTCGCCACACAAAAATCAGAGTCTGAATGGGAAAACCCATTCGCAGCGAAGCTTGGTGAGGACCATACAATTCTTCATATTTCCAAAGAAGATGATGATGACAATCTGCCATACCTAAAGTTTCGAAACTTTAAACAAATGGCAGAACAAATTGCTAATAAACATGAAGAACATGCTTTTCCAACGGCAAATGATGCAGAATCTGGTGCAAGCTATCAACCTCCAAATGATGCAATATTAGGACCAGCTGTCTACCCTCCAGCACGGCAAAATCCACAGCCAACTTATAAACCAGACTATCAGTTTGGTTATCCTCAAGGAAGAAGCAATATTTTTAATGGAGGATATGGTGAATATCACAATTCACAGTGGACCCTGCCACCAGCATGGACAGAATCAGGAGTAATGCTTGTTCTACCAGCAGATCCAGGCTTATGGTCAGATGTGATAGCAAGATGGGAGTCTATAACAATCAATAGGCTCAACAGTCAGACGTGGACTGACAATATAGCAAAATTAGCCTTTGTGGAAAATCTTCTTGGAGAAAGCGAAAAGTTAACTTTTCCAGGTGTTTTGCATGCTCCTTTTCATTTTTTGAGAAAACCAGTATATCATCGATGTATACTGCGATGAATGATTCTGTTCCTTTGAATCATTTATCCATCTTTCTTTGGAACACTGCTGGGGCATTCTTCAAACCAAATGGCATAACCAGCCATTCATAAAGTCCTCCAGGTACTAAGAACGCGGTCCATGGTATTGACTCTTCATCCATGGCGACTTGATGAAATCCTGATTTGAGATCAAACTTTGGCCATTGTTGCCACATTAACTTTTCGCTTTCTCCAAGAAGATTTTCCACAAAGGCTAATTTTGCTTTATTGTCAGTCCACGTTTGACTGTTGAGCCTATTGATTGTTATAGACTTCCATCTTGCTATCACATCTGACCATAAGCCTGGATCTGCTGGTAGAACAAGCATTACTCCTGATTCTGTCCATGCTGGTGGCAGGGTCCAATGTGAATTGTGATATTCACCATATCCTCCATTAAAAATATTGCTTCTTCCTTGAGGATAACCAAACTGATAGTCTGGTTTATAAGTTGGCTGTGGATTTTGCCGTGCTGGAGGGTAGACAGCTGGTCCTAATATTGCATCATTTGGAGGTTGATGGCTTGCACCAGATTCTGCATCATTTGCCGTTGGAAAAGCATGTTCTTCATGTTTATTAGCAATTTGTTCTGCCATTTGTTTAAAGTTTCGAAACTTTGGGTATGGCAGATTGTCATCATCATCTTCTTTGGAAATATGAAGAATTGTATGGTCCTCACCATGCTTCGCTGCGAATGGGTTTTCCCATTCAGACTCTGATTTTTGTGTGGCGAATTCATCATTCCACTGTGGCAAATATTCATCAAGAAAGTCTTGCTGATTTTTTGAAAATTCTTCTCGTTGGACAAGGATCTTTCCGCCACTTCTTTCATCATCATCCCAATCACTTGATTCTTCTATGATTGCGACTTTTCCTGGGGTAATTTCATCATCTGAGAATTCACCTCCCCAGCCAGTTGCTGCAATTTCTTCTATTGGAGTAGTGATTTCTGGGGCATCGTACTTGACATAATAGTCCCATTTTCCAGATGGTTCACCAAGTGTCGACCAGTTTTCTCGTTGCTTTCGTCTTTTTGGTTTGTTAGACCACCTAGCTTTCTTTAGTGGCTCTTCTTCTAGGATCCTTGCTTCTTCTAAGCATTCCTCACAAAAACATATATCACAAGGAATGTGATTTGTTCGAGGACTTTGTAAGAAAATTCCTATAGAGTGCTCTTCGTCTTCGTCTAGATGGTCGTTATTTGGTACTTCTCGATCTCGTTGGTCAACTGAGTATCTTGGTGGCTGAGGCACTTGGCGATACCTTTCAAATCAAAGGCTTACTGATCTGTTAAGCCTTTCATTTACTGCAACTCTTGATGGAACTCGTACAGAGGTTTGTTCAGATGGCTGTAAGTTCCAGCTCATCCCTTCAAGCTCTTCTATACTTCTTCTTTCACCAGGTATTGCTGTGATACCGGTTGTTGTAAGGTGATCTACAACATTTTCTACGCTGTATTGGAATCCCATATAACTGGTGTTTGATAATCTGCCTATCATGGCTATTGTGATTAGCACATTACTTTATCCTCCTTGCCAAGTTTCGTATCCATGGGTTTGTACAGCAACTTCTACATGGTTGTGGAAGTCGTTAATACTTAGAACCATATCAGGAAACATGTAAACCAACTGCGTTCCGGCAGAGAGATCTACTTCCATAGTTCCAATGATTTGTCGACTGTCTTCCCATTTAGTGTCTCTGAGAACAACTAGAGCATTTGTTCCAGCACTTCTTCGGTGGAGTGTATGAAGTCTTATCATGAATATCCCCAAATGGATATGTTGTAGTCCTGAAGTTCTCAGGCTCTGGTAACTTTCTTGGTTACACAGTTGGAGATTAGTTTGATTTTCTCCAAGGCATAAGATTCTTCTTTCAGAGTAGTGCTCATAAACTCTGTGTCTTGCAGTACTTCTATTATTTGAATAAAGTACTTCTGCTGGGACAAGATTTGCTCGTCTTTCTCTTGGTATCTCAAGCTGTCTTTCTGGGTCTACAGTTGATTCAAGAGTATGATTATAGTTGTTTCTTTCAAACACTCTTCTTGTCGTTCTGGCTGCTTGATATCGGCTTCGTGTCATTTGTCGATAGCCACGTATCTGGTCCTCTTGAGTTGGAAGTTCTGCTTGCGTCTGCATAGAACTTCTATTAAGGACGCTTGGCCTTGTAGAAGTCATTTCTTTGACTCCTTTCCGAATTGTTCTTTAAAGATTTTATTGGGATCTTCAAAGACGTAAATTTGTCCGTTACTTTTCTTTGTTGGAAGTGATGAGGCGAAAAATGATCCGTTTTTAGGGGGTTATTTAAGCCCGAATCCGACTTTATTTGATCAAATATTGCCCTAAATTATTCCTTTTGTGATTTTAGGTACTTGGAGAGTGAATTCTGGAAAAGAAGCCATTTTGGATGTTTTTGGAGCATAAAAGTGAAGAAAACGGCAAAGTCTCAATTTTCCATGCTGGAAACAGTAGGTGACGGTGTCAAGAGTTATACCTTGACGGCGTCAGACATCAAGAATAAAATACCGTAGTTGATGACGGCGTCAAAAGTCATCCTGACGGCGTCAATGTCCCAAGAATAAAATACCATGGTTGATGACGGCGTCACATAGGCCGTCATAAGTAGATCAAGGCCGTCCGAGGAAGTATTTGGCGGCGAGATGACGGCGTCACACCCTTGCTCTTGACGCCGTCACCTCGATTTTCCTATATATAGTTTTCTAGTTTTTTACTTTTAAGAGGGAAGTTTTGGAGAAACCCTAAAGACGAATTTGGTGCAACTTTTACAGGTTTTTCAAGGGTTCCAAACCCTTGATACCTTGCATTGTAATTGAGATAAGTGTTCTTCTAATTCAATCAATATGTCTATGTGTTGGTTGTCTATATCTTGTTCTTGTCTCAATTCAATTATGCTAGGCTAGATCTCCTTTGTGTTTGCTTAGATCTAATGAAACCTAGATATTGATTATGTGTTGATTACTTGTTTATTCTTGATCTTGGATGAATGATTTTATATGTTAGGCTTAAGAAAACTGGCAGATCTCCAAATGGTAACATGCTTGAACGTCTTAAGAAACATGAACCGAGGCGTACTAGGTCTTTATTGGTTGTATTTAATGCATGAGCCACTGTTTACAATCCCTATAGTTGTGCTGGGTCATGGTGTAGGAGGAGATAAGAGCTCATAGAATTGGGGAGTTATGTATGCCACCCCATGAATGGTATTAAGGAATACGATCCGTCATCCATGCAATTATAACAAGTAATTAACGTGTAAAAGATATCTAGGGAGTAGTGAAGTCTAAGTAAACACATTTTCTGCAATTACTGCTCACAACCTTAGTATAAATTAGTTTATTTTCATTTTTATTATTTTATTTTGATTGCATCTTAGTTTTGGGTTATTGAATAGCAACTAATTCCGCCCACTCTTTCAAAACCCGAGATTTTACTTGCTTTCTAAAAAATATAAAAACACAAAAATAATCATCCCTCATCTTTAGAACTAGTAATTTAGGCTTTCTAATCCTAGCGACACTATTCCTAAGCTGAACGATCAATCCCCCGGTACTTGTCACTATACTATACTACAACGATCAGGTACACTGCCTGGTGGGGGTTGTAAGCTTCTCGAGATCCCTCGAGAGGTAAAGCCTGTTGCGATTCCCACGCATCAAGTTTTTGGCGCCGCTGCCGGGGAATAGTTATTGTCTAGGTTAGGATTTCTTTTTATTAGGTCTACTTGCTAGATTCCTTTCTAGTAAGATTTTATTTTTATTTTTAGTTCTTCTTTAGTCTATCTCATTTCTTTGTGCCTCTGTTAGTAAATTAAACTCATTGACTATTCCGTTGACCATTATGGAAAATGCGAATCCACCCCTGTCCCCTAGAGAAGCGGCTGTGTTACGTGAACAAATTGAGAGTGAGATTAGGGAGCTTAGAGAGCTTAATAGGTTGATTAAGATTGAACTCGAACATACATTTAGTGACCTAGCAACCACCTTGTATTCAAATAAGGACCTAGGGCCTAATGACTTTTGGAATATTGTTGAGAGACTAAAAGAGGAGGCAATGGATCTGAAGCTTAACGACTACTTTAATCTATACCCCACTAAGGAGGAGATTGCATATTATAATAATCTTATTGATAACCCGCGATCCCCTTTCACCATAATTGAACCTAAGATCAAGAGAGGCGATCCTAAGAATGCTAAGATACCATGTATGATTGGATATAGGCACATTAGCAATGCTTACATTGACTTTAAATCTCCAATCAACATTATGTCCTCAACGGTTTATAATGATATAGTGAACACAAGACTTGAACCTAGAAGGGATCCCAAGTACCCCGGTGGAGTTTGGAACTTTGTCGGGAGAGTTAAAGGTTTACGTGTCTTTGTTGGTAATTTCACTTTTGTCACCGACTTTATGATTGTAGAGGATCTTGCTAATGTTATTGATTGTCGATTATCCAATGTTGTGTTTGGCAAACCATTTGTGGAGGAGTCTAAGTTGGAATATGATGAGGTAGAAGGTACGATCCGATTTGCATGTAACACCGATAGTATCACGTATAGGATGCCTAATAAGATGAAAGAATTTCGCTTTATATCTCGTTTTGATACGGACAACGTTGGTGCTTTTGAGGATATTGATGAGAAGGATAAGAAAAAGGGCATGGACTATGTATGGGAAAAAAGGAGTCTTTATTACAAAGATTGCTTGGCCCTTGGACCAAGGTATAAAATCGATGAAGAATTTACCCAAATGATTATGGGAGCGATTGAGAAAAAGGTGATTGGTTTCTACAAGGAATATTTACAATCGGAGAGTGGAACCAATGATAGAATCACGTAGTAACCCATGACTTTGAGTCTAGCTACAAGACTCGTAAATAAAGAAAAGCGCTTCTTGGGAGGCAACCCATGTTTTGTGTGATTTTATTTGTTTGATTGTTATTTGCTTCCGTATGCATGTTTTATTTTTATTGTTGGTTGATCATGTTTCTCAATTAAAATGTGGAAATACTTTACTATGTTGTTTGGCCTAGTCTTAACTCCAACCTAAAAGTATTTTTGCAAAAGATAAGTGTAAGGGGAAACCCCAAATATGTTTTTAAGAAACAAACCGATCATGATTCTCCACAATATTAAATGAACATGTATATTCGTATTTGTTAGAGTCAAATGCTTGTATTGAGTCATAATGAAGTTTTGCAGGATTTTCCAGGAAGTAGGACCAAGTTTTTCCAGAAATTTTCCGGAAACTTAACCTAAGAATTTCTGCAGGTCCATTCTGACGGCGTCAGAGTTTTACTCTTGACGGCGTCAGGAGTTAAAATCTGGAAATTTTTCCGGTTTTGTTTTTCTAACGGAGTCTTATGGTTTTTGTGAATTATTAAGTTTTATAATCTCCAGGAAATCTGCAAACTTCATTCCACAAGCATTATATCTTACTTTGTTTTCTAGGATTTAATAACTTATATAGGATGCCGCCGATTTTACGCGAGGTTGTCTTGTCTATTTTGTCAGGATTTACAGGTTATGTTCGACAAGGAGATGATTTATATTCTGGAAGGGAAGCTTTGATCGTTCGTTTTCTTGGAAGAAGATTTAACCTGGCCAACCTATAATCCATACCGAGCGAATCAGGGGAGTATTTGATTTCATTCTCTTTGTTTTTTCACTTTTACATTCTTTACTTGAACATTGGGGACAATGTTCATCTTAAGTGTAAGGGGAGGGTAAAAAGATGATACCTTGCATATGCACTTTCGCTTGAGTTTGTTTTGTTTAATGGTAGATGTGAAATAAAACTACGAGAAATACTTGTTAGTGTAATTTTAGCGCCAAATTTAAATTTTTTTACAACATTTAGGAGTGAAACTTTAGCCATAGCAAGCGTCTCATGGATAGGAGATTGTATGACTAGCACATAACCGTATATTCAGAAAAAATTTCCACCCAAAAATGTGAGGTTCGCCTTTAGATTTGATAGGAAAAGCATTCATTATTAGTGCTTATGAGTGTACCGGTAGCATTTAGATTCTAGAACTTGCGTTAGTGATGCATCCCGAGACCGCTAGTGAGACTACATTCATGTGGTAGGATTTACTACATGATAAGAGGCATTAGGATCACCCTTGTGTTAAACCCGTATTATGATTACTTGACCATTTAAGTCATATTACTTGGCTAGTTAAGTCAACTAATTTTTCCCACACCCTTAGCGTTGTACTCATTTTTAGTACACGAAACCCCTAGTACACCCCTCCGAGCCTATCTTTTCGTTTCTAACTTTAAGCATTTTACTTAAAAGAAGAATTTGTTACACCCCACTTAAATGTACATCCAAATCGCCTTAGCTTCCGTGTATGCGCTCATTTTTAGTGCATTATTGTTATTTGTTAAACCCTAAGTTAACTTTCTAATTGATTACATGGTTGCTAAGTCGAGTCATATCTTGTACATATTGTTTTGGGACGATTGGGACTCATGGGTAAGTACTTACTTTATGGAGTAATGGGGAAGAACATCATTTATTACCCCCATATGTACGTTAATCTTAAAAGTGCTCCAAGTGTTTTGATTTTCTTAATTCGAGTCATTAGATTAGTTAATTGTAAAGTATGTAAAGATTCAAGTGTAAGGGGAATTCTCATCCCCTATGATGTATTATTTTGGATGGTAGGGTAAGAGTGTATGCAAAAAAAAAAAAAAAAAAAAAAAAAAAAAAAAAAAAAATCGAAAAAAAAAAAGAAAGAAAAAAAAATAGAAAAAGAAAAAGAGAAAAAAACATACGGACTACCATCCCGTTTCATTCTATGTTCATTTTATATTTTTGTTATTTTTCATTTATTAGCTTAAGTCGAGTCTAGTCTTGGCTTAGCAACGTCATATTGTACATGTAATTAACCAAGATTGTTAACTCGCCACCAGTAAAACTTCCTTTATCCAACAAAACCGTGTAATTCATATCCCTATACCTAACGTTACAACCCTTTAAAAGACCTCTTTGATAGTTTATCCTAGGTGCTTACGCCATGTGGTGGAGGTTTGATCCTTTCCCAAGCCTATGGTAATCTATTTTGCTATGACATGTAGTGAGAGATATCTTCCATTTCCATAATGTTATATTACTTTATTACACCCGAGAGATGTGAGTATCTAAACACTATTTGTGAGGTGCTTGTGTATGACCTCCGTGCTTGTCTATTGGTCTTTAGTGGAACGATTATTTGTTGTAATTACTTTTATATTAGTGTTAAATGACCCCTAACTTGTCTTTTGAGTAGAATAAAAGCACATTTGCTTGAGGACAAGCAAATCTCAAGTGTAAGGGTATATGATGAGGCGAAAAATGATCCGTTTTTAGGGGGTCATTTAAGCCCGAATCCGACTTTATTTGATCAAATATTGCCCTAAATCGTTCCTTTTGTGATTTTAGGTACTTGGAGAGTGAATTCTGGAAAAGAAGCCATTTTGGACGTTTTTGGAGCATAAAAGTGAAGAAAACGGCAAAGTCTCAATTTTCCATGTTGGAAACAGTAGGTGACGGCGTCAAGAGTTATACCTTGACGGCGTCAGACATCAAGAATAAAATACCGTAGTTGATGACGGCGTCAAAAGTCATCCTGACGGCGTCAAAGTCCCAAGAATAAAATACCGTGGTTGATGACGGCGTCACATAGGCCGTCATAAGTAGATCAAGGCCGTCCGAGGAAGTATTTGGCGGCGAGATGACGGCGTCACACCCTTGCTCTTGACGCCGTCACCTCGATTTTCCTATATATAGTTTTCTAGTTTTTTTACTTTTAAGAGGGAAGTTTTGGAGAAACCCTAAAGACGAATTTGGTGCAACTTTTACAGGTTTTTCAAGGGTTCCAAACCCTTGATACCTTGCATTGTAATTGAGATAAGTGTTCTTCTAATTCAATCAATATGTCTATGTGTTGGTTGTCTATATCTTGTTCTTGTCTCAATTCAATTATGCTAGGCTAGATCTCCTTTGTGTTTGCTTAGATCTAATGAAACCTAGATATTGATTATGTGTTGATTACTTGTTTATTCTTGTTCTTGGATGAATGATTTTATATGTTAGGCTTAAGAAAACTGGCAGATCTCCAAATGGTAACATGCTTGAACGTCTTAAGAAACATGAACCGAGGCGTACTAGGTCTTTATTGGTTGTATTTAATGCATGAGCCACTGTTTACAATCCCTATAGTTGTGCTGGGTCATGGTGTAGGAGGAGATAAGAGCTCATAGAATTGGGGAGTTATGTGTGCCACCCCATGAATGGTATTAAGGAATACGATCCGTCATCCATGCAATTATAACAAGTAATTAACGTGTAAAAGATATCTAGGGAGTAGTGAAGTCTAAGTAAACACATTTTCTCCAATTACTGCTCACAACCTTAGTATAAATTAGTTTATTTTCATTTTTATTATTTTATTTTGATTGCATCTTAGTTTTGGGTTATTGAATAGCAACTAATTCCGCCCACTCTTTCAAAACCCGAGATTTTACTTGCTTTCTAAAAAATATAAAAACACAAAAATAATCATCCCTCATCTTTAGAACTAGTAATTTAGGCTTTCTAATCCTAGCGACACTATTCCTAAGCTGAACGATCAATCCCCCGGTACTTGTCACTATACTATACTACAACGATCAGGTACACTGCCTGGTGGGGGTTGTAAGCTTCTCGAGATCCCTCGAGAGGTAAAGCCTGTTGCGATTCCCACGCATCAGGAAGTTTCCCACTAATGGAGAAATTATCAAGTCTTTTAGCTATACTTGATATTGAGTCTTCGAGATCCGCGGGCTGAGTCTTCTGTTTGATAACAGCTTGAACTTCTTGTTTGAGCTTGTCAAACTTTTCTTCAATCTCCGTTAACTCCGCCAAAATTACTCATGTTGGCAATTTAAGATTGAATAATAATGTGGTTTTGTTTGATGTTTTGGTTGTTCCTGAGTATACTGTCAGTTTATTGTCTGTGCATAAAATGATTAAGGATAGTAAACTATGTGTTGGTTTTGATGAAACTAAATGCTACATTCAGGATTTGAAAAAGCAGAAAGTTCTGGGGATTGGTAGTGAGTTTGGTGGTCTGTACTTGTTTGATAAAGATTCTGCTAGTTTTGCTGTTATGAATAATAGTGAGTTTCTTGTTTGTCATGTATCTAAAGAGGTCTAGCATAATAGACTGGGACACCCTGCTAGTCAAGTTTTGAAATTGTTAAGAGGTTCTTTAAATTTAACTAATCTTGATCATCAAGGTCCTTGTGAGGTTTGCCATAAGGCAAAGCAAAGCAGAGACTCTTTTCCTTTAAGTGAAAACAAATTTCAGAGTCAACTGATGAGGTTTCAAATTTAAATTTCTTTGTATTGACTCAGAGTCTAAAAATACAACCAAAACTTCTACTCCCTATGATGATAATGATCAAAATAATAAGTCCCAAACCAATGATAAGTCATCTAATGTAGGTAGAGATGATAGTATGCATCAATCAGTTGGTGATCATAACTCGGATCAACATATTGAACAGATACCACAAATTTTAGCTGAACCAGTTGTTGGTTACCCTGGAAATGATGAACAACATACTGCAACTCCCATAGATGATCAAATAGATCAATCTGAGGGAAATGTTGCTCCTCAATAAGAGGTTCCTGTTTTTCAACCTGTTTTTCAAAACTTACCTGAGGAAAGTAACCAAAGTAGGCCTAAAAGAGTGTCTAGGTTGCCTTTAAAGTTGAATGAGTATGTGTTAGATGGTAAAGTTAGATATGGGTTGCATAGATATGCTAATCATGATGTTTTAACTGTTGAGAATTGTGCTTTTATTTCTAATCTAAATAAAACTTCTGAACCTACTTCTTATGAAGAGGCTTCTAGGAGAATTGATTGGATTAATTCTATGAATGATGAAATATGTGCTTTACTTGAGAATGATACTTGGGAAGAGGTAGAACTTCCTTTTGATAGAATTCCTATTGGTTTTAAATGGGTTTTTAGAATTAAATATAAATCAAATGGAGAAATTGATAGATTTAAAAGCAGATTAGTTGCTAAAGGGTATAGTCAGAAAGAAGGTGTTGACTATGAAGAAACTTTTAGTCATGTTGTTAAAATGGGAACTGTCAGGTGTTTGTTAAGTCTTGCAGTTCAAAAAGATTGGAAATTTTTTCAAATGGACATTAATAATGCTTTTCTGTATGGAGATTTAAATGAAGAAATCTATATGTTACCTCCACCAGGGTATTTTAAAGAGGATAATAATAAGGTTTTAAGATTTAAAAAGTCTTTATATGGTTTAAAACAAGCTCCTAGACAGTGGAATCAAAAGTTGTCTGAAGCTTTGTTTGAAGCCAAATTTGAACAATCCAAAAATGATCATTCTTTGTTTATAAGAAAACAAGGAGATACAGTTTTGTATCTACTTGTATATGTTGATGATCTGGTTATTACAGGAAATAGTGTTACTAAAATTGAGAAGTTTAAAGTTTTTTTAAAGAACAAGTTTAAAATTAAAGATTTGGGAGAATTGAAGTATTTTCTTGGAATTGAAGTTTTAAAAACCAAGTCTGGGCTTTGTCTTAATCAAAGAAAGTATTGTCTTGAGTTGTTACATGAGTATGGGTTACTTGCATGTAAACCTGTTATGACTCCCTTGCCTGAGAATGTTGTGTTGGCTCACAAAGAGTCTGATAATGATAAGTTTTTAAGGAATATTACTAGCTATCAAAAGCTGGTAGGGAAGTTGATTTATTTGACTATGACTAAGCCTGATATTGCTTATGCAGTTCATTGCTTAAGTCAACATATGCATTCCTCTTTACAATCTCATTTTGATATTGGTTTGAGAGTACTTAGGTACTTGAAATTAGCACCTGGAAGTGGTATTGGTTTTAGCAAGAATAATTCTGGGTTTAGAGTCAAGGCTTATTCTGATTCTGATTGGGCTAAATGTCCTGTGACTAGAAGGTCTGTTTCAGGTTATTGTGTGTTTGTTAATGATAATCTTGTTTCTTGGAAAAGTAGGAAACAGAACACATTGTCTAGATCTTCAGCTGAAGCTGAATATAGATCAATGGCATCTGTTGTTTGTGAAGTTATGTGGGTGCTTAAAATTTTAAGTGACTTGGGTGTGCATGATATGTCATTACCTGTTGATTTGTATTGTGACAATAAGTCTGCATTACAAATTGCAGCTAATCATGTTATGCATGAAAAAACCAAGCATTTTGATATTGATGTGCATTTGGTAAGAGAAAAGGTTACTTCAGGATTAATTAGGACTGTGCATATTGGTTCTAAGGAGCAGACTGCTGATGTGCTTACAAAAGCACTTGGTTCAGCTCAATATGGTGTTATGGTCAAGAATCTTGGTATGGTGAATCTTTTTGCTTCATCAGTTTGAGGGGGGGTGTTGAAATATATATCTCTTATTGCAAACTAATGAAACTTAAAGGTTCTTATGGTAACATTTTTATAACAGGTTTTGTTTGTCTATAACTTTGGTCTTGTTTTGTTAAGTTTATATTGTGCAGGGTGCATTATGTAACTTGTGGCTATATAAGCTTAAGAGAGCTGCTAAGGTTTCATTATTGATTCATTCTCTGATACGAGCTCACATACTTCTCTCTCTGGGTTATTCTTCATCTGAGTTTAGTGTTTACAAGGGTTTGTTGGTTTCTTCAAGATATGCTTGATCTTGATCTTAGTTTCTGGTTTAGAATCATTGTATAGTTTCTGGGTTTGGTTTAGTGAGTGAGTACTTGTAGATAGCACCTTTTAGAGGGACTATCATTCTTTTCTTTGTATTGTATTGGCTTGCATCCATTTGAAGACAAGTCTACTGTGTTTATAGTTATAATAAAAGTATCACCAAAGGGGTGGTTGGTTGGGTGATTAGTTCTTGTGTTTTGGTACCATTTTTACAGTATTCCGTGCGGCACTTAGTTTCGACCAAGCTCAGCCTTACTCGCACACTCTACGATGTATGCCACTAAGAAAGCTTCAAAGAATGGAACAAGTGGAATGAAAGGAAAACGCTTTGTATTACTAGAGAGCTTTACAAGATTGCTTACAAGCGAACTTCTTGGATGATCTCTACAAATGAGCCTTACATCTATTTATACTAGTATGTACATGATTCTACCAAGTTCCATGAAGCTTCTAGTATTTCCATGAGGTTATAGACCTTCCAAGATCTTCTAGAGCTTCCTACACTTTCCATTATCTTCTAAGGTCTTCCAAAGGCTTCCAAGCTTATCCATAATCTTCCAAGAGAAGTGTCGAATAATCCGGAATCCTGATCAACCTCGAAAATAATCGTATCCATTAGGCGGGTCGTGATATCCTCCCCCACCTAATCTCGCGACGTCCTCGTCGTGCCTTCCTTATGATATTTCTTGATCTTGTACGTAAATTGCCACAATAAGTCTTTAGCTTCCTAACTTGCTTCACTATTGAGCAACCCACGCCACTTGACCAAGTACTCCTTGTAGCTCGGCACTCCTCGTCTTCGTATTGTACGATCCGACAAGATCTCCTCAACCTCTCGATCGTACGAAGTAACAACCGCTGTTGGTGCCCGCTTGGACACCCCTCGTTCTGGGTCTTCCTCGTCTCCATGATAAGGCTTTAGAAAGCTAACGTGGAAGACCGGGTGGATCTTCAACTTGGGCGGTAGTTGAAGCCGATAAGATACTTTCCCAACACGTCCTATCACCGGGAAAGGGCCTTCATACCTCCGTATCAATCCCTTATGCACATTCCTTAATGACTTGAATTGTTGAGGCAAGAGCTTCACCATCACTTGATCTCCGACCCCGAACTCGACGTGTCTCCTCTTTTCATCCGCCCATTTCTTCATCTTCTTAGCCGCTTTGTCTAATGATGCCCGAGCCAAGTCCGCTTGCTCATGCTATTCCTTCATCGTCTTGTAAGCGGCCGGGCTACTCCCCTCGTATGATGCGGCTAAGGCATTGGGAGTCAATGGTTGGCGCCCCGTAACCAACTCAAAAGGACTCTTCCCCGTGGCTTCACTCCGTTGCATGTTGTAAGAGAATTGAGCAACATCAAGGATTTTAGCCCAATCATGTTGGTTGGCACTTACGTAGTGCCGAAGATAGAGCTCCAATAGTGCATTCACCCTTTCTGTTTGCCCGCCCGTTTGGGGATGAAAACTCGTAGAGAAGTTCAACTCTGTTCCCATCATCTTAAACAGCCCCGACCAAAAGCGCCCCGTGAATCTAGGATCTCGATCACTAACAATCACATGTGGCACTCCCCAATACTTCACCACATTCTTAAAGAAAAGCTTAGCCGTATCATCCGCGGTAACATCGGGCTGTGCGGCAATGAAAGTTTCATACTTCGAGAATCGATCGACCACCACTATAATGCTCCCACTCCCCTCCGACTTCGGCAAGCATGTGATAAAGTCCATGGAAACACTCTCCCATGTTCCCTTGGGCATACGTAAAGGTTCCAACATGCCTCCGGACTTCTTTTGCTCTATCTTATCTTGTTGGCAAATAAGGCACGTCCGCACGAATGTCTCTACATCGTCTTCCATCCTTGGCCAATAATAAGTGCCTTCAACTAATGCCAACGTCCTCTTGATCCCTGGATGACCGGCCCACTTTGAATCGTGACACTCCTTCAAGATTACCCGCCTAAGATCACCCTACTTAGGTACGTAAAGCCGATCTCCTTTGGTGAACAACATGTCTCCTTTAAGCCAAAATCTCTGAGTCTTCCCATCTTTCGCTAGGGCCACGAGCTTTTTGGCAAAAGGATCATGTTCCAATCCTTCATTGATTCAGTCTTGGAGGAAGAATTGGGTTTTGGTGATTGCCGCAAACTCCGCCTTGCGACTCAATGCATCGGCTACCACATTAGCCTTCCCCGGCTTGTACTCCAATTGGTAGTCGAACTCGGCTAGGAAGTCTTGCCAACGAGCTTGCTTGGGACTTAACTTCTTTTGGGTTTGAAAGTAACTCGTGGCAATGTTATCCGTCTTGATCACGAATCTCGAACCCAACAAATAATGCCTCTAAATCCACAAGCAATGGATGATTGTCGTCATCTCTTTCTCTAGCACCATGTACTTTGTCTCCGTCTCATTTAATTTTCGACTCTCGAATGCGATCGGGTGTCCGTCTTGCATTAGAACTCCTCCAATAGCAAAGTTTGATGCATCCGTGTGCAACTCGAAAGGCATGGTCACATCTGGTAGTCTCAACACCGGTTCCTCCATAACCGCCTTTTTCAAATTCTTGAACGCCGCTTGGCACTTCTTGTCCCACATCCAAGCTTTGTTCTTCTTTAATAGTTCCATCAATGGAGATGTTATTGCCGAGTAACCCATGATGAACCTTCGGTAATAGTTCACCAAGCCAAGAAAAGATCTCAACTCCGTCACCTTGGTTGGTGGTTCCCACTCTTGGATAGCTTTTACTTTTGCCCCGTCCATCATCAATCCACCGTCTTTGATCTTGTGCCCCAAGAACTCGACTTCGTCTTGGGCGAAGGAGCATTTCTCTAACTTCACATAAAGCTCGTTGTCTCGCAACACTTGGAACACCTGTTTCAAATGCAAGACATGCTCCTCCAAGGTATGACTATAAACAACAATATCGTCCAAGTATACCACCACAAATTTATCAAGGAACGGGTGAAATAACTTATTCATAAGGGTGCAAAATGTAGCAGGAGCATTTGTTAATCCAAAAGGCATGACTAAGAACCATACCTCGTAATGCATGTCGTCTTAGCCTCGTCCCCCTCCGCTATCCGTACTTGGTAGTACCCCGATCTCAAGTCTAACTTAGAGAAGTATCTTGCCTTTCCAAGTTGGTCAAACAAATCCGCAATTAGAGGAATAGGGTACTTGTTCTTGATCGTTACCTTGTTAAGTGCCCGGTAGTTTATGCACATCCGCAAGGATCCGTCCTTCTTCCTTTGAAATAGCACCGGCGCACCATATGGGGCCTTTGAGGGTTGAATATAGCCCACATCCAATAGATCCTTGAGTTGTTTACGCAACTCCTCCAACTCCGGCGGTGGCATTCGGTAAGGGGCTTTAGTGGGTGGCTTGGAACCCGGTTCCAACTCGATGGTATGATCCACCTCCCTCCTAGGTGGTAGCTTCTTGGGCAACTCCTTGGGCATCACGTCTTTGAACTCATCAAGTACCCTCTCGATCTCCTTAGGTACCTCCACTTTGCCTGACTCATCATCCGTCTCTAGCCTTGTTACCGCCAAGTAGCAAGGTTCACTCTTGTTGTACCCTTTCTTGAATTGTATGGCCGAAAGGGTCTTCACTCCGCACTTAGAATCCCTCTCCGTGCTAACCATGCAAGTCTTTCCACCATCTAGGATACATAAAGTGTTAGCAAATGGCATAGGGAAAGCTCGTACCTTATCGAGGAACTCCATCCCAAGAACCAAATCGAAATCATCCATCGGGACCACCGACAAGTCAACCGTCCCCTCCCATTCTCCAATCTTCACCCGAACATCTCTAGCCACCCCTTCCATCGGTTTGGCTTTCGAGTTTACCAGCTTAAACGTTCCACTCCCTTTTGTAGCGCTAATCCTTAACCGCTTGGCTTCATCAACTGACACAAAATTATGAGTGGCACCGGAATCAACTAGAGCACGTACCTTGGTTCCGTTGACGGTTGCTTCCATATATTGTAGTCCTTTCCCTACAACTTTTGGCACCTCCGTCTTGGCTTTGATTGCATTCAAGATCCTCATCGTACTCATGCATCCACCTTCGCTCGTACCTTCGTCTTCATGAGCTATCATTCCATTGAGGCTTGCTTTCTTGGGGCAATCTCGAGCTCTATGAGGTCCATCACATATGAAGCATCCGCCCATCTTATAATTCGTCTTCAAGTCCTTGCCCTTTCTGGTTGGTGGCTTACGTGCATTATCATTCTTTGCTTGAGCAACTTTCTCTCCCCCACCTTTCTCATGACTCGCCTTTCGATCCTTCGGCTTAGACGAATCGTTCCTCGAACTAAAGTCAATCAAGGCCTCGGCATGGGCGATAGTCGTAGCAAGGTCTTGAACTCCACGTCTTTCCAACTCTGTCTTAGCCCATCCTTGCAAACCATCTAGAAAGTAGAAGAGAGAGTCTTGGTCGGAAAGATCCGGAATCTCCAAGACAAGTGTAGTGAACTCCTTGACATACTCCCGGATTGTTCCGGATTGCTTGAGTTTACAAAGCCAACTCTTTTCCTCGTTCTTAGCATTCTCCGGATAGAATTGCTTCTTAAGTTCCGATACAAAATTAGCCCAAGTGTTGATGGTACACATACCTCGCTCGATATCTCCATATCGACGTCTCCACCATAACGCCGCGGTATCCTTCAAGTATCGGGTCGCCATCTTGATCTTGGAATCGTCCTCCGTAATCTTGACACCTTCCAAGTATTGCTCCATCTCCCATAAGAAATCATCAACCGCCCTAGCTTCCCGCTTTCCCACGAATGGTGATGGTTTAGGAACATCAATCTTCGGAGCATGATGACTAGCTTCGCCACCTCCATTAGCCATGGATCGCTTGCATAGCACCACATCGGTTTGCAAGTCTCCGATGGTCTTGTGAATGTTGGAGATCTCTTCTCCAAACTCATCTCGCAACTTCGTAATCTCACCCATGAGCATCTCTTTTAATTCATGGATCTCATGCTTCAAGTCACCACTAAGAGTATTGATAACCACCCTAAAGTCATCCTTCATGGTCTCGAAATCATAGTCAAGACCTTCCAAGCCCTCAACTTGGTTCTTTAACTCCGTCACGGATGTCTCAACACCCGTCATTCTCTTATCCAAACTTGCCACAACGTCCTTAGACGTACCTCTCTTCTTGGGGTCTTGACGCTTATCATCTCGACCTTGCCTCTCGTCAAGAATCACACTTCCACTAGCACCAATCTTCTCGGTTTCGTTTGCCATCGCTTCGAATCAACGTAGCTCTGATACCACTTGTCACGGACTTGTCTCTACAAGGTATTCCGTGCGGCACTTAGTCTCGACCAAGCTCAGCCTTGCTCGAACACTCTACGATGTATGCAACTAAGAAAGCTTCAAAGAATGGAACAAGTGGAATGAAAGGAAAACGCTTCGTATTACTAGAGAGCTTTACAAGATTGCTTACAAGAGAACTTCTTGGATGATCTCTACAAATGAGCCTTACATCTATTTATACTAGTTTGTACATGATTCTACCAAGTTCCATGAAGCTTCTAGTATTTCCATGAGGTTCTAGACCTTCCAAGATCTTCTAGAGCTTCCTACACTTTCCATTATCTTCTAAGGTATTCCAAAGGCTTCCAAGCTTATCCAAAATCTTCCAAGAGAAGTGTAGAATAATCCGGAATCCCGATCAACCTCGAAAATAATCGTATCCATTAGGTGGGTCGTGACATTGAGCCCAAATAAATCTAATACAACTCCATAACAAATAAGTAACTAACACTATCCCGCAGTTTGAGCGGGAGGACATCGAATGCTCAAGCTGGAGCGAAACTTTTCAAACAACGCAGAAGGCAACCCCTTGGTAAAAATATCTGCATACTGATAGCGAGAAGGAATATGAAGAACCCGAACCTGACTGGCAGCAACTAAATCACGAACAAAATGAATATCTATCTCGATATGCTTCGTACGTTGATGCTAAAAGTGATTAAAAGACAAATAAACGGCACTAACATTATCACAGTAAACCAGCGTAGCAGACGACAAAGGAGTATGCAGCTTACGTAGAAGATTCCTCAACCAACAAGTCTCAGCAACAGTATTGGCAACACCACGATACTCGGCCTTAGCACTAGAAAGAGAAAGCGTGGGTTGATGCTTAGAGGACCAAGAGAGTAAGTTGTTGCTAAGAAATACACATTAACTAGAAGTCGATCTCCGAGTAGTAGGGCAACCCCCCCCCCCAATCCGCATCAGAATAAGAAACCAAAGATGTAGTTGATGACGAAAACATTTGTAACCCATGATCTAAACTACCACGAACATACCTCAAAATCCGCTTAAGAGCCGAGAAATGAGGCTCCCAAGAATTATGCATATATAGACAAAAACCTTAAGCACCGCATAAGAAATATCCAGAAGTGTAAAGGTAAGATACTGAAGAGCACCCGCAAAACTCTGATATAACGTCTACTTGTTATTTTAAAGGAAATAAAGTGGAAAGGTATTTTTACCGACAAGTTTTATTACAAACATATTTTCCCATGTTTTCAACCTAAGTTTGTTGGGAAATAGAAATGAAACATGGTGAAATGAGATTTATGGACTATAATATTTGTGGTTTTTAACTTTGTATCAAAGCAATGTTTAAAGTTGGCTCAATTGCATTTTTTTTTTTGTAAGTATTGTTTATTTCTTTTCGGGTTGTTTTAGCTTGATTATCTATTTCATGTTTATAGAGAGTTTTGATAAGTTTATCATATTATTTTCACTTGATATTATTATTGCAAATATTATAAAAAAGAAAAATATTGTTACACCTTTTTACTTTTTCATTTTTCACAAGTTCTTTTACCCGCACATAAAAAAGAGCATCTAACTATATATAAATAATGAGTTGCAAGTTGAGCATTAATTGAGGATGTGAATTAATGGTTTGAGCTTGGCAACTCTAACATGTTGAATAAGCTACCAAATCGTTAATGTAGAGCTGCATTTGAAAGTTTTTAATAGCTTTTAAAAACCAAAATGAAACATCAAAGATGAAATGTGTAAAGCCTCACTTATTATTATGAAGCATTAATTTGCCTTTACATTAATAAACTCAAAAAACTCTTCCCAAACCAACCGATTGATGCAAACCCTTTCATGTTTCCATGCTCCATCAATACCTCCTTTCATCTCCTCACCATTAAATATGTCTACTCATCTACCATGTATATTGATTCCTATAAATTACACACCAGCCACAATTTCGAAACAGCACTGCTACTCAATAATATATGGAACCAACTCATCCAAAGAGTATGCCAAAACAGCAAAAAGGTCAGCCACGCGCCTACGTCGGCAAATCCCTTTCAGCTTATGGACTTTGAGAAAATCCAATCTACAGAAAAAAAAAAAAGAAAAAAAAAAAAAAGTATCAGATTGGTAAGCAATTCTTTCCTTTGACAAAAATTCCTGCGTTACAGTTACATCAATATTGATTGCTACATATGTATGGTTTCTGTCATCGACATTATTGGTTACGTTACGATTATCGGCAAATCTGCACAACCAAGGCCCGGGTCAAAGACCCTCGATTTTAACCATACAAATGAGAGGTAATGTATTCTTTGTATAATTGCAAAAACCTACAGAAAAAAAGTATATTTGCTAAAACCTACAGAAAAAAAGTATATTTGCTAAAGTTATATCAAGCTAGACTGATAATATGTTAACTATTTGCATCAACATTTTTCGGACCCCATAAACCAAACATACCGTGATTGGTGAAGCTTCTAATGTGTAAACACTGGACGACAGTGACGAGATTCAGAGATCCTCGATGAAAAGACTGGTGATGGGCCCAAAAATGTGTACCCCAGCAAAGGCACCTGAGCCCCAAAAAAAAGAGAGAGGAAAAGGTTAGAAATTTTTAGACTAAATAAGACTTCACACAAAAAAAAAGTCTTAACCATAAAAAAAGTCTTCACACAAGGTATATTCTCTAAAACAGATGCAATTTTAGATGCTCAAAATCCATTTAAAGCTATTGCTTCTGTAAAAACAAAGTAACAAACACATAACTGTTACTAATTTTGAGATCATCGTGTAAACAATTCTTAAACTTACATCCATAATAAAGAGGGGATATCATGTTCCTTTAAAGATTGAAAGTTACAAAAATATAACAATCCAATTATAAAAGCATAATCTTGGATTGAACAGCTAATTCTTAAGGATTGCACTTATGTCAATGTAGGCATAATTCTGAAGGTGTCTAAACTCAAATGTTGTACACTTCATCAAGAAGTTGTGATTCAGATACTTTCCAACTGATGAGAAATAACAAAAAAAATGTAACCTTCAAGTTGCAACATGGCCTGATGCTTTTGAGGCGAATAAGTGGTGTGTAGAGTAGTGGATTCAACTATTCGGTATTAAGAATTTCATGCTTGACTTGAATTTAAAAACGAGTAAGATAGCACAATAAATTTCCAGACCCTCAGCATATTGCCTTTAGGTTGGTAGATCATAGGCACACCGACAATAAACTTTGCACGCAATTGATGGCATCTTAGTCAAAATTCAGGACAACCTTACTTATAAACTTTGATAGACAAATGAACCAAAGTAATAAACCACCCAACCCGTTACTCAATTCAAAATTTTAACATCACGGGTTAATCTTATAAGGGACAGCACAGCACAGGCTAATCAAGTACCTAGCTTACATAAAACCCCGATACATAATTACAAAGAAAATGCAAACTATTACCATCATCAAACAAATTATACCAAAATGAAGCAACTACTGTAACTCATAAAACCCAAAACAAGTGAAATGTACAATCGCTATTTATAATAAACAACTTAATGTAACATCATTGTAAGCGTACCTATACCTGCTGTCACAGTATGTCAAAGTGTCTTTTAATTGTTACAATCTATTATTCAGACTGTTTATAGAAAAAGGTTAGAGTGGTATAGTTCTATCATTTTCATTAAACGGATTCTAATTCTCAACTTTTTTGTATTATACTTCAATTCCCCTTTTACAAAATTTATAAGGTGCAAGAAGGTTCCGTTGTTTTCTGAGAGGTTTTTTACCGTACAAAGAAAAGATGAATACCAAATCATTAAAGATAACACTTACTTGATTGAGCTTAATGGTTCAACATCCGTCAGAAAAGCTACCGCCAACGCTGATTGCTTTGTTAGGAATCCCTATCAGCTTATGGACTTTGAGAACATCCAACCTACAGAAAAAAAAGTATCTGATTGGTAAACACTTTATTTTACAAAAAAAAAAAAAAAAAAAAAAAATCAGCATTACAATTACATCAATATTGGTTGTTGCACATTTATGGTTTTTGTCATGCAGATGTCATTGGTTATATCACGGCTATCGACAAATCCACACAACCAAAGACCGGGTCAAAGAAACTCGATTTTAACCAATATGTGTATAATTACATGTACGAGCCAGACCGCTATTGTTTTGATTTCTAAGTACACACAAAGATACAACTTTTTTTCTAAAACAGGGGACGCATGATTAGAGTGACATTATGGGGAAAATTAAGGCATGAACTACTCAAGAAGATGTTTGATCATTGTGGAAAATACACTAACACTTTGATGAGTGCTAGCAGAAAAAATAAGGTACTTTCATGTTTTTACCCTCATGCACGTTACAATACTATTACTTTACCCCATATTGTTTTTGAACTTCTTCATTTACTAGGTTGCAACATTCAAGTGTCACATGGAAATGAACAGCATATTCGAACTAATAATTGTTGGCAGTTAACATGTGCTTGCTGCAAGTGCAGGAAGGGCCTTCCTATAAACGTCAATTAAGAGTCACCAATGATGCTCTTAAGAAATGTGAATCCAACCAAGGGATTATGCAATGAAACTCACGTAATCATCACCCACATTGGAAAGTTTGTTATTCAAGCAAATATCATTACCGGATCAGATATTGGGGACACCGCCCTAATACCAAGAATCTAACTCACGTCCAAGCTATCAAAATCGCAGTTCATAATGAAAAAGATACTATTCCCTATAAAGCCATGCTACACAATGACCATCACTAAAATGCAAGGACATTCACTTAACTTTGCCAGCCTCTATTTGCCGAGGCTGGTGTTAAGTTATAAACAACTTTATGTTGCATTTTCTAAAGTGACAGCCCTGTAGGACTTAAAATTCTCATGATCGAAGAAATTGACTAGGATTTGAAGCACTGCACAACAAACTGATTTAAGAAAATATTATGTTTTCCTTTCTGATAATTTTACAATAATTAAGTTTGCAACACAATATTTTGTTACAAACATTGATTTGAATCAAACAATTTCGATGTGAATCCACATGTATAATGTTCTTATCTGTCCCAAACGTCCTTGATAAATAAATGAGTTCTCGGCATTAAAAAAGTTTGTAGTTTATAAAGAAACAAACCCGTGGCAAAAAAATGCATTCTTCATGCATTCTAAACAAACACTACCCTTGGGTTGATATAAAATATCTAACGGCTACAGTATATCATCAACCCAAAACTGAATCACTCTTCAAAAAAATGGAGAAAATTTATATGCTTGACGATGGCCGCTATTTTAAATCAAAAAGTATAAACTCTGTTAATACAAATATCGCCTAAAAACGTTATTTATATTTTACGATCTTCGCTAAGTTTTGTTAACGACAAAATGTAAACTTTAGTTTCTAAGCAAAACATAATCTTAGTTTTTAAGACTTGCATAAACTAGACTTTTGCTACATTTTACATTTCATAAAACATAACACAAGTTTATTTCTTAAATTAGAAATAGTCACATCACATTTATGGCAAGTTTTGTCATTATGCATTTATGAAAGAAATGTGTTTGACTTGCTTTGATGTTGCTTACAAGTTTTGTGTTTGACTTGATTTAAGTGATGTGACATTGTTTGGTTGCTAGAAGTTATGAGACAAGACCTTGTTTGGTTTGAAGAGTTATTGCATAAACCTACTGCAGACCCGGCGGAACCCTGGGGGTACACGGGCGGAACCCATCTGAGGGTTCCGCCTGATCCGCCGAGCATGCAGTGTGGTGTGCTATAAATACCAAGCCATAACTTGATTTTTGGATAACCTCTTGTGATCATATTTTACACACACACACTCATCTTTTCTTCTAACCCTTTAAACATTGTATATGTGAAGTTTCTTTTTGTAGCAAAGAAGCTCACAAGGTCATCAAAAGTTACAAGTTTCCAACACAACGTTGCAAGACTTGTTAGCTTAGTATTGTGTAAACTTGTGTTGTTTACACTTCCTTTGTTTGTGTATATTCAGTAGAGATCGGTTAGTATTTTAGTCCTCAAAATACAAAGAGTGTTGGGAGTTGTTGTACCCTAGTAAAAGAACTAAACGGGAGTGGTTGTGCCCTTGTAAAAGAACTCGACATCTAGCTTTGTGTTGGTAAAAGTATAAGCGACGTGTAAGGTTTTCTCCGCCGGTGAAAGGAGCTTGTTGACTAGTGAAAGAAACTCTCGAGTTGGATACTCGGGGCGTGGACGTAGGGCAAGGAAAAAGAGTCCTTGTAGCCGAACCACGATAAATACTCGTGTTGTGGTTTGATCGTTTCTTTCATTTACTTGCATGTTATATATTGTGTTTGTGCATATATCTTTGATCAAACGGAAAGTTTCAAAGCTAACTAAACAAGTTAAAAAGATTTTAAACGGTAAACTATTCAACCCCCCTTCTAGTTTTCCACAATTGGCAACAAGAGCTACGTTACTCAAGCTTTTAAAATATATTGTGTTTTAAAACTTGAAACGATCCATGGATTTTGAAAATTACAAAGGGCAATCTATGCAAAGACCACCACTCTTTGAAGCAAATGGTTTTATATATTGGAAAAACCGTTTTGAAACTTACGTGAAATCTAAAGATATAGATTTATGGTATATAATTGTTGATGGTGATAACATAGTTACTAACATTAAAGATGATGATCAAAAGAAATTGATCGGTAAAAATATTGAAGCTAAAATGATGCTTTACAACGCTTTGCCTAAGAAAGAATATGAAAGAGTCTTTTTGTGTAAAACCGCCAAAGATATTTGGCAATCTTTAATTGTCACTCATCAAGGAAACTCACAAGTTAAAGATAACAAAATTGATCTTCTTGTTCAACAATATGAACAATTTGTTATTTTCGAAGATGAGATTATTGATAATGCTTTTGCTAGGTTTAACACTATTATTACTTCACTTAAAGCACTTGATGAATCTTTTTGTAGTAAGAACTTTGTCAGGAAATTTCTTAGAGCACTCCATCCGAAGTGGAGAGCAAAAGTGACAGCAATTGAAGAATCCAAAGATCTTTCAAGCATGTCACTTGATGAGCTTATTGGAAACCTCAAAGTTCATGAAATGGTAATGGAAAAAGATTCGGAACTAGTTAGAGGCAAGAAAGAAAAAGTTAAGTCCATTGCCTTGAAAGCTAGAGTCCAATCAAGTGATGATGAAGAATCTACTTCGGATAGTGATGATGAGGAATATGCTATGGCCGTGAGAGACTTCAAGAAGTTCTTTCGTAGGTGAGGGAAGTTTGTAAGGCAACCTAAAGATGACAAGAGAACCTTCCGGAAAGATCGTGATGATCGAAAAGGAAAAGTTGAAAGAAAATGTTATAGGTGTGGAGACACAAGTCATCTTGTAGGAGAATGTCCAAAACCACCCAAGAGCAAACCTCAACAAGCTTTTGTGGGTGGTGCTTGGAGTGACCATGAAGGAGATGATGATGAGCCTAAGGATGATGATATTGCTCTCATGGCTCACAACTAAAATGAGGTACTCTCCGACTCATCTTACTCCTCTATAGATGATGATACTTTACAAAATGAATATAACAAACTTTGTGAGTTAAGCTTAAAAATCATAAACAAAAACAAATTTTTGAAAACTAAAAAGGAGTTTTTAGAAAATGAAGTTTATGAGTTAAAAGAAAAAGCTAAGAGATTAGAAAAGGGTAAAGATATTGACACATCATGCAAATCATGTGAAGAACTTAAACTTGAAGTTGAGAAACTTAAAATCACTCAAAATGATCTAATCAAACAAACCACAAAGTTCAAAAAGTTCGATAAGAGCATTTCGTGTGCGGATGAAATTATGAAACTTCAAAAGTCACCCTTTGATAAAACAGGTCTAGGGTTCAGGAAAGTAGAAACCGTTAAGGGTCAAACGAAACAAGAAAAGAATGCACATGAAACAAACAAAACTGTTACAGCAACCCGCGGACCAGACGGAACCCAAAATAGGGTTCCGCCCGTTGGCCCCGAGGGTTCCGCCAGGTCTGCTGCAACAGTTACTCCATCCACATCGGATCGTTCAAAATTTGTTAAAGTTACATATAAAAATGGAACAAAACCTGCCTTTAGAACTGGAGTAGGACTTAGTAAAAATGAATTTAGAGCTAAGACTACTCAACCAAGACCTAAGACTCCAATTGCCAAACGCCCCTTTCCAAAGATCAACTTCAACGCTCGACCAAACTACCAACATGTTTGGAACCAAAACACCCCTGGAAATTACCAAACCTCAAATTACATGCCATGGAACCCTTATGCTCTATTTTCATATTTGGAGCAAATTAATGGTATGCTTAACCAAAATGGACCCATGAGAAATTGGGGACCAAATGTTTGAGTGTTTTTCGTAAAATAGGTGTGCCTCAAAGTTTGTTTGGATCCGGATGAATGGATTAAAGATAGCGGTTGTTCAAGGCACATGACGGTTAATAAAAGCCTCTTCTCAACATATCACAAATATGATGGAGGTAATGTTACGTTTGGTAGTAATGCTAAGAGCAAAATCATCGGAAAAGGTACAATCTCTCATGACTCCCTTTCTATAGATGATGTTGCTCATGTTGATAACTTAGGATTTAATCTCCTTAGTATTAGTCAACTTTGTCGTAATAAGTATAATGTCCTCTTTAGTGAAAACGGTAGTAAAATACTTAAAGATGGTATAACCGTAGCCAAAGGTGTCCTTAAGAACAACGTATATGTCATGAAGATGGATTCAACATCTAGAGACAAACTTTGTCTTACCTCATTAGATGAATCTTCAACTCTATGGCATAGACGTTTAGGACACGCTAACATGAGACTAATTCAAAACCTCTCCTCAAAAGACTTTGTTCGAAACCTACCCAAGTTGAAATATGACCAACACTTTTGTGATGCTTGCAAAGTCGGTAAACAAGTCCATAGTAGCCATAAGGCTAAAAACTTGGTTTCTACATCTAGGTGTCTAGAACTTTTACATATGGATTTATTTGGTCCGTCGGCTATACAAACTTATGGAGGTAACTTCTACACTTTGGTCATAGTCGATGATTACTCACGATACACTTGGACAAAATTTTTGAAAAGTAAAAATGAAGCTTTTGATAAATTTGAGATTCTAAGTAAGAAAATTCAAAATCAAGTAGGGTCTAACATTGTGTCTATTAGAACGGATCACGGTCGTGAATTTGATAATGAATTTCAATTTGGAAAATTTTGAGATAATAATGGAATTACTCATAACTTTTCGGCTCCACGTACTCCTCAATCTAATGGTGTAGTAGAACGTAAAAACCGGACATTGCAAGAGATGAGTAGAACAATGCTTAATGAACAAAATATTCCACAAAAGTTTTGGTGTAATGCCGTTGACACATCAACGTACATTTTAAATCGAGTCCTAATTAGACGATTTTTGAATAAAACTCCTTATGAACTTTATAAGGGTAAAAAGCCTACATTAGGATACTTTAGAGTGTTTGGGAGTAAATGCTTCATTCTTAACACCAAGGATTATCTCACCAAATTTGACCCAAAGTCTTATGAAGGTGTATTTCTTGGATACTCACAAAATAGTAAAGCTTACATTGTTTTGAACAAAGAAACCTTAAGAGTCGAGGAATCGTTAAATGTAACATTTGACGAAAGTCCACCTCCCTCTAAGACATCACCTTTGGTAGATGATGACTTAGTTGAAAGCCATGCAATTGAATGTCAAGAAACCTTAGGTAATGACAAGGAAGATGAACTATTGAACAAAGAACTTGTCAATGTCAAAGAATCTAAAAGTCATCCATTAGATAGTGTCATAGGCAACATTAATGAAAGAACACTTAGGTCAAAAGTTCAAAATGAAAGCAACTACTTTTGTTTCGTGTCAACCATTGAACCTAAAAACATTAACGAAGCCATTAAAGATGAATCTTGGGTAATTGCAATGCAAGAAGAATTAAACCAATTTGTTAGGAATGATGTATGGACATTAGTGCCTCAACCAAAGAGTCAAACAATAATTGGAACGAAATGGGTCTTTCGTAATAAAATGGATGAAAATGGAATTGTGTCTAGAAACAAAGCTAGGTTAGTAGCACAAGGATATAATCAACAAGAAGGCATTGACTACGATGAAACTTTTGCTTCGGTAGCTAGGCTCGAGTCAATTAGAATCTTACTTGCTTATGCGTGTGCACATAATTTTAAACTCTTTCAAATGCACGTCAAAAGTGCATTTCTAAACGGAGTCATTAATGAAGAAGTGTATGTTGCTCAACCACCGGGCTTCATCGATTTTGAAAAACCTAATTATGTTTACAAACTTAAAAAGGCTCTTTACGGACTTAAGCAAGCTCCAAAAGCATGGTATGATCGACTTAAAACCTTCTTAGTTGACCATAAGTACACCATGGGCTTAGTTGATAATACTCTCTTCACTAAGAAGAAAGACTCACATATTATCATAGTCCAAATCTATGTTGATGACATTATATTCGGATCAACTTGTCAAGAATCATGTGTGGATTTCTCAAAAATCATGCATGACGAGTTTGAAATGAGTATGATGGGAGAACTCAACTTTTTCCTAGGACTCCAAATTAAACAACTTGAAGATGGTATCTTCTTTAACCAATCTAAATATATTAAGGACATGCTTAAGAAATTTGGATTAGAAGATTCGAAACCAATCAAAACTCCTATGTCCACGGAAACTAAACTCACCAAGGATGAGGAAAGTGAATCCGTAGATAGCGCTAAATATAGAGGTATGATTGGTAGTTTACTTTACCTAACGGCTAGTAGACCCGACATTATGTTTAGTGTTTGTCTATGTGCTCGTTTTCAAGAAGATCCTAAGACTACCCATCTCGAAGCCGTTAAAAGGATTTTTAGGTACATTAAAGGCACTACACATTTAGGATTATGGTATCCCAAAGGAACGGGAATAGACACCATAGTGTATGCCGACTCGGATCATGCCGGTGACTATGTCGATAGAAAAAGCACAAGTGGTATTTGTACTTTTGTTGGACATTGTCTCACCTCATGGTTCTCTAAGAAGCAAACGGCTCTTGCTATCTCAACAACGGAAGCCGAGTATGTTTCGGCCGGAAAGGCATGTCAACAAGCTCTTTGGATTAAGCAAGCTCTTGTCGACTACGGAATTCAACTCAACGACATCACAATTCTTTGTGACAACAAAGGTGCCATTGATCTCAGCAAAAACCCGGTTCAACATGCTCGTACCAAACATATTGAAATCCGTCATCATTTCCTTCGTGACAACGTTCAAAAAGGAAATATCTCAATTGAGAAAGTTTCTTCCGAAGACAACATAGCCGACATCCTCACCAAACCTCTTAAACGTGAACCTTTTAACCTTCTTAGGCTAGGCTTAGGACTCATGGAACCTACACTGTAGTCCTGGACATTAGACAAAAATCACAAAAATCAAAACAAATCCATAACCATTTTTCTCAGCAGGATCGGCAGAACCCTCACACATAACGGACGGAACCCAATTCTGGGATCCGCCATGTCCGCCGACCTGCAGAATCAATACATTTGTTTATATTAAACCAAACACCCATTATCTCATACCACAACTTCCAAAACTGTTACTATTCACCATTCCTCTCATCCATACCCACGAAATTTTGGTCCTCCATTCAATCACATTACTAATCAACCATCATTGTAAGTATTCTAAACTTGATTACAATCCTGATCTGAGTCTAGGAATTCTATTTTTGCACAAAAACAAAAACTTGGGGTTATGCATTAAACTTGAGAAACTCATGCATAAAATTAGGTGTTCAACAAAACTAATCATGTTCCCCATAGTTAGGAATTGCATTCTTACTTAGTGTAAACATGTTTGCTAAATCACCCCATGTCAAATTTTTGCAAAAATTTCTCACAAGTAGGACAAATATTTTTTTGTCTCACATTGAGAATACAAAATCAAAACGTTATGTTCAAAACATCACTTGCATAATGTCTCTTGAATGCTAAAGGGAATACATAATCAATATGTATTTTCGGGTACATTCAAACGAAGGTACATTGAACTAGGAGTGTTTGGGTTATCTTTTGTTTTATAACAAAACTTGCATTATAAAACGTTTTTGATGCATCAAAATGAGTCAAGATAACCGCACCTCCACATAGTTTTCATATAGGCACACACTAGAACATCCACATTATAATAAGTAGTTTACTTAAACTAAAATGTGAAAATTTTGTTGTTCTAGGTATCTTCATGCCTCCTCTAACCCACTACGACCACAAGGACACAATTAAGTACCTACCAAAACACCACAAAACCAAAGGACTTACCCCAAACCAAGTAAACATTTTCAAAGCCTTAGAAAAACACTATGTCCATGAGGGTAGAACTATTGACCCGTCTTTCCTAGAAGGCACAAACCTCTATGCCGAATTTGCCGCAATCAACTTTGAGTGTCTTTTGACTATCGACGAGCCTATTTGTCCTAGATTCATTCTAGAATTCTATGCATCCGTCACCCTCTCCACAGGTGATTATGATTTCATATCCGTCAACTTTAGGGCTAGTGGTAATCAATACTCCTTCACTCTCGAGGAGTTTGCTCAAATCCTAGGGGTCCCAAACCATGGTACTTGTATCTACTCTGATTTGCACTCCCTCTCAACCCTTGACACCCTCGATGACCGTTTCCATCCTTATGACACCCCTCTTGTGTCAAAAGATGTACTTCGTAACCACCTCTTTGTTAGGACAACCAATACTAGGAGAACCCGTACGGGTAATGAGGTTGATAAGGATCCATATGGAATGGAACTTAATGAACTCTTGCCCCAATTCAAGAAATGGGAGGAAGTCCTTAGAGCCAATGTAATAAGCACCATAGGAAACCGAGACCATATCAACCTTTGCCTATGCTACATGCTCTACTCTTTGTCCGTTAGGCAACCTTTCAATCTTGCCTACTACATGGCCAAGAGAATGGCCGACATTCCCGTGCATGGCACAACGGCTATGCCGTATGGAATGCTCTTGACCCGTCTCTTTAGGTTCATTTCACCCATTCCATCAACTCCTAACCGTCTTCGTCTTGACTACTCTCTCATTCCACACACCTTTGTCCCACTTAGTGATAAGAGAATGTATAAAGCCCAAGGAAAACGTCCTCATCCTCCTACCTCCTCTTCATCTTCCTCAATGAGTGAAGATGACAATTTGCCAAACTCTAGACTCCCACCGCTAGAATACCAATCTCAACTCCCGGCTATTGAAAATGAATCGGAAGAATTCAAGCAAACAAAGGGGATGTTCAAAAACATCGGGAGGTTCCTTGGAAAAATGAAGAAGAAGCTGGACAAACAATGAGTGCGGGTGTGTTAGGAGTGTTTGGCACAAGGTGCTATTGGAACAATTTGGTAGTTTAAACAATATTTGTGATGTATTTGTGTGGTAGTACAATGTTTGATACAATTTGGAACATGTAGTAGCTAACTTTGATGCAGGTAGACAACTTTTGGCAAGTTGTCAAATTTTCATGCTTATCAAATTTTCACTAAGTATAGTGAATTTCGTTAGCCCCCGGTCAAAGTCTTATGATATGTGTGTTTACATGTCTAATTTTTGTATTTCCTAACCATGTTTGAATTATATTTTTGGTTTTAGGACATTTCGAAAATTTTGAAAATCGTCTCGCGGGTCAAAAACGCGGACTGTCGACTTTTTCAGCCCTGGCGGACCAGGCGGATCCCAAAATTGGGTTCCGCCAGTACAAATTCTGGGTAACCCAGATTTGGCCCAACGGACCCGACGGAACCCTCATTTGGGTTCCGCCTATGTATTCTGAGAGTACCGCCAGTTGCCTGCAGAATTTTTATTTTCGTTTTCAACATTTCAACTTCCAAACACCAAAATCCAATCCTTTTAGCTAGAAATCCATTACCTGAAATGTGTTTAGCATATTAGAGTACTTATCGTTCCTTCTAACTCTACCAAAACCATTTCCCGCCAAAATTCAAAAATAGCCATAACCACCCCAAGGCTCCTTCACACATAAAGGAAGGATCCCTTCTAAAGGATCCTTGAATTCCCTGAGATTTTTCCATCAAACAAACTCACCAAAACCACTAAGCATTTAGTGCAAAACTTGTCTTCTCACTTCACCATTTTCATTGGATTGACTTCCGTGACATGACAACCCACAATTAAGTTTTCCAAATCATTAGGAACCACCATTGTTGTATGGATTAACATCAAATCCAAACACACCTTCCCACAAACCTTCATCACTATAAATTAAACCATCCTAAACACTATCAAACCACACCTTCTCCATCACAAATTCTGGAACTTTAAACCATTTTAACCATGACCAAGTCAACAAACACCTCTCAACCATCATGACCCATCCGGAGAACCGCCCGGATAAGTGTAAAACCACTTTGGTCTAACCAATCCATCAACCTAAGCTCCTCATCTTCGGATGAATTCACCTCACCTATCAAAAGTGAACACTTTTTGAACCTTGCATCTCCATCTCCATCAAACAATGAACCAAATGAGCACACTCCACCACCTACTAAATCACCTATTGACCCAACTCCACCAAGTGCTCCAACTCAACCATCCAAAACTCCATCACCATCACCATTACCAAAAATTGAACCTATGGAGTTATTTGGGTCTCCTCCAACATCACCACACCCGTATGTCCAAGATTTAAATGATCTTCCACCAAGACATACCCAACCACCACCTTTTGCTAATCACTCACCAAGGTCAATTCTTGACCTTGATGAAGATCTTGAACTTACCCAACCACCACAACAAGTGTACCAACCACCAAAACCATTGTTATTTCACCCAATCTACCGTGAAATCCATGGTCCTCTTTACGGAGAACCAAATTTTGAACACCATGATCACTCAACTCCACCACCTTCTCAAGCCCAAACCTATGAGTCTTTCTTTCCCTCTTATGAGGAAATACAAAGCATGGTTGACAACCACCTTCATCAAACAATGGAATTTCAAACCACCTTGCTTGACTCAATACCAAATCCATCCTCCACCCAAGAACCAAAACCAAACCAACCCCTAAACCAAGAAACCAAAACCAACCCATTTTCACCCACCCATCCCCATGTTTGCTCCAATTGTGAGCAAATGGGTGAAAGCATCAAAACCTTGCTTCACCAATTTCAAAATGAAACCCGGTTTGCATTCCAACATGTCATTGAACGTTTGGATGCACTTTCCCACCCTAACAAATCCTAAACAACCCTTGGAGGCCGTTTGCCCCAATTTAGGAATGTAGGATTTTATTTTATTTTCTTGGTTATTTTTTTTTAGTTTTTGGTTACTAAGTAGAAGAATAATTAACATTTCTTGTCTTTTGACTTTTATAAGTCAAAATTTTACTTGGAATGACATTTCTTTCTACTTACTTTTGTGCATTGTTGGTTGATCAATGTTGTGTTGTTGTTGTGGTTGCAATGTGTGTGGTAACTACACCAACTAACCATTTTTTTTGTAGGTCTCAAAATCTATGTTTCCCATATTGGTACTCCATTTAGGGAGAGTATCGACCAAGGGGGAGCATGGCGATTATTCCGCTTCGCTACTCTACTTTTTGTTTCGACAAAAAGGGGGAGAAATATATTAATCCTTCAATACTTGATATGCTTTTCATCTCTTAAGTAAAACAAGGTTAATATAATTTTTTTTTTAAGTCTTGAAAACCAAGATTTTGTGTGTTACTTAAAAACAAAGTTTATGTTTTGTCATCAACAAAAAGGGGGAGATTGTTAATACAAATATCACCTAAAAACGTTATTTATATTTTACGATCTTCGCTAAGTTTTGTTAACGACAAAATGTAAACTTTAGTTTCTAAGCAAAACATAATCTTAGTTTTTAAGACTTGCATAAACTAGACTTTTGCTACATTTTACATTTCATAAAACATAACACAAGTTTATTTCTTAATTTAGAAATAGTCACATCACATTTATGGCAAGTTTTGTCATTATACATTTATGGAAAGAAATGTGTTTGACTTGCTTTGATGTTGCTTACAAGTTTTGTGTTTGACTTGATTTAAGTGATGTGACATTGTTTGGTTGCTAGAAGTTATGAGACAAGACCTTGTTTGGTTTGAAGAGTTATTGCATAAACCTACTGCAGACCCGGCGGAACCCTGGGGGTACACGGGCGAAACCCATCTGAGGGTTCCGCCTGATCCGCCGAGCATGCAGTGTGGTGTGCTATAAATACCAAGCCATAACTTGATTTTTGGCTAACCTCTTGTGATCATATTTTACACACACACACTCATCTTTTCTTCTAACCCTTTAAACATTGTATATGTGAAGTTTCTTTTTGTAGCAAAGAAACTCACAAGGTCATCAAAAGTTACAAGTTTCCAACACAACGTTGCAAGACTTGTTAGCTTAGTATTGTGTAAACTTGTGTTGTTTACACTTCCTTTGTTTGTGTATATTCAGTAGAGATCGGTTAGTATTTTAGTCCTCAAAATACAAAGAGTGTTGGGAGTTGTTGTACCCTAGTAAAAGAACTAAACGGGAGTGGTTGTGCCCTTGTAAAAGAACTCGACATCTAGCTTTGTATCGGTAAAAGTATAAGCGACGTGTAAGGTTTTCTCCGCCGGTGAAAGGAGCTTGTTGACTAGTGAAAGAAACTCTCGAGTTGGATACTCGGGGCGTGGATGTAGGGCAAGGAAAAAGAGTCCTTGTAGCCGAACCACGATAAATACTCGTGTTGTGGTTTGATCGTTTCTTTCATTTACTTGCATGTTATATATTGTGTTTGTGCATATATCTTTGATCAAACGGAAAGTTTCAAAGCTAACTAAATAAGTTAAAAATATTTTAGACGGTAAATTATTCAACCCCCCTTCTAGTTTTCCACAAACTCAATGGAGGGCCAAATACTCCCACCATAAAAGGATCCACACTAATTTTTATATTTGTTGATTTTGACTGTGTGAGGTAAGGGATTTTTTTTAGAAAAAAAAGTAAAGAGCGTGATGTCGAAGACGATAGTGGCCGTAAATAATTAGAAAAAGAATCGCCAGTGATGTTGTTGGAGGCGCCGGTGGGTTGTGTATTACGTTAATCCAAAAAGTAATAAAGTCAACAACAAGTGATTTTAGAACTTCAGAATTCAATATCGATTGTTTCTAAAAATATCTAGAAACGAAAGAACAATAAAAAATTTCTACAACGCTACCTTAAGATTTAAAAATCATAACTAATCACTTTTCAAAATAAAACCATAATTTAAGGGTTTGCTACTTTACATAAACCCTAACATTTCACAACCAATACAAACATATAATCACATCTAATATACAAAAAACACACTAAAATTTTCAAAATCAATAAAATCATATCAGATAAAAGTTAGGGTTTAGATGTTACTAACTATTCAGTGACGTCTTCAAGAACCATATTGACAAACATCAAAACCTTTAAGGGTTCCCACAAGCTCCTTATCACCCTTCATAATCACCCATATCTTTGAGCCTATGCATCGATCTATCAGCTCTGCATCATTAAACTAAAACAAGAGTTAATTGAAATTTTATAACGAATGAATTAGGCTTGGTACCGAGAATAAAGTTAACCTGATGGAAGTAGTTGTGAAGGATTGTGTGCCATTGATTAAAATTGTGTGTTTCGGAGAAAGGGCTTTTAGTTTTCTGAGATTTATGTGTTAGTATTTTTTTTTTAAGTGGGTGGAGGATTTTAATGAATGGAGGTGACAGAACCATTTGACTTTCACCCAATATATTAAAAACATGGTTTTTAATTGACCCGGTCAAGTCACCGGGCACCGGTTCGACCATCGGATCAACCCGGTTTTTTATTAATTTTTTTTTGAGCGCGTCAATCCGGGTTTTATAAAAAAAATTTGAAAAAACCAAACTCGACCGGGTTTCAAGACCTGGGTCACTCAAAACTCAACGGGTCTAACCGGTTAAATGAAATGAATATTTCTGTTGAGAAGTTGATTCACCTTGCTACTCGCGGCTACAACGGGACCTAGAATCGATACAATGTATCATCAAGTAAACTAATTAGACAAAGAATTGATGGGATATATCATATGGTAGATGACTAAAAACAGGCTACGAGAGATTTCTGCCTAAATTCAGTTGATGTAATTGAGATGTATTAGGTCGAGTCAGACCAAGTGAAATCCTAACTTTTTTTTTTCTTATAAATCACAACTTTTCATTTATTACTTTGTGTATACTGGTGCAAGTTATTATTATTATTATTATTATTATTATTATTATTATTATTATTATTATTTTAAGTTTTAAAGATTGTATTCTAATTAAATTGCCATAGTATGATTTTAATTATAAAACTGTAATTTTGACATTGAAAAAAATATTGTGCACTTATTGACAACGTGAAACGCCGCCGCACCGCAACGTGGCGGGCCGTAGCCCACCTCGATCATATAGTACATTAAGTTTTATTTCCTTTCTTAATAAATTTACAATGCAACCTATTGAATATGTTTAGCGGAATGGACGTTTCATCATTGAGTTACACATGGTTTCAATACATATTCATTTCAATACATATTCATTTCAATATGAGTATCTAATAATACACGTGTAGACAACATAGTTGATTGGATAGAAATTAAGTTTTTAAAATTGTTAAACAACCGGTGTTAACACGAGTAAAAAAAGCCATAAAGATTAACTATAACTTTTTGTGTGTGTAATACTTACTTTAGGCTTATACAAAACATTTTCTTAATTCTAGATATAGATTATTCATTCCGATGCTGACTTCTATTAAACTTTTAAGATGGTTCAAATAAAGTCTTTGAGTCGTGCCCTTTCGATCCTTTTACTAATCCGCAAACGTATTGATAATTTATTTGTATCACATTTGGTGCAATAATATACATCTATATTGAGCATTTGATTTTCATTAGAATAACTAAATCCGTGCATTGTACAAGCCTAAGCATCTTAGTGTTTCCTTTAAACTGATTCTATTTTTATTTGCATTTGAAACAATATGTCGAATAAATAGTCCACTACGATTTATTTTGGGAAATTCTTTATTTTCTTATTCATTGACTAAGCAATGGTTTGTTACAATAGGTCATTGTACTATGCTTAAATTCAATAAGGCTCCAATATCTTTAGAAGATATAAATTGAATTAATATAGAGGCAAACTTCTATAAATATATAAGCTTTTTAATACTTGGTTATAATTTTTTAGGACTCGAACATCAGTTGACTAAAGAAAACCACGTAAGTTATGTGCAGTATAATATGTGTTTGAAATAATATGTTTTGCGTTACTATGATGAAAGTCGCTCATGTATTTTATACCCTTTTCATCAAACAATTCTATTTAGAAAAAGTTAGTTAAATGAACTTCAATTATTCGGTCGAGTATTCCTGACCAAAACTAAGCATAGTAACTAAATACACGTAACCCTTGCAAAGCTGATGATTCTTTACGGTGAACAAAGCTCGTGAATAGCAATTCGAAATACTTTGGTACAAAAGAAACTATCATGGTAAAGTAGTAACCTTTAGTATAGTATCAGCATGGAAAGATGATTAAATCGAGGAACCTCAAAGATGAGAACCGCAAAGTAAGCAAATCAAACGTGTACTTACTACTTATAACCACGTATAATAATGGTCAAACACATCTTTGACTATCTTTCATATGAAAGTTTCGCGACTAATGTTAACACATCTTTGAGTATCTTTCATATGAAAGTAAGCAAATCAGACGTGTACTTACTACTTACAACCATTGCCAGACGAATGCTACTTCATGGTAATCGAAGCCCGTGCATCGCACGGGCCATGCTGTCTCGTTGTTATAGGGGTTGTGTTATGAGGACCCATGGCCCACTTTTCTATAATCAATACCTCACTAGATCTTTCTATTTACAATATAACACAGTTTTTTATTAGTTTTTTGTTTCGTATTTTTTATCAGTTTAATGATTTTAATTTATTAAACTTTATATTTCATATTTCGTACTTTCAGTTTTATTGTTTTTTAATATAAACAAAATCATAAAAAAAAACATAAGGGGTATTGTTGGAATATGTTTTACGTTTTATGTTTCAGTTTTATGTTTTTTAATATAAACATAAGGGGTATTGTACGAATAACTCATCATTTGTTATAGTGGAATATATGTTTTACGTTTGATGTTACTGGCTCTATTTATCACAATGAAAAATGTTTTGAGCACAATAACTTTAATTCATATATAAGAGATGCGGGTGCTTATAAATTTTATAGGTACCGCTCATCAGCATGTGTTTTATAACACTTCTATAACATAAACAATTTCCTCAATAAAATTCTTATAACACATCGTCAGAAATACCCTACTCACTCCAATTTAAAAAAAAAAAAAAAAAAAAAAAAAAAAAAAAAAAAAACGTTTTGGCCTTACTTATTGTGCGTATAACATGGCTATGGCATGGCACAGGAGGTGCAGTTGGGTGGTGTCATGAGTATCAAACACATAACTCGTCATTCTAATAGAGATTGTTTTATGAATATTTATAAATTCACATCACGTACTACACACTTTCTTCATCAATTTGAGGATTATTATATATGTGGGTTTTAACTTTGTATCAAATCAATGTTTAAAGTTGGTTCAATTTGCAATTGTTTTTTCTTTTCAGATTTTGGCATTTTAATATAATACCATACAAAATACTCGTAACGAAAAAACATGTTTTGCCGTAACTTCAAAACTATTGCTAAGAAACTAACTACGAGGTTCGTGTGATTGTTTGTTATAGCTGAAAATCTTGTTTTTACACTACTCCGTACTATGATAGAGAGTTGTTTTATCAAGATGGATTGGAAGATGTGTTTCATTTGGCACATAACAATGTTTCAAAGATTGTTATTTATGGTATAGTGTTAATTCTTGTATGAAATCATGTGTTTTTCTTTTTCTCTAAAATGCACCTGATAAAAAAAAAAAAAAAAAAAAAAAAAAAAAAAAAAAAAAAAAACTGTGTGTATTTTGAAAAGGGCTAAAGGCACCGTATGTATCATACTTGTCACTTGCACTTTTTATATGTATCAAACATTTTATTTATTTATTTATTTTTTGCTATTCTATGTGCTAAACTTTATTTTATTGTACACTTTGTGTATTTTATGACATTTTTGCCCCTCATTTTTTTTATACTATATGTATCATAGTTGTCATAAAATACATAAAAAAATACAATAAAATCAAGTTTATTACATAGAATAGCAAAAAAAAAAAAAAAAAAATGTTCGATACATATAAAAGATGCAAGTGACAAGTAAAATACATTACGATGAAATATGTCGATATCTTGTAACATAAAAGAAACAACTATATGTTAAGAGGATGGTGATGAATGGTTTTTAATCTCAACAAATACTGGCAATCTCACAATATTTAAAATATTTAAAATGTATCTTTAATAAAAGTTTTTGATAAGTTTTGAAACCGCAACCAATTGATTAAAAAGCATCTCACACATATAGCAAGACTTCAAGTGCTTTGATCATACATACTAGTTTTAATGCTCGTGTATGCATGGACAGAATCAGGCCGGGTGGGTCTCTTGGTTCACGAGACACCTACAGAATTTTGCAGTGTAATGCTAATTTTCATAAAAGAAAAATTCGATTTTGTGTATATGAACCCAATCTAAAATTTTTGTATTCCCAGTCTTGTTTAGTTTTTCCAAACTGTGTCCAATCAAATTTCGTCCTAGTTACGTCTCTGCATGCGCACATGTGATTTAGACTCTATGTACAACTAGCATTATATTTCAAATTATTTGTTCGTTGTAACTTATATAAGTTTTATCGACAAATCTCGACAATTATTCATTTAAAATGAGCTAAAAAAACCTTAGGCCTTAGAATTGTGTCGACAAGTCTTAAACAATAATCTATACTACTTATAATGCATTTAGACACTTCCCTCCTATTAATTTTTTAAGATTTTCTAATATACATTTTAAGTAAATGCTATTTATAAAACATAGTATACAAGTACTTAAAAAAAATATTCATCTAATACAATTAATACACTATTAAACACTTATTCACCAAAAAATACAACTATTTAAGAACAGTGTACAATATAACTAAACTTCCAAAATATTAAGCTTTCACCCCTTCATAAAAAAAAATCCACTATTAATACAACTAATACACTATTAAAAACACCCCTTTACAAAAAATACAACTTTTTAACCACAATATACAATATAATTAAACTTCCAAAATATTAAAGCTTTCAAAACAAAAATATGAGATTCAGCAACCCGAAACAATAATTCCAGATATTCATCGCCGCAAATTTTATTAAAAGGTACCCGCCGTCGCATCGCGCGGGTACCCTGCTAGTTCACTTAAACTATATATTCAAATTTAGGCATTGAAATTGTGTTGACAAAACAAAGCTCGACGTAAAATATAAACATTCCTAGAAATTGTGTGTGATTTTTATAATAAGTTTCATGTGTTTTTTGCATACATTATACCACGAAACTGTTTTCACATGTGGGCCCCACAACTTTTGTAAATGTACTACTTGTACCCTTTGAATATCTATAGATAGTTTAGATGTATAGGACTGGTTTATAGGGTTGTTCTTCTGTTTGTTCGGTTAAAACATTTTTTTGAGTAAAATTGAATCGAACAAAATTCAAAGTATATTAAACTGAACCGAAAATCGAATTTAAATTCGGTTTGGTTTCGGGTTGATCCGAAAAACCCGAATTACATAATTCATATTTTCTTTTTCGAACCGAAAACCGAATTTGAATTCGATTCGGTTTTCGTGTTGACCCGAAAAAACCCGAATTACATAATTTATATTTTCTTTTCCATTTATTTATCTTTTTTAACCAAAAAATATATTTCTAAGCTTAAAAATGTTATGCTTATATTAGAAAAGACTTTTTATTGGTTTTTATATGTATATAAATACATAAAAAATATATATATATATTTATGTGAATTCACATTTTACCAAAACCATATCCAAACAAAAAATCGAATACTTAATTTGGTTCGTTTCTGACAAAATTTGATTCGGTTACAAATTCAGTTCGATTTTATTCGGTTTAGTATGGTTGGTTTTGGACTTTGGTGAATACATTTAAAATTGGGCTTATGAACTAGCCCATTATACGTGAATAAATTTAAAACTGGGCTTCTGAACCAGGCTTATGAACTAGCCCATTATACGTGAATATATTTAAAACTGGGCTTATGAAGTAGCCCATTATAAATTCGTTCAAGAAAAGGAAACTAGCCGAACCGCCTCTCTAGTCTCTAGTATAAATGCAAGAACATAAAAAACACAATGAATATCGATCAGTTTTACGAATTTTTAAATTTTGGTTTCAGCCATTGTGGGCAAGCGCAAGAAATCTGATCCATCATCATCGACTCATCGTGCATGAGTACGAATGATGAGTTGCCTTCTAGCTGGGAATAGTATGTTCGGCGCCTTTATATTCAAAATATTCAAATTCTATAAAACAAAATAATAAGAGCTAGCTTTTATACCTCAGTTTTTGTTTACCGTTTTCTTGCAGCAACCACGAAACCGGCCTTACAATTAATCTGCCCAAGCCTCCTACACTACCCAAAAAGAAGCTCAAGAGGAAAACCAGTAAGCATCCCATTCCTTATTAATGTCGCTTGTGCTAGAAGAAAAATAACAAGTCACCAAGTTAATGAACGATAATGTGGATATGTGTAACACCCCCAAAATTTGATACAACGGAAGACTCAACAAGCTTTCGGGGTGTTACGGGGATTGGTATCTAAACACAAGACATAAAAGAACGAGATAAAGTAAACAAAATAAAATGCAACCACGCGGGGTTTTAAAGTTTACATTATCCCAAAATCATCCAAAGTCAGGCCCAAAAGAAATAAATATAGGTCCACAATAGTTATCAGAGTTTTAGAAATATAGATCCATAACCAGTGCCAAATGCCAAGCCTCCAATCCCAAGCATCCATAGAGCATCACTTAATAACCTGAGAAAACGTGCTAAAACTCAGCTTTCGCTGGTGAGATCATAGGTTTAGATTCTTAATTCAATATAGTGGACATATACGCAAAACGCTTGCTAGCTAGACTAGGGCTCAATCATCCAGCCAAAATAATCCAACCAAATCAAATCATCCCTATAGGTGCACGCTATAGCTCAAATCAATCCAATCAATAGCTTACCTAGCTCAAGTCTAGGCCTCGCTCTATAATCAAATCAATAGCTTACCTAGTTCGGGTACTAGGCCTCGCTCAACAACCAAATCAATAGCTTGCCTAGATCTAGTCTAGGCCTCGCTCTATAACCAAATCAAATAGCTTACCTAGTTCGGGGACTAGGCCTCGCTCAACAACCAAATCAAATAGCTTACCTAGTTCGGGGACTAGGCCTCGCTCAACAACCAAATCAAATAGCTTACCTAGTTCGAGGACTAGGTCTCGCTCAACAACCAAATCAATAGCTTACCTAGATCTAGTCTAGGCCTCGCTCTACCTAGTTCTATAAGCATAGCAAGTTTTGAGATCAAAAAGCGATAATAGTCCACATAAAACATTTGCACGTTTCTCACCCCAAGTATTGAAAACAAAGTTCAAGAGTAAAAGTGGGGCTATGACTCACCTCAAGTCCAGCAAAATCCTCAAAAGAAATCAATAGATGAAAGACGTAAGCAAACTCAAGCAACTCACGTAACGGCAACTACAGACTCGGCACTTCCTAACAATATCAAGCTCGTTCAGAAATCATTTCCTCAAAAATCAAATATTCCCATTCCCGAACGTATTCCATTTTTACTTTCCAAAAGTATCCATTTCTTGAATTATCTTCATATCAATTTGAAATTTGACGTTTGGTATCCATATGGGTGGTGGGTCGACACAACACAAACCAAGAAGCCACAACGAACGAAATAATAAACAAATCTATAGGTCTAATATTAGCCCGATATATTATTTAAATAAATCATCGAAGCTTATCAAATCCGTCGATTTGGTAATCCCCCATATTTATTTACGTAATACATCGCTCCAAGATTATACCCAACCTAAATCACATTGCACAAAGAATACTACATGGTATATATCGTAGTCCAATAAATTCCCTATATATATCGTCCAATTTGCTAAATTCGTCAATTTAGCCAATTCCACGAGATATATAGTAATTTATTATCCTAATACACGTACCACAACCTATGGCCGTCGTGGGATACGATGCCCATTAATATAATCATTTTCTATGGCTAAATAAACCCTATTTAACCCGTCGATTAAATAAGTTACGTAGTTATAGAAAATGGATATATTAATCGTCATATATCCGTGACAACATAAAAGTCACATAATAAAGCCCACTTGGACTTAAGTAACCACAACTCGTATAACTCGATAAGTTTTCCAAAATTATAAAAGTCTATCATGTTTTTATTTATTACTTACCCGACGTATTAGTTCTCGACATTATTTATAGTTATTATTTATAATAATACTCCGACATTTATTGCACTATTCGCATAGTATAATAATTATCGTTATATTATTATAACGTTTACTCGTGATCGTTTTATTATTAATATACGCATTTTTAATAATATATATACGTTTATCACGTCTATATACTTATATAAACGATTATATTACTAATAATATTATTACGAGTTTTATTATAAGCGTTTGATTTTTAATATTTATCGAGTCATAAGAATTTGGTCACATGTCCGAGTCATCACTCTCGGCTCATAGTCCAAGTTCACAATAATATAACCAAGTCATAAATAAATAAACCAACTTCGTCCAAATCAATCCCAAATCCACGTGCTACAACATGAGGGTCCGACTACGGCACCCAACTAACCTATCTCCGTCATCTAATTGACCATCTCACAATCGGTCCCCAATTCCATACTCGTCAACACAACTCCAAATATACTCATAATCAAGAAATACCGCATCGCGTCCGAATAATATACCAAATGCCCATATCACAATCACAACAAAAATAAATATTAATGACAAATAACATATATTGTCCGAAAACCAAGTAGCAACGGGTTGAGTTACCAAGTCAACCCGGGTCAAACATAAGCTCAAAACATGAAATGGAGCCACACCCGAGACTAATGTGTCTCGGCTAGCTCCTTGAGCTCAATCGATCCCAAAAAAGCCCCTTGGGGTGTTCGGCCAAAATACCAACGACCACACGGGTCGACCAAATGTAACCAAGAATAAACCATACACCAAAATCAATAACCAAATCCAAAAAAAATGTACAAACCGAGAGTGCAAGCTCTCGGGTACACACCGACCCATCAAGAAAACATCAACCCGGATACCAAACTCGATTTAGATCACATTTTATCAAAAACCCACTTGATTCATGTCTCAAAATCCATGAAAACTTGAAAAGATAATGAAAACCGTGACCCATAGTCACGATTCGAACATACACACGAGTCAAAAACTCGGCCTACCTTCAAAAACCAAACCAAACGAATAGATCTTCAAGAATGATAAAAAGTGGTGATGAACTCATGGGGATTAAAATCGAAATCGGTGTTAGAGTGGGAGTTAGAGCGCGTGATTGGTACCAATAGATAGATCTCGAAAAGATGGTGAAGATGGTGGTGTTGTTTTTATGGTGAGGGCGGCGGTGGCGGAGCTATGGTGGAATAAGGGTGGCGGTGGTGTTATGTTTAAAAGAAGAGAGAGAGAGTTGGTGAAATATTGGTGATGGTTGTGTGTGTGCTTATTAAAAACGCAGGCACAAGGACGATTTTTAAGTAATTACTCAAAAAAAAAATAGACTTTTTAAATAATAATAATAATAGTGGGTGTAGGGGATTTAGTAGCCCGGTGTCAATACACGGACCAAACCCGAAACTCAAATAACCAAATGTCTTTCAAACCGAACCCGTTCCAAAAATAATAATATCCGATCCAATAATATAATGTAATTAAAATTGTTAGGTTAACCTAGTGCCGGAGTCAATGTAGTGCCAAAAATAACGATCTCACAATAAATCATCACGACCGAATCAAACCAAACCGTAAATAAATAATCAAATCTCATAAATATTGTACGATTAAAAATCACGTACCAACGTTCGTAAAATATCTCGTCACGATAAACTTTTCAAATATTCCAAAATTATAATTTTTAATGTAATGCGGGTTTTAAAAACGGCTCCCTAATTTGCCAGTTGTCACATCCTCCCAGCCTTAGAAGAAACCCGTCCCGGGTTTCACTCGGAACAAACCATCTACGAAGTCAAACGCTTCGGATATCTCTTGCGAAACTCATCCTCACGTTCCCACGTGAATTCCGGTCGATGCCGCGAATTCCAACGAACTTTGATGAGCGGAATACGACTTTTCTTAAGTCGTTTAATCTCTCTATCCAGTATCTCAATCGGCTCTTCCACAAAATTCAAACTCTCATCCACACGAATATCTTTAATTGGTATAACCGGCGTTTCATCCGAAAGACACTTCTTCAAATTGCTAACATGAAACACATCATGAACTTTACTCCATTCCGGTGGTAATTCCAACCGATAAACCACGGGCCCAATTCTTTCCAAAATAAGAAATGGTCCAATGTAGCGGGAGTTAAGTTTCCCACGTTTCCCAAAACGTATCACACCCTTCCAAGGCGAGACTTTCAACATCACTTTGTCTCCAACCTGGAATTCTAGGGGTTTACGCCTCTGATCGGCGTAGCTTTTCTGCCTATCTCTAGCTGTTTGTAGTCGATCTCGAATTTGCGTTACCTTCTCAGTAGTTTCCAAAATAAGCTCAGGGCCTGTGAGTTGGCTATCTCCAACTTCTGCCCAACCAATAGGTGAACGACATTTACGACCATATAAAGCTTCAAACGGTGCAGCTTTAAGACTTGTGTGGTAGCTATTGTTGTAGGAGGACTCCGCAAGTGGTAGATATCACTCCCAGTCTTTACCAAAGTCTATGATGCATGCACGAAGCATATCCTCCAAAGTCTGAATAGTTCTCTCACTTTGATCATCGGTTTGGGGGTGATATGCAGTACTCATATCAAGTCTCGTCCCCAAAGCGGTTTGAAGTGATCGCCACAACGCTAAAGTAAAGCGGCTGTCGCGGTCAGAAATAATCGGTATCGGAACTCCATGTCGAGAAACAATCTCCTTCACATACAACCTCGCAAGTTTGTCAACACTATCATCTTCACTAATCGCCAGGAAATGAGCAGACTTAGTCAATCGATCCACAATTACCCATATAGCGTCGCAACCGCTAGCTGTCTTCGGTAATTTGGTAATAAAGTCCATCGTGATACGCTCCCACTTCCAAACTGGGAGTTCTGGCTGCGTCAATAATCCTGACGGTCTTTGATGTTCGGCTTTAACCTTAGAACATGTCAAACACTTACTAACGTACAATGCTATATCTGCCTTCATACTTGGCCACCAATATAACTTTTTTAAATCCTGGTATATCTTGTCAGACCCAGGATGAATAGAGTATCTTGACTTATGCGACTCATGCATAATCAACTCTCGAATTCCTCCATACAATGGTATCCAACTTCGCTCTCCAAAACATAATACTCCATCAGAACGCTTAACAAATCCCTTCTCATTTTCTGCCATCCCAAATATGTTCTCAGCAGAACGATTTTCTGCTTTCAACGCTTCCGTTTGAGCTTCTAATATTTGAGATGGTAATGGCGATACGATAGTCATTCCTAATGACCTAACTCGTAACGGTGGTATTCTCTCCTTTCGACTAAGAGCATCAGCAACAACGTTTGCTTTACCAGGATGGTAGCAAATTTCACAATCGTAATCGCTTAGCAACTCAATCCAACGTCGCTGCCTCATGTTAAGCTCTTTTTGGTTCAAAATGTGTTGCAGACTTTTGTGGTCAGTAAACACTACACACTTGGTTCCATACAAGTAATGTCTCCATATCCTCAAAGCAAAAACCACAACACCTAACTCCAAATCATGGGTGGTGTAGTTCTTCTCATGCTTCTTGAGCTGTCGGGAAGCATAAGCTATCACTTTCTCTCGTTGCATTAACACAACTCCTAAACCTTTATGAGAAGCGTCACAATAGATGACGAAGTCCTCGTTACCTTCGGGTAACGCCAAGATAGGAGCACTACACAACATCTCCTTAAGTAACTGAAAGGCTTCCTCTTCCTTATCTCCCCATTCATACTTAACACTCTTTTGAGTCAATTTGGTCAACGGTTTTGCTATCTTCGAAAATCCCTCAATGAATCTTCGGTAATAACCGGCTAATCCCAAAAATTGACGAACTTCTGTTGGGGTCGTAGGTGCAGCCCAATCTTTAATCGCTTCAATCTTAGCAGGGTCCACATGAACACCTTGTCTATCAATCACATGACCTAGAAATTGTACCGTCGGAATCCAAAATTCACATTTCGAAAACTTGGCATACAGTCTCTCCTTCCTGAGCAATTCTAAGATAAGTCTTAGATGCTCCTCATGCTCCTTCTCACTCTTCGAATATATCAGAATGTCATCGTTAAACACGATCACGAACTTATCTAAGTAAGGTTTACACACCCGATTCATGAGATCCATGAATACCGCCGGTGCGTTAGCCAACCCAAACGGCATCACCTGAAACTCGTAATGCCCGTAACGGGTTCTGAAAGCCGTTTTCGGAATATCTTCCTCGCGCACTCGAAGCTGATGATATCCCGATCTCAGATCAATCTTCGAATACACACTCGATCCTTGAAGTTGATCGAACAAATCGTCGATCCTCGGTAACGGGTATCTATTCTTCACCGTTAACTTGTTCAACTCTCGATAATCAATACACATACGAAACGATCCATCCTTCTTCTTCACAAATAAGACCGGGGCTCCCCAAGGCGGAAAACTTGGTCTTATGAATCCCTTTTTGGCTAACTCCGCTAATTGTTTCGACAACTCTTCCAGTTCAGTAGGCGCAAGACGATAAGGCGCTCGCGCTACAGGTGCAGCACCCGGTATCAACTCAATCTGAAATTCCACTTGTCTAGTAGGCGGGATTCCCGGCAAGTCATCGGGAAATACATCCGAAAAATCACGAACTATAGGTACGTCTCCAATGCACCTTTCCTTCTTCTCCTTCTCTCCTTTCCCAGAAATCTGGGCTAAGAAAAGGTAACTTCCTTTCTCCATTAGCTTCGGCAACTTAGTGCAAGATATGACCGCTAATCTAGACGGGCCTCTCAAATCGTTTCTATCTCCTGGTATGTTCAGAATCTCATTGCCGTATGGCACACGCACGATCTTCTCATCGCAAATTATATGAGCACGATACTTCGACAACCAATCCATACCAATAATGACATCAAAACTTCCTAATGTGACGGGTAGGAGATCTATGTTGAAAGGACGGTTCAGAAAGTTTAACGTGCAACCACGAATAATAGTCTTAATCCTTTCTATGTTTCCATTAGCTAACTCTACATCATAACCAATTCCTAAGGCCATCGAGGGTTTCTCAAGTAAGGGTGCAAACTTAGTGGACACAAAACTCTTATTGGCACCAGTATCAAATAGTATGGAAGCATAACGATTATTGAGAAGGAACGTACCAGTCACAACGTTCGGATCTTCTCCTCTCTCGTTCCCGAGTGCATACACTCTTCCATGAGCAACTCCAGCTTCCACACGTTGGTCCCCATTATCTTGTCGTCCACGGTTTCCTCCAGCTCCACGGTTTCCATTATTGTACCCATTACCACCCGATCCTTGATTTCCTCGATTCCACGATTCCCTACACTCATTCCGATAATGTCCCTTCTTTCCACATCCATAGCAAGTAACATTTGCCTTGCTCATAGTTTCAGGAGTAGCTTGAACCATAGCAAGTGGTCGAGCTTTACAATCCTTAGCTATGTGTCCCATCCTCGAGCAATTCTTGCACATCACGGTACATCGACCAGAATGATTCCTATAGCATCGGTTACATTTGGGTGCATCTCCATTGTAGTTCTTCCTGTCTCCATCTCCCATAGCATAAGCTCTAGTAGTTGTTTGTCGCTTATTTCGACGATCATTTCCCTTAGAGTGATTATCCCTCTTCCTCTTTCCATTCTTATCTTTCTCAGCTTCTTCCAATGCCAAAGAGTCCATCAATTTTTGAGCAATAGTAATAGCCTCATGAATGCTTGCAGGCTTAGCAGAAATCACATCGTTCCTGGTAGCTACCGGTAACCCATCGGTATACCTCTCAATCCTTTGAGTCTCAGTCCTAACCATATCGGGGCAAAGTAAGGCTAACTCTCGATAACGGCGATTGTAAGTTGCCATATCGGTACCTTTCACTTTATGGTTCCAGAACTCAATCTCCAGCTTCTTAATCTCATTCCTTGGGCAGTAAGTCTGAATCAGCAAAGACTTAAATTGCTCCCAAGTCATAGCATAAGCCACATCACTCCCAACCGAGTTACGGTAATTGTTCCACTAAGTTAAGGCTTCATCCTTGAAAGTAAAAGAAGCAAACTTTACCTTCGTATTCTCCGCACAACCACTAATATTAAACACTGACTCAGTCTTCTCCATCCACCTGACCAAGTAGACCACTCCTTCAGTTCCACCAAACTCAATGGGTCCACAAATTTTAAACTCTTTGTAGTTACATCCATTAGCACAAACAGGTGGAAATGTTCCAGCATAATTGTTGGAATGATTTGACTCAGCTAGTAGCTCAACCACTCGTTGCTCCACAAGTTGATTGATCATTGCTTGATCCACAGTAGGTGCATTAAGTGGAACATGATCATTGTCTCCCTGAACATCAACATTTTGATTCCTGTTGTTGCGGTTAGTAGTGTCCAAGTTATCAGGAGTAGGGGTTTCAACATTTCGAGTAAGACGGCGTCCTCGGCGACCAGGGGTAGTCGTTGCAGGACCAGTTCTGGTAGCTCTAACAGGGTTTCGTCGTACAACCATTGATCATCATAATACCAACACGATATCAACCGCACAATTTGAAACACAATTATCCATGTATGCCAAGACCGTAGAATATCATACGAAATCACTATCGTCCATACAAGTAGCGATCGATACTTCGTCCCAAAATACCAAAAGACATAATAAATACTAAACGTTCCATACGGGACGAACATACAATCCGATTAACATGACTTAAGAGATGGAATAACCAGCTCTCCTAACCAAGTACTCCCTGGCTTAAGATGCAACATAACAACAACACAAATCCAAATTGATCTAGCCATGAAGCTGGCGTAGACTATTCAACTCCGATCTCAAACCATCCAAATCTCTCCATAACGATCCCAGCTCAACACTGTATATATCTTTATCTCTCTTGAGGTCTGCTTCCTCCTTCTCCAACTCCGTGTTCCTCTGCCACAGCTTGCGATCTGCCTCGCGAGCCGTGAGGAAACCTCTTTGCAGACTCTCTATCTGCTCATGTATCTCAATCATACCTCTCCTAATCGCGGTCGTCCTTCCCACGATATTAGTCAAATCAACTCTTATCTCAGCAATAAACTCAGCAATAATCATCTCAAGTCGGTCAGACATCCGCGAGATCCACTCGCCCTGTGCAGTAATCCGAGTCCACATCCTACCAATTTCACCCAAATCTGCATGCTCAGCAGAAACCTCAGAAGGTGCATCCAACTCAACGGGACTACCAGGTGGCAACTCAAACCAAAAATGGATGATCAGGTGAAACCGGCTCTAACGGATGTATCGGGGAATCGGGCTTCGCAGAATGAGCTGAATGTGCTAGCGACCAATCATCATCAGGCATCTCCTCCTCCTGAGGATCATCATTCTCTTCCTCATCTTGAGGGTTATCATTCTGCTCGCCCTCGTACTCCTCGTCGGAGGGGTACTCCATCAATCGTCATCTCCGAGCAGGTGAACCACGAGGCGATAAAATCGGTGACTTAGGGCGACAATGAGACGATAAAGTTGTGGCCGAACGCATGACCATCACGTATAGGTCATCAGGGGCCATAGTGATCTACGAGGGGCGACGCGTACTAGCAATAACACTTCTTAATAACAACACGTGCAAAAGAGGCTATGATTTGTGACAACGGCGTAGGGTAGGTGTAAGTGTTTCAAAACAACTAAACCGCGAACTCAAAATACCATATCAAAAATCATCATATAATTCCAAATCATATATATCAAGAAAGATTTAAAATACCGCATTACTAAAATCATTCGTAAAACAATTAAGCCATATAATTCCTCAAAACGCCATCATATCACTAAATCAATAAATCTCAAATCCTCAAATCATCTCAAGAATCCCATATCTATCAATCATCTCAATAAACCTCAATATTAATAATGATGCTTCGGCTTGGCGGGCTGGCGGGCAATGGTCGAGGATCGTTTTCTATAAAAATCGGTTATAGTTTAGGTGTCTATTTACCTAGTTCTCTATAACCTTGGCTCTGATACCAATCTGTAACACCCCCAAAATTTGATACAGCGGAAGACTCAACAAGCTTTCGGGGTGCTACGGGGATTGGTATCCAAACACAAGACATAAAAGAACAAGATAAAGTAAACAAAATAAAATGCAACCACGCGGGGTTTTAAAGTTTACATTATCCCAAAATCATCCAAAGTCAGGCCCAAAAGAAATAAATATAGGTCCACAATAGTTATCAGAGTTTTAGAAATATAGATCCATAACCAGTGCCAAATGCCAAGCCTCCAATCCCAAGCATCCATAGAGCATCACTTAATAACCTGAGAAAACGTGCTAAAAGTCAGCTTTCGCTGGTGAGATCATAGGTTTAGATTCTTAATTCAATATAGTGGACATATACGCAAAACTCTTTCTAGCTAGACTAGGGCTCAATCATCCAGCCAAAATAATCCAACCAAATCAAATCATCCCTATAGGTGCACGCTATAGCTCAAATCAATCCAATCAATAGCTTACCTAGCTCAAGTCTAGGCCTCGCTCTATAATCAATCCAATAGCTTACCTAGTTCGGGGACTAGGCCTCGCTCAACAACCAAATCAATAGCTTGCCTAGATCTAGTCTAGGCCTCGCTCTATATCCAAATCAAATAGCTTACCTAGTTCGGGGACTAGGCCTCGCTCAACAACCAAATCAAATAGCTTACCTAGTTCGGGGACTAGGCCTCGCTCAACAACCAAATCAAATAGCCTACCTAGTTCGGGGACTAGGCCTCGCTCAACAACCAAATCAATAGCTTACCTAGATCTAGTCTAGGCCTCGCTCTACCTAGTTCTATAAGCATAGCAAGTTTTGAGATCAAAAAGCGATAATAGTCCACATAAAACATTTGCACGTTTCTCACCCCAAGTATTGAAAACAAAGTTCAAGAGTAAAAGTGGGGCTATGACTCACCTCAAGTCCAGCAAAATCCTCAAAAGAAATCAATAGATGAAAGACGTAAGCAAACTCAAGCAACTCACGTAACGGCAACTACAGACTCGGCACTTCCTAACAATATCAAGCTCGTTCAGAAATCATTTCCTCAAAAATCAAATATTCCCATTCCCGAACGTATTCCATTTTTACTTTCCAAAAGTATCCATTTCTTGAATTATCTTCATATCAATTTTGAAATTTGACGTTTGGTATCCATATGGGTGGTGGGTCGACACAACACAAACCAAGAAGCCACAACGAACGAAATAATAAACAAATCTATAGGTCTAATATTAGCCCGATATATTATTTAAATAAATCATCGAAGCTTATCAAATCCGTCGATTTGGTAATCCCCCATATTTATTTACGTAATACATCGCTCCAAGATTATACCCAACCTAAATCACATTGCACAAAGAATACTACATGGTATATATCGTAGTCCAATAAATTCCCTATATATATCGTCCAATTTGCCAAATTCGTCAATTTAGCCAATTCCACGAGATATATAGTAATTTATTATCCTAATACACGTACCACAACCTATGGGCGTCGTGGGATACGATGCCCATTAATATACTCATTTTCTATGGCTAAATAAACCCTATTTAACCCGTCGATTAAATAAGTTACGTAGTTATAGAAAATGGATATATTAATCGTCATATATCCGTGACAACATAAAAGTCACATAATAAAGTCCACTTGGACTTAAGTAACCACAACTCGTATAACTCGATAAGTTTTTCAAAATTATAAAAGTCTATCATGTTTTTATTTATTACTTACCCGACGTATTAGTTCTCGACATTATATATAGTTATTATTTATAATAATACTCCGACATTTATTGCACTATTCGCATAGTATAATAATTATCATTATATTATTATAACGTTTACTCGTGATCGTTTTATTATTAATATACGCATTTATAATAATATATATACGTTTATCACGTCTATATACTTATATAAACGATTATATTACTAATAATATTATTACGAGTTTTATTATAAGCGTTTGATTTTTAATATTTATCGAGTCATAAGAATTTGGTCACATGTCCGAGTCATCACTCTCGGCTCATAGTCCAAGTTCACAATAATATAACCAAGTCATAAATAAATAAACCAACTTCGTCCAAATCAATCCCAAATCCACGTGCTACAACATGAGGGTCCGACTACGGCACCCAACTAACCTATCTCCGTCATCTAATTGACCGTCTCACAATCGGTCCCCAATTCCATACTCGTCAACACAACTCCAAATATACTCATAATCAAGAAATACCGCATCGCGTCCGAATAATATACCAAATGCCCATATCACAATCACAACAAAAATAAATATTAATGACAAATAACATATATTGTCCGAAAACCAAGTAGCAACGGGTTGAGTTACCAAGTCAACCCGGGTCAAACATAAGCTCAAAACATGAAATGGAGCCACACCCGAGACTAATGTGTCTCGGCTAGCTCCTTGAGCTCAATCGATCCCAAAACAGCCCCTTGGGGTGTTCTGCCAAAATACCAACGACCACACGGGTCGACCAAATATAACCAAGAATAAACCATACACCAAAATCAATAACCAAATCCAAAAAAAATGTACAAACCGAGAGTGCAAGCTCTCGGGTACACACCGACCCATCAAGAAAACATCAACCCGGATACCAAACTCGATTTAGATCACATTTTATCAAAAACCCACTTGATTCATGTCTCAAAATCCATGAAAACTTGAAAAGATAATGAAAACCGTGACCCATAGTCACGATTCGAACATACACACGAGTCAAAAACTCGGCCTACCTTCAAAAACCAAAGCCAAACGAATAGATCTTCAAGAATGATAAAAAGTGGTGATGAACTCATGGGGATTAAAATCGAAATCGGTTTTAGAGTGGGAGTTAGAGCGCGTGATTGGTACCAATAGATAGATCTCGAAAAGATGGTGAAGATGGTGGTGTTGTTTTTATGGTGAGGGCGGCGGTGGCAGAGCTATGGTGGAATAAGGGTGGCGGTGGTGTTATGTTTAAAAGAAGAGAGAGAGAGTTGGTGAAATATTGGTGATGGTTGTGTGTGTGCTTATTAAAAACGCAGGCACAAGGACGATTTTTAAGTAATTACTCTAAAAAAAATAATAGACTTTTTAAATAATAATAATAATAGTGGGTGTAGGGGATTTAGTAGCCCGGTGTCAATACACGGACCAAACCCGAAACTCAAATAACCAAATGTCTTTCAAACCGAACCCGTTCCAAAAATAATAATATCCGATCCAATAATATAATGTAATTAAAATTGTTAGGTTAACCTAGTGCCGGAGTCAATGTAGTGCCAAAAATAACGATCTCACAATAAATCATCACGACCGAATCAAACCAAACCGTAAATAAATAATCAAATCTCATAAATGTCGTACGATTAAAAATCACGTACCAACGTTCGTAAAATATCTCGTCACGATAAACTTTTCAAATATTCCAAAATTATAATTTTTAATGTAATGCGGGTTTTAAAAACGGCTCCCTAATTTGCCAGTTGTCACAATATGTGTGTGTAATCATCCACGTATATGTTAACACATGGATGGTAACTTGGTAAGTTTTCTCTTTCAGGGAGTTCCCCTAAAATCAATGGCAATCAGTTGAATGAAGAGGAGCATAAAGTCTGGATGAAATTTAAAACGATCGATGAAGCAATTGTATGTATCAGTCATATCCGTCCCTCTTTTTCTTTTCTCATATATATACACCTACATCCACGATTATGCACAGACATATGCATGTTTGTGGCGCATACATATTTCATAATATATTTAATCCGTGTGGCAGGAAGTGTTAGTAGATGTTATTCATGGGCTTAGCCTGGTTACTATTACTTTCTATTGTATTGTGTATGGCCCAGCTTGGCATATTGTATTTATATATCACATTGTATTACGTTATAGAATCAAGGAAATACAAAGTTTACATGGTATCAGGCCTATCATTAAGATAGCCGATCCTGCAAACCCTAACTCACCAACACAACCGCTTTTCAAACCCTAAAACTCTTCCATCACCGTTATAATGACAAACGGCTCTACACCACCACATCCTCCTGCCCTCACGCTAGTGGAGAAACTTTATGCTGTCAATAACCTCAACTCCGTCGTACTAGTCAAACTTGACATTGATGAGTTAAATTACTCATCGTGGTCCTACTTCTTCAAGATTCATTGCAATAATTTCAGGGTCCTAAAGCACATCGAAGTTGGATCTACGGCCTCTTCTTTATCCGCTCCACCCACGGAAGAATGGCTAATTGCTGATTCCATCGTGAAGTCGTGGATAATTTTAACCCTAGCTCCCGCCCTTCAAGGATGCCTAATCAAAGCAAATCCTCCCACCGCCAAAGCCGCTTGGGACCAAGTTGAAAAACTCTTTCTTGACAACAAACGCACACGCACCGTCGCTTTAAAAGGTGAGCTACGTGTTCTACAAATGGGTGATCTTACTGCCGATGCTTACTTTAGAAAAATTGAATCCATTGTTACTCACTTAACTGATCTTGGCTCATCTATGTCGGATGACGATATCGTCATGTATGCTATTAACGGGCTTAGTGCAAAATATGCCAATCTTGCAACTGTTATCGCTCATAAGGACCCGTTTCCCAACCTTGACACAATGCGGTCCATGGTCACAACCGAGGAGATGCGGTTAAATTCTCAATCTCCTTCCACGTCCACAAATACCACGTCCTCATCCCCTCAAGTCCTCCTTGCCGAGACTACTCCTTCTCGGGGGAAAGACTCACGTAACTTACGTGACACACGCACAAGTGGGAACACTCGCGAGGTATGTCGTAACTTTAACAGAGGTTTTTGTACCAGGGGGAACACATGTAGATTTTTGCATGATGCAAATCGTGGTCCTAGTTTTAGGACGAATGGGAATACTCGTACAGGTCAGACTACCAATCGTGGGACTGGTACTTTTAATCCCTCACGTGGTCTTGGTCAAATGCATAGAGGAATGGATCACAGTCAACTAATAGCTCTCATTCAAGCTCAACAAACATTGTTGGCCCAATATGGTATAAGTAATATGCTTGGGCAGTCACCCCTTCCTACTGGTCAACCACAGCTCCCACATTTGGGCCCCAGGCCAACTCCACCAGGCTTTGGACTTCCTTTGGGTCAATAGTCTTATACGCACCATCAGCCTGCTCAAACTTTAACACCACAGCAGGCACTTTTGGCTCAGGCAGTATATGGTTCGGGTTCACAAGCTTCGCCACATTCTCAAGAAACACTTCTTCCTCAAGCTTTCAACACGATGACTCTACAAGACCCGGCTAATGCTAATTGGAATATGGATACTGGTGCGTCTTCTCATCTCAACTCATCTGCTAATAATCTTAGTAGTGTCTTTAATTCTTGCATTTATCCATCTGTCTCTGTTGGTGATGGGAAATCTATTCCCGTCACAAACACAGGCCATAGCACATTGACCACCCCTTATCGAACGCTTCACTTAAATAATGTTCTCGTTACACCAAATATTGTTAAAAACTTAATATCTGTTCATCAGTTTGTACGTGATAATAAATGTACCATTGAATTTGATGAGTTCGATTTTTCTGTGAAGGACTACTGGACCCGCCATATCCTCCTCAGATGTGATAGCACCGGGGATCTCTATCCTGTCACCACCCCAACACCTCCACAAGTTTTTCATGTCAGTCAACATACGTGGCACCAACGTCTTGGACATCCAGGAAGTGACGTGTTACGCAATTTAGTTTCTCGTAATTTCATTTCTTGTAATAAGACTAAGTCTCCCATGTTATGTCATGCTTGTCAGCTTGGCAAACATGTGCGGCTTCCTTTTTCGCTTTCTGAAACTATTGTTACTTCACCTTTTGATATTGTTCATTCCAATTTGTGGACTTCTCCACTCTCGAGTATTACTGACATTAAATACTACGTTTTATTTTTAGATCATTTTTCACATTATTTATGGGTGTATCCCCTTCGTAACAAGTTAGATATGTTGTCTAAATTTATTCATTTTCGTGCTTTTGTTAAGAACCAATTTAATTGTGACATAAAATCCTTGCAATGTGACCATGGGGGTGAATTTGACAACAATGCCCTACACCAATTATTTGCTACAAATGGCATTACCATTCGATTTTCTTGTCCCCGGACATCTCAACAGAATGGTAAGTCTGAGCGAATGATTCGTACCATAAACAACCTTATACGCACCCTTTTATTTCAAGCACACCTACCAACCTCTTTTTGGGTTGAAGCCCTCCACATGGCAACCTACCTCTTGAATATCTTGCCCTCCACTGCCATAAACAATGAAATTCCTCACACACGCCTTTATAAGACTACACCAAACTATACGGACCTTCGTGTCTTTGGTTGTCTTTGTTACCCTCACCTAGACACCAACAACAAACTCGAACCTCGTTCCACGCCCTCCATCTTTCTTGGGTACCCGATAAATCATCGAGGGTATAGGCGCCTTGACCTCCACACCAACAAAATTATAATCTCTCGCCATGTGACGTTTGATGAAACTCAATTTCCTTATGGCTCTATGACACCAAACTCATCACCCTCTTACACGTTCCTTGATACACCTCCAAATATTATTCACCAACATCTAGTAACCAAGTCCTTCCCTTCATCCATTGCTACCATCACTAATCAACATATCCCTACGCCCCCACCCAGTCCAATACACAACCAATCATGTCCCCCCTTACCGCTAAGCTCACCGTACACCAATATGCCAGCTGAACAGCAACCGCCTATATCACAACCTACTACCACTACTACCGTGTCCTCATCAACCGGTGTTAGTCAACCGGCTCCTCACCCAAACACCAATCCCGCGTCAACTCATCCCATGGTCACTCGCTATCGTGTTGGTTCTAATCGTCCTACCCAACGTTTTACCTTTAATGTGTCTACCATTTCCCCACTTCCCAAGTCATACCCACATGCTTTTCAAGACCCAAATTGGTATCGAGCTATGATAGATGAATACAATGCATTAATTAAAAATAATACTTGAATTCTTGTGCCTAGACCACCGGACGCGAACATTGTTCGTTCCATGTGACTATTTAGACACAAACATAATGCAGATGGTTCTCTTAGTCGCTACAAAGCTCGTCTTGTAGCGAATGACAGTACACAGCTTGCAGGTATTGATGTGGATGAGACATTCCGCCCGGTTGTTAAACCGGCTACTATACGTACGGTTCTCAGTCTTGTTATTTCTCGACATTGGCCTGTTCACCAGCTTGATGTCAAGAACGCTTTTTTGCATGGTTTTTTATCAGCGACTGTTTATATGCATCAGCCTCCTGGCTTTCGGGATTCTCGCTATCCAGATCATGTTTGTATTTTGCAGAGTTCGCTATATGGGCTTAAACAGGCTCCTCAAGCCTGGTTTCAGAAGTTTTCTGCTTATGCTGCACGTGTTGGGTTTCACCATAGTCGGTGTGACTCCTCGATGTTTATTTATCGACAGGGTTTAAATACTGATTATTTACTATTATATGTTGATGATATAGTTTTGACTGCCTCTTCATCCACACTACTTGAGCATGTTATTAATTCACTACATGCGGAGTTTTCGATGACTGATCTTGGCCCTCTTAATTATTTTTTGGGCATTTCTGTGACCCGCAATACTTCGGGGATGTTTCTTTCTCAAACGAAGTATGCTACTGAGGTTCTTAAAAGAGCCAATATGATTAACTGCAACCCTTGTCGGACTCCTTTGGACATAGACACTAAACTTGCAGATGATGGGGATCCGGTCTCAGATCCTACTTTGTACCGTAGTTTGGCAGGTGCTCTTCAGTATCTCACTTTTACTAGACCGGATATTTCATATGCTGTTCAGCAGGTTTGCCTTTTTATGCATGATCCTCGGGAGCCACATTTCTATGCTCTCAAGAGAATCTTACGGTATGTTCGGGGAACCTTGGATTATGGATTACAACTTTATTCATCTTTGACGTCATCCTTGGTTGCCTACTCCGATGCTGATTGGGCTGGATGCCCAATTACACGCCGGTCTACCTCGGGTTATTGTGTTTTTCTGGGCAACAACCTTATTTCTTGGTCATCTAAGCGTCAGGTTACACTTTCTCGATCAAGTGCTGAAGCAGAGTATAGGGGTGTTGCTAATGCTGTTGCGGAGACTAGCGGGTTACGTAATTTATTACGTGAGCTTTATACTTGATGCGTGGGAATTGCACTAGGCTTTACCTCTCGAGGGATCTCGAGAAGCTTACAACCCCCACCAGGCAGTGTACCTGATCGATGTAGTATAGTATAATGACAAGTACCGGGGGATTGATCGTTCAACTCAGGAATAGTGTCGCTAGGATTAGAAAGCCTAAAAACTAGGTTTAGAGGTGAGGGATGATTCTTTTTTTTGTATTTTTTTTATATTTTATAAAAGCAAGTAAAAATTTCGGGTATTGGAAGAGTGGGCGGAATTAGTTGCTAATCAACTAACCCAATAACTAAGATGCAATCAAAATAAAATAACAAAAATTAAAAGAACTAAATTAACTAGAGGTGTGAGCAATATATGAGAGAATTGTGTTTACTTAGATTTCACTACTCCCTAAATATCTTTTACAGGTTAATTACTTGTTACAGTTGCGTGGATGACGGGTTGTATTCCTTAATACCATTCATGGGGTGGCGTACTTACTTCCCCAATCCTATAAGCTCCTACTTCACTCCTATGTCGAGCCGGCTAAGAAGCTCATAACATGGGATCACTAGAATTCGCTCATGCATTAAATACAACCATAAAAACCTAGTACACATCGGTTCATGTTTCTTAAGACGTTCAAGCAAGTTACACAATGGAGATCTGCCAGTTTTCTTAAGCCTAACATTGAAATCATTCATCCATTACAACTATAAACAAGCAATCAACCTATAATCAACATCTAGGTTTCATTACATCTAAGCAAACACACAAAAGATCTAGCCTAGCATGTTAAAATCAAGACAAGCGTAAGATATATTCAAACAACACATAGACATATTGAATGAATTGAAAGGATACTTATCTCAATTGAACATGAAGGGTTTCAAGGGGTGAAAACCCTTGAAAATACTGTTACAAACGAGCTAGGGTTTATAAAGTTCGGCCCTAATATTCTCCACACAAGTTCCTCTTTTATGAATGAAAATTAGAAAAGTATATATAGATTTTGTGAGGTGATGGCGTCAAGAGGAAAAATCTGACGCCGTCATCTCGCCGCCAATAAAGTTCTCGGACTGCCTAGATCCAAAGCTGACGCCGTCATGTGTAATCTTGTTCTGGGCCGTCACCATTTTAACTCTTGACGGCCTTGGCTTGACGCCATCATGTTTCTACTGGACCGTCACCAACTTAGTGCTCTTAACGCCGTCATGAAATCCTTCTTGACGCCGTCAGGTACTGTTCCCAGCAAGGAAAATTAAGACTTTGCCGTTTTCTTTACTTCTATGCTCCAAAAACGTCCAAAATGCTTCCTTTTCCAGAATTCACTCCCAAAGTACCTAAAATCATAAAAGGAACGATTTAGGGCAATATTTGATCAAGTAAATTCAATTCCGGGCTTAAATGACCCCTTAAAAATGGTTCATTTTTCGCCTCATCATATACCCTTACACTTGAGATTTGCTTGTCCTCAAGCAAATGCGCTTTTATTCTAATCAAAATACAAGTTAGGGGTCATTTAACACTAATATAAATGTAATTACAACAAATAATCGTTCCACTAAAGACCAAAGACAAGCACGGAGGTCATACACTAGCACCTCATAAATAGTGTTTAGATACTCACATCTCTCGGGTGTAATAAAGTTTATATCACAATATGGAAATGGAAAACATCTCTCACTACCTGTCATAACAAATAGATTACCATAGGCTTGGGAAAGGATCAAACCTCCACCACATGGCGTAAGCACCTAGGATAAACTATCAAAGAGGTCTTTTAAAAAGGGTTATAACGTTAGGTGTAGGGATATGAAATACACGGTTTTGTTGGATATAGGCAATCTTTACTGGTGGCGAGTTAATCATCTTGGTTAATTACATGTACAATATGGCGTTGCTAAGCCAAGACTAGACTCGACTTAAGCTAATAAATTAAAAGTAACGAAAACATAAAAGAAACATAGAATGAAACGGGATGGTAGTCCGTATGTTTTTCTCTTTTCTTTTTCTATTTTATTTATTTATTTATTTTTTCTTTTTCTTGATTTTTTCGATATTTTTTTTTTTTTTTTTTTTTTTTTTTTTTTTTTAGTTGCATACACTCTTACCCTACCATCCAAAATAATACATCATAGGGAATGAACATTTCCCTTACACTTGAATTTTTACATACTTTACAATAAACTACTCTAATGACTCGAATTAAGATAATCAAAACACTTGGAGTACTTTTAAGATTAACGTACATATGGGGGTAATAATATGATGTTCTTCCCCATTACTCCATAAAATAAGTACTTTACCCATGAGTCCCAATCGTCCCAAAACAATATGTACAAGGATATGACTCGACTTAGCAACCATGTAATCAATTAGATAATTAACTAAGGGTTTAAACAAATAACAATAATGCACTAAAGATGAGTGCATACACGGAGGGCTAAGGCGATTTGGTTGTACATTTAAGTGGGGTGTAACAAATTCTTCCTTTAAGTAAGATGCTTAAAGTTAGAAACGAAAAGATAGGCTCGGAGGGGTGTACTAGGGGTTTCGTGTACTAAAAATGAGTACAACGCTAAGGGTGCGGGAAAAATCAATTGACTTAACTAGCCAAGTAATATGACTTAAATGGTCAAGTAATTATGATACGGGTTTAACACAAGGGTGATCCTAATGCCTCTTATCATGTAGTAAATCCTACTACACGAATGTAGTCTCACTAGCGGTCTCGGGATGCATCACTAACGCAAGTTCTAGAATCTAAATGCTACCGGTACACACAAAAGCACTAATAATGAGTGCTTCTCCTATCAAATCTAAAGGCGAACCTCACATATTTGGGTGGAAATTTTTTTAAGTGGTACGGTTTTGTGCTAGTCATACAATCTCCTATCCATGAGACGCTTGCTAAGGCTAAAGTTTCACTCCTAAATGTTGTAAAAAATTTTAAATTTGGCGCTAAAATTACACTAACAAGTATTTCTCTTAGTTTTATTACACACCTACTGATGAGGCGAAAAATGATCCGTTTTTAGGGGGTCATTTAAGCCCGAATCCGACTTTATTTGATCAAATATTTCCCTAAATCGTTCCTTTTGTGATTTTAGGTACTTGGAGAGTGAATTCTGGAAAAGAAGCTATTTTGGACGTTTTTGGAGCATAAAAGTGAAGAAAACGGCTAAGTACCAATTTTCCATGCTGTGAACAGTTCCTGACGGCGTCATGGGTCACAACCTGACGGCGTCAGATGCATCTACAATAAATTTTACCGAAAGTTTGTGACGGCGTCAAGAGGAAGATGGTGACGGCGTCAGAGATAATGGAATTATTTACCGAGAGTTTGTGACGGCGTCACACACAGGGCGTCAAGAGTTAATTGCATGACGGCCTAAGGGTGACGGCGTCAAAAGTAGATCAAGAGCGTCCGATGAACTTTTTGGCGGCGGTCTGACGGCGTCACAAGTTTGTTCGTGACGCCGTCATATCGAATTTCCTATATATACTTTTCTAGTTTTTCAGTTTTGGGAGAGAAGTTTTGGTGAAACCCTAAAGACGATTTTGGTGCCTCTTTTACAGGTTTTTCAAGGGTTCCAAACCCTTGAGACCTTGCATTGTAATTGAGATAAGTATATTCTTAATTCAATCAATATGTCTATGTGTTGGTTGTTTATCTTTTGTTCTTATCTTAATTCTACTATGCTAGGCTAGATCTCTCTTGTGTTTGCTTAGATCTAATGAAACCTAGATGTTGATTATGTGTTGATTACTTGTCTATTCTTGTTTTGAATGAATGATTTATATGTTAGGCTTAAGAAAACTGGCAGATCTCCAAATGGTAACATGCTTGAACGTCTTAAGAAACATGAACCGAGGCATACTAGGTCTTTATTGGTTGTATTTAATGCATGAGCCACTGTTTACAATCCCTATAGTTGTGCTGGGTCATGGTGTAGGAGGAGATAAGAGCTCATAGAGTTGGGGAGTTATGTATGCCACTCCACGAATGGTATTAAGGAATACAACCCGTCATTCATACAAGTGTAACAAGTAATTAACATGTAAAAGATATCTAGGGAGTAATGAAGTCTAAGTAAACACAATTTCTCCACATACTGCTCACAACCTTAGTTTAATATTAGTTTAATTTCATTTTCATTAGTTTAATTTAGTGATATAATAGCTTTGGGTTAGTTGAATAGCAACTAATTCCGCCCACTCCTTCAAAACCCGAGATTTTACTTGCTTTAATAAAATATAAAAACACAAAAATAATCATCTTTCATCTCTAGAACTATTAATTAGGTTTTCTAATCCTAGCGACACTATTCCTAAGCTGAACGATCAATCCCCCGGTACTTGTCACTATACTATACTACAACGATCAGGTACACTGCCTGGTGGGGGTTGTAAGCCTCGCGAGATCCCTCGAGAGGTAAAGCAAGGTGCGATTCCCACGCATCAAGTTTTTGGCGCCGCAGCCCGGGGAATAGTTATTGTCTAGGTTAGTTTATCTTTTTATTAGGTCTACTTGCTAGATTCCTTTCTAGTAAGATTGTATTTTTATTTTTTTTAGGTCTTCTTTAGTCTATCTCAGTTCTTTGTGTTCTTTGTTCGTAAACAATTTCGATGGATAACAATAACATTGATCGCTCGATTCCTGTTATTCGTGTTTTTCGTCGTAGGATTTTCCAATTGCCCGCCCCACTCCCTTTAGCAGAAAATGAGAACCCACCTAACCTATCACCCAACCACCACCTTGACAATAATTCTGAGTTAGAAGAGTCTGATCACGATGATGACCATAGGGCTAGTCCTTTTTACTATTCAGACTCCGATGAGGATCTTGATGACGGTGATGTGATTAATGAGGATAGAATGGAAGAGGAAGTAAACCCTCTTAGATATGTTGACCCTAGAACTAGGATTGAGTGTGATAGTTCATTTAACATGCAATTCCCTTGTAAGATTGGATTTAAGAGCTTTAACGCTTATCTCAACTCATCTCTTCCCATGAACATAATCTCACGTAATGAATACAATAAAATCATGGTAGATGAGTTAGAATATAAAGGAGAAAACATTGTGGCTATGGCAATACCATTACATGTGTTTGTAGGAAGTTTGGTTTATCTTGTTGAATTCATGGTTATGGAGAATCTAGGAGAATTTATTGATGATAAATTGACCCAAGTTGTGTTTGGAAGATCTTTCAAACGATTGACCAACCTCGATGAAAAACTCATAGAAGGGTTAATTACATTCTCGGATGGGGATGAAGAATTTGTCTATCAAATGCCCCGCACACACCCTAGGTTCAAGGATTTCTCCATGGAAAAGTGTAGTAGGTATCCGCCTATGGAAATGCTAAGTGAGAATGATAAGAGGAAAGGACTTAAGTACACGTATGAAAAGAATAAAAGATATTATCGCGGGTGCTTAGAGTTAGGAGACGGATACAAGAAAGATGAGGCGACTATTAGATGGCTCACACTTGGTTACGTGAGCATAAGCGATACACGTTAACCCATGGCCTTGAGTCTAGCTACAAGACTCGTAAATAAAGAAAAGCGCTTCTTGGGAGGCAACCCATGTTTTGTGTGATTTTATTTGTTTGATTGTTATTTGCTTCCGTATGCATGTTTTATTTTTATTGTTAGTTGATCATGTTTCTCAATTAAAATGTGAAATACTTTATTATGTTGTTTAGCTTAGTCTTAACTTCAACCTAAAGGTATTTTTGCAAAAGATAAGTGTAAGGGGAAACCCCAAATATGTTTTTAAGAAACAAACCGATCATGATTATCCACAATATTTAATGAACATGTATATTAGTACTTGTTAGTGTCAAATGCTTGTATCGAGTCATAATGAAGTTTTACAGGATTGTCCAGGAAGTAGAACCAAGTTTTTCCAGAAATTTTCCGGAAACTTAACACAAGGATTTCTGCAGGTCAATCCTGACGGCGTCACGAGTTTACTCTTGACGGCGTCACGGGTGAAAATCTGGAAATTTTACCAGTTTTGTTTTTCTAACGGAGTCTTATAGTTTTTGTGAATGATTAAGTTTTATAATCTCCAGGAAATCTGCAAACTTCATTTACAAGCATTATATCTTACTTTGCTTTCTAGGATTTTGTAAGATATATAGGATGCCGCCGATTTTACGCGAGGTTGCCTTGTCTACTTTTGTCAGGATTTACAGGTTATTTGTGACAAGAAGATGATTTATATTCTGGAAGGGAAGCTTTGATTGTTCGTTTTCTTGGAAGAAGATCTAACCTGGCCAACCTTTAATCCATACCGAGCGAATCAGGGGAGTATTTGATTTCATTCTCTTTACTTGTTTACTTTTACATTCTTTACTTGAACATTGGGGACAATGTTCATCTTAAGTGTAAGGGGAGGGTAAAAAGATGATACCTTACATATGCACTTTCGCTTGAGTTTGTTTTGTTTGATAGTAGATGAGTAATAAAACTATGAGAAATACTTGTTAGTGTAATTTTAGCGCCAAATTTAAATTTTTTTACAACATTTAGGAGTGAAACTTTAGCCTTAGCAAGCGTCTCATGGATAGGAGGTTGTATGACTGGCACATAACCGTATATTCAGAAAAATTTTCCACCCAAAAATGTGAGGTTCGCCTTTAGATTTGATAGGAAAAGCATTTACTATTAGTGCTTATGAGTGTACCGGTAGCATTTAGATTCTAGAACTTGCGTTAGTGATGCATCCCAAGACCGCTAGTGAGACTACATTCGTGTGGTAGGATTTACTACATGATAAGAGGCATTAGGATCACCCTTGTGTTAAACCCGTATTACAATTTCTTGACCCTTTAAGTCATATTACTTGGCTAGTTAAGTCAACTAATTTTTCCCACACCCTTAGCGTTGTACTCATTTTTTAGTACACGAAACCCCTAGTACACCCCTCCGAGCCTATCTTTTCGTTTCTAACTTTAAGCATTTTACTTAAAGGAAGAATTTGTTACACCCCACTTAAATGTACACCCAAATCGCCTTAGCCTTCCGTGTATGCACTCATCTTTAGTGCATTATTGTTATTTGTTAAACCCTAAGTTAACTTTCTAATTGATTACATGGTTGCTAAGTCGAGTCATATCCTTGTACATATTGTTTTGGGACGATTGGGACTCATGGGTAAGTACTTATTTTATGGAGTAATGGGGAATAACATCACTTATTACCCCCATACGTGCGTTAATCTTAAAAGTGCTCCAAGTGTTTTAATTTTCTTAATTCGAGTCATTAGATTAGTTTAATGTAAAGTATGTAAAGATTCAAGTGTAAGGGGAATTCTCATTCCCTATGATGTACTATTTTGGATGGTAGGGCAAGAGTGTATGCAAAAAAAAAAAAAAAAAAAAAAAAAAAAAAAAAAAAATCGAAAAAAATCGAAAAAAAAAATCAAGAAAAGAAAAAAAAAATAGAAAAAGAAAAGAGAAAAAAACATACGGACTACCATCCCTTTTTATTCTTTGTTTATTTTAAGTTTTTGTTATTTTTCATTTATTAGCTTAAGTCGAGTCTAATCTTGGCTTAGCAACGCCATCTTGTACATGTAATTAACTAAGATTGTTAACTCGCCACCAGTAAAACTTCCTTTATCCAACAAAACCGTGTAATTCATATCCCTATACCTAAAGTTACAACCCTTTGAAAGACCTCTTTGATAGTTTATCCTAGGTGCTTACGCCATGTGGTGGAGGTTTGATCCTTTCCCAAGCCTATGGTAATCTATTTTGCTATGACAGGTAGTGAGAGATATCTTCCATTTCCATATTGTTATATTACTTTATTACACCCGAGAGATGTGAGTATCTAAACACTATTTGTGAGGTGCTAGTGTATGACCTCCGTGCTTGTCTTTGGTCTTTAGTGGAACGATTATTTGTTGTAATTACTTTTATATTAGTGTTAAATGACCTCTAACTTGTCTTTTGATTAGAATAAAAGCTCATTTGCTTGAGGACAAGCAAATCTCAAGTGTAAGGGTATATGATGAGGCGAAAAATGATCCGTTTTTAGGGGGTCATTTAAGCCCGAATCCAACTTTATTTGATCAAATATTGCCCTAAATCGTTCCTTTTGTGATTTTAGGTACTTGGAGAGTGAATTCTGGAAAAGAAGCTATTTTGGACGTTTTTGGAGCATAAAAGTGAAGAAAACGGCTAAGTACCAATTTTCCATGCTGTGAACAGTTCCTGACGGCGTCATGGGTCACAACCTGACGGCGTCAGATGCATCTACAATAAATTTTACCGAAAGTTTGTGACGGCGTCAAGAGGAAGATGGTGACGGCGTCAGAGATCATGGAATTATTTACCGAGAGTTTGTGACGGCGTCACACACAGGGCGTCAAGAGTTAATTGCATGATGGCCTAAGGGTGACGGCGTCAAAAGTAGATCAAGAGCGTCCGATGAACTTTTTGGCGGCGGTCTGACGGCGTCACAAGTTTGTTCGTGACGCCGTCATATCGAATTTCCTATATATACTTTTCTAGTTTTTCAGTTTTGGGAGAGAAGTTTTGGTGAAACCCTAAAAACGATTTTGGTGCCTCTTTTACAGGTTTTTCAAGGGTTCCAAACCCTTGAGACCTTGCATTGTAATTGAGATAAGTATACTCTTAATTCAATCAATATGTCTATGTGTTGGTTGTTTATCTTTTGTTCTTATCTTAATTCTACTATGCTAGGCTAGATCTCTCTTGTGTTTGCTTAGATCTAATGAAACCTAGATGTTGATTATGTGTTGATTACTTGTCTATTCTTGTTTTGAATGAATGATTTATATGTTAGGCTTAAGAAAACTGGCAGATCTCCAAATGGTAACATGCTTGAACGTCTTAAGAAACATGAACCGAGGCGTACTAGGTCTTTATTGGTTGTATTTAATGCATGAGCCACTGTTTACAATCCCTATAGTTGTGCTGGGTCATGGTGTAGGAGGAGATAAGAGCTCATAGAGTTGGGGAGTTATGTATGCCACTCCACGAATGGTATTAAGGAATACAACCCGTCATTCATACAAGTGTAACAAGTAATTAACATGTAAAAGATATCTAGGGAGTAATGAAGTCTAAGTAAACACAATTTCTCCACATACTGCTCACAACCTTAGTTTAATATTAGTTTAATTTCATTTTCATTAGTTTAATTTAGTGATATAATAGCTTTGGGTTAGTTGAATAGCAACTAATTCCGCCCACTCCTTCAAAACCCGAGATTTTACTTGCTTTCATAAAATATAAAAACACAAAAATAATCATCTTTCATCTCTAGAACTATTAATTAGGTTTTCTAATCCTAGCGACACTATTCCTAAGCTGAACGATCAATCCCCCGGTACTTGTCACTATACTATACTACAACGATCAGGTACACTGCCTGGTGGGGGTTGTAAGCCTCGCGAGATCCCTCGAGAGGTAAAGCAAGGTGCGATTCCCACGCATCACCTACCATCAAACAAACAAACTCAAGTGCAAGTATATACTATAAGGTATCATCATTTACCCTCCCCTTACACTTAGGATGAACATTGTCCCCAATGTTCAATTAAAGAATGAAAAAGTGAAATAGGTAAAAGAATGAAATCAAATACTCCCCTGATTCGTTCGGTGTGGATAGTGTGTCAACAAGGTTAAATCTTCCTCCAAGAAAAATGAACGTTCAAAGCTTCCCTTCCAGAAAAATAAATCATCTTCTTGTCATATATAACCTGTTAAACCTGAGAAAACAATCACAAAAACCCAAAGCATCGATCTGAACAAAGAAAACTCACAACTAGATGTAATTCCAGACTTAGGAATAAAAACAAAACAATTAAAGATATAATTCTTGTGGAATGAATGTTTGTAGATTTCCTGGAGTTTATAAAACTAAAGAATCAACAAAAACTTTAATACTCTGGTATAAACAAAACTCGCAAAATTTTTCAGAACTTTTGTACCTGACACCGTCAGGTTATAACTCCTGACGCCGTCAGAATGTTCCTGCAAAAATCTCATGTTAAGTTTCCGGCAAATTTTTTGAAAAACTTATGTTCTACTTCCTGGAAAATCCTTCAAAACATCATTATTACTCGATACAAGCATTTGACTCAAACAATTACTAATATACATGTTCATTTAATATTGTTGTGGATCATGCTCAATTTCGTTCTTATAAACAAATTTGGGTCTCCCCTTACACTTAGCTTTTGCAAAATACCTTTATATGTAATTAAGACGAAGTTAAAAAAAAATAAAGCATTTTCACAATTTACTTTGAAACATGAACCACAAACAATAAAAATAAAGCATGCATACGGAAACAAATAAAATCAAATAAACAAACAAACAAACAAATAAATAAAGCATGGGTTGCCTCCCAATAAGCGCTTGTTTTTGTTCGAGTCACGAGCCTGACTCTACCCTTATTTAACAAAAATATGGGAGGTTTTCCCTACACTTAGGCTTAAGTGCGGGTGGAAGTAGCGATACACACCCTTAGGGTGAAAATATGCCACGTGAGGTAAGAGTGGTGGATGAATTATATGCTCAAAGGGGTGTGCTCCTATCATCATAACCTTACCTAATTCAATCGGGTTAATGGGTGGATTAAGATTTTCTCCTAGAAAGGGATCATTTTCAATCAACTTCAAGAGATTACTAGTTGGGGATCCATCTTGACCTAATAAACCCGGTTTAAACCCATAATGTTTCTTATGATCAATCATAAATGGGTGATGTAAGCATGTAAGGTCATTTTCCACTCCTATATTAGCTTCCTCTCTACAAGGCTTAGAGTCCACTACCTTTATCCTAAGACTACCCGGACTACATGGTTTGATGGGTGGATTGGGACCTATTTCAATTCCTAAATTTTCATCCAAGGATGGAAGACTAGGTAACGGTTTTGGTTGAGGCTCCGGTTCGTCAAAACTAGGAACTTCCCTAGAACTAAGAGTAAGGTTATCATTATAAGTATTCAAACCTATATCCTCTAGTTGTGTTTGGTTCAAAGGTTCTACCTCAATTGGGATTCCTAAAGTCTCTTCTACTTCATCCGAATAAGTCACGGGCGCTATGTATGCCTCAAATGATGGTAGGACTTGTAGGGCATTTGGCGGGCTTGGATTTTCTACTTTATCATCCATCCTATCAAGATCACCTATATCATCAACATGTGTTTCATTATAATCCAACCCTAACATTTTACCAAGTATCTCAAGTGCTTCTCTAGGCATCTTAACTTCTATATCCGAATCATAAGGATCATCCTTGTTAATACAAATATCGCCTCAAAACGTTATTTATATTTTACGATCTTCGCTAAGTTTTGTTAACGACAAAATGTAAACTTTAGTTTTTAAGCAAAACATAATCTTAGTTTTTAAGACTTGCATAAACTAGAATTTTGCTACATTTTACATTTCATAAAACACAACACAAGTTTATTTCTTAAATTAGAAATAGTCACATCACATTTATGGCAAGTTTTGTCATTATGCATTTATGGAAAGTAATGTGTTTGACTTGCTTTGATGTTGCTTACAAGTTTTGTGTTTGACTTGATTTAAGTGATGTGACATTGTTTGGTTGCTAGGAGTTATGAGACAAGACCTTGTTTGGTTTGAAGAGTTATTGCATAAACCTACTGCAGACCCGGCGGAACCCTGGGGGTACACGGGCAGAACCCATCTGAGGGTTCCGCCTGATCCGCCAAGCATGCAGTGTGGTGTGCTATAAATACCAAGCCATAACTTGATTTTTGGCCAACCTCTTGAGATCATATTTTACACACACACTTCTCTTTTCTTCTAACCTCTTAACATTGTAAATGTGAAGTTTCCTTTTGTAGCAAACAAGCTCACAAGGTCGTCATAAGTTACAAGTTTCCAACACAACGTTGCAAGACTTGGTAGCTTAGTATTGTGTAAACTCGTGTTGTTTACACTCCATTTGTTTGTGTATATTCTGTAGTGAGTGGTTAGTATTTTAGTCCTCAAAATACAAAGAGTGTTGGGAGTTGTTGTATCCTAGTAAAAGAACTAAACGGGAGTGGTTGTGCCCTTGTAAAAGAACTCGACATCTAGCTTTGTGTCGGTAAAAGTATAAGCGACGTGTAAGGTTTTCTCCGCCGATGAAAGGAGCTTGATGACTAGTGAAAGAAACTCTCGAGTTGGATACTCGGGGCGTGGACGTAGGGCAAGGAAAAAGAGTCCTTGTAGCCGAACCACGATAAATACTCGTGTTGTGGTTTGATCGTTTCTTTCCTTTACTTGCATGTTATATATTGTGTTTGTGCATATATCTTTGATCAATCGGAAAGTTTCAAAGCTAACTAAACAAGTTAAAAAGATTTTAAAACGCTAAACTATTCAACCCCCCTTCTAGTTTTCCACAATTGGCATCAAGAGCTACGTTACTCAAGTTTTTAAAATATATTGTGTTTTAAAACTTGAAACGATCCATGGATTTTGAAAATTACAAAGAAGGGCAATCTATGCAAAGACCACCACTCTTTGAAGCAAATGGTTTTATTTATTGGAAAAACCGTTTTGAAACTTACGTGAAATCTAAAGATATAGATTTATGGTATATAATTGTTGATGGTGATAATGTAATTACTAACATTAAAGATGATGATCAAAAGAAATTGATCGGTAAAAATAATGAAGCTAAAATGATGCTTTACAACGCTTTGCCTAAGAAAGAATATGAAAGAGTCTTTTTGTGTAAAACCGCCAAAGATATTTGGCAATCTTTAATTGTCACTCATCAAGGAAACTCACAAGTTAAAGATAACAAAATTGATCTTCTTGTTCAACAATATGAACAATTTGTTATTTTCGAAGATGAGATTATTGATAATGCTTTTGCTAGGTTTAACACTATTATTACTTCACTTAAAGCACTTGATGAATCTTTTTGTAGTAAGAACTTTGTCAGGAAATTTCTTAGAGCACTCCATCCGAAGTGGAGAGCAAAAGTGACGGCAATTGAAGAATCCAAAGATCTTTCAAGCATGTCACTTGATGAGCTTATTGGAAACCTCAAAGTTCATGAAATGGTAATGGAAAAAGATTCGGAACTAGTTAGAGGCAAGAAAGAAAAAGTAAAGTCCATTGCCTTGAAAGCTAGAGTCCAATCAAGTGATGATGAAGAATCTACTTCGGATAGTGATGATGAGGAATATGCTATGGCCGTGAGAGACTTCAAGAAGTTCTTTCGTAGGCGAGGGAAGTTTGTTAGGCAACCTAAAGATGACAAGAGAACCTTCCGGAAAGATCGTGACGATCGAAAAGGAAAAGTTGAAAGAAAATGTTATCGGTGTGGAGACACAAGTCATCTTGTAGGAGAATGTCCAAAACCACCCAAGAGCAAACCTCAACAAGCTTTTGTGGGTGGTGCTTGGAGTGACTATGAAGGAGATGATGATGAGCCAAAGAATGATGATATTGCTCTCATGGCTCACAACTCAAATGAGGTACTCTCTGACTCATCTTACTCCTCTATAGATGATGATACCTTACAAAATGAATATAACAAACTTTGTGAGCTAAGCTTAAAAATCATAAACAAAAATAAATTTTTGAAAACTAAAAAGGAGTTTTTAGAAAATGAAGTTTATGAGTTAAAAGAAAAAGCTAAGAGATTAGAAAAGGGTAAAGGTATTGACACATCATGCAAATCATGTGAAGAACTTAAACTTGAAGTTGAGAAACTTAAAATTACTCAAAATGATCTAATGAAACAAACCACAAAGTTCAAAAAGTTTGATAAGAGCATTTCGTGTGCGGATGAAATTATGAAACTTCAAAAGTCACCCTTTGATAAAACAGGTCTAGGGTTCAGGAAAGTAGAAACCGCTAAGGGTCAAACGAAACAAGAAAAGAATGCACATGAAACAAACAAAACTGTTACAGCAACCCGCGGACCAGACGGAACCCAAAATAGGGTTCCGCCCGTTGGCCCCGAGGGTTCCGCCAGGTCTGCTGCAACAGTAACTCCATCCACATCGGATCGTTCGAAATTTGTTAAAGTTACATATAAAAATGGAACCAAACCTGCCTTTAGAACTGGAATAGGACTTAGTAAAAATGAATTTAGAGCTAAGACTACTCAACCAAGACCTAAGACTCCAATTCCTAAACGCCCCTTTCCAAAGAGCAACTTCAATGCTCGACCAAACTACCAACATGTTTGGAACCAAAACACTCCTGGACATTACCAAACTTCAAATTACATGCCATGGAACCCTTATGATCTATTTTCATATTTGGGACAAATTAATGGTATGCTTAACCTAAATGGACCCATGAGAAATTGGGGACCAAATGTTTGAGTGTTTTTCGTAAAATAGGTGTGCCTCAAAGTGTGTTTGGATCCGGATGAATGGATCAAGGATAGCGGTTGTTCAAGGCACATGACGGGTAATAAAAGCCTCTTCTCAACATATCACAAATGTGATGGAGGTAATGTTACATTTGGTAGTAATGCTAAGAGCAAAATCATCGGAAAAGGTACAATCTCTCATGACTCCCTTTCTATAGATGATGTCGCTCATGTTGATAACTTAGGATTTTAATCTCCTTAGTATTAGTCAACTTTGTCGTAATAAGTATAATGTCCTTTTTAGTGAAAACGGCAGTAAAATACTTAAAGATGGTATAACCATAGCCAAAGGTGTTCTTAAGAACAACGTATACGTCATGAAGTTGGATTCAACATCTAGAGACAAACTTTGTCTTACCTCATTAGATGAATCTTCAACTTTATGGCATAGACGTTTAGGACACGCTAACATGAGACTAATCCAAAACCTCTCCTCCAAAGACTTAGTTCGAAACCTACCCAAGTTGAAATATGACCAACACTTTTGTGATGCTTGCAAAGTCGGTAAACAAGTCCATAGTAGCCATAAGGCTAAAAACTTGGTTTCTACATCTAGGTGTCTAGAACTTTTGCATATGGATTTATTTGGTCCATCCGCTATACAAAGTTATGGAGGCAACTTCTATACTTTGGTCATAGTAGATGATTACTCACGTTATACTTGGACAAAGTTTTTGAAAAGTAAAAATGAAGCTTTTGATAAATTTGAGATTCTAAGTAAGAAAATTCAAAATCAAGTAGGGTCTAACATAGTGTCTATTAGAACAGATCACGGTCGTGAATTTGATAATGAATTTCAATTTGGAAAATTTTGTGATAATAATGGAATTACTCATAACTTTTTGGCTCCACGTACTCCTCAATCTAATGGTGTAGTAGAACGTAAAAACCGGACATTGTAAGAGATGAGTAGAACAATGCTTAATGAACAAACTATTCCACAAAAGTTTTGGTGTAATGCCGTTGACACATCAACGTACATTTTAAATCGAGTCCTAATTAGACGATTTTTGAATAAAACACCTTATGAACTTTATAGAGGTAAAAAGCCTACATTAGGATACTTTAGAGTGTTTGGGAGTAAATGCTTCATTCTTAACACCAAGGATTATCTCACCAAATTTGACCCAAAGTCTTATGAAGGTGTATTTCTTGGATATTCACAAAATAGTAAAGCTTACATTGTTTTAAACAAAGAAACCTTAAGAGTCGAGGAATCGTTGAACGTAACATTTGACGAAAGTCCACCTCCCTCTAAGACATCACCTTTGGTAGATGATGACTTAGTTGGAAGCCAAGCAATTGAAAGTCAAGAAATCTTAGATAATGACAAGGAAGATGAACTATTAAACAAAGAACTTGTTAATGTCAAAGAATCTAAAAGTCATCCATTAGATAGTGTCATAGGCAACATTAACGAAAGAACACTAAGATCAAAAGTCCAAAATGAAAGCAACTACTTTTGTTTCGTGTCAACCATTGAACCTAAAAACGTTAATGAAACCATTAAAGATGAATCTTGGGTAATTGCAATGCAAGAAGAATTAAACCAATTTGTTAGGAATGATGTATGGACATTAGTTCCTCAACCAAAGAGTCAAACAATAATTGGAACGAAATGGGTCTTTCGTAATAAAATGGATGAAAATGGAATTGTGTCTAGAAACAAAGCTAGGCTAGTAGCACAAGGATATAATCAACAAGAAGGCATCGACTACGATGAAACTTTTGCTCCGGTAGCTAGGCTCGAGTCAATTAGAATCTTACTTGCTTATGCGTGTGCACATAATTTTAAACTCTTTCAAATGGACGTCAAAAGTGCATTTCTAAACGGAGTCATTAATGAAGAAGTGTATGTTGCTCAACCACCGGGCTTCATCGATTTTGAAAAACCTAATTATGTTTACAAACTTAAAAAGGCTCTTTACGGACTTAAGCAAGCTCCAAAAGCATGGTATGATCGACTTAAAACCTTCTTACTTGACCATAAGTATACCATGGGCTTAGTTGATAATACTCTCTTCACCAAGAAGAAAGACTCACATATTATCATAGTCCAAATCTATGTTGATGACATTATATTCGGATCAACTTGTCAAGAATTATGTGTGGATTTCTCAAAAATCATGCATGACGAGTTTGAAATGAGTATGATGGGAGAACTCAACTTTTTCCTAGGACTCCAAATTAAACAACTAGAAGATGGTATCTTCTTTAACCAATCTAAATACATTAAGGACATGCTTAAGAAATTTGGATTAGAAGATTCGAAACCAATCAAAACTCCCATGTCCACGGAAACTAAACTCACCAAGGATGAGGAAAGTGAATCCGTAGATAGCACCAAATATAGAGGTATGATTGGTAGTCTACTTTACCTAACGGCTAGTAGACCCGACATTATGTTTAGTGTTTGTCTATGTGCTCGCTTTCAAGAAGATCCTAAGACTACCCATCTCGAAGCCGTTAAAAGGATTTTTAGGTATATTAAAGGCACTACACATTTAGGATTATGGTATCCCAAAGGAACGGGAATAGACACCATAGTGTATGCCGACTCGGATCATGCCGGTGACTATGTCGATAGAAAAAGCACAAGTGGTATTTGTACTTTTGTTGGAAATTGTCTCACCTCATGGTTCTCTAAGAAGCAAACGGCCCTTGCTATCTCAACAACGGAAGCCGAGTACGTTTCGGCCGGAAAGGCATGTCAACAAGCTCTTTGGATGAAGCAAGCTCTTGTCGACTACGGAATTCAACTCAACGACATCACAATACTTTGTGACAACAAAGGTGCCATTGATCTCAGCAAAAACCCGGTTCAACATGCTCGTACCAAACATATTGAAATCCGTCATCATTTCCTTCGTGACAACGTTCAAAAAGGAAATATCTCAATTGAGAAAGTTTCTTCCGAAGACAACATAGCCGACATCCTCACCAAACCTCTTAAACGTGAACCTTTTAACCTTCTTAGGCTAGGCTTAGGACTCATGGAACCTACACTGTAGTTCTGGATATTAGACAAAAATCACAAAAATCTAAACAAATCCATAACCATTTTTATCAGCAGGGTCGGCGGAACCCTGACACATAACGGACGGAACCCAATTATGGGATCCGCCGTGTCCGCCGACCTGCAAAATCTATATATATTTGTTTATATTAAACCAAACACCCATTATCTCATACCACAACTTCCAAAACTGTTACTATTCACCATTCCTCTCATCCATACCCACGAAATTTTGGTCTTCCATTCAATCACATTACTAATCCATCATCATTGTAAGTATTCTAAACTTGATTACAATCCTGATCTGAGTCTAGGAATTCTATTTTTTTTGCACAAAAACAAAAAGTTGGGGTTATGCATTAACTTAACAAACTCATGCATAAAAATGAGGTGTTTAACAAAACTAATCATGTTCCCCATAGTTAGGAAGTGCATTCTTACTTAGTGTAAACATGCTTGCTAAACCACCCCATGTCAAATTTTTGCAAAAATTTCTCACAAGTAGGACAAATATTTTTTCGTCTCACATTGAGAATACAAAATCAAAACATTATGTTCAAAACATCACTTGCATAATGTCTCTTGAATGCTAAAGGGAATACATAATCAATATGTATTTTCGGGTACATTCAAACGAAGCTACATTGAACTAGGAGTGTTTGGGTTATCTTTTGTTTTATAACAAAACCTTCATTATAAAACGTTTTTGATGCATCAAAATGAGTCAAGATAACCGCACCTCCACATAGTTTTCATATAGGCACACACTAGAACATCCACATTATAATAAGTAGTTTACTTAAACTAAAATGTGAAAATTTTGTTGTTCTAGGTATCATCATGCCTCCTCTAACCCACTACGACCACAAGGACACAATTAAGTACCTACCAAAACACCACAAAACCAAAGGCCTTACCCCAAACCAAGTCAACATTTTAAAAGCCTTAGAAAAACACTATGTCCATGAGGGTAGAACCATTGACCCGTCTTTCCTAGATGGCACAAACCTTCTTGCCGAATTTGCCGCAATCAACTTTGAGTGTCTTTTGACTATCGACGTGCATATGTATATTCAAAATGATATATTTGATTTGTATTTCATTTGATATAAAAATTCCCTCTCAACCCTTGACACCCTCAATGACCGTTTCCATCCTTATGACACCCCTCTTGTGTCAAAAAATGTACTTCGTAACCACCTCTTTGTTAGGACAACCAACAATAGGAGAACCTGTGGGGGGAATGAGGTCGAGAAAGATCCATATGGCATGGAACTTAATGAACTCTTGCCTCAATTCAAGAAATGGGAGGAAGTCCTTCGAGCCAATGTAATAAGCACCATAGGAAACCGAGACCATATCAACCTTTGCCTATGCTACATGCTCTACTCTTTGTCCACTAGGCAACCTTTCAATCTTGCTTACTACATGGCTAAGAGAATGGCCGACATTCCCGTGCATGGCACAACGGCTATGTCGTATGGAATGCTCTTGACCCGTCTCTTTAGGTTCATTTCACCCATTCCACCAACTCCTAACCGTCTTCGTCTTGACTACTCTCTCATTCCTCACACCTTTGTTCCACTTAGTGATAAGAGAATGTACAAAGCCCAAGGAAAACGTCCACATCCTCCTACCTCATCATCCTCCTCCTCTATGAGTGAAGATGATAATTTTCCAAACTCTAGACTCCCACCGCTAGAATACCAATCTCAACTTCCGGCTATTGCAAATGAATCGGAAGAATTCAAGCAAACAAAGGGGATGTTCAAAAACCTCGGGGGATTCCTTGGAAAAATGAAGAAGAAGCTCGACAAACAATGAGTGCGGGTGTGTTAGGAGTGTTTGGCACAAGGTGCTATTGGAACAATTTGGTAGTTTAAACAATATTTGTGATGTATTTGTGTGTTAGTACAATGTTTGATACTCTTTGAAACATGTTTCAACTAACAATGTTGCAGGAAGACAACTTTTTGCAAGTTGTTAAATTTTCATGCTTATCAAATTTTCACTAAGTATGGTGAAATTCTCGACCTCAAGGTCAAAATCCTATGATATGTGTGTTTACGTGTCTAATTTTTGCATTTCCTAACCAGAAATAAATTATCTCTTTGATTTTAGGAGTTTTCGAAAATTTTGAAAATCGTCTTGCGTGTAAAAAATGCGTACTGTCTCTTTTTTTAGCCTGGCGGATCAGGCGGATCCCAAATTTGGGTTCCGCCAGTACAAATTCTGGGTAACCCAGATTTGGCCCAACGGACCAGACGGAACCCTCATTTGTGTTCCGCCTGTGTATTCTGAGGGTATCGCCAGTAGCCTGCAGAATTTTTGTTTTCGTTTTCAACATTTCAACATCCAAACACCAAAATCCAATCCTTTTAGCTAGATATCCATTACCTGCAATGTGTTTAGCTTACTAAGGTACTTAGCATTCTGTATAACTCACTCAAAACCATTTCCCGCCAAAATTCAAAAATAGCCATAACCACCTCAAGTCTCCTTCACACATAAAGGAAGGATCCCTTCTAAAGGATCCTTGAAATCACTGAGATTTTTCCATCAAACAAACTCACCAAAACCACTAAGCATTTAGTGCAAAACTTGTCTTCTCACTTCACCATTTTCATTGGATTGACTTCCATGACATGACAACCCACAATTAAGTTTTCCAAATTATTAGGAACCTCTATTTTTATATGGCCTAACATCAAATCCAAACACTCCTTCCCACAAACCTTCATCACTATAAATTAAACCATCCTAAACACTATCAAACCACACCTTCTTCATCACAATTTCTGAAACTTTAAACCATTATTAACCATGACCAAGTCAACAAACACCTCTCAACCATCAAGACCCATCCAGAGAACCGCCCGGATAAGTGTGAAACCACTATGGTCAAACCAATCCATCAACCTTAGCTCATCATCTTCGGATGAATTCACCTCACCTATAAAAAATGAACACTTTTTAAACCTTGCATCTCCATCTCCAACAACCAATGAACCAAATGAGCACACTCCACCACCTACTAAATCACCTATTGACCCAACTCCACCAAGTGCTCCAACTCAACCATCAAAGACTCCATCACCATCACCATTACCAAAAATTGAACCTATGGAGCTTTTCGGGTCTCCTCCAACATCACCACACCCGTATGTCCAAGATTTAAATGGATTTCCACCAAGACATACCCAACCACCACCTTTTGCTAATCACTCACCAAGGTCAATTCTTGACCTTGATGAAGATCTTGAACTTACCCAACCACCACAACAAGTGTACCAACCACCCAAACCGTTGTTGTTTCACCCAATCTACCGTGAAATCCATGGTCCTCTTTATGGAGAACCAAATTTTGAACACCATGATCACCCAACTCCACCACCTTCTCAAGCCCAAACCTTTGAGTCTTTCTTTCCCTCTTATGAGGAAATACAAAGCATGGTTGACAACCACCTTCATCAAGCAATGAAATTTCAAACCACCTTGCTTGACTCAATACCAAATCCATCCTCCACCCAAGAACCAAAACCAAACCAACCCCTAAACCAAGAAACCAAAACCAACCCATTTTCACCCACCCATCCCCATGTTTGCTCAAAATGTGAGCAAATGGGTGAAAGCATCAAAACCTTGCTTCACCAATTCCAAAATGAAACCCGGTTTGCATTCCAACATGTCATTGAACGTTTGGATGCACTTTCCCACCCCAACAAATCCTAGACAACCCTTGGAGGCCGTTTGCCCTAATTTAGGAATGTAGGATTTTAGTTTATTTTCTTGGTTATTTTTTTTAGTTTTTAGTTACTACGTAGAAGAATAGTTAACATTTCTTGTCTTTTGACTTTTATAAGTCAAACTTTTACTTGGAATGAAATTTCTTTCTACTTACTTTTGTGCATTGTTGGTTGATCAATGTTGTGTTGTCATTGTGGTTGCAATGTGTGTGGTAACTACAAGTTTGACTATATATATCACCAACTAACCATTTTTTTGTAGGTCTCAAAATCCATGTTTCCCATATTGGTACTCCATTTAGGGGGAGTATCGACCAAGGGGGAGCATGGCGATTATTCCGCTTCGCTACTATACTTTTTGTTTCGACAAAAAGGGGGAGAAATATATTAAACCTTCAATACTTGATATGCCTTTCGTCTCTTAAGTAAAACAAGGTTAATATAATTTTTTTTTAAGTCTTGAAAACCAAGATTTTGCGTGTTACTTAAAAACAAAGTTTATGTTTTGTCATCAACAAAAAGGGGGAGATTGTTAATACAAATATCGCCTCAAAACGTTATTTATATTTTACGATCTTCGCTAAGTTTTGTTAACGACAAAATGTAAACTTTAGTTTTTAAGCAAAACATAATCTTAGTTTTTAAGACTTGCATAAACTAGAATTTTGCTACATTTTACATTTCATAAAACACAACACAAGTTTATTTCTTAAATTAGAAATAGTCACATCACATTTATGGCAAGTTTTGTCATTATGCATTTATGGAAAGTAATGTGTTTGACTTGCTTTGATGTTGCTTACAAGTTTTGTGTTTGACTTGATTTAAGTGATGTGACATTGTTTGGTTGCTAGGAGTTATGAGACAAGACCTTGTTTGGTTTGAAGAGTTATTGCATAAACCTACTGCAGACCCGGCGGAACCCTGGGGGTACACGGGCGGAACCCATCTGAGGGTTCCGCCTGATCCGCCAAGCATGCAGTGTGGTGTGCTATAAATACCAAGCCATAACTTGATTTTTGGCCAACCTCTTGAGATCATATTTTACACACACACTTCTCTTTTCTTCTAACCTCTTAACATTGTAAATGTGAAGTTTCCTTTTGTAGCAAAGAAGCTCACAAGGTCGTCATAAGTTACAAGTTTCCAACACAACGTTGCAAGACTTGGTAGCTTAGTATTGTGTAAACTCGTGTTGTTTACATTCCATTTGTTTGTGTATATTCTGTAGTGAGTGGTTAGTATTTTAGTCCTCAAAATACAAAGAGTGTTGGGAGTTGTTGTACCCTAGTAAAAGAACTAAACGGGAGTGGTTGTGCCCTTGTAAAAGAACTCGACATCTAGCTTTGTGTCGGTAAAAGTATAAGCGACTTGTAAGGTTTTCTCCGCCGGTGAAAGGAGCTTAATGACTAGTGAAAGAAACTCTCGAGTTGGATACTCGGGGCGTGGACGTAGGGCAAGGAAAAAGAGTCCTTGTAGCCGAACCACGATAAATACTCGTGTTGTGGTTTGATCGTTTCTTTCCTTTACTTGCATGTTATATATTGTGTTTGTGCATATATCTTTGATCAATCGGAAAGTTTCAAAGCTAACTAAACAAGTTAAAAAGATTTTAAAACGCTAAACTATTCAACCCCCCTTCTAGTTTTCCACAATCCTCAATATTATGACTGCTATATTCAAATTGCCCAAAAGATTCATCATGTGTTTCTTGAGATTCATCATCATCGATCATAAAATCTAGGTCTTTTTTTATCAATGTGATCATGTTCGGCTAAATCCTCCATCACATCAAGGTCACCTATGTGTTCATCCTGTATTATGGTAGTGCCTAACTATGACATGCAGCTAGGTGGCTCATACGAAACTATCCTTGGTGAAGGCTCATATGGTGCATAGGTTTCACTAAGTGAGGCATTTTGAGGGGTTGATGGAGCTCCTAAGGTGAATTCTTTAAAAGTCTTATGCATTTGGCCTCTTTTCTCAAGGTACTCAATAAAATCAATATAAGATCGTGTCCTCCTCATTTCATTCCTCCATCTTGTTATATCCAAACTGGTGTAATTATATTTTTTCTGGTAAAACTCTAGTGTCGGACTTGGTGGATTCACGTTCTCCATAATGGTGAACGGAAGAGTCAATGGAAAGGTTTTTTACGAACAAAGACACGAAGAAAAAGATAGACTAAAGGAAACCTAAAAATAAAAATAAAATGTTACTAGAAAGGAATCTAGCAAGTAGACCTAATAAAAAGAAATTCTAACCTAGACAATAACTATTCCCCGGGCTGCGGTGCCAAAAACTTGATGCATGGGAATTGCACCAGGCTTTACCTCTCGAGGGATCTCGAGAAGCTTACAACCCCCACCAGGCAGTGTACCTGATCGATGTAGTATAGTATAATGACAAGTACCGGGGGATTGATCGTTCAACCCAGGAATAGTGTCGCTATGATTAGAAAGCCTAAAAACTAGGTCTAGCGGTGAGGGATGATTCTTTTTTTGTATTTTTTTTTATATTTTATAAAAGCAAGTAAAAATCTCGGGTATTGGAAGAGTGGGCGGAATTAGTTGCTAATCAACTAACCCAATAACTAAGATACAATCAAAATAAAATAACAAAAATGAAAATAACTAAATTAACTAGAGGTGTGAGCAATATATGAGAGAATTGTGTTTACTTAGATTTCACTACTCCCTAGATATCTTTTACAGGTTAATTACTTGTTACAGTTGCGTGGATGACGGGTTGTATTCCTTAATATCATTCATGGGGTGGCGTACTTACTTCCCCAATCCTATAAGCTCCTACTTCACTCCTATGTCGAGCCAGCTAAGAAGCTCCTAACATGGGATCACTAGAATTCGCTCATGCATTAAATACAACCATAAAAACCTAGTACACATCGGTTCATGTTTCTTAAGACGTTCAAGCAAGTTACACAATGGAGATCTGCCAGTTTTCTTAAGCCTAACATTAAAATCATTCATCCATTACAACTATAAACAAGCAATCAACCTATAATCAACATCTAGGTTTCATTACATCTAAGCAAACACACAAAAGATCTAGCCTAGCATGTTAAAATCAAGACAAGTGTAAGATATATTCAAACAACACATAGACATATTGAATGAATTGAAAGGATACTTATCTCAATTGAACATGAAGGGTTTCAAGGGGTGAAAACCCTTGAAAATACTGTTACAAACGAGCTAGGGTTTATAAAGTTCAGCCCTAATATTCTCCACACAAGTTCCTATTTTATGAATGAAAATTAGAAAAGTATATATAGATTTTGTGAGGTGACGGGGTCAAGAGGAAAAATCTGACGCCGTCATCTCGCCGCCAATAAAGTTCTCAGACTGCCTAGATCCAAAGCTGACGCCGTCATGTGTAATCTTGTTCTGGGCTGTCACCATTTTAACTCTTGATGACCTTAGCTTGATGCCGTCACGTTTCTACTAGACCGTCACCAACTTAGTGCTCTTGACGCCGTCATGAAATCCTTCTTGACGCCGTCAGGTACTGTTCCCAGCAAGGAAAATTAAGACTTTGCCGTTTTCTTCACTTTTATGCTCCAAAAACGTCCAAAATGCTTCCTTTTCCAGAATTCACTCTCAAAGTACCTAAAATCACAAAAAGGAACGATTTAGGGCAATATTTGATAAAATAAATTGAATTCCGGGCTTAAATGACCCCTTAAAAACGGTTCATTTTTCGCCTCATCAATACTCCACTTTCGACCGCTACGATCGTTTATTTTGATAATGTAAGTGCTGTCTATCTCTCATCTAATCCTGTGCAGCATCAACGCACAAAGCATATTGAGATCGACATTCACTTTGTTCGGGATTTAGTAGCTACTGGTCATGTACGTGTTCTTCATGTTCCGTCCCGTTATCAGTATGCCGATATCTTCACCAAGGGCTTGCCTACTGCGTTGTTTAATGAGTTTAGATCCAGCTTGAGTGTTCGTTCCTCTCCCGCTCAAACTGTGGGGGGCTGTTAGCAAATATTATTCATGGGCTTAGCCTGGTTACTATTACTTTCTATTGTATTGTGTATGGCCCAGCTTGGCATATTGTATTTATATATCACATTGTATTACGTTATAGAATCAAGGAAATACAAAGTTTACAGGAAGCACATGAATGTATAAGTTTTCCGATAGAGAAAGATTTAATTCCAGTTGACGATACTGATCCTCTTGTTGATTTAATTGGTGAATTTCCTGTTGATGCCTTCAACAAGTCTTATCACACAGTATGGTTGTTATATTCCTTCCACCTGCTTTTAATTTTTGAGACTGTCTCCATCATTAACTGTTTTGCTTACATGTAAATAAATTCTATGTTGTTAGTATGTCAACGAGGACGCAGAAAACGACGTCACCAAGGCTGTATTCTATGATTGCAAATACTATAAATTGACCTCGAAGTATTACTTCTACATGACCATAGAGGCAATTGAACAAGGGAAACTTGGAGTGTATGAGGTCTAAGTCGAATGTGATTCTGCTAACGGTGCAAGAACACTCAGCAAGTTTGTTCTCACGAATCGTCAACCGATCAAAGTGAGTTGTTTTAATAACATAGCCAAATCCAGCAAGTTGATACCCAAGTATGAAAAAGGTTAGTGTTACCTTAGTTTCTGGATTTTCTTTTTCTATATATACAGTCTGTATTGTGCTGGTCTATTTCACAGTGACGCATTTTGTCCTCAACTATTTGCATGTCCGTATTGAGTGCCTAATCGAGGTTAAACAAAGGATATCCTGATTTCTATATGTTCTATGCTTTATATATGGTATTAATTAATATAATTTTGTTTAATATTGCATTGGAGCAGCACATCTGATACTGTTAATTTTAAATAATAGTAGGTTGTTTTTCCGATTCGATCGACTTTTACAAGGTTAGCGGAATTGTGCGTAGAAGGAAGACCAGGGGTGGCGGTTTTAACTATATATCATAACCCGTCATCTGGTTTACACAGGTTTATTGGCTATGCTGGTAAAAAAAAAGTATTACAAATACTAAGCCAGCCAATACCATTTCTGTGAACAACAAAAACTATCCTGATCGACTTTTGATCTTGTTGTTTTAAGCTAAATATGTTGCATAACTAGGAACCTATTCTTCTTTTTGATGTATTACTTATTACTTAAAGATACATATCTCAGTTAAAGTACGCGTCTTGAGGCTATTGTGGTTATGTGTTGTGGCACATTGTCAGCTCTATTTCAGCTATACTTATTGTTTTGCTAGTTATAGTTGTCTCGGCCAAGTGAACTTAAACCAAACTGTATCAAAGTAATCCATCAAACACGATGCTGCGAGTAAAATCTTTAAAAAAAAAAAAAAAAAAAAAAAAAAAAAAAAAAAAAAAAAAAAAAACGCATTAGCATCAAGTACTAGAAAGACTAAAAGAGTCACGCGATGACTAACCTTGAAAGATATCTCACGTATATGCTGTTTACTTATCACGTGATGACTATAAGACTAAAAGTAGTTGATTTTGGGGTTGTAATGGGTGAAAATCAAACAAGTATAACTGAATCAAAATTCAATTTGAACCATAATCATTTCGGCTCGATTTTGGTCTTGTAAAAGATTTCAAAAACTAAGAACCTAACCAAATAAAACGAGGAATCTAATGAATGGAAATGTCATTTCAAAATCGACCGAAAAAGGTAAATTTTTGAGAAAAACTAAATATATCTAATAAAAGTAATATTATTAATAATTATAGGGAAATTGGCAAAAAAAGATATCATACTTGCTATTTTTTGTCATTGTATGTAGCGTCATTTTTTTTCTATTATAGCATTAACCTTTCTAAATCGTGTCATTGTGTGTACTTTGCGACTTTTTAGCCATGTGAAATGACCATTTTACCCTTCAAAATTTGAAAAAAGTAAGGGTAAAATGGTTACAAAGTACACACAATGACACGATTTAAAAAAGTTAGTACTACAATCAAAAAAAAAAAAGACGCTACATACAATGACAAAAAGTGGCAATTATGATGATTTTTTTTGCCAATTTCCCATAATTATATTCATAAAATAAACCATATTCAAATTTAATAGAATTGGTATTTGCAAAAAAAATTAAATAACTAAATACATATATAAAAAAGATCTCTTATCTTTTGTCAATGTCTTTAAAAATTACGTAGTATGTTTAACATAGTAATAATTTAATTTATTACTTAAACTATGAATTAAAAGTCGTCGATTGTGCGTAAAAAGTTTGTTTTTTAGTCCAATAACTACTAGTGTATTATTTTAGTTAAATTCTATCAGTTTGTTTTTAGTGACAAAGATTTGGTATAATAGAACGATAATATGACCTCTAATATGAAGTTTTGTTTGGTCAAAAGACGATAGTTTTATTTTTGTGAACTAGCAGGGTACCCGCGCTATGCGGCGGTGGGTACCCGATAACTAATTTTGTGGCGAGCATATGTTTTTCATTTTTACGTTTTTTCAAACCAGAACTTTAAGAATGGATGACAACTTCTAATTAAAATAACTATAAGCAATAGCAATGCAAAATATTTCATATCCAAATAAACAATAGGTCCGAATTAAAGAGAGTAACACAAATAGCATCTTTGAAACACAAACTAAAGATTCATGTCACTATAAAATGATATGCAATTTTGCTTAACCACGAGTTTTTAAATAACAATGATTGTTACATAAAGAAATTAAGAAAATGAGTACTTCTATACTTATTTTTAGTAATAAGCAAATGTTGATCACGCTATGCGGCGGCGGGTACCCGATAACTAATTTTGTATAAAAATTACACCTACAACTTTTTTTACACGTTGCAATAGGAAAAATATGCAAAACCAAATAAAATAAATTAAAAAAAAAATAAAAAAAAATAAAAAAAAAAAAAACCCCTTAATTACTATCTCAAACCAAATGAGACAATTAAACTTTAATATAACAATGCTCAATTTTGCAATAAAGTTTAGTGATAAGCAAATTGTGATCACTCTTGCCTCAAACCAAATTCAATTTACCAAAAGGCCTTAACAACTACTCCGTATTTTATATTAACACCTTAAAATGTGGTCCAAATTTTCGTGGCCCTTTTCAAAAAGAAATCCAAATCAAGTCCAATCCACAATGATTCAATAAAGTAATAAACTATAATATTCAGGACCATTCTACAACCCTAATCCCCCTTTTACTTTTCACATACAAACCAGACAGTACCTTCCTTATTTCTCCAATTTTAGTTACAAACTCATAAACTTACACCACCCTTATCTCTCCACAACAAAGACGCAGCTACACTCCTACCTTATAAATAAACTCAGATCTGCTTTTGTCAACTTTATAACAAATGTAAACGACAATAAAAATAAAGCATATGTAAAAAACGGCAACAGGTTTTTCCGGCAACAAAATCAGATCAGCGGGAGCAGGAGGTTTTTCCGGCGAGAGGACGACAACGGCGACGGAAGCTAGTGGCGGTTGTAACATAAAAACGCCTAAAATTTATAAAACTCAGATCTACTATCAAACCACCAAACCACCAAATCTACCACCAATACCACATATAACGAAACCACCAAAAGTATTGGTTGTGGCGGCGGACGATGAGGTGGTGGTGGCGGACTATGAGTTGGTGGCCGACGATGAAGAGCTGATGGTTTTTTATTTGAGAGTGGAATGATAATATATGCTTTTTGTGTATGAAAAAATGTGTTTTGATTGTTATTCTTTTAGGTGTTTTTATATCCGACAGACGGTTACCAAGTGTATGAATGTTTACTTGTTATAAGTTTAATAAAAGTTGACCGGGAAACAAAACTGACCGTATAAATAAATGGGTTGTATGAATGTTAACAGTTACAGTGTGGTGTATGAATGTTTGGCTGTTACAAGTCTTGGCTATTGACTTGTATTTAATTTTTAGGAAGAACTATAACGTCTGCATAAGTAATACTAGTAGTAAAACTTTTAAGCCTTATGTATTGATTTAATATTTAATAGCAAAAAGTATGACAATTCTTTCTAATATTAGTAGGTGAATTTTAAGCCTTCTATTTATAGCATGTTCCAAATGCTTTATAAAGTAGTATAGATAAAAAGAGATTTACCGGATGGTCACTTGACACTAACATTAAGAGTCTGTTTGGTCGAAATTTCTTGGGCTAAAACCGATTTACTAGATGTTGGGGTGAGTTACATTGGGGTGTCCCTTGTAACATTAGGCCAAACCAATTTACTGGTCGAAAAATGATTTACTGGGTTAACGGTCGTTAGCTAAAAGGGCTAACGTGTAAATGATAACAGAATCCACTTAATACCGGTTAAATAAAAGGACCGCGAGTGTTATTCTTTGCAAAGATATGTACTGTCCATGCAACTTTAAACTTTGAGTGACAATAGATGAAATTTTAAGCAAACCACGGATCAAAAGTTCAAATACTTCTTCCAACAGTATTCTTATCTAGTACGCGTATATATTTGATTGACCATTTCACTGGCCGGCCTTAGATTGTCCACATATATCCTTACAAGATCGATCTAGTTTACACGTTGATCATCTCTTTCAACTTCAACTGTTGTGTTTTTATCTCAAGATACAATCCAACGTCTCGTTTATATGAAAGGTATTCATCGATCTAAGTTACCACTTTTTGGAAACAAAATAATGGATTAATGGTATATATATATATATATATATATATATATATATATATATATATATATATATATATATATATATATATATATATATATATATATAACTTTCAAACGAGAACCATTTTAACTGCGAGAACTGAGAGAACCACCAAAAACATACATGCACGCCTTCAATAATTGTATTTTTGCACATATGTTTTAAAAACAACACATATGTTTTAAAAAAAAACATAGTTGTTCTAAAGAATTTGATAAGAAATTGAAAATACAAAATTTTTCTTTGAAGGTGTCTATGTATGTTCTTATAAGACGTGCAACGACAATATTGCGGCCGTGGGTAAGGTTTTTGTGAAAAAAGATGATGAGTTCATAATGATATTGAAGAACATAGGTGGATGCTTACGATTATTGATGATTTGCATGTATTTTTATTTTATTTTAAAAGGCGTACATGCATGTTTTTGGTGGTTCTCTCAGTTCTCGCAGATAAAATGGTTCTCGTAAGAAAGTCCCCATATATATATATATATATATATATATATATATATATATATATATATATATATATATATATATATATATATATATATATAGTGTATATTTATTTTCAGAACCCTGTTAAGTGCGGGAACTGCGAGAACTCCAATTTTGCATTAGAAAACATGCATGTTCATATAAAACATGTATGTTTTCTTACATACACCTTAATACACATACATGCATAACATACATATTCATATAAAAGCCTGTTTGGTGCAATAGATCAATGCAAAATGGTTTTATTTTTAGAACCCTGTTAAGTGCGGGAACTGCGAGAACTCCAATTATGCATTAGAAGACATGCATGTTCATATAAAACATGTATGTTTTCTTACATACACCGTAATACGCAGGCATGTGTATTAAAGTGTATGTAAGAAAACATACATGTTTTATATGAACATGCATGTTTTCTAATGCAAAATTGGAGTTCTCGCAGTTCTCGCACTTAACAGGGTTCTGAAAATAAAACCACCCCTATATATATATATATATATATATAGGGGGACTTTCTTATGAGAACCATTTTATCTGCGAGAACTGAGAGAACCACCAAAAACATGCATGCACGCCTTTTAAAATAAAATAAAAATACATGCAAATCATCAATAATCGTAAGCATCCACCTATGTTCTTCAATATCATTATGAACATCATCTTTTTTCACAAAAACCTTACCCACGGCCGCAATATTGTCGTTGCACGTCTTATAAGAACATACATGCACACCTTCAAAGAAAAATTTTGTATTTTCAATTTCTTTTAAAATTCTTTAGAACAACTATGTTTTTTTTTAAAACATATGTGTTGTTTTTAAAACATATGTGCAAAAATACAATTATTGAAGGCGTGCATGTATGTTTTTGGTGGTTCTCTCAGTTCTCGCAGTTAAAATGGTTCTTGTTTGAAAGTTACACTATATATATATATATATATATATATATATATATATATATATATATATATAATATGGCTATAAGAGTTAATATATATATAATATGGCTATAAGATGTACGGCTTAACCGATGTATTCAGTCAAACTAGTATATATGATTTGGCGGTCGTTTATATGACTATGATAAGATATTAGATATTTGTACTAGAAAATTTGCTTGTATGGCTGGAAGAAATTTTAGGGGTTACTAGGAACTTATAAAATTCCCAATATGTGACGCAAATTTTAGAGAAAATTCCCAAAAGAAGCAAAAAAGTTAAGCCTTTTCCCAAAAGAAGCCAAAAATAACATGTTTTCCTAAAACGGTCATTCACACATTCGCACATGACCGTTTTGGGAAAACATGTTATTTTTTGTTTATTTTGAGAAAAAGCTTAACTTTTTGGCTTCTTTTGAGAATTTACTCCAAATTTTACTAATTAGTAGTAATATCTTGTATTTGTGCATGGAAATCGAAATAATATGTGGATCTCAAAGTTAAGAACTGGTGTTTGAGGGGAGTTAATCTTTATATCTTTAGACAAGTATGATGATTTGCAAGAAGTGTAGTAGCTTAAGTTAAATCTTACATTCTCAAGATTATTCATTTTCGTAAGTACTACTCCTCCGTCGCCCATAAGGCCATAATTTTAGGAAATCTCGTTAACTACATCTCTACCAATTAAATATTATCTCTACCCACTTAAGTTTATTTTCGTTAGTTAAAAGATTAAGAGACATCCCAAAATAACATGGTGGACACTTAGCGTGGGACGGAAGGAATATTGGTTTTGGGAGTTGTGTGAATCAAAGGCATGTGATCAATCATTGATGTGCTTCATTTTAGCACTTATCATATCTTAGTAAGTATTACAACTACATTTGTAAATGATCATACTTGTAGCATTCATAATCACTAGTTTACAGATGCATTATTGTATAGTATGGTAAAGAAAAGTATACGATAGCAGTGGTCAATGTACATAATGCAACATAAGCCTTTTGCATACCCCTGTTCCACACTTATTCAAACAAAAACATCTTGTTCACATTGTTAGCTACTTACTAGTGTTATAACTGTTAGACTATTAGTATTTGGCCTATTGTGACTGAATATGTTCGGTACATAATACAATATATAAGATACACAATGGGCCGAATACACAATGGGCCAAATACTAATAGTCTAACAATAACATTGTTTTTGTGAATAGTGATTGACTTGGTATATAAAAAAATTAAAAACAAAAGGAAAAAGAAAAGAAAAAGAAGAAGAAGAAGCCATTAATGAAACAAGTAATGACTTTTTAACAATTGTATTTGATACTTAGCTGTTCATTGTAGATAAAAGAAAGCATTATTCTTAACAAAATATCAATAAACAAATAATTTGAAACTTGAAACTTGAAACAACTAGAACCAAATATTTGCAAGAAGCCTTTATAAAACTGTGAATCATATCGTTCCTTTTCATTGAGCAATTAAGTGTTTTTGTTTATGCACCTCATGGCACGAAATTTCTACACAAACACATCCATCTTGTTTACTCTGTCTTTTTCACATATACACTTGTTAACTTGTCTATTTCTTTCAAACGACAGCTTGAAGACGCTTTGAACCCTACTTACATTAATGGCGTCAACTTCAATGTCATCCATTCAAAAGAGCTTCAAGTATGATGTTTTTTTAAGCTTTAGAGGTGAAGACACTCGTAAGAATTTCGTTGATCATCTATTTCATGCTCTTCAACAAAAAGGCGTTGAAACTTATAAGGATGATAAGAAAATCAGAAAACGGAAAACTATCAGTGATGAGCTTATCCAAGCCATTGAAGACTCAAAATTTTATATTATTGTTTTCTCCAAGAACTATGCTTCTTCATCTTGGTGCTTAGACGAGCTTGTGAAAATTATGGAATGCCAGAAGATGAGCGAGCATACTGCTTATCCCGTGTTCTTCGATGTAGAGCCCTCGGAAGTCCGTAAGCAAAATGGGGTTGTTGAAGTTGCCTTTGCTAAACACGTAAATGATAAATCTGCTGGGAAATGGAGAGAAGCTCTGAAAAAAGGTGCTGATCTCGCTGGATGGGAATTGAAGAACATTTTTGATGGGTAATTTCTTCCATCATATGTAATATTTTCGTCATATGTTATTGGGTGAATTGTTTTACATTACATCTCAACGGGTCAAATGGGCACATAAATTATGAAATGAGTCAAATAGGTCAAAAGTCATGAAGGTGAATTTTTAGCTAAAAATGATTTTTATTGTTGTAACATAGTTATATCAATTATCTTTAACTAACTTTTTATAAAAATCACCATTTACCCAACCGACCCTGTCTATATGTTATTCTTTCATTGTCTATGCTGAAAGCGTTCATCTCTTATTATATTGTCAACTTATGACACATACTTAATTCTTTTTCGAGGGATCGAAAATGATTTATGATTATATTAGTATGTCATTACCTCATTTACGGTTTTATGTGTTATAGATCTGTAATTGGTTGTGTAACATCTTTAACATACAGGCATGAAGCTAAACTCGTTCAAAAGATTGTGGAAGAGATATCATTAGAGTTACGGTTTATTAATTCAGGTGTTGATGAAAACTTTATAGGCATGAAGGCCCGGATAAATGATGTTGTTTCTACCTTAGAATTAGATGTTGAAGATGTTCGTTTGATAGGGATCAAGGGGATGGGAGGAGCGGGCAAGACGACTTTGGCCAGAGCTGTTTATGATCATATATCCTTTCAGTTCGAAGGTTGTAGCTTTGTTGAAAACGTCAGGGAAGAATCAACACCGTCTATGTCTGGTTTGAAGTTATTACAAAAACAAGCACTTTCGGATGTTTTATCTGATCAAGGCATCACCGTAAGTGGTGTTCTTGAGGGTACAAGCATGCTGAAAAAGAAGATGTGCGGTAAAAAGGTTCTCATTGTTCTAGATGATGTTGATAAGATAGAACAACTTGTGGCGTTAGCCGGTGACCGTAATTGGTTTAAGCCAGGAAGTAGAATTATAATAACAACAAGGGATGCCCATGTATTAATAGCACACAAAGTGAACTTGATTCATGATGTACATTTGTTAGATGAGAATGAAGCAATGTGTCTCTTTAGTAGGCATGCATTTGGGAGAGAGATTCCAATTGAAGGGTACAAAGAGCTATCAGCAAAAGTTGTATGTTACGCTGCTGGTCTTCCCTTAACGATCAAAGTTTTGGGTTCGTTTCTATGTGGCAAAGATGATCTTGACTGGAAAGATGCATTAGAAAGACTAGAAACAATTCCATTGAATGAAACTATGAAAGTTTTGGAGCTAAGCTATATTGGTCTAGAGGAGGATTACAAGGAAATATTCTTAGATGTAGCATGCTTACTCAAAGGTTGGGTGAAGGACGATGCAATCAGAGCGCTTGAAAGCTGTGGATTTCGTGCTCGAATTGGTTTAAGAGTTCTTGAGCTGAAATCTCTTATAACTTATGATGAATATGGCTTCATGGGGATGCATGACCACTTAGAAGAAATGGGGAGGAATATTGTTCGTCGTCTGAACCCCTATGAACCTGAAAGGCACAGCCGGTTATGGATTACCAATGAAATTAAAGATATATTGGCTAATAACATGGTAAGCATCAGCTTATTTAAAAGTTCAATTTAGTCATTATTCAAAATTCTGGTTTTATTACATCATTAAATTTGTAAAACCTGATATTATACCTATAAAACAAACCCCGTTTAAAAAGAAACAGCCCTGCAAAACAATTTTATACCTATAAAACAATTTGCTCACATCCATCTTCTTCTTCAAATTTACGCCCACAAAACAACAAACAAGTTTTTTCTGTTGCAAGTGATCACTGATGATATATCTAAAAAACAATGATGTTTTGGTCTCATTCGCTTTCATTTCTTCTTTCCAATTTTCTTATCTATCCCTACACAATTCATTCTCTTTTTTCTTTTCATACCAACTTTAATATGTTAAAACCTGTTACGAACTTACTGGATTGAAAGTCTAACTATTTGGAGATAAAGTCAAGCAGGTAGTAAGTTATCCTAATGATGTAATTGCATACTTTTTTAAAGTTTGATTATCAAAATAAATAGCTTTTCTAGTACAATATATAACATTTTTAATAAACTATAAGTTCAATGACAAAAGTGGATATTTTGAAAAAGTAGATTGACCTTCTAGTGCAATAAGAGTTATTATAACACTTAACACATTTTCTTTCGTAATGAAACAAATCTCATGGTCACTGCTATCTGAATTACAGGGTACCCAAGCAACAAAATGTCTAACACTCAATCCATATTCAGATGGATTGAATTTTGAAATTTTAATGAATGGTCTCACAAACATGAAGGAACTTAGATTTCTTCAAGTGGGTATGGAATATGTAGCTGAAGGCGAAGTTAGCAACTGGAACTTTAATGAAGTTAGTCTACACCTTCCAAATGCCTTACGATTTCTCGGATGGGATGGTTATCCTTTTTCAAGTTTACCCAAAACATTTCAAGCAAAAAATCTTGTTGGACTTGAAATGTACAACAGCAATATCGTTCAACTTTGGAAAGACGGAGAAAAGGTAGAATAATGTTTCATTGGTAGTTTTGCATGATTCATTATGATGGTATTTAACCAACATTTTTTGTTGCTTATGACAGGCTTGTTTAAAGCTCCGGTTCATAAAGTTCACCTATTCAAAGTTGAGGACCCTTGACCTTAGTGCGGCTCCGAATCTTGAGACACTAATTCTTGAAGATTGTTATGATTTGGTAGAAGTTCACTTCCAGGTTACTCCAAATCTAAAGGAGTTACGTATATGTAGTTGTAATAGATTGGAAAAATTACACATGCCTGCTCAAAGTCCAAAACTCAGATCTCTCAACCTCAATGATTCAAAGTTGAGGAACCTACACCTAGGGATTACTCCGAATCTTGAGACCCTAAGACTCAAGGACTGTACTGATATGGCCGAACTTCGTATGCCAGCTGAATGTTTAAAGCTCGTTAATCTCGACCTAAGTAATTTACAGTTGAGGACGCTTCACCTCGGGATTACTCCGAATCTTGAGACCCAAAGAATCAGGGACTGTGCTGATATGGTCCTACTTGGTATGCCCGCTGAATGTCCAAAGCTCGTTAATCTCGACATCAGTAATTTAAAGGTGAGGACCCTTCACCTTGGGATTACTCCAAATCTTGAGACGCTAAGCCTCTGGGACTGTACTGATATGATCGAACTTCGTATGCCCACTGAATGTCCAAAGCTCGTTAATCTCAACCTTAGTAATTTAAAGTTGAGGACCTTTCACCTCGGGATTACTCCAAATCTTGAGACGCTAAGCCTCTTGGACTGTACTGATATGATCGAACTTCATATGCCCGCTGAATGTCCAAAGCTCGTTAATCTCGACCTCAGTAATTTAAAGTTGAGGACCCTTCACCTCGGGATTACTCCAAATCTTGAGACGCTAGGCCTCTTGGATTGTATTGGTATGGTCGAACTTCGTATGCCCGCTGAATGTCCAAAGCTTGTTAATCTCGACCTCAGTAATTTAAAGTTGAGGACCCTTCACCTCGGGATTACTCCAAATCTTCAGACCCTAAGACTCTGGGACTGTACTGATATGGTCGAACTTCGTATGCCCGCTGAATGTCCAAAGCTCGTTAATCTCGACCTCGGTAATTTAAAGTTGAGGACCCTTCACCTCGGGATTACTCCGAATCTTGAGACCCAAAGAATCAGGGACTGCACTGATATGATCGTACTTCGTATGCCCACTGAATGTCCAAAGCTCGTTAATCTCGACCTCAGTAATTTAAAGTTGAGGACCCTTCAACCAAAGCTTGAGACGCTAAACCTCTGGGATTGTACTCATATGATCGAACTTCGTATGCCCGCTGAATGTCCAAAGCTCGTTAATCTCGGCCTCAGTAATTTAAAGTTGAGGACCCTTCATGTCGGGATTACTCCAAATCTTGAGACGCTAAGCCTCTTGGACTGTACTGATATGATCGAACTTCGTATGCCCGTTGAATGTCCAAAGCTCGTTAATCTCGACCTCGGTAATTTAAAGTTGAAGACCCTTCACCTCGGGATTACTCCAAATCTTGAGACGCTAGGCCTCTTGGAGTGTATTGGTATGGTCGAACTTCGTATGCCCGCTAAATGTCCAAAGCTCATTAATCTCAACCTTGCTAATTTAAAGTTGAGGACCCTTCACCTCGGGAATACTCCGAATCTTGAGACCCTAAGACTCAGGGACTGTACTGATATGGTCGAACTTTGTATGCCTGCTGAATCTCCAAAGCTCGTTAATCTCGATCTCTGTAATTTAAAGTTGAGGACTCTTCAATTCGGGATTACTCCGAATCTTGAGACCCTAAGACTCAGGGACTGTACTTATATGGTCGAACTTAGTATGCCCGCGGAATGTCCAAAGCTCGTTAATCTCAACCTCGGTAATTTAAAGTTGAGGACCCTTCACCTCGGGATTACTCCGAATCTTGAGACCCTAAGACTCAGGGACTGTACTGATATGGTTGTACTTCGTATGCCCGCTGAATGTCCAAAGCTCGTTAATCTCGACCTCAGTAATTTAAAGTTGAGGAACCTTCACCTCAGGATTACTCCAAATCTTGAGATGCTAAGACTGTACTGATATGGTCGTACTTCGTATGCCCGCCGAATGTCCAAGGCTTGTTAATCTCGAACTCAGTAATTTAAATTTGAGGACCCTTCACTTCGGGGTTACTCCAAATCTTGAGACGCTAAACCTCTGGGACTGTACCTATATGGTCGAACTTCATATGCCTGCTGAATGTCCAAAGCTCGTTAATCTCAACCTCGGTACTTTGAAGTTGACGACCCTTCACCTCGGGATTACTCCAAATCTTGAGACGCTAAGCCTCTGGGACTGTACTGATATGGTCGAACTTCGTATGCCCGCTGAATGTCCAAAGCTGGTGAATCTCAACTTTAGTGATTTAAAGTTGAAGGCCCTTCACCTCGGGATTACTCCAAATCTTAAGACGCTAAGCCTCAAAAAGTGTACTGATATGGTCGAACTTCGTATACCTGCTGAATGTCAAAAGCTCATAACTCTCCACCTCAATGACAATGCAAAGTTGAGAACTCTTGCCCTTGGGCTGACTCCAAATCTTGAAAGCTTGGATCTTAAAAATTGTTATGATTTGGAAGTAATTAATGCTCCTGCAGAATGTCTGAAAAAGCTTCTCTACTTAGACATCAGTCATTGTGGGAGGTTTGAATCATTTCAGTTTGACAAAAAGCTTGATTCACCTGAGGTTGGTCTTTTATCTGAGTTACATCTGATTGCAGATGATACAGGTATTTGTGATCCCGGCAATACTTGGCCAGAGTTTCAGTTTTTCTGTTATTATAAAGAAGATCTAGGTTCATGTTTTGAAAATCTTGAGAGGCTTATTTCTCTAGGTTTCGGTGCTCGCATAAATGTCGATTCTTTTTCAGATATTATATGTGGTTTACACTGTTTAAGAAAGCTTACACTTGAAGGTGGTATTCCAGAAGCGCCAAAGAACCTTGACCAGTTAGATTGTCTAGAGGAGCTAAGTTTGCGGTCTACAGATATTAAAAGTCTTCCAGATAGTATTTGTATGTTGAAACATCTGAAATCTCTCAAACTTGAGTCATGTTTGCTTCTTGAGAAGTTACCTGTGCATATTGGAAGACTGGAATGTTTAGAAAGTCTAATCCTATCTGCGTGTACACGTCTACAAGATTTTCCAAACAGCATTTATGAGTTGAAACGTCTGGAATGTTTAGAACTTACTCATTGTATTCAAGTTGAGAAATTACCTGAAGAAATTGGACGTTTAGAATGTTTGAAAGAGTTAAACATACTAGGTTCAGGTATAATTCATCTTCCGGATAGCCTATATGGTTTGAGTGGTCTACGTATTATTGGGGATAGGTGGCTTCTCGAGTCATGTGGTTTGATACCCATGAGACAAAGAATGTCTGATGAAGATTCTGATGAAGTTTTTAATTTATATGATGAAATGGTCTGCGACATATAGCCATTAATGACAATGGCACCCAAAGGCCCAATACATAAAGAACTATATCTTAACAGGTAGTTTCTCTGTTTTTGTGTTAGAAATTTGATGAAATGGTCTTACCTATTTTATTAAAAATTTGAAATTCATATGAAACTTATGCATTTGCACCATTTCACAGATTAAGGTCTCAATAAATGGGGAGTAATCGCCACTCAGTTCCACTAGGTGACTTTCTAAGCTACTTGTTAATTACTTAATGAGCATTTATGTAATAATAAGTTTATGGTTTATATTTCTTATTAGTTAGGCTTTGCGTTTTGGCCTTCATTTGACAGCAGGATCATGCCCTCTTCACAAATGTTTCATCTCCGGCTTCAATGTTCTTTTTTTTTTTTTTTTTTTTTTTTTAATTTAAATTATATATCATAAGCTGTAGATAATCATGTCATTAGCCATTAACAGAAAGATAGTCTTATTTGGGATGAAATCGTTAAACATAGATATGTTCCTTCCTTGTCTGTAATGTTCATGTCATATTTGGAGATATCTCTAAAAGTCAAATCAAAGTCAAATCTTTAATAGTTGAAATTTATGCTATCAAATGTGAATTTATAAAACAAATCTTGACCTAAAAAGTCAAACAAACAAACATTTTTCTTAAAAATCAAACTCGTGAAGGCCAAGTTATTAGAGTATCTTGCAAACCAAAAAACCTAACAAAATGTATACAAGTGACTGAAATATATTCAGATTAACATAACGAACTATCCTATCAACATTCTTCCTTGTATGATTTCCACAGCAAAGCCGTTAAAAAAAGGGCAAGAAGAATGATGACAGATACCAACTCAAAAACCATATCAAATCGTACAACGTTTTTGTTTGTTTGGATTTAAACGGGTAAGAGTAAATCTCTTTTGGGCTATTCATTTCTAAAAGAACACATATGGTTAACACTATAAGTGACAAGATGGGCACGGGGTCACACAGATTGGGTAACAAGTCAAAACATGTTGGTCAAATCGGTTTGGGTCAGACAGATCCACAAATACTCTTTTGGTCCATCTGAAGGCAATTTACTGTAATTCATGTGTTAAATATGATTAGAACAACTATATTTTAATGCACTTTGGCCGACTTTAGACCTGTTATGCACATTCGACCCATTTCACATTTTCCGTTTACTGGTTTGATCCATTTGAAATAAAACGCAACCTAAGTTGGCCAACTCGATAGTTTAGTGGTAATTAATGTTTTTTTTAATAATATTTTATTAATTTATTTACTGTTCGTAAGTGTTCCATGATTGAACATGTATGTAAGTATGTAACATATCATATCGATTTAGAAGATAATAGAGATTGATTTTATTAACAGATTCGGATCTTTTATGGGTTGAAACCTGGTCAAGAAAATGTCCCATCAGAAAACAAAGTTTTTGCTATTTACACTTTGACCACTGATTAAAAGCTTGTTTGCCGGTTAGTAAATTGTTGGAAATTACGTGTGCAACCATTAAACTTGTTTAGTTATCTGGGTTTTCCAACTCTACTTTCATTACTCACGATCATAGACAATATTTCTTTTTTTGCAAAAAGGCAAGTTTTTTTGCAACAACTGATTAGGCTGTTTTGCAAAGAGGCAAGTTTAGAACAACAAACAATGTTAAAAGAAGTCATCATATGCACCTTGATCAAATATGTATTTTGCAAAAAGGCAAGATTGGTTTTTTATTTTTATTTTATTTATTTATTTTTTATTTTAATAATTTTTTCAGGTATGATTCTTCAAAAAGGCATTATGAAAGATAGTGAATTCATCATAAAATTAAATACAGTATGAAATATGGTAATTAACTTTTCTCTACAAATAAAAATCAGTTTGAAGAATAATAAAAGAAGCTTCATGAATTAACTTGCTTGAAGGAAATCAGAATATTTGAATACACGAAGGATCGTAAATGCAACTTTTGTTATTTAACCAAATCATGGGCTTTTAATCCACACAAACAAACAAACACAGTTGACTTAATAATTGCTCTACAAAGGTTATTCTTGTTCATCTCATCCAGTTGCTTCTTTACAAACAAACACAGTTGACTTAATAAAATTTCCCAGATCATAAGTTCAATGGCATCTACTTCAGCTTCATCTGTTCAAAAGAGCTTCAAGTATGATGTTTTTCTAAGTTTTAGAGGCGAAGACACTCGTAAAAATTTCGTTGATCATCTTTATAATGCTCTTAACCAAAAAGGCATTGAAACTTATAAAGATGATGAGAAAATCAGAAAAGGGAAAACCATCAGTGATGAGCTTATCCAAGCCATTGAAGACTCAAGATTCTGTTGGAATTATTACATCATGACATTCATAAATAATAGACCAAGTACATCAAAGTGAGCATGAGCGGAAGCAATTATAATAGATCGAATAACATGTAATTAATTAATCATTAATATAAATCGTAAACGTACCTTTGTGATTCTAGCCCGAACAAGAATCAATGCAATCTTCCGGAACCAAGAACCCTAATTAGGGTTTATGTGGATTATAAGAATTACCCCTTACCTCTTTTGTAATTCAATCCAAGAATCAAACAATAGTGTGTTTGATTCACGTTCTTGTACACACGTACTAATTCAAGAAAAAGTTTATGCAAGTAATAAAACACAAAACCTTTTTAGATCTATAAAAATCGAAACCCTTAGGGGTTTATTTAGATGGATCGATCAAAGAAAAAGAGAGGAGAGAAAACACCAAGATGTGTGTGTACAAGTTATGAGAAAAACCTACATCTTGGGTTTGCTTATATACTACACAAAACTTGGAGCTCAAGGCACATAAGGAGGTGGAACTCCCTATGCCGATCGGTTTTTGATACCCCTAGGGTATTCCGGAACCTTCTCTTGTTTCCATGTTTTCCTTAGTATTACTTTCCTAATCTTTGTTTAATAAATAATTAGTCATTAATCAATAATACTAATTATTATTATTTGTTTTGTGTTTAATAATTAATTATAACCTTTATAAATAATTATTACATTTTCTCTTCATACGTATTGTGTGCAATCCCGTGATCTCGAGTTCGATCCTAACATACGTCTACTAAAATAATGTCCATATTCTAACAGCTCCCACTTGGACATATTTTAATAGTGTAATCACATCGGTTAGCGTCTTGCAACACGCCGATGCCTCTAGTACGATCTCGAGTAAGGCTCCTGGAAAAACCTTTTAATGATTTCTCATTATTATTATCCCTTTGTTTCTAATACCACATTAATAAGGATATGGATTAAAGTCATTCCTTAATTAACCATTCTGTTTCTCGTTGTTTGTGATTGATTAAGATTACCAAATCTTCTGAACATATTCAGGAGAGATCTTGGGTACGGCCGTACATGCATCTTACCAACCCTACGAGGGGCCCAGCAGTATTAAACTCCAAAAATAAATTTGAAGGAACAAATTCTATCTTGACTACAAGCAAAACCCACAAACTTTGTAACACTTCCGAAAACAACCCTTATTACTACCAGTTATGTATAGCGTTAAGTTGTTTTACAAAAAATGTACTACATTCATGACACTTATCTTGCATCTCAAGTCTGAGGATAACTTCTCATGATTTACTTAATAACAAAATCCATAAAGTAACATCATGTAGTTGGGATAAGTCCTATATTCAGTATCATTGAATATCATCTTGAAATGGCATGACTACGCATCAATATATTTTAAGTATATTATACCAACCTTCAGATTTGTCTTAATTTAATAATATTCCCATATTATTAACTGACAACGGACAATTTAAGAATAACCTTTATTCATGGATTTAAACATACAAATATAGGATACAATATATTATAAATTAAACATACCATGTATTTCAATTTTTCATAATAATTGTTTAACATCCCTTATCCAAATACTAAATAGATCAATGCATGAAACTCTTGTTGATGTATTATGTCTCAAGCAATGACATTCATACTTGTTGACAAGACATAAATCATCCAACTTTGATCTATCGGAATTTTAAGAATACTTATTTCAAGAATTCAACTATTGAAATTCTTATATGTGCATAGTCAACTATTTTAATAATGCCATATTTCATAAAAAATGTGTGACATCCTTAACCACCAATTTATGATAATTAAACTCCCAAACTTTTTAAAGTTTAAAGTATTCTTATTCTTTTAATGTATAATGCAACTATGCTTTTAGTAAGCATAACTAGTACATATAGTCAAAGATGAAATCCTTACCATGACTAGTATTGAGTGTCATCTCAATTTTATTAGCATCATTGTATGCAACAACAATATGCTATTAAAACATTTCCGTAAACCATAATATCTATTGTGTAATGTTTGATGCTCTTCAACCTTTCAAGTTTGTTGGCTATGACAATTTTCACAACAATTGAAAAATTGTCCATCTATAGAATTTGGAAGCTGTTCCAGATTTAGGATATAATTCTATAATCAAACATATTCACAAGTTATCTAATAACTTTTTATTTAATTAGATATTAATATTGCCAAATCATCTTGTAATCAAGCATGATACAACAAAACATGATGTACATGAAAAATCTATGAGTCATACTTAGATTTCATTCATGTCATACATATCTATTTAGAATTACTAAATAATATATCATGTTATATTAGATTCATTTACCGCACATGTTTCTTAAATAATAAACATTCATTCCAAGGTTATATGTCTTATTTCCTAAATCCTTAAAGTTTCATTCCAAACTAAGACTTAACTTTTAACTTATATGGAATGTTACCTTTTATATGTTCTACAACATATATGATTTAAGAAATTAAACATAATACTCCCACTAGCTTTTAGGAATACTTAAAAATTATCTTATTTTAATTATAACTCATAACATGAATTTCATAATTAAGCATAAGAGTAATCTTCTAGATGCATGCATTTATCCATCCATGGATCATTGCATCTTGTACACTTCTAAAGATTCATTTGAATTCATAAACCCCTTTTGATTACTTATCGTCCTCGCTCAAGTAATCACTCATGAAAGAGTTTTGATATAAATGAAACCAAATATGACAATCATAATCTTTATATATTTAATGTGTTTATAATAGAATATTCAATCACAGTTAATTGCTTAAGTGTGATTAATAATCTTGTCATAAGACATGCATTAAATATGTGTACAACATTGTCCATATGATTTCTATACAAAGATTTAAACCACAATGGTTACCTCATCTTCGAAGAAACTCATCTTCATTTTCTAGTCTAACTATTAAGATAAATCAAATTTCAAAAATTGATTATCTTTATGGACAGCATCTTAATCATTCATATCATGTATACTTTACCCAACTTCATATTTGGTAATGTACCATAATGATTATCAGGTTTACAATAATCCTGTAAATCATAGCCCTCAGCATATTAATCAAATATCTGAGATATATTGCTATTCTATGAATGATAATTCCATCATCTTGAGATTTAACATTTAAATGTCAAACTTTATTATCATGTTGAGATTTAACATTCAAATGTCAAACTTCATCATGATATTTACTAGTGTATTTTAGAAGATTATGTATCTTGTAATTTTATCCTTTAAAGATCAAAACTCCCACTTGCTTTTAGCAATTTAAAGACTATCTTTAAATACTTAGCAAATAAAGCAACAATACAATATTCTCTTTTGGGATATTACAAATACATATTGACAGTTCCTGACTTAACTTTGTTAATAACCTCTTCATAAGCAGTTAAACAATTTGGAACTTCAATTTAAGACTTAATGTGATTCATCACATTCATCACATTCCATCATATGATAATGTCTTATTAATCTTCTATGTTGGAGTTTTATTAAATATGTCCAAGTCATACTCAACATTCTAACCTTGATATCTTTTGGAAGAAAAGAAGTCATAGTTATCTTTAATCAAACAATATAACAAGAGTTTGATTTTCCTAACTGAACATACCATAAACATTCGATATTTCATTAGTATTAATATTGTAAGACAATCTAACAATATTAAAGATAACCTTATTCCTTTTGACTTGTCTATTTACCAACTAATTCATTTTAATGGTATAATAATTTTCAAGCCTATTACATGCCTTATAACACAAGTACTTTTACAAAGTTACTTCATGTCCATGTCTTTACAAGAAAAACATAAACTGTTATAATCCCACTATACGTTATAATTCATTTAACAATTTAATAACTTCATGTATATGTCTTAATTAAAAACACAACAAGATAACGTCTTACTTTATTATAAGTCTTGTAACAATTAAAGACTTTATGTTTATATCTTTACTATAAAACATAAACATGTTTAACTAAAGTAATTATGAACACCATCTTTTGGTTTCAATAGTAATTTCAAGTTAATATATTACTTCACAATAATGTAAACAACATTATTTATTCATTTATTTATGTCATTCCAAGAACACATAAATACTCAGATTGAAGTAGCATTAGATTACTTAATTAATTTATGTCATTCCATGAATTCATAAATCTATAAATTAAGTAGTCTTGTTATCATATTGACACATGTTATAATAGGTATCTAATTTCGAAACTACAAATTCTCATAGTTCAATTACATCAGTTGATCTGCTAGTAATGAAATATGAAATTCACCTTGTTGTTGCATTCTAGTTAAGCTCTCACATAACATAAATTGTAACACCAAGTGTTTCTTGAATTAATATTAGAATAGTATTCTCTTACCTTGTAGTCAAGAGAATCCATTGAATCATATCTTTATGAGTTGTTTCTTGCACACAATAAAGATAACATTTCTCCCACTTGTGCATGGAACAACCTCATATAGTTGATAAACAACATGCCATGCATTTGTTTATGTGTTCAATATGATTGTGTCATAGATTTTAGCATAACAAGTATATGTAAAACAACACTGTCTAGTAAGGAAACGTACAATACTTATCCTTAAAAGTATGAGTGTCTACACTTGGAAAGTAATTTTCTTTAGCTACCAAGATGTTAAAGCTTGTAACTCCCACTGAATTAAAAAATCATTACAATAATTCCTTATTCAGTGATAAGCACACAATACTCCCACTGAATTTGACAACATTGTAAATGTTTCCTATCCAGCGAAAGTTAATAGTGTGCTTTTAACTTCCCTACACCTTTGAATGTCCAGACGTAACAATTACTTATGTACTAAAAGTGTATTCTACTACGTAAATGATGGACTATCCACCAAATGCTATTAACTTGAAAATTGGGCATGCAATTTCTTCCTTAATAGGTCTACCATCCTACAATGTATGTAGCACCTTTAAAATAGTAAAAAACAACTAGTTTGTCTTTAAACATTTTGCAGTAATTAGTCTAGCTTCTATGTTTAATAACTCATAAAATGTCATACATAATTTTCTGTTAACCAAATATCATATTTGTTACTAAGAATTTGATCACCGAATGAGGATGATAAAATTCCTATGAAAAATGTATGCAATTTTCTTAACCATTAAAAATTTGCTATGAGTTATATTAGAACTTAGACAAATCTAATATTCCTATTATCCTTTCTCATTCATGAAAAGGAATAGGATTGTGTCTCACTCTTCCTTCATAGAAAGGAGACTTCTTTTGTCTTTTAAGTAAATATTTCTTAATCAAACATTTGTTTGAAAACAGAACTAGATCAATTTACCAAAGCCCAAAATACGTTTACGGTTTGAACGTTGCATTAATACATTAAAACGAATTACAAAATTCAATTTCAGTATTTTCGATAATTAGATCTTTAAGAAAATAAAATACCCATTGGTAAATATTTATATAAACCGTAGTATTTTCTTAAAGCTAGGATCCTAAATTGACATAGTACCATTACATCAGTTGATCTGCTAGTAATGATAGTATTCAACAAGGTAATTGTCGAACAATAATTGCCAATTTCATATTGCAATTCCTAGATTTATGGGATTTACAATCACAAAACATTTGTATTGTAAGCATGTTTGATCCCCATCTTAATGCCTTGAGTCCAAGTCTCACTTCCTACTCAATTTAAGTCGTCTAACTTAAAAACTGCAAACTCACAAATCCATCACATCAGTTGATCTGCTAGCAATGAATTTATGAAATTTACCTTTCCATTGAAATCTCGCCAAGTCTCACTTGACGTAAATTACAACTTCAAGTGTTCTTAATTAGATGGCATTCGACTTAATTTATAAGGGTATAACTATTTTGATGTGATCAAAATAATGTATGAAGAAGCATGCATACAACTTCATAACATTGGTTTTTCAAAACATTTTTATTACCAATTCGCTAAGAGTAAAATAACAAGGTTTTGATTGAGGTATCGGGTTCACCAATTAAAGAATAACCATCAATTATCGTCCACTATATCGTACTTTTGCATAAGCCCGAAAGCTTAGTGTTTCGGATAATCATTGTGGAATTGTGGATTATTCACCCTTAAGATGACAATGTACATGTAATGGTTGTTCGGTAAGTCTAATTTACACACAAACGAGCGTTAAGACATGAATGTTGTCTATCTAAGGCCACAATTTAATGCGTTGCCATCCTTATACCCATCTTGTAGTGTGTAAACTTCGGTCGAGCCTATTTAACCATTACGTACAAAACATCAATCAACCAATTCTTTGAGATTTAAACTCTTAAAAACCAAAACAATTTCGCCATTATTTAGTCCATATTATTTTTCTATTCAAAAATTACCCTTTTCGTTTATAAACATGTCTAACATAATAATAAACAAAAACAAGTAATATAAAATAAAAATAAAACAACTAAATAAACATATACATAATCATAACAATTAAATATGTATAAAACATGTAGCCACATGCAAATCTTATTAAAAAAAACTATTAATAATCAATCTAGGTGTATAACGTATTAATTCAATTAGGGCTTTCTTTTTCTTGGAAAAAGAGCCACATACATCGATAAATCGATTGCGTAAGCCAAAATTAAATAAATACCACATAGCACATAATTGATTACTTAATATTGGAGTCTTCCCCAATTCGACATCTATTAATAAATTTACATGTTTTATTATATAACTTAACCATTAATTCATATAAACAATTTAAATTATAACACAATAAAAATCCATGCAAATATGCACTTTTCATGGATTTAGCTTAACAATTAACATATTGCACCAAGATCGTTTACTAAAACGCATAACAATTACATGACATCTTAGGGTTTCTAATCAAATTAAAAAATTAAAAGCCATAAACCCTAAAAACCCTTTAAGATCATTCGACCTAAAAAAAATTAGGGTTAGGGAATCTAACAATTAAACCCTAAAAACATGTAACTAAACGAATCAAGATCTAATTTTTATGCGTTTCGATAATTAATTACACATTATAACGGCTCTAGATGCCACTGTTGGAATTATTACATCATGACATTCATATATAATAGACCAAGTACATCAAAGTGAGCATGAGCGGAAGCAATTATAATAGATCGAATAACATGTAATTAATTAATCATTAATATAAATCGTAAACGTACCTTTGTGATTCTAGCCCGAACAAGAATCAATGCAATCTTCCGGAACCAAGAACCCTAATTAGGGTTTATGTGGATTATAAGAATTACCCCTTACCTCTTTTGTAATTCAATCCAAGAATCAAACAATAGTGTGTTTGATTCACGTTCTTGTACACACGTACTAATTCAAGAAAAAGTTTATGCAAGTAATAAAACACAAAACCTTTTTAGATCTATAAAAATCGAAACCCTTAGGGGTTTATTTAGATGGATCGATCAAAGAAAAAGAGAGGAGAGAAAACACCAAGATGTGTGTGTACAAGTTATGAGAAAAACCTACATCTTGGGTTTGCTTATATACTACACAAAACTTGGAGCTCAAGGCACATAAGGAGGTGGAACTCCCTATGCCGATCGGTTTTTGATACCCCTAGGGTATTCCGGAACCTTCTCTTGTTTCCATGTTTTCCTTAGTATTACTTTCCTAATCTTTGTTTAATAAATAATTAGTCATTAATCAATAATACTAATTATTATTATTTGTTTTGTGTTTAATAATTAATTATAACCTTTATAAATAATTATTACATTTTCTCTTCATACGTATTGTGTGCAATCCCGTGATCTCGAGTTCGATCCTAACATACGTCTACTAAAATAATGTCCATATTCTAATAGATTCTACATCATTATTTTCTCAAAGAACTATGCTTCCTCATCTTGGTGCCTTGATGAGCTAGTCAAGATTATGGAATGTCAGGAGAAGATGAATAATCAGCCTACTGCTTATCCCGTTTTCTTTGATGTCGAGCCAACAGAAGTCCGTAAGCAAAGTGGGGCTGTTGGAGCTGCCTTCACAAAACATGGAAATAATGAATCTGCTGGCAAATGGAGAGAAGCTTTGAAAGAAGCATCTGATCTTGCTGGATGGGAGTTAAAGAACACTCTTAATGGGTATTTTCTTCCTTAAATAATATGTTCCTGATCTATTATCGGGTTAGTTGTGTGACATAAAATGGGTCGAAATGGGCACATAAAATCTTTAGCTAGATATGAAACGAGTCAAATGGGTCGAAAGTCATCAAGGTGTATTTTTAGCTAAACATTATTTTTTATTGTTGTAACATAGTTGTATCAAGGGAAAATTGTCTAGAAATACATCAAACTTGCCACCTTTTGCTTTTGTATACCATGAACTTTTTTTTTCCTATTGTATATACGAACTTTCTTAATCTTCCTATTCTATACATGAATCTGACGTGGCATAGAGTTAATTACATAAATTTACATGAATCGTCCCTGTGGCTCAAAATAATTACACCATTCGTCCTTGAAACAATTACGTAAAAGGTCCCTGTAGCCACCCACCTCCACCTCCGCCACCCACCACCCATCACCACCCATCACCACCACCAACACCACCATCACCACCCACCACCACCCACCACCACCACCACCACCACCACCACCCATCGCTACCACCACCAACCCACCACCGCCACCACTACCCACCACCACCACCACCCACCTCCACCTCCGCTATCCACGGTTTTTTGGATTTTTCTTTTTTCAAAACTAATTAACTACTGATAATAACTAACTTTTATGAAGATACATTTGGTGGAACTCAAAAATAAGCCTAATGCACTTGATTAAGCTCAACAGTTGACTTTTTAGTCAAACAAGCTTATGAAAGCTTAGCATAAGCTGCTAGGTGAGAACCAAGGGTGAACTAAAATGTAAACAAGTAAAATGCACTAAAAATAAGTTTGATCAACCAAAAGGAAACACATAACAAGCTTAAAATTGCAAATAAGCTAATCAAAATCCCAACTAGCCAAACAGGCCTTGGGAGGCAACTGCAGCCCTTGTTTCAGCTTATCAAACAAGCTAGGGAAACCAAGGAAAGCTTGGATTCAACAACTAGGGTCAGTGGGCTACTCAAAGAACCCATAAGCTCAAAATAAGCCTAACAGATAAGCTCATTAGGGGCTTGTGAAGGTGGTTGATCACCACAGTCTGTTGGAGCAGGGCAGTCCTAGGGGCTCACTTAGGCTTGAAAATAAGCTATGAAACCAAAGGGGTTCAGGTCTAAAAGCTATAAAATGATACACACTAGTTGCCAAGGAACAGATAAAAGCCAAAGTCAGTTAATTTTGGATTGAGCTGAGTTTTCACCAAGTTAAAAAAGAAGCTGATGTGAGCTCACTTGCACAGGTCACATAGCAAAACCAAGCAGCTTAATAGGACATTTTAAATCTAAAATATGAGCAGTCTAAGGATCATATAAGCTGACCTATTTGGAAAATAAGCTAATCCTAAACTAGACTAATCTTAAATAAGCTAAAGGAAACATACACTAGGCAGTTGTGGAAACTAAAAGGCATTGATGATCTTAAAAGACAAAGAGTGGCAGCAGCTAAACTAAACTAAGAGGCTGATTTAGATAGGTGATAAGCAGACAAAGAAAAATATGAAAAATAAAATAAAATCACAAGCATGTAGGCAAGCTGCTGAATAAAATACAAATCACTTTTTTAGACCTAAACACTAAGTTTTGACCACATTAAAATTGCCTCCTTGAAGGGGGTTTGGGACTGAAGTCTGCTGAACCAGTGGGTTCAAATGGGTCAATTTGGGCTTGAAACAAAGATTCTATCCTACTTATTCATGTAAAACAGTAAAATGTTAGCATATTTGGACACAACTAGGAAAGCTAGAAAACTACAAGGAGATGCAAGATTATGGTCTAAACCTACTAATAACAACAAAGTAAAGCTGATGACAGTGAGAGCTTAAGGTCAAAACAATTGGAATGCTGAGACTAGGCTTATACCAAACACCCCTTAATGGGTGACTGAATTGGGTAGGAGCCTACGAAATCTAGTTTTTAACGAAATTTTTGAGAAATGAATCTTAAACCAACAATTCCTAATGGGTGACTGAATTGAAGGCTATTATGGACTCACTTACTGAAAATCTTAAACCAACAATTCCTAATTACCACATAAGCATTCACAGCCTACTAATGGTAAACTAAGCAAAGGAAAACAAGATACATTGATGGTGGTGTTGGTGGTGGTGATGGGGGGTGGTGGCGGTGGCGGTGGCGGTGGTGGGTGGTGGTGGTGGTGGTGGGTGTTGGTGGGTGTAATTGTTTCAAGGACGAATGGTGTAATTGTTTTGAGCCACAGGGACGATTCATGTAAATTTATGTAATTAACTCCATGCCACGTCAGATTCATGTATACAATAGGAAGATTAAGAAAGTTCGTGTATAGAATAGGAAGATTAAGAAAGTTCGTGTATACAAAAGCAAAAGGTGGCAAGTTTGATGTATTTCTAGACAATTTTCCCTTGTATCAATTATCTTTAACCAATTTTTTATGAAAATTACCCAACCGACCCAGCCTATATATTATTCTTTCACTATCTATGTTGAAAGGGTTATCCACGGCATCTCTTATGATTATGTCAGTATGTATTACCTCATTTATGGTTTTATGTGTTATAAATCTGAAAATTAATTGTGTATCGGGTTCTTTAACATACAGGCATGAAGCTAAACTCGTTCAAAAGATTGTTGAAGAGATATCATTAGAGTTGCGTTGTATTAATTGGGGTGTTGATGAAAACTTAATAGGCATGAAGACCCGGATAAACGGTGTTGTTTCATCCTTAGAATTAGGTGTTGACGATGTTCGCATGATAGGGATCAAGGGGATGGGAGGTGCGGGCAAGACGACTTTGGCCAGAGCTATTTATGATCGTATATCCTATCGGTTCGAAGGTTGTAGTTTTGTTGAAAATGTCAGGGAAAAATCAACACCAACTATGTCTGTTTTGAATTTATTACAAAAACAAGTACTTTCGGATGTTCTATCGGATCAAGGCATCAACGTAAGTGGCGTTCACGAGGGGAAAAGCATTCTGAAAAAAAAGATGTGTGGTAAAAAGGTTCTTATTGTTCTAGATGATGTTGATAAGATAGAACAACTTGAGGCATTAGCCGGTGACCGTAGTTGGTTTAAGCCGGGAAGTAGAATTATTATAACAACTAGGGATGCACAGGTGCTAATAGCACACAAAGTGAACCTGATTCGTGATGTACATTTGTTAGATGATAAGGAAGCAATGTGTCTCTTTAGTAGGCATGCATTTGGGAGAGAGATTCCAGTTGAAGGGTACCAAGAGCTATCAGAACAAGTTGTACGTTATGCTGCTGGTCTTCCCCTAACAATCAAAGTTTTAGGTTCATTTCTATGTGGCAAAGATGATCTTGACTGGAAAGATGCGTTAGAAAGACTAGAAACAATTCCATTGAATGAAACTATGAAAGTTTTGGAGTTAAGCTATATCGATCTAGAGGAGGATTACAAGGAAATATTCCTAGATGTTGCATGCTTGCTCAAAGGTTGGGGGAAAGATGATGCAATCAAAGCGCTTGAAAGTTGTGGATTTCGTGCTCGAATTGGTTTAAGGGTTCTTGAACTGAAATCTCTTATAACTATTTCTAAATATGGCTTTTTAGAAATGCATGACCATATAGAAGAAATGGGCAAGAATATTGTTCGTCGTGTGAACCCCAATAAACCTGAAAGGCATAGCCGGTTATGGATTAAGGAGGAAATTGTAGATATATTGGCTAATAAAAAGGTAAGTACCACGTTACTATTTGGATTTTGGCAAAATAAAAAGTCGGTATACTTTTCTAAAAGTAGAATTAGTCATGGTAGAAAAACAAAATTTTGATAACAAGCCATTTAACAACAAGTCAAATAGAGTGTAGTTCTAAAGATTAATGGGCCTTTGAGTTTATGTAACCTTCCATCTAATCAATCATGTACACATAAATTTACGTTATAAGCTTGTTTTGTTAAAACACATTAAACATTATTATCATCATCAACACTGATACAGAAATGTTAAGCATTGAATGAATGTGATTAAAAACGACAATAATGGTTTTGACTAATAACGTATAAAACATTGGTTGTGGTGTGAGTTGGTGGTAAATAATCCTTCCTAGAACGACTCTCTACTGTCTTTGTCTGGCCTCATTTTCAGAGAGTCTTTGACCACAATAAACACAAAAGATGCTATAAAATAAAGTTTTTAAATTTTAATAAAATATAAAATACATATGGATAATAAAGCTTCTATATTTATTATTCTTTTTTATTCTGTCTAATTTATTTCAAACAACAACAACAACAACATAATCATCTTCGATCCTAATAATAATAAAGCTTCTATATTTATTACTATTAGCACCCAATCACCATCACCCAAAAATCCCCAAATTTAACAAAAACCCTAGCCTAAACATTTAATCCAAAAGACCCAAATTTTTATAAAAATTAGAAATTAACCCTAACCTAAACATTTCAATTCAATTCGAGAAATTAACTTCACATTTTCTTTTGCAATGAAACAAATCTCATGGTCTCTACTGCTATTTGAATTACATACAGGGTACCCCACCAACACAATGTTTAAAACTGGATCCATCAGATGGATGGAATTTTGAAATTTTAAAGAACGGTCTCGCAAACATGAAGGAACTTAGATTTCTTTATGTGAATAGATATAGATTCAATCGCAAATGGAAGTTTGATGAAGATAGTCTACACCTTCCAAATTCCTTACGATTTCTGAGTTGGGATCGTTATCCTTTTTCAAGTTTACCCAAAACATTTCAACCAAATAATCTTGTTCGACTTGATATGTTTGACAGCGATATGGTTCAACTTTGGAAAGATGGAGAAGAAAAGGTATGTAGAATAATTAATGGTTGATTGATTGGTTGTTTATCTTTCCCTCTTTTGTTACTCGTTACAGCTGCAATTAACATTTATCTTTCCTTTTTTTTGTTGCTTTTGACAGCCTTTTTTAAAGCTCAGGTTCCTAAAGTTCTTTCTTTTATATAATTTGAGGACCCTTGACCTTAGTGTGGCTCCGAATCTTGAGACACTAATTCTTAAACATTGTTATAATTTGGTAGAAGTTCATTTCCAGGTTACTCCAAATCTAAAGGAGTTATTTATCTATGAATGTAAAAGATTGGAAAAATTACACATGCCTGCTGAATGTCCAAAACTCAGATCTCTCGACCTCCATGCTTTAAAGATGTTGAGGACCCTTCACCTCGGGGTTACTCCAAATCTTGAGACGTTAAGAGTCAAGGATTGTGCTAATTTGGTCGAACTTCAGATTCCTGCTGAATTTCCAAAGCTCGTTAATCTCGACCTCTGTTATTGTATTCAAGTTGCAAAATTGCCTGAGGAAATTGGACGGTTAGAATGTTTAAAAGAGTTGGATATCACTGGAACAGGCATTAGTCATCTTCCAGAGAGTATTTTTAGGATGAAAGGTCTGCGTATTTTTGGGTCTAGACGGCTTCTTGAGTCATGTGGTTTTACATCCGAGATAAAAACCTCTGATAATAAAACATTCTGCTACATATAAATCCATGAATATCACAGGCACCAAAAGCAGAAGTCTGTTGTACCGTGGTCGAGTGATGAAATTGAACATCTCCAAAGGCCCAAAGAAGTCACTGAGTTAAGAACTTTTTTAACTGGTACTTTCTCCCTTCTCTATAAATTGTCATATGTTTGATGAAGATTGCAATTATTTCCGTGTCGGATGTAAATGATGTTCCTTACCTTATTTTTAAAAGGTTATCAATATGTGGTTCAGTAAGTAAGAGGATTTCTGCAGGTGGTGCACCAGTTGTTCTTGTTGTTATAGATTCTGGTCGTATTGATGTTACTTTTGCTCAGAAGAATAGAAAGATTCATTCTATTTCATGGGTCTGATCGTCTGAGTGTCCTGATCAAGCTAGAGGTAATTTTTTCTCAGAGTGTTACAGTCCTTGTCCCACATCGCCCATGAATAGAGGAGATGCTGGGTATTTAATGAGTATGGCTAACCTTGACTTGTGAGACGCGTTTTGATATGATGTATGGGCATTATATCAAAAAGTAAAACCGTGAGGCAGAGGTGCCAAAGCGGACAATATCTCACCATAACGGGTTGGTTCATTACACAGAGTCAATGAGAAAACACACATTAGTTCATCTTGGTTTTTTTCTTTTTTCGTTTGTACTGCATTTTGGTTTTATTTGTTCATGGTTTACACAATTACATGACATACTGAAACTGAAGGTTAATTTCCGCCCTCAATAGTTTGGTTTCAGCTAGCCGTTTAAAATCAAAGTACAAGGAGATATATGTCCAAGGAATCAAGTCTGTAATACTAGTTATATTATAATATGGAGACTTGATATGATATATTAATAAATTTAAGAAAAGTTTTGATTTGCACTAATATATTCTACAATGGGTTGAAATTATTAGAAAGTTGACTTTTGAGTCAAACTTTTGAACAACATATAGTGCTGGTACTGAGAAAGGCTACTAAACGTGTTTCAGGAATACAAAGTTACTTCAATGCCAATAGTTTGCGAATAGCCATTTTCCGACATAATTTGAAGCCGGGGACAACGGAAGAAGCTAACATATAATAAATCCACATTACTTCTTGTTCCATGTAGCACTAAGGGTAAAAATGGTGTAAAGATACAAGTAAAATGGTGGGGTTTGACTGGCTTTTATACTGAACGTTTTTCAGTACTAACATTCAAGGTTTGAGTTAATAAGTATATGCATGATGATCAGCTTACAGAATTGACTTCTTCAGAAAGTCAAACTAGTATCTTGATGAAAATAGTATAATGTTGATACGATTTTGAATATAAAGTTATCATAACCATGTTTCAATTTGTATAAATATGTTGTAAATTAGGATGGATATTGTTTAACATGAAAAAGTTGAGTTTTGTGTCAGATTAGTAGTAACTGGGTCAAAATACTTTGTACTTTCATTTTTGCAACATTGTGTTTAATTACCAGTAGTAATACTTTCAGAACTAATGAACAAGAAACGTTATAGCCAAATTCAATAACTTGTAATTCGTGTCAATGGTCGATATTTGACATATGAAGTTATCAATCTCAGATATGTGGTTAACTTTTATATGAATGGAAGGTAGCTTTCGCCTGATTGCAGATTGTAAATTATCAATGAACTCGAAGTAGATTATCAGTTACATGTGTTTCTGAGTTTCAGAGGTGACTAGAAAAGTGTATTATATCGTATCCGATTGATTGACCTCAGATGTTGACTATTCATGTAAGGCTACATTTTGCATGTTGAAAGGTGTTTGATTTTAAATAATTTCAATTCATGGAGTCTAGCTAACAGAGTTGACTTTTTTTCAAAGAGTCAAACTCTGTTCTTGAAAAAGGAATGATTATTTTGATATGATTTTTGATATTATCATGTGAAAAATAAATACATCAGTGTTTCACAGGTGATTATATTATCATTAACCAGTTCAAATTGCTATGGAATCTTTAAGCATGATATATGTTAACTTTTGAGTCAAACCATTGACTTTTAACAACTTACACTGCTTTTGTTTGGAAGAATAGTTAACAAGAAAAACAAACCCAGAAGTAAGTCTTATCCCACATCACCTGATGAAGACAAACTGATGGGAAGAAGATCTTATAAAAACCAGTTCACTTTTTAAGCCAAGGAGTGACGATACGTTTTTGCTTTTTATGCTTAATTTTACTAAATTTAAACAAATAATCTATGTGCAGAATGAGGGATACGTTTAAAATTGGAAATTGATTCATAACCTACCAATTGGTCCTTATAGATGAGTTATGGGAAAGGGTTATTCCAAGTATATTCATGTCTCTGTCTTTTAGGCTTGTCTATGACAAATTTGTTCGGACATGCTGTGTATATAGCATTACTTAAATTCAGCCATGGCAATCTAGAACCTAACCGTAATACTTGTACAACTTATCTCTTTCTCATTATAACCCTTCCAAATCCTTTTGGGTCTAGATTGCCGGCCACTTTTACGTTAAATCAATTTCTTCAAAACTTAGCGAACTCGGATCCGTGTGTTAGTTGATATGCACCTTGAGTTATATATGTTTGCGTATATAAGTAAGATAATATAAGATATGATAATTTTCCTAATAAAAAATATTACTAGAAAGGGTGACAACTTAAATAGAGTAGAGTTTCGACCTAGCTAGTAGCTACCTTCAAACTTCAAGTATCAAAAGCGTTAGGACGTGTACATGACTTGTTTACATTTACGTTTTAAGAAAAGCTATTGAACAATATGCAGAAGAAAGAGAAAAAAATCTACAAGACTTGGTGTCAAAGAATGGTGTTAAGTATTGTAGATGAAATGAAAAGTTTATTGGGAATTGGATGCGAATAGATTTAATTTACAAAACAAGATAGAATATGAATGGGATATATATTTTGTTTGAGATCCTTGGTGTTATTGTTGTGGTTTCATAGCAAAAACAAAAACAAAGAACAATAAGCTAAGTCTCACATCGCTCCTTTCATCAATGTTTATTACGGAGTAAAAATTTCGACTTAAACTATTATAGCTAGCTTTTTTTTATCTTTAGTAATCACTCATCTGTAAACAAGTTTTTGAGTTTATATTTCCCAACGCTCTTGTTCATAATTATCATCCACTTAGAAAATTAAGGTGCATGGATATTAAATTTGTTTGATCAAATTTAGTATGACTTGTAAGAAAAAGCAATGAGTGACTACTAGTGACATCTTTGACATTTTAATATAAACATTAGAAGAATGCGTATATATATTTTTTTACCGTAACATAGCTAACTCGCATCCATTTAGACCCAATACTTTCATTAGTTCATAGGAAGCAAACCATATTGGGATTGAATGTAGATGGTGTGTTATAATTCAGAATTTCTACTTCATGAGTGAGTTGGCTAGACTCTGATTACAAGCTTGCGCTAGACAACATTCACATATCTCTTCCTGAGTTTGACCTGAGTGTCTTTACTGATAAAGACACCGCCCCCATGAAAGCACAAAAAACTTTGGCGAATGCTTTTTACAGTAAAACCCTCCAAACTCTGGGAGAGAAGTTTACTATGTCCTCGCGCCAGGCAGCAGTGCTTGAATGTCTGCAAGGGGCCCATGCCCAAGACTTTTTAAATGTTCTTCCCATTAAGGGGCTTGGCCAACATATGTCGGCGATTGAATACCGGGCAATCCTCAAATATTGGCTGATGATTCCTTTGTTCCCAGTAGACGAGCCATGTCCTATATGCAAAAAGGCGCGTCTAGATAAATTTGGGGAGCACGCCCTCCACTGCAAGGAATTGCCGCGTTTCAAATACCGGCATGACCTGGTTCGGGATGTTTTGTGGGACGTGTTGAGGAGAGCTGGGATTTCTGCTAAGAAAGAAGCCCCTGTGAATTTTTTGACCGACCCGTTGGAAGGAAGGTCCACCCTGCGCCCGGCGGATGTCCTCGTATTCGGGTGGGCAGGTGGTAAACATGCTTGTGTGGACCTCACCGGGGTGTCCCCGTTGGTGGGGTTTCGGGACACAGGGTTTGTGGCTGGGCAAGCAGTTTTGAAGGCGGAGTCTAAAAAGGTGACTAAACATGAAACAGCTTGTTCGGAGAATCAACACGTGTTTGTGCCATTTGCTTTTGATACTTTTGGATCCCTTGCCCCCGTGGCAACCCGATTCTTGGATCGGGTGCAAAAGGTTATCCGCAGCAATTCTCCGTCCTCCAAGAATCAAGGTTTTATTTTTAGTAGAGTAGGTTTTGCTATTCAAAAAGGGGTTGCGGGGCAATTTGTTGCCCGTTTACCTGTTATGCACTTTTAAATTCAATGAAATGGAGTTAGACAAAAAAAAAAAAAAAAAAAAAAAAAAAAAAAAAAAAAAAAAAAAAAACTTGTTAATTATCTTTGCCAACTAGAATAACTTCTTGTAGAGTTGCTCTTTTAATTAAAAATTTAAAAGGGAGAAAGTTTTTCTTTTTTCTAGTCCCACATCGATCAAGAAGAAGAAAGTTTGCTTCCATATTGTGGTGCATATGCATTATGTAAATTGGGAGTTGTATTATGTCGTTGGTGTTGTAACTCAAATGTTTTTTTTTTTTTTTTTTTTTTTTTTTAAAAAAAAAAAAAAAAAAAAAAAAAAAAAAAAAAAAAAAAAAAACCGTTGTGAACTATCTAACCCATCTACTAATAAAAGTTTCCAACTTTTTTTCAATCTCGATATCATATATTTGAAAGTCTATCTTCAAGTAGGTTGATAGTTGTATATGCTGGATGTTGGCATGTTGCATACTTAATTAGTCTATCTTCTAGTAGGTTGATAGTTGTATGCATGTGTTGGATGTTGCATACTTGTATATGAAACGCATCAACGGGTGGTGATTGGGTGACAGGTAATGTATGCATATTTATTAATATGTCGTAACTTATGCATCTTCGAATCAAGTTTGATTTTCAAACATTCGGGAACATGTGTGAAAATGTTACATTTCACAAACCCACGGGTTTACCTGTGGGCATGGGCATGGGAAAAAGATTGTAGCCGCAAATGGGTGGCGGGCAAGCAACGGAAAAATAATTGTGGGCGCGGGTGACAAGTTAGAGGTACGTGTGCCCATTGCTACGGATGCCATCCCTACTTTTTAATACACACTTCAACATACAAAATTTACCCCTTTCATATTTTAACCGTATTAGATTTAAGCAATAAATGTCTGCCTTCTTTTTTCTGAAGTTCATCCTTTTAACCGGATAAATAATAGAGATGATGTCGACAACAATTAGAGTCTAAGTGATCGATAGTGTAACAGGATACGACAAGATAAAGGATCAATGGATCATAGTGTTAACACAAGATACAAAGCTAATAACCTTAAGCCTTAAACATATATAACAACAAATAGTTAAAAAAATTGAGTTGCATGAGTATTAAATTTGATTGATCATATACATTGGGACTATTGTAAATGATTTACAAACGTATTGTGATGCATAAAAATTTTCATAAGCTATGTAACTAATGAAGAACAAACTGGTGGGAAGAAGATCCAATAAAAACCTGTCCACTTTTAAAACCCAGGGAGTGACGCTACCTTTTAGCTTTTTATGCTTGCTTTTAATCAACAATTTATACAAATGATCGATGTGAACAATGATGGATATGTTTAAAATTGGAAAATGATACATAACCTACCTATTGGTCCTGAAGATGAGTGTATGACAAAGGGTAATTCGAAGCATATTCATAACCTACCTTTGGTCCGTAAGCATACGAGCTACTCATGGCATGCACCATGCTTAAACAATATCATTGAACCACTTTTTGTTCAAACTAGTAGTTTGTAAATTACAAACTACATGAGTTGTTAATCATGTTTGTTATGTTGCATGATCAGTAGTACATGTCAATATTGTGCCTGAGTCAATCACTTTTGGGCATTTGCTGCAAGTTCATTACAAGAAAACAAACATTATCAAGTTTTGATTCTTGAACTGAGGTTAGTTATACATGGCGGGGGCAGGCCGAACTCTATAAGGGACCAGATACACAATTTCTTTATGGGATGGGAGCATGCTTATTTCTAAGAAATCAGAATTTTTTACAAAAATCACAATATCTGACAAAAATCACACATTACATGCCGAAACTGCATATTTTACCCAAAGCAAACAGAAGACTGCTGGTGCTTTTTTCCATTCAAACCTTAGTAAGTGCTTAAGTGTTTGTAAATAATGCAATCTTATCTCAGTTAACATCTTATGCATGACTTATATGTTAATATCTATCGGTCTCAAAAATGTTGGAAGGTGAACTGTACAAGCTCATCTTCGTCTTCACCATCAATGTCGTTGCTCTTTGTTACTCTTATTATATCTCTTCAAAGCTTCCTAAAGGTATTTATAGGTTCATCTCCCTCCTACCCGTTTTTTTACCTTTTTACCATGTTACCCCTCTTTTTCTCACCTCCCGCTTTGCGACTGCGGCTGCCAACTTTTTCTTCACTTGGCTTGGAAATTTCATGCTCATCCTATTCGTTTTCAGTCACGCATGGACCACTTTACCCCACTCCTTAATCATTTTATAACCATTGGTTCTCTTTTCCTGTTCAAATCAGTAAAAGTGTCAGCCACAGCCGACATGAGAAAGGTAAATCAGAGTTGTCTCAAGCACAAAGACAAGAACATCAAGGACACTCATATTCGTACATGCACAAACACTTGGGAACCCGAATGGGGCCAATCAAATTGTTGGGTTTCCCATTATGTTGGGAGAAATCCAACAAACCGGTTTCTAGAGCGGAACCACGAATCAAGAAATACTCCAACAAGACCTTGGCAAAGGGTTATGATCCCTTAATGCCGAGTGGCACCAACACACACGAGATATTTTACACTCAAACGTTTATTAAACGTGAGCAAGAAAAGAAGGTACAAATAAAAACTCACTCCCTCATCCCTATTTATAGAGAATGAAGGGGGAGAAACCTAATCCTTTCTGAACAATAACCTCCTTAAGTTTGATCTAAAATACAATTAACCCCCTAAACTTATATTCTAACTATTACACACTAATATTCTAACAATTTCCACCCTAGTGGTAATAGTTAGCCTTCTCCAATACGCAGCAGCTTCAACCAGTGCTGGAACCTCGGACCTGGGACCACCTTCGTCAAGGCACCAGTAGCAATACCCGCTACTAACCTTATCTCAAATCCTAACTCTGTAGAGAGTCCCTTTAGCCATGTATCCTCCTTCAATTCTCCAGCAAGTGTCATATACTCCACTTCAGTTGTAACAAAGTCATCATGTGCCGCAACATAGCTTCCCAGCTCACCGCACATTCCTGTATCATAAACCCGTACATTGTGATTGATCTACCCATGATGTAGTCAAAATCCACAAAAGCATGTACGTCCGTCTGTAATCCACGATTAAACCTATCCAACATTCCCACATCCACAGATGCTATGTCAGGTCTCGTGCAGACAACTTGATACTTATGACTTCCAACTGCATATATACATGACCCCTTACTCTTCTTTTCTTCATCACGATTCCCTGACAGACTACCCTCTAACGACAGTGTAGAGTGTCCCCCCAACAATATCTGAATCGACATCCCGTTGGAAAACATGAATCGTGACACCCTTAGAGTATTACCACTCTGAGTCCTGAAGATCTTCATACCAAGTATATTTTCCTTTGCTTCATCCAGCAAACCCTTGGTAACCCAGATCTCAGCCTTGCTTTTGCAAGTAAACCCCATATAATCTATATAGATGAATAGATTTATGAACATACCTGGTGCATACTTCCAGTAATATATTTTACTGTCGTCACTACTTCGCCTGAAACCATTGCTGAGAAAACACATACTAGACCGAGTATCCATATCTTCTTTCATTACAGCCATCCACTTGGAAATTACCTCACAAGCAACTGCATCCTTAAAAGTCAATGACTTATGTGCATATTCTTCTATCACCCAGCAACTCCTAAAGCAGGCATATTACTGTCACCTCTATACATGTCAGCAACATTACCCTCTGCAACCTATTGACTAGGTGCTCCAGTTTTCATAATGTCTGCCCCAACCTTTGCACCAAGATGTACCTGCTTATTTACCAAGCAATCCGTGTTTGTCTTTCCTTCAAGTTGTTTAACCTCTAACTTTCTTTGAGCCACTCCAGAATGATCGTTACTCTCCTGAATTACCTCGGCTTCACGATTTCCCTGAGCTCCCTACAGTTCCACCTCAAACCAGACACGCTTTTGAACATGTACTCCATGGACCCTTGTTTTAACACCAAGACCAAGTTGCTTGAACGCAACTTGTTTTGAACCTCCATATTTTTGTACAATATTCTCATCTAGCTTTTCGATGTTTAACCTAGTATTCACACTAGCCATTTTTCTTTAACCTTGCTACAAACCTTGTCAAGTTGCTTTTTAACCAACTTTACCAACAAGTCTCACAAGCCATGTGCTAAATCCGCTTTCTTGTAATAGTTGATGTACTAACCTTTAGAAAAATCCTAAAGCTTCGATCTTTCCACCTAAAGTCTACATCCTTGATATACCTTGTACTCCAAGTAATCACTTTTCTTGACTCCCAAGATAAAGCTAAACCTTACTTGTAACACCCCCAAAATTTGATACAGCGGAAGACTCAACAAGCTTTCGGGGTGCTACGGGGATTGGTATCCATTCAAAGTCATGAAAGAACGAGATAAAGTAAACATAAGAAAAACATAACCAACACGGGTTTTTAAAGTTTACATTATCCCAAGAATCATCCAAAGTAAGGCCCAAAAGAAATAAACATAGGTCCACTATAGTTTATCAGAGTTTTAGAAAAATAGATCCATAACCGGTGCCATTGCCAAGCCTCCAATCCCAAGCATCCACAGAGCATCACTTAATTACATGAGAAAACGTGCTAAAAGTCAGCTTTCGCTGGTGAGATCATAGGTTTCAGTTCATAATTCGATATATTGGACATATACGCAAAACGCTTGCTAGCTAGACTAGGCCTCAATCATCCAACCAAAATATCCAACCAAAATAATCCAACCAAATCAAATCAACCCTATAGGTGCACGCTATAGCTCAAATAAATCCAATCAATAGCTTACCTAGCTCAAGTCTAGGCCTCGCTCTATAATCAATCCAATAGCTTACCTAGTTCGGGACTAGGCCTCGCTCAACAACTAAATCAATAGCTTACCTAGTTCGGGACTAGGCCTCGCTCATCAACTAAATCAATAGCTTACCTAGTTCGGGACTAGGCCTCGCTCTATCCTACCTAGTTCTATAAGCATAGCAAGTTTTGAAATAAATAAATAAAGCGATAATTGTCCACATAAAACTTTTGCACGTTTCTCACCCCAAGTATTGAAAACAAAGTTCAAGAGTAAAAGTGGGGCTATGACTCACCTCTAGTCCAGCAAATCCTCAAAAGAAATCGATAGAAGAAAGACGTAAGCAAACTCACGTAACGACAACTACAGACTCGACACTTCCTAACAATATCAAACTCGTTCAGAAATCATTTCCTCAAAATCAAATATTCCCATTCCCGAACGTATTCCTTTTTACTTTCCAAAAATATCCATTTCTCGAATTAACTTCATATTAATTTGAAATTCGACGTTTGGTATCCATATGGGTGAAGGGTCGACACAACTCAAACCAAAAAGCCACAACAAACGAAATAATAAACCAACTATAGGTCTAATATTAGCCCAACATATTATATAAATAATCATCGAAGCTTATCAAATCCGTCGATTTGGTAATCTCCCATATTTATTTACGTAATATATCGTTCCAAAATTATACCCAACCTAAAGCACATAGCACAAAGAATTCTATTTGGTATATATCGTAGTCCTATAAATTCCCTATATATATCGTCGAATCGGCCAAATTCCACGAGATACATAGTAATTTATTACCCTAAAACATATACCACAACCTATGGGCGTTGTGGGATACGATGCCCATTAATATACTCATTTTATATAATCAAATAACTCGATCCATCCGTCGATTAGATAAGTCACTTGCTATAGAAAATGTTTATATTAATCGTCATATATCCGTGACAACACAAAAGTCACCATATAAACCCACTTGGACTTTAAAGAACCACAACTCGTATAACTCGATAAGTTTCTAAATTTATAAAAATCATGTTTTTAATTATTATTTACCCGACTTATTAGTTTTCCCCGTTATTTATAGTTATTATTCTATAACAATATTCCGACATTTATTACACTATTTGCATAGCATAATAACTATCGTTATATTATTATAACGTTTACTCGTGATCGTTTTATTATTAATATATGCATTATATATATATATATATATATATATATATATATATATATATATATATATATATATATATATATATATATACGTTTATCACGTCTATATACAGATATAAACGATTATATTCTCAATAATAGTATTACGAGTATTATTTTTAATATTTGACTTTTAAATATTTATCGAGTCATAGAATTTGGTCACATGTCCGAGTCATGACTCTCGGCTAATAGTCCAAGTCCAATATAAGAATCAAGTCAAAATAAATATACCATCTCCGTCCAAATCAATCCCATAACCACGTGCTACAACAAGAGGGTCCGACTACGGCACCCAACTAACCTATCTCCGTCATCTAATGACCGTCTCACAATCGGTCCCTAAGTTCCACACTCGACAACACATCTCCAATAAAACTCTTAATCCAAATATGCCACTTAAGTCCAAAACAATAAGTCCAATAAGAAACCATGGTCAAGAATCACAACCACGACAACAACAAACATAATAATCCGACAAGTAGCAATATAACCGAAAACAAAATAAATTATGGGTTGAGTTACCAAGTCAACCCGGGTCAATATACACCCGAAACAAGATACGGGAGTCCCACCCGAGACCATTTGGTCTCGGCTAGCTCTAGTTCGAGCCACTCGACCCAAACAGCCCACGTTGGGGTGTCGGCCGAGAAACCAAACGACCACAAGGTCGAACAAACATCACCATCGAACACCAAAGAATCAAAAATCATCAAATGGCCAAAGATAGCACATCCAAGACCCAAGCCGAGAGTCAAAACTCTCGATTGAACCTCGACCCATCGAAACTAATACAACCCGGATACCAAACATTTTCCTTAACCCATTTTCATCAAAACCCATTTGAATCTATCGTTATTATCCAAGAAAACCCGAAAAGAACCAAACCCGTGACCCTAGGTCACGGTTTTAACCAAAATACGAGCCAAGCTCGTCCTACCTTCGATTCCAAAGACTAACTCGAACGGATCTTCAAAACCAAGACAAGAAATGACGAATTTGTGGTCATAACGTGGTGATTTTAATTCGAAAAGGGTGTTAGAGTGGTCCAAATCGCGCGTGGTTTGCACCAAAAGATAGATCGGAAGAAGATGGTTAAGATGGTGGTGTTAGATTTGATGAGAGGGTGGCGGTGGTGGTGCTATTTGGGTGATTAGGGTGCGGCGGTGATGGTGTTTCAAAGGAAGAGAGAGAGAGAGATAAAGTTGGTAATGAGGGTGTTGTGTTGTGTTGAGGTCATAGGGACGATTTCATGTAATATACTAAAAAAAAAATCCCTTTTTAATAATAATAATAATAATAATAGTGAGGTGTGTAGTGGGTTAAGTAGCCCGGTGTAAATACACGGCCAAACCCGAAACCTTAAATAACCAAACAACTTTCTCAAACCGAACTCGTTCCAAAAATAATAATATCCGAACCAATATTAAAATATAATTAAAATTGTTAGGTTAACCTAGTGCCGGAGTCAATGTAGTGCCAAAATAACGATCTCAAAATAAATCATCACGAACGAATCAAACCAAATCATAAATAAATAATCAATCCTCATAATTAACATACGATCAAATTCATATACCAACGTTCATAAAACATCTCGTCACCATAAACTTTTCAAAAATTCCAAAATTAAAATTTTTAATGTAATGCGGGTTTTAAAAACGGCTCCATATTTTGCCAGTTGTCACATCCTCCCAGCCTCAGAAGGAACCCGTCCCGGGTTTCTCTCGGAACAGCCCATCTACGAAGTAAAAAGCTTCGGATATCTCTTTCGAAACTCATCCTCACGTTCTCACGTGAATTCCGGTCCATGCCGCGAATTCCAACGAACCTTGATGAGCGGGATGCGACTTCTCTTAAGTCGTTTGATCTCTCTATCCAATATCTCAATCGGTTCTTCCACAAAATTTAAACTCTCATCCACACGAATATCCTTGATTGGTATAACTGGCGTTTCCTCTGAAAGACACTTTTTCAAATTGCTAACATGAAACACATCATGAACTTTATTCAATTCCGTTGGCAATTCCAATCGATAAGCTACGGGCCCAATTATTTCCAAAATAAGAAATGGTCCAATGTAGCGGGGATTTAGTTTCCCACGTTTCCCAAAACGTATCACACCCTTCCAAGGCGAGACTTTCAGCATCACTTTGTCTCCAACCTGGAATTCTAGGGGTTTACGCCTCTGATCGGCGTAGCTTTTCTGCCTATCTCTAGCTGCTTGCAGTCGATCTCGAATTTGCGTTACCTTCACAGTAGTTTCCAAAATAAGCTCAGGGCCTGTGAGTTGGCTATCTCCAACTTCTGCCCAACCAATAGGTGAACGACATTTACGACAATACAAAGCTTCAAATGGTGCAGCCTTAAGACTTGTGTGGTAGCTATTGTTGTAGGAGAACTCCGCAAGGAGTAGATATTTCTCCCAGCCTTTACCAAAGTCTATTATGCATGCACGAAACATATCTTCCAAAGTCTGAATAGTTCTCTCACTTTGACCATCGGTTTGGGGGTGATATGCTGTACTCATATCAAGTCTCGTCCCTAAAGCAGTTTGAAGTGATCGCCACAACGCTGACGTGAAACGGCTGTCGCGATCCGAAATAATCGATATCGGAACTCCGTGACGAGAAACTATCTCCTTTACATACAACCTCGCAAGCTTGTCAACACTATCATCTTCGCTAATCGCCAGGAAATGAGCAGACTTAGTCAAACGATCCACAATTACCTAGCTCAAGTCTAGGCCTCGTTCTATAACCAATCTAATAGCTTACCTAGTTCGGGACTAGGCCTCGCTTAACAGCCAAATCAATAGCTTACCTAGTTCGGGACTAGGCCTCGCTTAATCCTACCTAGTTCTATAAGCATAGCAAGTTTTGAAATAAATAAATAAAGCGATAATTGTCCACATAAAACTTTTGCACGTTTCTCACCCCAAGTATTGAAAACAAAGTTCAAGAGTAAAAGTGGGGCTATGACTCACCTCAAGTCCAGAAAATCCTCAAAAGAAAACGATAGAGAAAGACGTAAGCGAACTCAAGCAACTCACGTAACGGCAACTACAGACTCGGCACTTCCTAACAATATCAAACTCGTTCAGAAATCATTTCCTCAAAAATCAAATATTCCCATTCCCGAACGTATTCCGTTTTATTTTCCAAAAATATCCATTTCTCGAATTAACTTCATATTAATTTGAAATTCGACATTTGGTATCCATATGGGTGAAGGGTCGACACAACTCAAACCAAAAAGCCACAACAAACGAAATAATAAACCAACTATAGGTCTAATATTAGCCCAACATATTATTTAAATAATCATCGAAGCTTATCAAATCTGTCGATTTGGTAATCTCCCATATTTATTTACGTAATATATTGTTCCAAAATTATACCCAACCTAAAGCACATAGCACAAAGAATTCTATTTGGTATATATCGTAGTCCTATAAATTCCCTATATATATCGTCGAATCGGCCAAATTCCACGAGATACATAGTAATTTATTACTCTAAAACATATACCACAACCTATGGGCGTCGTGGGATACGATGCCCATTAATATACTCATTTTATATAATCAAATAACTCGATCTAATCCGTCGATTAAATAAGTCACTTGCTATAGAAAATGTTTATATTAATCGTCATATATCCGTGACAACACAAAGTCACAATATAAAGCCCACTTGGACTTTGAATAACCACAACTCGTATAACTCGATAAATTTCTAAATTTATAAAAATCACGTTTTTAATTATTATTTACCCGACTTATTATTTCGCCATTATATATAGTTATTATTTATAACAATAGTCCGACATTTATTACACTATTTGCATAGCATAATAACTATCGTTATATTATTATAACGTTTACTCGTGATCGTCTTATTATTAACATACGCATATATATATATATATATATATATATATATATATATATATATATATATATATATATATATATATATATATATATATAGGGTAGGGTTCTAGAGAAAAGAGTATTTGGATAGAAAAGTGAGAAAAAAAGTTATATGGTCGAATTTGAAACATCTCAAACTTCAAGGGTAGAAGGCGACAACAGTTGAATCTTCAGGGTCAAAAAAAAAAAGAAGGAATCCGCTTTGTTGATACAGATCCAAACACACAGTTATTATTTTCTCTCAAAATTCAAACAAACACTCCTGTTTCAAACACACACTCACCGTCACCACCACCACCGTCGCCACCATGTCCATCGCCACCATCTCCATCTCCACCACTCCACATCGCAACCATCAACTCCATCGCCACCATCATCTCCACCATCGCCAGTACACCATCGCTTAAACCACCTACACCGCACACCAGACAATCTGTCGTAACATCTGCCATACACCAGAATAACATTGAAATCAAACCAGAGATATCAGACAATTGTAAGTCTTTAATTACAGATTTTTTAATTTTTATGTTATTTTAGTTCATCATCATGAAATTTATAAAATAATTAGTATTATTGTGCAATGGAATGACATTTAATGGATTTGTATGTATAATATTATATTTTAGTGCATCTGTGTAAGTAATATGTTGTAGCATTTATTTGTGTGAATAAGTGCATCTGTATAAAAATTATGTGACAAGTGTAGATGATTAGATTATAAGGAATTTGATTTACAACATCTTTTTGTTAGATTAGAGCATCGCGAGATAGATTGATGCATCTATTGTGTATTATTAGAGAATCACGTGGCATGTTCGCGCATCTGTTTGTTTCATTAATGCATCAACAATTAATGTTATTGAATCTGTTAGAATGATTAGAGCATAAGGTTACAAGTCAAGATATTCAAATGATTAGAGCGTCAATTGTTTAAATGATTAATGCATCAGAAATTCATGATAGTGCATCTGTTAGTATGATTAGAGCATCAAGGAAAAAGTTAAGGCATCTGTTTGTTTAGTTACTGCATCTGAAATAAACGTCACAACATCCGTTGATGCATCCATTGTGTATTATTAGGGCATCTGTTTGTTTGGTTATAAGGAATTCGATTTACAGCATCTTTTTGTTAGATTAGAGCATCGTGAGATAGATTGATGCATCCATTGTGTATTATTATTAGGGCATTTATTTGTTTGATTAGTGCATCAAAAAAATGTGTTGCGGCATCTGTTAGTATGACAATAGTATCATGTTATAAGTTTGGGCTTCTGTTTGGGATCAACATGGCCGACAAGTCTCTACTCCTGTCACTTTAGGCTAGTGTAGTCAACGTAAAAAAATGCAAATGAGCTTTAAATGCTTATTTCCTCTCAATAGTTAGTTTTACGTCATTGCTCCAACAGATACTTGATCTTGCCTGCTGCTTCCCTGAATTAAAAAACCTAAGAAGTTATGACCTGCTACCATCTAGTTGGTTGTATGACTATATCAGTTAACGTACGCATTTGTAAAAAAAAAGTATATGATACTATAATTAGTTAACGTATCTGTTAAAAAATAGTCATTGCATATGTTTTATGCAAATAATGCATTTGTAGTATAAAATATGCATATTTTTATTATGCCATTTTATTAATTTTTTTACCATGAAAATGACACTTTTCTTCAATTTCAATTACAGCAACAGAACTGGAAACTGAATGAGAGGAAAACAAAACACCATTATATGAAACAGAGAAGTCACAAAATAGTAAGTCAGAGGAGGAAATTGGACAAATCACGAGGATTTTACATTATTTTTTAATGCATCTATTTGATTATTTTTTGGTGCATCTGAAGGGGTTTGGTTTTGGTGCATCTGTTTGATTATTTTTGGTGCATCTGAAGGTGTTTGGTTTTGGTGCATCTGTTTGATTATTTTTGGTACATCTAAAGGTGTTCAGTTTTTGGTGCATTTGTTTGGTTTTAGTTAAAATAGCTTTTAGGTAACTTGAAGTTGGCCCTTCAGGCTGTTTAGCATCAGCTTTAGCCCATTTACTTTTTGCTTATTGTGGTGCTTATCTGCTTATATTATACTGCTTATTCAGGATAGTTAGCTTAATTTAGTTGCACTTTAGGATTAGGTAGCTTATATTGTTTGGGACTAAGCTAGATATTGATTTTCTTTTGCTCCGTGGCCAACGATAATTTGACTTCAAATTAAAAGAGACCTTTAGGTCTACCTATGATTATTTCAATTTCTTATGTAAAGAAATTTCTTTTATGGTCAATCTAGTAGCAACAAGTATACTTTGCAGGAGATAACCTATTGTGTGAGGCTAGTTTCAGTTTCCATGGAGGCCAACGCTTTCTTACCTGATATGTGTGAATGATATATAGAATATTCGAGTATATCATTGCATATTTTGGGACTTATAATCGAAAGTTTAAGGAGATCTGCTGCAATGGTTTATTGTAATAGTTTTTAATAATAAAACAAGTCTAATTGGACAGTTGCAGGTGGTCGTGGAGAAGATGACTCGACCTGCCCAAACTGTGGGAATGTCAATTTTTCGTTCAGGAAAACTTGCAATATGCGCAACTGCACACAACCTAGAGCAGCTGATCATAATTCTGTAAGTACCACAGTCTATTTCTAAATAATATACGTAGTAAGTTTTTTATTAGTAACTTGATTAGTGCATCTAAAATAAGCGTTAGTGAATCCGTTTGTTGGATTAGTGCATCCATTTGTTTAATTAGTGCATCCGTGTACGGCGGGATATGCAATCACTTCCAAGTGGTTAAGCTATGTGTGTTTTTTTGGGGCTGCAATCTAAAATAAGTTTTTTATTAGTAACTTGATTAGTGCATCTAAAATAAGCGTTAGTGAATCCGTTTGTTGGATTAGTGCATCCGTTTGTTTAATTAGTGCATCCGTGTACGGCGGGATATGCAATCACTTCCAAGTGGTTAAGCTATGTGTGTTTTTTTTGGGGCTGCAATCACTTCCAAGTGAAAATGCTTTTTTCTTTCCCCTTGTTCGTCCCCAATGGTTTAAAAATACTGGTGGATTAATATTACTTGGGACAACTACCTCATGGCAACTGCAAGTGCATACTTTTTGTACTTTTTAAACACCTTTTATCTTGTGAAGCAATACAGATGAATTAAAGAATTATGTCTGATTAAGTGCCTCGTATATCACACCAGTAGCTGATTGCAGGTATGATGATACTTTTTAACATTGTCAATGTCATTGTAAGAAACATTTATGAGCTTTTGAAAAAATAGTTTCAGGAGGTTGTATGCCATAAAATTAGACTATTAATGACAACCTGTTTGACCTATCCCACTTTTAGCTAGTTTTCATTCCTTTGCGTGTTAGAATTATTAAGGCATCTGTTTGCATGTTTACTGCATCTATTTGCAAGTTTAATGCATCTGTTTGGAAATATTAATGCATCCATTTGCACGCCCTTGTTGAATCTGATGCCCATAGTGTTAAAAGTTACGTATAAATATTAATTAGTAAATGTCTAGTATCGAACCCGAGACCTCGGGATTGCACACTTTACAAACAAGAATAATGTAAATAAATATATATATGTTAAATGTATCGTATATATATATTTATAAACACTTAAGGGACTAAATAATCATTAATATTAAACGTAAGTATTAATTATTATTAAGGGATAAGAGAACGAGGACTAGAGTGTAACTTGGGAGTCAAGAAGGATCTAGAAACACCCCAAGGGTGCCTAGGCCGGTCGAAGCCCACACCATGGGTCGATCCACCCTTGCTTGTGCTCCAAGGAATCACCTAGTATATATACAAGGCCAAGGATTAGGGTTTCACATCTCTTGTGCACACACACAAAACCCTAAAGTTTTCTTCTCCTTGTTTCTTCTCTTGGTCGATCGATCCTCACTCCCATAAGGGTTTTAGGATCGAAATTTTCATAAGCAAATTAAGTGTTTTGTTTACTTGCATCAAACCTTTATTCGTTGGTAGTTTGTGTGTACAAGAACGAGGTAATTACTTACTTTAGTAATTATCAAGAGATCGATAAACAAAACGGTAAGGGGTTTATCATTGATCTAATTGTACAAGAATCAAGGTTTATTTGAAGTGCATCGGGTATGTTTTCTATTTATGTTTTAGTTAATCTTTATACGTGTTATTACTTGATCCTAGCTTCCGCAATATGTGTACTTTGATTGTCAAACTCTAACAGTGGCATCACGAGCCATGGATAACATGTAATTGATTACTAAAACGTAATAAAAATCGGATCTTTAATTGTTTTAGATACATGTTTTTCTAGGGTTTTCTTTAAATTTTTTTTAAAATTTTTGTAACCCTAACCCTAATTTTAAGGGGGGGGTCGATTTCCACTATAAAACCCTAATTAGGGTTTGTGGCTTTCTTGATTATATAATAATCATATAGAAACCCTAGGTCTAAACCGGTTTTTGTGGACATACTTGTGACCTATGTGCTAATTGTTAGGTTAATCCGTGACGAAACATGCATGTTAGTCATGGATCTTGTTTGTTTATTTATGTCACATGTTTTAAATAGATCTAAAATTGGGGAAGACTCCATATATATATTAAAATCAATTTATATGCTATGTGGTGTGTATATTATCTTTGGCCTACGCAATTGATTCGTCAATGTATGTGGCTCCACTTCCATTAAGAAGGGAAGGCCTTAGGTGATTACATGCATAATTATACCTAGAATTGATTTTATTAGGATCTTTTAATATGGTTTGCATGTGGCTAATTGTTTCAGGTTTTATTATTAGTTGTTTATTTTCTTTAAATTACTTGTTTTATTGTTTTCTTAATTGTTTGACTTGATGTAAGCAATAAAAAGGGTGATTTTCATAAAAGAAAATAATATGGACTAATAATTTTGAAACCCTAAAGTGATAAAGTAAGAATCTTGCAAGGTCTTATTGACAATCGTGGTCCGATTCGCACGGTAATCAGCTCCCAGTCGAGACTAGCAAAATTCAAACTTTATTACTATTTTGAGATTGAATCCATAAACTTTTGCTTGAATGATGTTTTGTGCAAATATGTTTTTAAAATTAAGTCTTTTAAGATGATATTCATAACCGTGATTTGAAGGCTTAGAAAAGAGCCTTAGAGTCTGCCTTGGTTATCACAATCTTGAATATGTCTTAAACGAATTACTTTTAAAATCATATGTTGTAGAAAGTCATCTTAGGGTTTTGGCATAAACCTCAAGTAAAACTTTGTGTATTAATTTCACGAATTGGATATAAAAAGTTTTTATGAAAACTTATGTTATAAAGATGAGTGCATGCATCTTTGTACATATTTTGATTGACATATCAAAAATAAATACCCTTTATAATTTAAGTTACATGCCATCTACCTATAAGAAACACTTGGAATTTTAATTTAGTAAACGTGAGACCTAGGCTAAATTACTATAACAAGGTAAAATTCTTTTAACGCGTGAGACCATAATTGTAATTTTACAGTTTCTAAGGTAGACGACTTAATTAAGTTGTGCGTGAGACCTAGAACTTAAGGCATGAGATGGGATGAAACATGCTTACAAGGCAAATTGATGAATCAATTTGATGTAATTCCCATAATGATCTAGGAATTGGAAATCTTGTTTGCCAATTATTGTTCGACAGATTACTATCTTTTGTACTTTCACCACTAGCAGATCAACTGATGTGGTGGAACTATGTAAAGTTAGATCCTAGGTTTTCAAGAAAATTTTGGTGGTTATATGAATATAACTAATGGGTATTTTATTTTCTTGAAGATATTTATTATCGAAAATACTAATGTTTGAACTTTATCTGTAGATATGGCTCAACCCGATACCCCATCTGTGATTTCTGCTTTCAAGAGTCATCTTGAGAGAGAGAAACTGACTGGAAAGAATTTCAATGATTGGTACCGCTCACTTAGAATTGTCTTGAGGTCGACCGGTAAAATGGACTATTTGACCGAAGAATGCCCAGCTGAGCCTGCTGCTTCTGAACCAGAAGCAGTCAAGGCGGCATGGAGGGTGGAACATGCTAAGTTTAATGAGGTTGCTTGTTTAATGCTCACTAGCATGAGTGCTCAATTGCAAAAGAAGTTTGAGTACTTTTTCCCAAAAGATATGCTTGATGTTCTTAGGCAATCTTATGAGAAACCACCAGCAGTTGAATTGTATGATGAATTGGACAAGCTACATAACTGCAAGCATGGTGATGGTAAACCAGTTGAAGATTATGTGACTGAGATGAAGGAATCTTTTGATCAGCTTCACAGAATTGGATTTGGTTACCCTGACAATGTGCAAGTGCACTTGATCAACAGGTCCCTTAACAAGGACTTTGCTGGTTTTGTGCAGAACTTCAATATGCACTGCTCGGGGAAGACAGTATCTGAATTACTCGCATTGCTTATTGAGTATGAGAAAAGTCTACCAGCCAAGGTCAAGAATCCTACCCCGCAAGTGTTGGCAATTCATGGTGGGAGAATCCAGAAGAAATCGCATGTGAACAAAGGCAAAGGGAAGGTTAACAAAGGCAAGCAGGTCATGGCCTATCAACCTGAACCCAAGATGAAGCAACATCAGCCTAAGCAGAAAAAGGTGAATCCACCAAACAAGAAGGATCAGGCATGTCACCATTGTCATGAAAAGGGCCATTGGAAGCGCAATTGTCCTCTCTATATTCATGACTTGCGACTCAAGAAGCAGGGGAATGAAGCTGGTAACCCCAGTTCATCAGGTGCGTTCTTTATGATTGAATTATTCACTCTTACTCCTAAATTGAATTCATGGGTATATGATACGGGATGTGGCATTCATATTTGCAATACCTTGCAGGGGTTTAGAGTTGAGAGAAAGCTGGCCTATGGACAACAATTCTTGCACGTTGGTAACGGAGCGCATGCAGGAGTTGAAGCTATAGGAGTTTATGATTTAGTGTTGCCTTCGGGCTTAGTACTATCTTTAAATAATTGTCATTATGCACCGTCAATTGTTAGAGGTGTAATTTCATTTTTGTTGAACCTTGGTTTTGAGCATACTATTTCTAGCAATGGAATTTCGGTTTCTTTAAATGGTGTTTTTTATTTTAATGCTATTGCTGTGAATGGTGTCTTTGAAATTGATGATAAAGCTTTTGTTAAAAATAATTCAATGTATAGCATCAACAATAAGAGAATCAAGAAAGGTCTGGATTCATCTTATCTTTGGCATTGTCGACTTGCTCACATTGGCAAAGATCGCATGAAAAAGCTGCAACATGATGGGCTTTTAGAAAAGATCAATGATGAATCATTTGATAAATGCGAATCTTGCATTGCTGGGAAAATGACTAAGAAACCCTTTAAAAATAGGATTGAAAGGGCGAATGATCTACTTGGTCTTATTCACACAGATGTGTGTGGACCACTTAGACATGTGTCAAGGAGAGGTGCTAGCTACTTCTTAACATTTACGGATGACTACAGCCGTTATGGTTATGTTTATTTACTTAAACATAAACATGAGGTGTTTGAGACATTCAAAGTGTTTAAAGCAGAAGTAGAGTTGCAACTAGGAAAGAAGATTAAAGCTCTTCGATCCGATAGAGGTGGTGAATACCTGAGTCAAGAGTTTATAGATTACTTAGCAAAGGAGGGAATTGTCCAGCACCTTACTTCTCCATATACTCCACAACAAAATGGTGTATCTGAAAGAAGGAATCGTACATTGCAAGATATGATACTCTTCCTTACTCGTTTTGGGATTATGCCTTGGAATCTGCAGTTCGCATTTTAAATATGGTTCCAACAAAGAAGGTTGATAAGACTCCATATGAAGTATGGACTGGGAAAGTTCCTAACTTGTCTTATCTAAAGGTCTGGGGTTGTGAGGCGTATGTTAAACGTGACTCAGCAGACAAACTCCAACAAAGATCTGTAAAGTGCATCTTCGTAGGTTACCCTAAGGAAACTATGGGTTACTACTTTTATTACCCAGCTGAAAACAAGGTTTTTGTTGCAAGGTATGGAGACTTCTTAGAAAAGGAGCTCATATCTCAAGAATTCAGTGGGAGAGTATATGATCTGGAAGACGATCATGAAGATGTGACACCTTCTGAAAACACTAGCCAACTTCCTGAAGAACCTGAAAGTTTAGGTCCTCCACCAGAAGTTGAAGTGATTCCCGTTCGCAGATCTTCAAGATCTGTGAAGGCTCCTACACGTCTATGTTTAAACATGGAGTGTGATGACAACTTGATAGGGGATCTTGATGAACCTACAAGTTATAAAGCTGCTATGAATAGTCCAGAAAAGGAAAAATGGCAGGGAGCTATGAATGGGGAAATGCAATCCATGAAAGATAATGAAGTCTGGGAAGAAGTAGACCTACCTCCGGGTGCCAAGCTAGTTGGGAGTAAATGGCTCTACAAGAAGAAGACTGATATGGATGGCATTGTACACACCTATAAGGCCCGTTTGGTAGCTAAAGGCTATACTCAAACTTTAGGTGTTGACTATGAGGAGACCTTTTCTCCTGTAGCTGACATAAGGGCAATTAGGATTCTTATAGCCATAGCCGCTTACTATGACTATGAGATTTGGCAAATGGATGTCAAAACCGCCTTCTTAAATGGTCGCCTAGATGAAGACATCTATATGGCGCAGCCTGAGGGGTTTGTAAATCCAGAATTCCCAGATCGTGTATGCAAGCTTAAGAGATCCATTTATGGATTAAAGCAAGCATCACGACAATGGAATAAAAGATTTGATAGTGAAATTAAGAAGTATGGATTCACTCAAAATCTTGATGAGCCAAGTGTATATCACAAAGCTAGTGGGAGTAATGTAATTTTCCTTATATTATATGTCGATGACATATTGATCATGGGGAATGACATTCCAAGTTTACAAAAGGTTAAGGAATATCTTGGAAGTTGTTTTTCTATGAAAGATCTAGGGGAAGCTGCATTTATTCTGGGAATCAAGATATATAGAGATAGATCTCAGCGATTAATTGGATTAAGCCAAAGTGCTTACATTGATAAAATATTGAAGAGATTCAGTATGCAAAATTCCAAGAAAGGATATTTGCCGATGCAAGAGCAACATGGCTTGAGCAACAAAGTTTGTGCTTCAACACCCGAAGAGGTGCAACGCATGAAGAGAGTCCCTTATGCTTCGGCTGTGGGATCTATAATGTATGCGGTAAAAAGCACAAGGCCTGATGTTGCGTTTGCTCAGAATTTAACCAGTCGATATCAGCAGAACCCAGGTGAAAAACACTGGACTGCTGTTAAGAATATTCTTAAGTACCTTAGGGCTACTAAAGAGATGTTCTTAGTATATGGGGGTACTCCATCTGCAGAGCTTGATGTAACAGGTTACTGCGATGCTTCTTGGAAAGGTGATAAAGATGATACGAAGTCTCAGACGGGTTATGTCTTTGTCATTAATGGAGGAGCTGTTGATTGGAGGAGCAAAAAGCAGAGTGTACTGGCGATGTCTGCTACAGAAAGTGAGTATATAGCTGCTTCAGAAGCTGCAATGGAAGCTGTTTGGATTAGGAAGTTTGTTTCAGGGCTTGGGGTTATGCCTTCGATTCAGCGACCTATAAAAATGTATTGTGACAACTCAGCCGCAATTACATTTGCCAATGAACCTGGAATCATGAGAGGCACCAGACATTTCCCGATTAAGCACCACTATGTCAGAGAACAAGTTGAGATAGGTGAAATCGAAATGCTCAAAGTTCACACAGATGAAAACTTAGCTGATCAATTTACAAAGCCTTTACCTGGCACCAAGCTTTACAAGCATGCTGAAGGAATAGGACTTAAATTAGCTGATAGTTTCATGCCCATTTGTGATTAGTATTTGGATAAAGGATGTAATGTACAATTATTAATATTTACTGAAATAAAATATTGGTTATGTTTATTTATTCATTGTCTTATTAATAATATATCCTATATTTGCATGTTTAAGATCCGTGAATAATTTATTATTCTAAATAGTCCGTTGTCGATTAATGATATGGGAATATCATTAAACTAAGACAATTTTGAGTATTGGTTTAGGATATACTTGAAAGTATATTGATGCGTAGTCATACCAATTTCACATGATATTCAATGAATTGAGTATTGGACTTATCCCAACAATATGATTTAAATTTATTGTGAGAATCATATTTAATAGTTATCCTCAGACTTGAGATACCAGATAAGTGTCATGGATGTAGTGCATTTTGTGGAGCAATCTACCGCTTACCGTAATTGGAAGTCATAAGGGTTGTTTTCAGAATGTTGCAAAGTTCATGGGTTATTCTTGTAGTCAAGAGAGAATTCGCTCCTTCTGATTTGTTCAGAAGTTTAATACTGCTGGGCCCCTCGTAGGGTTGACAAAATGTTTGCGTGGCCACGCCCAAAGTCTATCTGGAATACGTTCAGATGTTTTGGTAATTTTGTTCAATCATAAAGAGACGAGAAACAGAATTTAATAAAGAACCTCACATCTTTATTAATGTAGTATTAGAGGCGAAAGGATAATAATAATGATGAATCATTAAAGGTTTTCCAGGAAGCCTAGCTCAGGTCGAACTAGGGGCATTGGAGTGTTGCAAGACGCTAACCATTGTCATTTTACTATTAATAGATATACGAGTGGGAGCTGTTAAAAGTTACGTATAAATATTAATTAGTAAATGTCTAGTATCGAACCCGAGACCTCGGGATTGCACACTTTACAAACAAGAATAATGTAAATAAATATATATATGTTAAATGTATCGTATATATATATTTATAAACACTTAAGGGACTAAATAATCATTAATATTAAACGTAAGTATTAATTATTATTAAGGGATAAGAGAACGAGGACTAGAGTGTAACTTGGGAGTCAAGAAGGATCTAGAAACACCCCAAGGGTGCCTAGGCCGGTCGAAGCCCACACCATGGGTCGATCCACCCTTGCTTGTGCTCCAAGGAATCACCTAGTATATATACAAGGCCAAGGATTAGGGTTTCACATCTCTTGTGCACACACACAAAACCCTAAAGTTTTCTTCTCCTTGTTTCTTCTCTTGGTCGATCGATCCTCACTCCCATAAGGGTTTTAGGATCGAAATTTTCATAAGCAAATTAAGTGTTTTGTTTACTTGCATCAAACCTTTATTCGTTGGTAGTTTGTGTGTACAAGAACGAGGTAATTACTTACTTTAGTAATTATCAAGAGATCGATAAACAAAACGGTAAGGGGTTTATCATTGATCTAATTGTACAAGAATCAAGGTTTATTTGAAGTGCATCGGGTATGTTTTCTATTTATGTTTTAGTTAATCTTTATACGTGTTATTACTTGATCCTAGCTTCCGCAATATGTGTACTTTGATTGTCAAACTCTAACACATAGAAACCATAAGACTGAGTGCTTCTTGTTGAATCTGATGCCCATAACTCCATATCCTTGTAACGTAGTAAGTTAGTAACTTATGTATGTGTTGTAGTTTTGTAAGCATGATAAATAATAGTGTTATGTTGCGCTTGTGTACATATTATTTTGCAACACTCGCACTCAGGTGCCGTGGGTGAATGAATTTATTTTAAGTCGCTTAAAAATTGTTTGTTACTCAGTGCAAAGCTAAAGAAATGGTGATCTTAGCTGGAAAAATGCGGCAAAAACTACTTTCGGGCTATAGTTCTCAAGCAGATGCGACAAATGATGAGATGGGTTCCAAAGAAGAGATGCAAGACTGGCTGCTAAGAGTCGGTATTGTCTCCCCTGTCACGAAAGAATAAGCTAGGGCCTTGTACCACCAAGAGTTGTTCCGTAAGGTATTACTCCCTTCTGACGATACTTGAAACTTTATTCGTGAATTATTGTATATAATAATTGTTCATGTAGAAACTAGAAACAACAAGGTAAAATACAAACTGCTATTCTTTGATAAATTTTCATAATAATATCTTTAAGTTTGACAATGTTTAACCTTGTTCATTATAAACTTAGTTGGCCGATTTCATGAAAATTTCATTAAAGAGAGCTGGTGGAATAATGAGTATGATAGATATAAACTGTCTCTTTAATTGCATCCATTTAAAGTACTTTAGTGCATCCGTTTGAGGACCTTTAGTGCATCCATTTAAGATACTTCAGTGCATCTATTTGTATCATAGTAAAACATCAAAATATCATGGGAGTCGATATCAATGTTACATATAGGGTTAGAGGACAAACCATATGTCAACTTGGATAACATTTAAACCTCAGTTTGTTGAGTTTATGTGTATCGAAATAATTATACACTTATTTGCGTGATATAATCACTTCGGTTCTGTAACTATTTGTTATTTGAGCTTAATTTGTGTGTATTTAACAGTTAAGCGAGTTTGTTTAAGCTTAATTTATACCGTTGATTTGTGTACTGTTTGATTGAGGTAAAGTTGTCACTAGTGAGCTAATTATGTGATTAAGTGAGTGTGGTATTCAGTTGTACAATAGGTTGGGTTAAAATGGGTTAGACAATTCTAAATGCGATGGAAGAATTGTGAAACTATTATTTTACATCATGGTTATTGTAGAAAGAACCGAACAGGATCTTTTTAGTCCCTGGTATTCTCCAATTGTAAGTAGGACGGCAAATAATTTACAACACGACTTTGAAGTTTATACCAACATTGGAAAAGACTTGAACCCGTGGTCTCTCTTAATTATTTGCTAAAGCCTTATCGATTGCATTCATATGTGAAGTTTATATTCTAAATCTGTTTTTTCATTTCATTTATCTATGTATAGGGAGTGTAGATATGTCTTTCATTATGGAGTTTGCTGAGAATTTGATTATGAGGATGATGGAGGATAGGGCTGCAATCGAGTCGAGCCGAGCTCAAGCTCAACAAGGCTTGAGCTTGGCTTGAAAGAAAAACACTAGGCTTGAGCTTGGCTTGATAGCTTGTCAAGCTTTCATCATCCAGGCTTGAGCTTGGCTTGAGTAGGTTCGACAAAAGCTTGAGCTTGGCTTGAAAAGCTTGAATGAAGACAAAAATATTTTATTCAATAGCTAAACTCAACAATAAGTATATGTATTTTAAGTAAGCAACAGTAGCAACACAATATTAAGTAATACTTGCGTAAATATTTACATATGAAGTACTTGCGTAAATAGATTGATGATGCTAACAATTAACAATGGCAAGATAAAAAAACACAGATACATATATATAATATAGATTGATGATGCAACACTTAAGATTATTAAATTAAAAATCTTGATAATGATAAATTGATAACTGAACTTACGAATACTTCTTGAAAAAAAAAAAGAAACTTTGGACTTGGTGGTTGAATAAGTGGAGGAGATTGAGGAGACGCTTAGATTAGATCATTAGAATACAAATCGTTTGGACGTTTAGTAGGGTTAAAGGTTTCTAGAATAAGCCCTTATAAATTATAATTAGCTTAATAACCAAATTTGCTCCTAATTACTATGAAATTTATATAAAAATATCTATATTAAAGCTTGATAAAAGCTTGATACGAGCTCGAGCCAAGCTATCCAAAGCTTGAGCTTGGCTTGTTAAATATTTCGAGCTAATTTTAGGGCTTGAGCTTGGGCTTGAGCTTGATAAAAGCTTGACTTGATCGAGCCAAGCTCGAGCTCGAGCTCGAGTTGCTTGATAAAAGCTTGACTTGATTGCAGCCCTAATGGAGGATCCAGTTGAAAGAGACCGGAAATTCAGAGAGCATGTATATCATATGAAGGAGCATTGCGCAAAGACTAAGGAGATGTGGAGCTATCCCATTCGTCGTTATGGCTTCTGGACATTTGACCGTCACAATGCTCAGATTAGTCAGGTTGAAGGCCGTAGGGATCCTTATGATGATCTTCTTCAAGACCAGCAAACTGAAGCATCTTCTTCCTCCAAATAATTGTAAGTAGCTTTTCCAAATGTCACGCAATATTATAGTTAGTTGTAACTTTATGTGTTTCTTGCTATACTCAAGTGTTAAAATGTTTCTCAGATTGATAAATTTTTATTAATTTGTTCTCGAATTGCTGTCATCATGTATAGTTCTCGTACGTCATGACTCTCTGATTAGTGAGCGGTGTGGTACTTGATTACTGTCATTATATGTAACATGACAGGAAGTAACGATTATAGTAAGTGCCCCATTTTACTAAATCACTATGAAGAGAGGAATGGGAGGATTCCCATGCGACTTAGACATATGGATGGAAAAGCTGATGTTTCTCCGAATAATTACTTCTCTAGTTTTAGCCTCATTGTAGTTGATAACCGAATAATTTACTCATTAATTAAGAAATGGACCAAATGGGTCTAACGGCTAAAATGATTAGTGCAATAGTAGCTTAAATGAGAATTAGGGCATCTATGCGTATGATTAGTGAATCGAAAAGGTAGATATTAGTGCATCCATTTGCGTATTTAGAGCATCTGTTTAAGAAGTACTACTATAACTCTAATTGGAATAGAATTTTGTGCTACTGGACCCATTGATAAAAACCATGTGGAAGTTCAACATCTCTCACTAATAAATCATTACACTAAGTCAGCTCTAAATTGGGGTGTTTGGGATTGCATCTGCAAATTGGCGTCTAAAAAAAACATGTCTTAACCAACCTTTTCAGAATTGCATTTTCTCTCGAAGAAACACAAATAATTACTTTTTCATGTGGTTTGCCAACTGCTGTTCATATGCTACTTGCATTTTGCCTACTTGACAAACAGACAATTTGCCTCAAAATGCAATCCTAAACACTGTCATACACTTTTTACAAAAACAGGACGGCTCTATGTGGGACTGTTCTGGTTTGATTAGTGCATCCGTTTGATTGATTAGTGCATCCGTGTGGGGCGGGATATGCTGATCACTCAAGGTTTAAGAGAATTGAGTTACGTTGTAGCTATAGGTAGCGACTCTGTGTTGGTGTAGTTTGAATTAGTTTCTAGAGATAGTGAAAGTGATATTGAATATTTGATTAAGGGTATTGACTGATAAGGGTGTTTGATTATAATATGAATCATGTTTTAAGTTTTCAGATATGTTTTGAGTGGTATTTGACTTTTTCTCACGATATATACCTACTATTAAAATGATGCTTATTAACTTGTTCTAGGCTTCGGAATATGGCTTATAACTTCATCAGAGCTTTCCTATGGTTTTTGATAATTTTATAGCAATGTATGTTTCTGAATCGTGTTACCAAAATATGGCTGATAAGCTGGAGTGAACCGTGTTACCGGAAAATACATATTGCCTTGCCGAAAAATACACATTGCCTTCGTTTATGGATATTTCTGAACAGACTATATAGGGAAACGATATTTGCATGTTGCAAACTTTGCTATGTGTAGCATCTATTTTACTAGAGGATTTCATTTCTTTATCGTGACTAACTCTTTTTTTTTTTATTTATTGTTACAGACCAGAGATGGTGGTTGGCTGGTACCATTTACATCCTGGATTTGGTTGCTGATTATCTGGAGTTGACATCAACACACAACAGGTAATGTATTAGTTCTCTGTTATTTATTATGCTACTACAGTGAAAGAGTATGCTAATTTGAATCTGCTACTACCCATTTTTTCTTAGTTTGTTTAAGCAGATTCATACTTGTGCAACATGTGAATAAAGTGCACTCGTGTTCATGACATTCTGAATTTGCGAACGGTTTAAATAAAAGGCTAAGAAATAGTAAGTTGTTAAAGCTCACTCACAAAGTGTTAGGTTCTGGGAATGCTTACTAAGTATTCCAAAGACATCTATGTGTATATTTGCATCTACAAAGTACTTTAATCGATGCAATTTAGCGTTTATCCTTCTTTTTATATATGTCATCCTTATAGCTTACCTCCTTATTTGACCTGAGCCCAAATCGACAACAGTAACTATTTGTTGTTGAAATATGGAGACAAGTGTAATATTCAGGCGTTGACTCTATTGTACTTCTCTTCCTATATTCAGGTGCAGGTTAATGTTGCGGCTGCCAGAGAACTTTCACAGGGTCAGATAAATGAGCAATTGAATTTGAAGATATACTGAAATCTGTATAGAATCACACATGGCCAATATGTATTCAAAAAAGTTGAGCATTGTTTATGTGCTGAGATAATAAATTGAATATTAAGAGATAATAAAATTTGTTTGTGTGGTTGTTTGTATGAGTGTCAACTCGTTTGTTCTTAATTTATACTTTGATACGTGATAAATGAGTAAAAAAAAAAAAGAGCAAAAAGTAACAAGTCGAATGGGGGAAACCGTGAAAGCTACAAAAAGAATGTACAACTTCCCAGTCAAATAAACATATGAGCAAAGTCATACAAAATTAATTGAAATACAAAAATAGTCCTTGGAAAATAAAGAAAGTGACAAAGAGGCCCCTCTAGTTGGGAAAAAAAAGAGGGGGAGTGGGAGGGGCTGATTTGTACACTTTTCTACCAAAGTGGGTTTTTTTCATGAACCCACCTCTATATATATATATATATATATATATATATATATATATATATATATATATATACGTTTAACACGTCTATATACGTATATAAACGATTATATTCTTAATAATAGTATTACGAGTATTATTTTTTTATATTGACTTTTAAATATTTATCGAGTCATAGAATTTGGTCACATGTCCGAGTCATGACTCTCGGCTCATAGTCCAAGTCCAAAATAAGTGTCAAGTCAAAAATAAATATATCATCTCCGTCCAAATCAATCTCATATCCACGTGCTACAACATGAGGGTCCGACTACGGCACCCAACTAACCTATCTCCGTCATCTAATGACCGTCTCACAATCGGTCCCCAATTCCACACTCGACAACACATCTCCAAAATATCTCGTAATTCCAAATATACCACTTCAAGTCCAAAATAATAATCCAATAAGCACCATGGTCAAAACATCACAACCACGACAACAACAAAAATAATAAACCGACAAGTAACAATATATCCGAAAACAAAATTAGTTACGGGTTGAGCTACCAAGTCAACCCGGGTCAATACAAGCCCGAAACCAAATACGGGAGTATCACCCGAGACCAATAGGTCTCGGCTAGCTCCATTGAGCCACACCGAACCAACAGCCCACCATGGGGGGTGTTGGCCGAGAACCAAACGACCACAAGGGTCCTCCAAACATAACCATGAACAACCAAACATCACAAATCGAGAACCAAAGATCAAATATACATCGAATGGTAAAAAATAATCACAACAATCACCCAAACCGAGAGCATTAGCTCTCGGTCGAGTCTCGACCCATCGGGAAAACACAAACCCGGATACCAAACCTTCATTTAAACCATTTTTATCAAAAACCCACTTGAATCTTGCCTTATTATCCATAAAACCCGAAAGAAAAATAAAACTCGTGACCCTAGGTCACGGTTCGAACCCAAACACGAGTCAAATCTCGTCCTACCTTCAAACTCCAAGACCAAATCGAAAAGAACTCCAAAAATACGAAAAGTGGTGATGTATTTGTGGTGATTAAATTCGAAAAAGGTGTTATAGTGGTCCAAATCGCGCATGGTTTGCACCAAAAGATAGATCGGAAGAAGATGGTTAAGATGGTGGTGTTAGATTTAATGAGAGGGTGGCGGTGGTGGTTCGATTTTGGTGATTAAGGGGCGGCGGTGATGGTTGTGTTTTGAAGAGAGAGAGAGTGAATATTGTGATGAGGGTGTTGTGTGTGGGTTATGTCACAGGGACGATTTCATGTAATTAACTCTTATAAAAAAAATTCTTTTATTAATAATAATGATATAAAGTGGGTAAGGTTGGTTAAGTAGCCCGGTGTAAATACACGGACCAAACCCGAAACCTTAAATAACCAAACAACTTTCTCAAACCGAACTCGTCCCAAAAATAATAATATCTGAACCAATATTAAAATATAATTAAAATTGTTAGGTTAACCTAGTACCGGAATCAATGTAGTGCCAAAGTAAAAATCTCAAAATAAATCATCACGAACGAATCAAACCAAACCATAAATAAATAATAAATCCTCATAAACAACGTACGATCAAAAATACATTCCAACGTTCATAAAACATCTCGTCCAATAAACTTTTCAAAAATTCCAAAATTATAATTTTTAATGTAATGCGGGTTTTAAAAATGGCTCCCTATTTTGCTAGTTGTCACATCCTCCCAGCCTCAGAAGAAACCCGTCCCGGGTTTCGCTCTGAACAACCCATCTACGAAGTAAAAAGCTTCGGATATCTCTTTCGAAACTCATCCTCACGTTCCCACGTGAATTCCGGTCCATGCCGCGAATTCCAACGAACTTTGATGAGCGGGATGTGACTTCTCTTAAGTCGTTTAATCTCTCTATCCAATATCTCAATCGGTTCTTCCACAAAATTTAAACTCTCATCCACACGAATATCCTTGATTGGTATAACTGGCGTTTCCTCCGAAAGACATTTCTTCAGATTGCTAACATGAAACACATCATGAATTTTATTCAATTCCATTGGCAATTCCAATCGATAAGCTACGGGCCCAATTCTTTCCAAAATAAGAAATGGTCCAATGTAGCGGGGATTTAGTTTCCCACGTTTCCCAAAACGTATCACACCCTTCCAAGGCGACACTTTCAGCATCACTTTGTCTCCAACCTAGAATTCTAGGGGTTTACACCTCTGATCGGCATAGCTTTTCTGCCTATCTCTAGCTGCTTGCAGTCGATCTCGAATTTGCGTTACCTTCTCAGTAGTTTCCAAAATAAGCTCAGGGCCTGTGAGTTGGCTATCTCCAACTTCTGACCAACCAATAGGTGAACGACATTTACGACCATACAAAGCTTCAAATGGTGCAGCCTTAAGACTTGTGTGGTAGGTATTGTTGTAGGAGAACTCCGCAAGGGGTAGATATTTCTCCCAGCCTTTACCAAAGTCTATGATGCATGCACGAAGCATATCCTCCAAAGTCTGAATAGTTCTCTCACTTTGACCATCGGTTTGGGGGTGATATGCAGTACTCATATCAAGTCTCGTCCCCAAAGCGGTTTGAAGTGATCGCCACAACGCTGACGTAAAGCGGCTGTCGCGATAAGAAATAATCGATATCGGAACTCCATGATGAGAAACAATCTCCTTTACATAAAACCTCGCAAGTTTATCAACACTATCATCTTCACTAATCGCCAGGAAATGAGCAGACTTAGTCAAACGATCCACAATTACCCATATAGCATCGCAACCGCTAGTTGTCTTTGGAAGTTTGGTAATAAAGTCCATCGTGATGCGCTCCCACTTCCAAACTGGGAGTTCTGGCTGCGTCAATAATCCTGACGGTCTTTGATGTTCTGCCTTAACTTTAGAACATGTCAAACACTTACTAACATACAATGCTATATCTGCCTTCATATTTGGCCACCAATATAACTTTTTCAAATCCTGGTACATCTTGTCAGACCCAGGATGAATAGAGTATCTTGACTTATGCGACTCATGCATAATCAACTCTCGAATTCCTCCATACAATGGTACCCAACTTTGCTCTCCAAAACATAATACTCCATCAGAACGCTTAACAAATCCCTTCTCATTTTCTGCCATCCCAAATATGTTCTCAGCAGCTCGATTCTCTGCTTTCAACGCTTCCGTTTGAGCTTCCAATATTTGAGACGGTAATGGCGATACGATAGTCATCCCTAATGACCTAACTCGTAACGGTGGAATTCTCTCCTTTCGACTAAGAGCATCAGCAACAACGTTTGCTTTTCCAGGATGGTAGCGAATTTCACAATCATAATCGCTTAGCAACTCAATCCAACGTCGCTGTCTCATGTTGAGCTCTTTTTGATTCAAGATGTGTTGCAGAATTTTGTGGTCAGTAAACACTACACACTTGGTTCCATACAAGTAATGTCTCCATATCCTCAAGGCAAAAACCACAGCACCTAACTCCAAATCATGGGTGGTGTAGTTCTTCTCGTGCTTCTTGAGCTGTCGGGAAGCATAAGCTATCACTTTCTCTCGTTGCATTAACACAGCTCCTAAACCTTTATGAGAAGCGTCACAATAGACGACGAAGTCCTTGTTACCTTCAGGTAATGCTAAGATAGGAGCACTACACAACATTTCCTTAAGTAACTGAAATGCTTCCTCTTCCTTATCTCCCCATTCGTACTTAACACTCTTTTGAGTCAATTTGGTCAACGGTTTTGCTATCTTCGAAAATCCCTCAATGAATCTTCGGTAATAACCGGCTAAACCCAAAAATTGACGAACTTCTGTTGGGGTCGTAGGTGCAGCCCAATCTTTAATCACTTCAATCTTAGCAGGATCTACATGAACTCCTTGTCTATCAATCACATGACCCAGAAATTGTACCGTCGGAATCCAAAATTCACATTTCGAAAACTTGGCATACAGTTTCTCCTTCCTGAGCAATTCTAAGATAAGTCTTAGATGCTCCTCATGCTCCTTTTCACTCTTCGAATAAATTAGAATGTCATCGATGAACACAATCACAAACTTATCTAAGTAAGGCTTACACACCCGATTCATGAGATCCATGAATACCGCCGGTGCGTTAGTCAACCCAAACGGCATTACCTGAAACTCGTAATGCCCGTAACGGGTTCTGAAAGCCGTTTTTGGAATATCTTCCTCGCGAACTCGAAGCTGATGATATCCCGATCTTAAATCGATCTTCGAATACACACTCGATCCTTGAAGCTGATCGAACAAATCGTCGATCCTCGGTAACGGGTATCTATTCTTCACCGTTAACTTGTTCAACTCTCGATAATCAATACACATACGAAACGATCCATCCTTCTTCTTTACAAATAAGACCGGGGCTCCCCAAGGCGAAGAACTTGGTCTTATAAATCCCTTCTCGGCTAACTCCGCTAATTGTTTCGACAACTCTTCCAATTCAGTAGGTGCAAGACGATAAGGCGCTCGTGCTATTGGTGCAGCACCAGGTATCAACTCAATCTGGAACTCCACTTGTCTAGTAGGCGGAATTCCCGGCAAATCATTGGGAAACACATCCGAAAAATCACGAACTATAGGTACATCTCCAATGCACCTTTCCTTCTTCTCCTTCTCTCCTTTCTCAGAAATTTGAGCTAAGAAAAGGTAACTTCCTTTTTCCATTAGCTTCGGCAACTTAGTGCAGGATATGACCGCTAATCTAGATGGGCCTCTCAAATCCTTTCTATCTCCTGGTATGTTCAGAATCTCCTTGCCTTAAGGCACACGCACGATCTTCTCATCGCAAATTATATGGGCACGATACTTCGACAACCAATCCATACGAATATTAACATCAAAACTTCCTAACGTGACGGGTAGAAGATCTATGTTGAAAGGATGATTCAGGAAGTTTAACGTACAACCGCGAATGATAGTCCTAATTCTCTCTATGTTCCCATTAGCTAACTCTACATCATCACCAATTCCTAAGGCCATCGGGGGTTTCTCTAGTAAGGGTGCAAACTTAGTGGACACAAAACTCTTATCGGCACTAGTATCAAATAGTATGGAAGCATAACGATTATTGAGAAGGAACGTACCAGTAACGACGTTCGGATCTTCTCCTCTCTCGTTCCCAAGTGCATACACTCTCCCATGAGCAGCTCCAGCTTCAACACGTTGGTCCCCATTATCTTGTCGTCCACGGTTTCCTCCAGCTCCACGGTTTCCATTATTGTACCCATTACCACCCGATCCTTGATTTCCTCGGTTCCACGATTCCCTACACTCATTCCTATAATGTCCCTTCTTTCCACATCCATAGCAAGTAACATTAGCCTTGCTCATAGTTTCAGGAGTAGCTTGAACCATAGCAAGTGGTCGAGCTCTACAATCCTTAGCTATGTGTCCCATCTTAGAGCAATTCTTGCACATCACAGTACATCGACCAGAATGATGCTTATAACATCGATTACACTTGGGTGCATCTCCATTGTAGTTCTTCTTGTATCCATCTCCCATAGCATAAGCTCTAGTAGTTGTTTGTCGCTTGTTTCGACGATCATTACCCTTAGAGTGATCATCCCTCTTTCTCTTTCCATTCTTGTCTTTCTCAGCTTCTTCCAATGCTAACGAGTCCATCAATTGTTGAGCGATAGTGATAGCCTCATGAATGTTTGCAGGCTTAGCAGAAATCACATCGTTCCTTGTAGCTACCGGCAACCCATCGGTATACCTCTCAATCCTTTGAGTCTCAGTCCTAACCATATCGGGACAAAGTAAGGCTAACTCTCGATAATGGCGATTGTAAGTTGCCATATCGGTACCTTTCACCTTATGGTTCCAGAACTCAATCTCCAGCTTCTTAATCTCATTCCTTGGGCAGTAAGTCTGAATCAGCAAAGACTTAAATTGCTCCCAAGTCATAGCATAAGCCACATCACTCCCAACCGAGTTACGGTAATTGTTCCACCAAGTTAACGCTTCATCCTTGAAAGTAAAAGAAGCAAACTTTACCTTCGTATTCTCCGCACAACCACTGACGTTAAACACTGACTCAGTCTTCTCTATCCACCTGACCAAGTAGACCACTCCTTCAGTTCCACCAAACTCAACGGGTCCACAGATCTTAAACTCCTTGTAGTTACATCCATTAGTACGAATAGGTGGAAATGTTCTAGCAGAATTGTTGGAATGATTCGACTCAGCTAGTAACTCAGCAACTCGTTGCTCCACAAGTTGATTGATCATTGCTTGATCCACAGTAGGTGCATTAAGTGGAACATGATCATTGTCTCCCTGAACATCAACATTTTGGTTCCTGTTGTTGCGGTTAGTAGTGTCCAGGTTATCAGGAGTAGGGGTCTCAACATTTCGTGTAGGACGGCGTCCTCGACGACCAGGGGTAGTCGTTGCAGGACCAGTTCTGGTAGCTCTAACAGGGTTTCGTCGTGGGGCCATTGATCTGAAACATCATACAAGTTCGTGAGTCTCCGATAGAACTTATCATATGCTCAACAAGAATTAAATCAACGAAGCCAAGTCATGGAAAGAATATCAACAGTACACCACAAGACATAAATAAGGCGAATAGGAACTCAATTTCCATAATATCCAAAAAACCACATAATACCATATAATAATAACCATCAACCATACAATAAAGATCCAACATCGTTCCAACTATCGATAACACAAAAGATAATAATCGTTCCAACAAGACTAACAAATCAACTGAAAATACATCAAAATGGGATAACTAGCTTTTCCAACCGAACACTCCTCGGTTAGGAAAGCAACAAGATAACATAGCTCAAACATCTAGCCACGCTGCTGGCGGAGGCTCCTCAACTCCTGCCTCAAGCCATCAAGATCTCTCCATAAGGATCCTAACTCCACACTATGTGTGTCGCTGTCTCTCTTGAGGTCAGCCACCTCCTTCTCCAGCTCGGCATTCCTTTGCCATAACTTGCGGTCGGCCTCTCGAGCTGTAATTAAACCTCGCTGTAAACTCTCGATATGCTCGTGAACCTCCATAAAAACTCTCCTCATCTCAGTAGTCATGCCCACAACCACAGTCATATCAACTCTCAAATCTGCTATAAACTCTCCAATAACCCTCTCAAGTCGATCAGATAATCGCGAGATCCTCTCGCCCTGTGCAGTAATCTGAGCCCACATCCTACCAGTCTCACCTAACTCTGCATGCTCAGCAGAAACCTCAGAAGGTGTATCCGACTCAACGGGACTACCAGGTGGCAACTCAAACAAAAATGGATGATCAGGTGAAATAGGCTAAATCGGATGTATAGGTGAATCAGGCTCCTCAGCCTGAGCTGGCGGCACTAACAGATCATCATCATCAGGCATCTCCTCCTCCTGAGGGTCATCCTCCTCCTCAGGGTCATCATCATCACCCTGCTCAGCCTCCTGAGGGTCATCAGCCTCATCCTCACCCTCGTACTCCTCCTCCTCCTCATCGGAAGAGTACATCATCATTCGTCGTCTCCTAACAGGTGAACCATGTGGTGAAGGGGTAGGTGATCTAGGACGACGACGCAATGATGCAGGTGGCGCCTCTGACAGAAGAGAGTGAGCATCGATCTGTAAAGGTGGTGAAGTAGGGCGTACCGACATACGTGTCGTAGCTCGGTGGGCAAAACGTGGAGCCACACGAGCCAGAGCCTGATGAAGTGTAAGCTGCCTCGATGTACCATGGAGCCCTAGAGAAGATGAGGGTCCCTGCGTAGATGCGGCAGGTGGTGCTGAAGTAGAACCTGTCAGTGTCACAGTAGCTGAATGCATGGCTACCTGGTAAGGGTCATCAGGAGCCATGGTGAACTGTGCTGGAAATACCGGTGCAGTAAGAATATCCTCAACAACGTCAGGCGTACGGGAGGCCATAGTCTGTGACAACGGCATAGGGTAGGTGTAAGTGTTTCAAAACAACTAAACCGCGAACTCAAAACACCGTATCAACATCACCGAATAATCCCAAATCATATATAACCAAGAAAGATTTAAAATACTGCATTACTAAAACCATTCATAAAACTATGAAGCCATATAATTCCTCAAACTAATATAATTCCTCAAAACGCCATTATATCACTAAATCAATAAACCTCAAAACCTCAAATCATCTCAAGAATCCCAAATCTAATAATCATCTCATAAATCTCATAATACCTCAATAATAACAATGATGCTTCGGCTTGGCGGGCCGGTGGGTAATGGTCGAGGATCGTTTTCTATAAAAATCGGTTATAGTTTATGTGTCTATTTACCTAGTTCTCTATAACCTTGGCTCTGATACCAATCTGTAACACCCCCAAAATTTGATACAGCGGAAGACTCAACAAGCTTTCGGGGTGCTACGGGGATTGGTATCCATTCAAAGTCATGAAAGAACGAGATAAAGTAAACATAAGAAAAACACAACCAAAACGGGTTTTAAAGTTTACATTTATCCCAAGAATTATCCAAAGTAAGGCCCAAAAGAAATAAATATAGGTTCACAATAATTATCAGAGTTTTAGAAATATAGATCCATAACCGGTGCCATTGCCAAGCCTCCAATCCCAAGCATCCATAGAGCATCACTTAATTACCTGAGAAAACGTGCTAAAAGTCAGCTTTCGCTGGTGATATCATAGGTTTAAATTCATAATTCGATATAGTGGACATATACACAAAACGCTTGCTAGCTAGACTAGGCCTCAATCATCCAACCAAAATAATCCAACCAAAATAATCCAACCGAATCAAATCAACCAAATCAAATCAAACCTATAGGTGCACGCTATAGCTCAAATCAATCAAATCAATAGCTTACCTAGCTCAAGTCTAGGCCTCGTTCTATAACCAATCTAATAGCTTACCTAGTTCGGGACTAGGCCTCGCTCAACAGCCAAATCAATAGCTTACCTAGTTCGGGACTAGGCCTCGCTTAATCCTACCTAGTTCTATAAGCATAGCAAGTTTTGAAATAAATAAATAAAGCGATAATAGTCCACATAAAACATTTGCACGTTTCTCACCCCAAGTATTGAAAACAAAGTTCAAGAGTAAAAGTGAGGCTATGACTCACCTCAAGTCCAGAAAATCCTCAAAAGAAAACGATAGAGAAAGATGTAAGAGAACTCAAGAAACTCACGTAACGGCAACTACAGACTCGGCACTTCCTAACAATATCAAACTCGTTCAGAAATCATTTCCTCAAAAATCAAATATTCCCATTCCCGAACGTATTCCGTTTTATTTTCCAAAAATATCCATTTCTCGAATTAACTTCATATTAATTTGAAATTAGACGTTTGGTATCCATATGGGTGAAGGGTCGACACAACTCAAACCAAAAAGCCACAACAAACGAAATAATAAACCAACTATAGGTCTAATATTAACCCAACATATTATTTAAATAATCATCGAAGCTTATCAAATTCGTCGATTTGGTAATCTCCCATATTTATTTACGTAATATATCGTTCCAAAATTATACCCAACCTAAAGCACATAGCACAAAGAATTCTATTTGGTATATATCGTTGTCCTATAAATTCCCTATATATATCGTCGAATCGGCCAAATTCCACGAGATACATAGTAATTTATTACTCTAAAACATATACCACAACCTATGGGCATCGTGGGATACGATGCCCATTAATATACTCATTTTATATAATCAAAAAACTCGATCTAATCCGTCGATTAAATAAGTCACTTGCTATAGAAAATGTTTATATTAATCGTCATATATCCGTGACAACACAAAGTCACAATATAAAGCCCACTTGGAGTTTGAATAACCACAACTCGTATAACTCGATAAGTTTCTAAATTTATAAAAATCACGTTTTTAATTATTATTTACCCGACTTATTATTTCGCCATTATATATAGTTATTATTTATAACAATAGTCCGACATTTATTACACTATTTGCATAGCATAATAACTATCGTTATATTATTATAACGTTTACTCGTGATCGTCTTATTATTAACATACGCATTTATATATATATATATATATATATATATATATATATATATATATATATATATATATATATATATATATACGTTTAACACGTCTATATACGTATATAAACGATTAGATTCTTAATAATAGTATTACGAGTGTTATTTTTTTTATATTGACTTTTAAATATTTATCGAGTCATAGAATTTGGTCACATATCCGAGTCATGACTCTCGGCTCATAGTCCAAGTCCAAAATAAGTATCAAGTCGAAAATAAATATATCATCTCCGCCCAAATCAATCCCATATCCACGTGCTACAACATGAGGGTCCGACTACGGCACCCAACTAACCTATCTCCGTCATCTAATGACCGTCTCACAATCGGTCCCCAATTCCACGCTCGACAACACATCTCCAAAATATCTCGTAATTCCAAATATACCACTTCAAGTCCAAAGTAATAATCCAATAAGCACCATGGTCAAAACATCACAACCAGGACAACAACAAAAATAATAAACCGACAAGTAACAATATATCCGAAAACAAAATAAGTTACGGGTTGAGCTACCAAGTCAACCCGGGTCAATACAAGCCCGAAACCAAATACGGGAGTATCACCCGAGACCAATAGGTCTTGGCTAGCTCCATTGAGCCACACCGAACCAACAGCCCACCATGGGGGGTGTCGGCCGAGAACCAAACGACCACAAGGGTCCTCCAAACATAACCATGAACAACCAAACATCACAAATCGAGAACCAAAGATCAAATATACATCGAATGGTCAAAAATAATCACAACAATCACCCAAACCAAGAGCATTAGCTCTCGGTCGAGTCTCGACCCATCGGGAAAACACAAACCCGGATACCAAACCTTCATTTAAACCATTTTTTATCAAAAACCCACTTGAATCTTGCCTTATTATCCATAAAACCCGAAAGAAAAATAAAACTCGTGACCCTAGGTCACGTTCGAACCAAAACACGAGTCAAAACTCGTCCTACCTTCAAACTCCAAGACCAAATCGAAAAGAACTCCAAAAATATGAAAAGTGGTGATGTATTCGTGGTGATTAAATTCGAAAAATGTGTTATAGTGGTCTAAATCGCGCGTGGTTTGCCCCAAAAGATAGATCGGAAGAAGAAGGTTAAGATGGTGGTGTTAGATTTAATGAGAGGGTGGCGGTGGTGGTTCGATTTTGGTGATTAAGGGGCGGCGGTGATGGTTGTGTTTTGAAGAGAGAGAGTGTGAATATTGTGATGAGGGTGTTGTGTGTGGGTTGTGTCACAGGGACGATTTCATGTAATTAACTCTTATAAAAAAAATTCTTTTATTAATAATAATGATATAAAGTGGGTAAGGTTGGTTAAGTAGCCCGGTGTAAATACACGGACCAAACCCGAAACCTTAAATAACCAAACAACTTTCTCAAACCGAACTCGTCCCAAAAATAATAATATCCGAACCAATATTAAAATATAATTAAAATTGTTAGGTTAACCTAGTGCCGGAATCAATGTAGTGCCAAAGTAAAAATCTCAAAATAAATCATCACGAACGAATCAAACCAAACCATAAATAAATAATAAATCCTCATAAACAACGTACGATCAAAAATACATTCCAACGTTCATAAAACATCTCATCCAATAAACTTTTCAAAAATTCCAAAATTATAATTTTTAATGTAATGCGGGTTTTAAAAACGGCTCCCTATTTTGCCAGTTGTCACAGTCCCCATTATCTTGTCGTCCACGGTTTCCTCCAGCTCCACGGTTTTCATTATTGTAACCATTACCACCCGATCCTTGATTTCCTCGGTTCCACGATTCCCTACACTCATTCCTATAATGTTCCTTCTTTCCACATCCATAACAAGTAACATTTGCCTTGCTCATAGTTTCAAGAGTAGCTTGAACCATAGCAAGGGGTCGAGCTCTACAGTCCTTAGCTATGTGTCTCATCTTAGAGCAATTCTTGCACACCAAAGTACATCGTCCAGAATGATTCCCATAACATCGGTTACACTTGGGTGCATTTCCATTGTAGCTCTTCTTATCTCCATCTCCCATAGCATAAGCTCTAGTAGTTGTTTGTCGCTTGTTTCGATGATCATTACCCTTAGAGTGATTATCCCTCTTCCTCTTTCCATTCTTGTCTTTCTCAGCTTCTTCCAATGCCAACGCGTCCATCAATTGTTGAGCAATAGTGATAGCCTCATGAATGTTTGCAGGCTTAGCAGAAATCACATAGTTCCTTGTAGCTACCGGCAACCCATCGGTATACCTCTCAATCCTTTGAGTCTCAGTCCTAACCATATCGGGACAAAGTAAGGCTAACTCTCGATAACGGCGATTGTAAGTCGCCATATCGGTACCTTTCACCTTATGGTTCCAGAACTCAATCTCCAGCTTCTTAATCTCATTCCTCGGGCAGTAAGTCTGAATCAGCAAAGACTTAAATTGCTCCCAAGTCATAGCATAAGCCACATCACTCCCAACCGAATTTTGGTAATTGTTCCACCAAGTTAAAGCTTCATCCTTGAAATTAAAAGTAGCAAACTCAACGGGTCCACAGATCTTAAATACTGACTTAGTCTTTTCTATCCACCTAACCAAGTAGACCACTCCTTCAGTTCCACCAAACTCAACGGGTCCACAGATCTTAAACTCCTTGTAGTTACATCCATTAACACGAACAGGTGGAAATGTTCCAGCAGAATTGTTGGAATGATTTGACTCAGCTAGTAGCTCAGCAACTCGTTGCTCCACAAGTTGATTGATCATTGCTTGATCCACAGTAGGTGCATTCAGTGGAACATGATCATTGTCTCCCTAAACATCAACATTTTGATTCCTGTTGTTGCGGTTAGTAGTGTCCAGGTTGTCAGGATTAGGGGTCTCAACATTTCGAGTAGGACGGCGTCCTCGACAACCAGGGGTAGTCGTTGCAGGACCAGTTCTAGTAGCTCTAACATGATTTCGTCGTGGGGCCATTGATCTGAAACATCATACAAGTTCGTGAGTCTCCGATAGAACTTATCATATGCTCAACAAGAATTAAATCAACGAAGCTAAGTCATGGAAAGAATATCAACAGTACACCACAAGACATCAATAAGGCGAATAGGAACTCAATTTCCATAATATCCAAAAACCACACAATACCATATAATAATAACCATCAACCATACAATAAGGATCCAACATCGTTCTAACTACCGAAAACGCAAAAGATAATAATCGTTCCAACAAGACGAGTAATCAACGGAAAGTACATCAAAATAGGATAACTAGCTTTTCCAACCAAACACTCCTCGGTTAGGAAAGCAACAAGATAACATAGCTCAACCATCTAGCCACGCTGCTGGCGGAGGCTCCTCAACTCCTGCCTCAAGCCATCAAGATCTCTCCATAATGATCCTAACTCCACACTATGTGTATCGCTGTCTCTCTTGAGGTCAGCCACCTCCTTCTCCAGCTCGGTATTCCTTTGCCGTAACTTGCGGTCGGCCTCTCGAGCTGTAATAAATCCTCGCTGTAAACTCTCAATCTGCTCATGAACCTCCATCAAAACTCTCCTCATCTCAGTAGTCCTGCCCACAACCACAGTCATATCAACTCTTAGATCCGCTATAAACTCTCCAATAACCCTCTCAAGTCGATCAGATAATCGCGAGATCCTCTCGCCCTGTGCAGTAATCTGAGCCCACATCCTACCAGCCTCACCTAACTCTGCATGCTCAGCAGAAACCTCAGAAGGTGCATCCGACTCAACGGGACTACCTGGTGGCAACTCAAACAAAAATGGATGATCAGGTGAAACAGGCTCAATAGGATGTATAGGTGAATCAGGCTCTTCAGCCTGAGCTGGTGGCACTAACAGATCATCATCATCAGGCATCTCCTCCTCCTGAGGGTCATCCTCCTCCTCAGGGTCATCATCATCACCCTGCTCAGCCTCCTGAGGATCATTAGCCTCATCCTTACCCTCGTACTCCTCCTCCTTCTCATCGGAAGAGTACATCATCAATCGTCGTCTCCTAACAGGTGAACCATGAGGTGAAGGGGTAGGTGATCTAGGACGACGACGCAATGATGCGGGTGGCGCCTCTGACAAAAGAGAGTGAGCATCTATCTGTAAAGGTGGTGAAGTAGGACGTACCGACATACGTGTCGTAGCTCGGTGGGCAAAACGTGGAGCCACACGAACAAAGCCTGATGAAGTGTAAGCTGCCTCGATGTACCAAGGAGCCCTAGAGAATATGAGGGTCCCTGCGTAGATGCGGCAGGTGGTGCTGAAGTAGAACCTGTTGGTGACATAGTAGCTGAATGCATGGCAACCTGGTAAGGATCATCAGGAGCCATGGTAAACTGTGCTGGAAATACCGGTGCAGTAAGAATATCCTCAACGACATCGGGCGTACGGGAGGCCATAGTCTGTGACAACGGTGTAAGGTAGGTGTAAGTGTTTCAAAACAACTAAACCGCGAACTCAAAATACCGTATCAACATCATCATATAATCCCAAATCATATAACCAAGAAAGATTTAAAATACCGCATTACTAAAACCATTCGTAAAACAATTAAGCCATATAATTCCTCAAAACGCATATGATTCCTCAAAATGCCATCATATCACTAAATCAATAAACCTCAAAACCTCAAATCATCTCAAGAATCCCAAATCTAATAATCATCTCAATAATCCCATGATACCTTAATAATAACAATGATGCTTCGGCTTGGCGGGCTGGCGGGCAATGGTTGAGGATCGTTTTCTATAAAAATCGGTTATAGTTTAGGTGTCTATTTACCTAGTTCTCTATAACCTTGGCTCTGATACCAATCTGTAACACCCCCAAAATTTGATACAGCGGAAGACTCAACAAGCTTTCGGGGTGCTACGGGGATTGGTATCAATTCAAAGTCATGAAAGAACGAGATAAAGTAAACATAAGAAAAACATAACCAACACGGGTTTTTAAAGTTTACATTATCCCAAGAATCATCCAAAGTAAGGCCCAAAAGAAATAAACATAGGTCCACTATAGTTTATCAGAGTTTTAGAAAAATAGATCCATAACCGGTGCCATTGCCAAGCCTCCAATCCCAAGCATCCACAGAGCATCACTTAATTACCTGAGAAAACGTGCTAAAAGTCAGCTTTCGCTGGTGAGATCATAGGTTTAAGTTCATAATTCGATATATTGGACATATACGCAAAACGCTTGCTAGCTAGACTAGGCCTCAATCATCCAACCAAAATATCCAACCAAAATAATCCAACCAAATCAAATCAACCCTATAGGTGCACGCTATAGCTCAAATCAATCCAATCAATAGCTTACCTAGCTCAAGTCTAGGCCTCGCTCTATAATCAATCCAATAGCTTACCTAGTTCGGGACTAGGCTTCGCTCAACAACTAAATCAATAGCTTACCTAGTTCGGGACTAGGCCTCGCTCATCAACTAAATCAATAGATTACCTAGTTCGGGACTAGGCCTCGCTCTATCCTACCTAGTTCTATAAGCATAGCAAGTTTTGAAATAAATAAATAAAGCGATAATAGTCCACATAAAACATTTGCACGTTTCTCACCCCAAGTATTGAAAACAAAGTTCAAGAGTAAAAGTGGGGCTATGACTCACTTCTAGTCCAGCAAATCCTCAAAATAAATCGATAGAAGAAAGACGTAAGCAAACTCAAGCAACTCACGTAACGGCAACTACAGACTCGGCACTTCCTAACAATATCAAACTCGTTCAGAGATCATTTCCTCAAAATCAAATATTCCCATTCCCGAACGTATTCATTTTTACTTTCCAAAAATATCCATTTCTCGAATTAACTTCATATTAATTTGAAATTCGACGTTTGATATCCATATGGGTGAAGGGTCGACACAACTCAAACCAAAAAGCCACAACAAACGAAATAATAAACCAACTATAGGTCTAATATTAGCCCAACATATTATATAAATAATCATCGAAGCTTATCAAATCCGTCGATTTGGTAATCTCCCATATTTATTTACGTAATATATCGTTCCAAAATTATACCCAACCTAAAGCACATAGCACAAAGAATTCTATTTGGTATATATCGTAGTCCTATAAATTCCCTATATATATCGTCGAATCGGCCAAATTCCACGAGATACATAGTAATTTATTACCCTAAAACATATACCACAACCTATGGGCGTCGTGGGATACGATGCCCATTAATATACTCATTTTATATAATCAAATAACTCGATCCATCCGTCGATTAGATAAGTCACTTGCTATAGAAAATGTTTATATTAATCGTCATATATCCGTGACAACACAAAAGTCACCATATAAACCACTTGGACTTTAAAGAACCACAACTCGTATAACTCGATAAGTTTCTAAATTTATAAAAATCATGTTTTTAATTATTATTTACCCCCGACTTATTAGTTTTCGCCGTTATTTATAGTTATTATTCTATAACAATATTCTGACATTTATTACACTATTTGCATAGCATAATAACTATCGTTATATTATTATAACGTTTACTCGTGATCGTTTTATTATTAATATACGCATTTATATATATATATATATATATATATATATATATATATATATATATATATATATATATATATATATATATATATATATATATATACATTTATCACGTCTATATACGGATATACGTTTATCACGTCTATATACGGATATAAACGATTATATTCTCAATAATAGTATTATGAGTATTATTTTTAATATTTGACTTTTAAATATTTATCGAGTCATAGAATTTGGTCACATGTCCGAGTCATGATTCTCGGCTCGTAGTCCAAGTCCAATATAAGAATCAAGTCAAAATAAATATATCATCTCCGTCCAAATCAATCCCATAACCACGTGCTACAACAAAGGGTCCGACTACGGCACCCAACTAACCTATCTCCGTCATCTAATGACCGTCTCACAATCGGTCCCCAAGTTCCACACTCGACAACACATCTCCAATAAAACTCGTATCCAAATATGCCACTCAAGTCCAAAACAATAAGTCCAATAAGAAACCATGGTCAAGAATCACAACCACGACAACAACAAACATAATAATCCGACAAGTAGCAATATAACCGAAAACAAAATAAATTACGGGTTGAGTTACCAAGTCAACCCGGGTCAATATACACCCGAAACAAGATACGGGAGTCCCACCCGAGACCATTTGGTCTCGGCTAGCTCTAGTTCGAGCCACTCGACCCAAACAGCCCACGTTGGGGTGTCGGCCGAGAAACCAAACGACCACAAGGTCGAACAAACATCACCATCGAACACCAAAGAATCAAAAATCATCAAATGGCCAAAGATAGCACATCCAAGACCCAAGCCGAGAGTCAAAACTCTCGATTGAACCTCGAACCATCGAAACTAATACAACCCGGATACCAAACATTTTCCTTAACCCATTTTCATCAAAACCCATTTGAATCTTTCGTTATTATCCAAGAAAACCCGAAAAGAACCAAACCCGTGACCCTAGGTCACGGTTTTAACCAAAATACGACCCAAGCTCGTCCTACCTTCGATTCCCAATACTAACTCGAACGGATCTTCAAAACCAAGACAAGAAATGACGAATTTGTGGTGATAACGTGGTGATTTTAATTCGAAAAGGGTGTTAGAGTGGTCCAAATCGCGCGTGGTTTGCACCAAAAGATAGATCGGAAGAAGATGGTTAAGATGGTGGTGTTAGATTTGATGAGAGGGTGGCGGTGGTGGTGCTATTTGGGTGATTAGGGTGCGGCGGTGATGGTGTTTCAAAGGAAGAGAGAGAGAGAGAGAGATAAAGTTGGTGATGAGGGTGTTGTGTTGTGTTGAGGTCACAGGGACGATTTCATGTAATATACTAAAAAAAAAATCCCTTTTTAATAATATTAATAATAATAGTGAGGTGTGTAGTGGGTTAAGTAGCCCGGTGTAAATACACGGCCAAACCCGAAACCTTAAATAACCAAACAACTTTCTCAAACCGAACTCGTTCCAAAAATAATAATATCCGAACCAATATTAAAATATAATTAAAATTGTTAGGTTAACCTAGTGCCGGAGTCAATGTAGTGCCAAAATAACGATCTCAAAATAAATCATCACGAACGAATCAAACCAAATCATAAATAAATAATCAATCCTCATAATTAACATACGATCAAATTCATATACCAACGTTCATAAAACATCTCGTCACCATAAACTTTTCAAAAATTCCAAAATTAAAATTTTTAACGTAATGCGGGTTTTAAAAACGGCTCCCTATTTTGCCAGTTGTCACATCACTTGTCTTCCAAGAACCACCAATACTTGAAATCCAAGAAACAGAAAAACTTGAAATTGAAACTTCTTGCAAAACTTTGTCACCTTTGAAGCTCAAAACCGAAACTCCAAGAACCTTGTAACAAAAGAAATCGATTTCCTATAACCCTAGGATAATCGATCCACCTCTATGCAAGACAACTTCAAAAACCTTGTTGCCTAAGTAATCTTGACTCGCAAACCTAGAAACCTTGAACCTTGTAATCTACACAACGATAGCCAAACAATAACCGAAAAACGATAAAGAACACAACCACACCAGAAACTTCGACAACCTATATCTTTATCCTGGAAGCTCCGATGCAGGATCCCTCCAGTGAGATCCTAGATCTATATGTCTTCAACCTACGGTCCGAATTTCATAGAAATCCAACAGTTAATGAACCCGCAACGTCAATTCTCCCACGACTGCGTAGTAACCGACGAACCAAACCCGGTTCACTCGTTTCTCTTGTTTTAGCTCTATCCACGTTGTGTGATTCGTTCTTCTCGAACCAGGCTCCGATACCAATTGTTGGGAGAAATCCAACAAACCGGTTTCTAGAGCGGAACCACGAATCAAGAACTACTCCAACAAGACCTCGGCAAAGGGTTATGATCCCTTAATGCCGAGTGCACCAACACACACGAGATATTTTACACTCAAACGTTTATTAAACGTGAGCAAGAAAAGACGGTACAAATAAAACCTCGCCCCCTCATCCCTATTTATAGAGAATGAAGGGGGAGAAACCTAATCTTTTGTGAACAAGAATTCTACAATTGAGGAGGTTAGGAACTTTCCTAATACATGACTAACCTCCTTAAGTTTGAGCTAAAATACAATTAACCCCCTAAACTTATATCCTAACTATTACACACTAATATTCTAACATAACAGAATTGGTTTGTAATCACAAACAAAAGCTAAAACCTCATTACGTATTATTAAGCATTTACATTATGCTAATCAAAAAATTTCGTCCCTTATTCACCCCAGTTGCCAATTTTGACCGCAAAAAGAACAAAGTTAGTTAATTAACATGTTAGGATCAAATGTAACGCAACATGCAGGTTTTTATTCAGTTGACGTGAGTCTTAGCTTCAAGGACTTCATCGCCTTTATCATTGACCCCTTGCGCTGTTGTTGCACCAGCGCCGTTCTTTTTACCTTCCAAAAACTTCACTAGCCCTTCTAGTACAACTTCCACATTGTCAGACTTCATAAGTTCCTCAGCCACCTCCGCTGGTGTAACCTTCTTGCATCGAATCAACTTTTCGATCTCCGTAAATCTCCAATGGTCGTTGTGAATGTTGAGGTAATTGGCCGCTAGTGTCTTGAATCCATTAAAAGTCAATTATGACATGTGGATGTGCACATCCATACGTCCTGGTCTAAGCAACGCTGGGTCAAGTTTTTCTAGGTGGTTCGTTGTAAATATTATGATGCGTTCATCCCCACAACAAGACCATAATCCGTCTATGAAGTTTAAAAGCCCTGCTAAAGAAAACTGCAAAATAAGCATAGAAAGAGTTTAACCATATGCACGAACTTGAGTAGGCACAATTAAAAAAAAGGCTAAGTTTTTATACAAACCTTGGAACCACAATGGGATTTGGATTTGGACTTGGATGCAGTAGTACCATTTCGATCTGGCATATTTGTGCTACAATCAATATCTTCAATCACGAGTATTGATCTATTTGATGTTTGTAACATCATCTCTTTCAAACCTGAATCACTCCGAACATTCATCAACGGTATATCATAAACATCAAATTTAAGGTAATTCGCCATGGCAGCAATCAAACTTGATTTCCCGGTCCCTGGTGGACCATACAATAGATACCCTCTCTTCCACACCTTCCCTACTTTCTTATAAAAGTCCCTCCCCTTACAAACAAATCCAAATCGTCAATAATTGCCTTCTTTTGATTAGGATCCATTGCCAGTGTGTCGAAAGTAGATGGATGGTGAAGATTTACCACCTGATCCTTGAAACCCCGGGTTCCCAGGCTAAAAAGTTTCACAACTTTCTTCTGGTTTTCGAGATGTTTAACCTTTTCAATTATTGATGGCAAGTATCTAGTTAACACAATATCTTTGTGAATTTGGCCAAATTTCAAAATAATGTTTTTTCTTTCAGATAATTCGCTGCCCCCTTGTTTTGGCTGCTCAGTGAGGTACTTCCATGTAACCGAAATCCCTTCAAATGAATCTACCATCTCTTCCGACTCTGCAAACTTGATATTGAAGTGACTTTCATTCGCATTTTTAGTAATCCTGTTGGTAAATTATATATGTGATCAGATCAATATCAAAGTATATAACTAATTATTAACTATGTTTACAAGCTAGGGTTTTTCTACCTAGTAACATAGTGGCACATATATGTTTAGATGTGTTAGATAAGCATACTTGTTATTTTGTTCTATATACAAAAAAAGAAGAAGGTTAAACTAGCTTACTAATTTAACATCACAAACTAAGGGAATTAATAATATGGATAAGCTAACATGTAAATATGATGACTATTTGAGTTCATTCAACACTTTTAAACATGTGTGATCGATTTATTTACAATCACAATACTGGACATAGGTTCAAAGTAGGGCCTTTGTATGTTTTAAATTACGAAAATAAAGCAATGACACACCCGAGTTTCTTGGAATTTGGGCTGATTATAGTGCAAAGGTATGCTTCAACTGTATTGAACATGTCGTTCGAGGAGCAATAACCAACTTTTTCCTCGAAGACAAGAGTCAGCGTATCTGAGGATTTAGGTTGCCAATAGTACTTGAGAGCATGAATTATGTAACTTCGAACTTGTGGTGGTACGAACTGGTTGAACATTGTACGTAAGAGCATGATTGTTGTTATTATTGAGGCGTAAGCTGAAAACAGTGATGATAATATCTCAGGTAAAATCGTGTTTATGTATCTTTTCTCCATAGAAGACCTTAGAGGTATCTTTGGAATAGCTTATTTTCCCATGAACGAATTCTTTTTGAGAGTTCGATTAGCCATAACTTGTTTCTGGTTTCTTTGACATCAAGGGAATAATGGGTATATATATATAGTGTATCTTTATTTTCAGAACCCTGTTAAGTGCGAGAACTGCGAGAACTCCAATTTTGCATTAGAAAACATGCATGTTCACATAAAACATGTATGTTTTCTTACATACACCTTAATACACATACTTGCGTAACATACATGTTCATATAAAACCCTGTTAAATGCAACATCAATGCAAAATGGTTTTATATGAACATGTATGTTACGCAGGTATTTGTATTAAGGTGTATGTAAGAAAACATACATGTTTTATATAAACATGCATGTTTTTTAATGCAAAATTAGAGTTCTCGCAGTTCCCGCACTTCACAGGGTTCTGAAAATAAAGCTATATATATATATATATATATATATATATATATATATATATATATATATATATATATATATATAGGGGAGCTTTATTTTCAGAACCTTGTTAAGTGCGGGAACTGCGAGAACTCCAATTTTGCATTAGAAAACATGCATGTTCATATAAAACATGTATGTTTTCTTACATACATCTTAATACACATGCCTATGTATTAAGGTGTATGTAAGAAAACATACATGTTTTATATGAACATGCATGTTTTCTAATGCATAATTGGAGTTCTCGCAATTCCCGCACTTAACAGGGTTCTAAAAATAAAACCATTTTGCATGGATCTGTTGCGCTTAACATGTTTTTATATGAACATGTATGTTATGCATGTATGTGTATTAAGGTGTATGTAAGAAAACATACATGTTTTATATGAACATGCATGTTTTCTAATGCAAAATTGGAGTTCTCGCAGTTCCCGCACTTAACAGGGTTCTAAAAATAAAGATACACTATATATATATATATATATATATATATATATATATATATATATATATATATATATATATATATATATATATATATATGTGTGTGTGTGTGTGTGTGTGTGTGTGTGTGTGTGTGTGTGTGTGTGTGTGTGTGTGTGTGTGTGTGTGTGGAAGGGATCCAGTAAGAAGAAAAACTAAAATAAGAAGAATAAGAAGGAATTCTAGCCAAACATTTTAAATAAGAGAGAGAATTTTAAGGGGAGATGGATCCATTTTTGTAGGTGCATCTGAAATGTGTGGTTGTGGTTTCTTTTTACCCTTCTTATTTTAATTTTACTTCTTATTTGATCTTAACTATATATATATATATATATATATATATATATATATATATATATATATATATATATATATATATATATATATTGTTCATGTAAACGTGACCTTGAAGAAAATTATTTCCTATTTTAGTTACCATCGTACAATATAATTCTTTCCTTCATAATAATAACTAGTTATAATACCATGGGGTTTTGAATTCAATTTTTTATCATGAAGTTAATACCAAATATATTGTCTTAAAATGTATTAAATTTTACATTTATTCATTTAGTATAAGTAGCATTGTCAAAAAATACACTAACCCAAAATCCGACCCTACTCGAACCCATAAAAGCTTATTCGTGTCAGGTTATACAGGTTGAAAAACATTTTTCGGGTTAACCCGATTAACCCGAACTCTTATTAGGGTCAGAGATTCAACCTTATTTGGGTTAACCCGCATAAGTGTTTATTTTATTTATTTATTTATTTATTTTTCATAGTTCCTTTGTTGTTTATAAAAATTAACCCACTTATTTGTATCTTTATGTTACAATTTGGCTTATTGGGGTAAGCCGTATGCCAATAACCCACAACCCGAATAACCCGCCTCTTATTAGGGTCGTATATGGGTAAGATTTTTCTTCCTCAAACACAATTAACCCGACTCAAATAAGGCTTATTTGGGTCGGGTTTACCCGATTAATAGCCTTTTTATTTTGCAATAACAATGGCTATTAAAAACGTAACATTTATGGGTATGTTTATCCGACTCTAATTTGCATCACCACTAAATAACGAAGTTTGAGCCTAGTATTAATTTTAAAAAAATGCTGACGTAACAATATTTAAGGCTATGTTTAATAAAACTAGTCGGATACCTGCGCACAGCAGCGGCAAAAAATATAGTAATATGGGTAGTAAATGAATTGCTAGCCCAACTCTCCCCGCAATTCCCTACCCGCTTAGTGAATTCGTTTCACAACACTCCGAATGTATATGTGTTTGCTTGGGTTTCCGTAGCTTTCCCGTGACATCATTATTTCTGTGTATAGAAAGATCCTCGCAATCTCTTTCCCGTCAAACACTCACCCAAAAGTATATGATTTTGACGAATCAAGATTGTATTGATTGAAATAAAGGTTAAAGTTGTAAAAATTTGAATAAAAAACCCACTAAAAATCTAAAAACTAAAAACTTATAAAAATATATCAAAATGGATGTTGAATTAGAGAGCATAAAATTTTAGAAAATATGGTGAAATTAAATAAAAAAAAATAAATAGATAAAAAAATATTTCAATTTGAAAATAAAGGTGAATTTTAAGTTGAGAAGTGACACATGTCACCTTATTATTGGAGCTCCTTATCTTAATTATTGGTTATGAGTTAGGCTTGAAGTTAGTTGAGAAGTGACACATGTCACCTCATGATTGGAGCTCCTTATCTTAATTTTTGGTTAAGAGTTAAGCTTGATTTATCCATGCATTATATAGTAGTATGGATATGACATGCATAAATTGGTTGTACTTATAGAATAAACTCTCAATCTAAAATTCAACTCCTCACAACTAACAAAATGTAATCCTCATTGTATTTTTAAAATATTAAATTTTTTTTTTTGAACGGTTACTTTTTTTCAAGGGAAATCCATGTCCAATTTGAAACCCGATGGGGGGAAAACCTTCAACTTAAGCCGCCCGAAGGCACGACACTTAATTGAAGTAAACCCTGCCTTCTCCAGATTCGAACCCTTGTGGGTTGAAACCTTCATTGAAGGACTTTGAAATCGTACTGACAGGGCAGTGGTCCACAAGGGAGGACTTCCCGGTTTGGTCACCCAAACCGGTACTACTCTCCACTAGGCACGTTTAACTGAATAAGACATGCCCAGTGGACCACAAGCCCATTGGTTTTTAAAATATTAAATGTAGCCTTTAAAGCTACAAATAGTAAAATCCTTAATTTTATCCTCGATTGAAAAGAATAAAAAAATGTGGACAAAATTTCACCGTTCGTCCCTCCATGTTTCGCGCGTTTGATCCCTAAAAATAAATTTTTAGCGTTTTCATCCCTGAACTCTGCAAACTACGGCGCGTTTGGTCCCTGACACCTCATTTTGGCTAACCATGGTCAATTTGCTGGTTACATGCCTTCTGAAGTTACTAAAATGCCCTTTCTTTTTTCTCTTAATTTACAAACACTTTTGGATCAAAAGTGTAGATTGGCAGGGACACCTCAACCCTGTGTACCATAATGGTACCCATCAACCCTACCCAGCAAAGGTTTGATGCCTGTGAAATACCTCCACCCAATACCCAACCATGCTTGCGGAACGGAATCGAACTCGCGTCCTTTAGTTGGATCAAGACATCACATGGTTGGGCCCAGGCTTCTAAGGTAGCTGGTTGATATCATTAGAGCTTATGGTCCCCATGTGAGGACTTCCCGGTTGGTCACCCAATCCGGTACTACTCTCACCTAGGCTCGCTTAACTTAATAAGCTTCACCCAGTGGACCACAAAATCACACACCCATTAAAAAAACACACACCGATTAAAAACACACATATTTTTTTACAGGATTCGATTCTCATTCAGGTTAATTCTTTCAATTATTTCATGCTTCTTTATTATATATGAAATCTGCATTTTGGATTATCAAATTGTTAACTATAGTCTTTGTTTATATGTTTCTTGATAATCCCAAAATTAGGGGGTGTTTGGGATTACTTATTGAAAACTGTTACTGGGTTTTTATATCCATGACGGATAACAAATGCCTAGTTTTGTTAGAAATTTGTGGATTTATATCCATGGTGTCATATAAGGTATTACCACCTGGGCTTGCCTCATCATTTGTTTGAGTTGTTGCGTGTCCTTGTGTTAAGGGGATCGTGTTATAAATTGACAATTGTGTGGCAGTAACTAATAATATACTCCCTTTAGAGATCCCGACTTCTTTAGCGTATGTATATACGTATGTTTTGTCTATCAATATCTTCGGTCTAAACTACATTTGCAATGGATTTTTACAATTTTGCTCATTTGAAATTTCACCGTCATGTTCCACATTTAAATGTTATTGCTAGCTACCATATCTGCGCAAAATACGTTCAAACTGTTATAAGCTTTTCTCCACTAAGTTTTATAGTTATGGCTCTACCATTTCTGACCAAATAAGCATTAACATTTAACTTCTAAATACTGTATCGTTCAACAGAGATATCCTTCTATAATTCGAAATAAGTACAAATTATTCTGCTATAGATGTATAATTTGCAATGGCGGAGCTAGAAAAAATTCTTTGGGAGGGCCGAAACAATTTTTTTTTTCGGAAGAACATTAGATGGGAGGGCCGAGATAGAAAAAATAAAATTTTAACACATGAAATCGCGAAAAAAATACACTATCGGGCTTTGGCCTAGGGGGGCCGGGACCCTTCCCGGTCCCTTAATAGCCCCACCCATGACAATTTGGTAAAGGATGATCATGAATAATAAATACCAGACTCTTAATTATTTAATGTTATCATGGTGTTTATTTAGTATCAAGTATCAACTGTTTTATATTTGTTGATTGTTTATTATGATAGTATCGTAGTTTAATCATGAAATTATAGTTCAGTACTACAGAGTGTTAATGTAAATTAGAATATATCTAAACTCCACATGCTTCTATTAACAGTGGCTTAATTGCTCAAAGCTGGTTGTTTATGTATTTAATTTCATCTCATGATCTCTTTTTGCTGTCATACTGTCATCTCAACATGTTTATCTTGCATTGCAGCCAAGCGAGCAACTATAGCATGACAATACTTTTAGTAGACTTGGAACGGTGTTTGACCAGTTCTTTGATTCAGTTTGAAGTGTTACTCAGTTAGTACTGCTCCATATCATGTATTGTAATATAAATGAGATGATAGGGATTTCGGTCACCCTGATTGACTGGAATTCATGGCCAGGTCAGTATATTCAAAAGTATGTTTTGTTTTAAATTTATATTGGTAACACTTAGTTTACTAATACATACATTGTGCAATTTCCTTCAGTTACTCAAACTCTGACAGTCAAGAGGTTTCTATGAATTTCAATCGAATTGGAAGCAAGAAGCAAGGGGAATTCAAGTTCGCAACAACAAAGATAACCCCAGTTTGCACCACGAAAAGAGGAGATGCGGTGACCCCAATTCCGTGGCCCCACTAGATCTCGAGGCAGTTAATTATTTTCTGCAATAGTGGTGCGTAGTACCCTTTTTAACCCTGTTAAATACTATGGTTTCTGTGTATTGGTTGCATATTCTTTTCAGTTCTTTCTATTAAGGGATGGAAATTGATGTGTTGTTACACATTAGTGCTAAATTAATTCTAGAACCAACGTGTTTACCTAGAGTGAAAATTATCCCTTTTTGCTGAAAATGTCTTGATTTTCTGTGAAATATGTGCTACTGCTATTTATGATGTACATCAACGGTGGTAATATAATGTCGTGTGTTTATGCATCTGTTCTTGTGCTTATACATTTGTTTGTCATTTTTCTCAGGATATCAAAGAAACTTTCAAAGCATGCATCAACCTTTTTTGACGAAACCGAGAACAACAGCAATACCTTGTCCTGTTGGAGCAGGGGATGGGGTTTTTGTGAAGAAACCTGATGACTGGAGGGACCCACAAACATTCATTATTGCATTAGAAAAGGTTGAAGCGTGGATGTTCTCGCGAATCATTGAGTCTGTGTGGTGGCAGGTTGAGCCCTGGAAATACTTATCTTCAGTATATGATGTTTCTCTATATATAATGCCTACAACCTCCTAAATTGCTGTATGAAAAATTGATTATTATTATAATTACTTTAATCATGTTTACAAAATTATTGGTTAAAAATGGACAAAAAATTGTCATATTTCTACATCTACACTTTTTGACTGATTCTGGTTTTGCTCACTGTAGACTCTAACTCCACATATGCAATCAACAGCCACTAATGCTAGTGGTAAAACGGTTGGTCAAAGTCAAACTTCAAAAAAAAAAAAACATCTGGAAGTAAAAATGGGTTGGGAAATCAACAAGACGCAATGGGGTTCAACAGTTCCACTCGAATATACCTTGCAGCTGGTGAACTATTTGATGGTGAGCGCTTCATGAAGCCATTCAGGTCCATGTTTCAACTGCTTGAAAATCACAGCACTGTGGATTCATCAAACAAGTTAAAAGATAACACCCAGGGTTTACTTGGTTCGGCTGTTGATTACATGGTTTGTCTTCTATCAGACATTTTTATGCCGGCATATGACGGACCAAGCACTTCGACCCGACAGGAACGCTCTTGCTCCCATCTTCATCGAGAGGGAAAAGGGACATACTTGTTAGTATTGCTGTCTTATATGTTAGTACTGCTCACCGCCCGTTGTATTATGTTTGTAATGGTGCGTTTCATGGTTTGTACTGCTCGAGTTGTATGAAGCAACATATAAGAAGGAAAAACCCAAACTTTTAATAGTTGTAGGTTGTCAATGCAGTGAGAAATTTGCAGTTCTTTGTGCCGAATTAACAATTTTGCTTATGTATTAATGGCATATACTATGTTTATTGCTACTCGCATTTCATTGCGTCACTTTCAAAATGTTACTGCCATTTTATGTTTGCATTATCAGCTACTACCATATTCGTGGCTTATACAAATAGGATGCATACTTCTGTAAACAAAACACCCCGCCAGAAGGGAGTTGAACCAGGTCATGGCAGAAGGGATCAGCCGTATACATGAAAATGATGGCCGCGTAGTTCAACAACACAAGGTAATTCAACTAGGTATTTGTTACCCACTCTGGACCAGGTCATGGCAGAAGGTATTTGGTAAATCCAGAATTGTTCTCTAAGTAAACTTAGCTGAAAAAGCATAATCAGCTATTATCGATAACTCGATTCCACATTGTAAGCTCAAATACGAAAGAGAAAGATAAATTAGCTATCGCAGTCAATGTTGGGATCTGTTTAACCCGAGTATAGAGCTTAAAACACCAAAAATAACCACCATAATTTTTTCTTTATTATTTTTACATTATCGGAAACAAAAGGACATGCACATGCATACCCAACCTAAGGCTCATTGATTGCCTCTTCATCCAGAAAGTAAACAAAGAAATCGAGAACAACTTTAAGTGGTAACAGAACTTTTATTTCGAATGAAATGCAGGAATACAAATTCTGATCCAAACATTTTTGTTGCTATAAAACAAAATTGAAGTACAAAAAACTCAGAAAACCCGTTATATATAACCACTGCCTATTCGCTATCTTTCCATACTTCTCGAAGGAGTTGATATCTCACAATACTCCTTCCATCCTTTGGGAACCATTGAAGCCCATCAGGACTTGAGGAAACCCGAGAACTGTCTGCAAGGATTGAGGTCAAGGGTGAATCGAGCTCGTCAAGCTCATCATCGCTAGTGTAGGATTTCTTCAGCACTGATGATGAACTTCTCCTTAAAGATTGGGCTCCGAAGATTATGGCTGAGAATGAACTTGATGGAGGTGGTTTGTACGCTGACGGAGGTGCAGTGCATGGAAAGTTTATAAGAGACCCTTCGTAAACTTCTATGTCATCATCCTGCATCTGTAAGTGCATACACGTTACGAGAAAATGGTTTTCAGAAGAAGTCAAAAAATAGACTTTGTCCTGACTGCATACAAGCCTCTCTCACTCACTTCTCTTATATCTTATCAACTATTTATCATGATTACATTATGTTGAATTCAAGTGCGAGTGCTAAAAATGGCGAAGAGCATATACGAAGTTACGAACCTCTGCATCAAGGGCCTCGATAAGCGAATTGGGAATGGGATTCGGGGAAAATTCATCTGGCACGAAACTGCAAACAACCCTCCTAATCAATGGAGTAGAAAGTGTTGAAGGAAGGAAGGAAAAAAAAAAAAAACATTGGATCAAATGAAGAATATGAACATATATAAGATGAATAAAAGCATAAAAAAGATGTGGACTAGTTACCTCTTTCCTTGTGGACTTGTCCGCAAGCATTTCAAAAGGAAGCATCATGAGGTCACTCAAAGCATGTAGTAATCGGAAAGCCTTAAAAGACGTATCGTCGTTAACATCATCAGTATCTTCGTTAGTGTCGTTGTCCTCAATACCAAATAGATCAGTAAGCCATCTAGACCATGTCCCAATCTGATAAGATAGATATAGAACTTATAGTTAAGTTTCAACAAGTTCGTAAAGAGTTAATGTTTGACTTTAGAAGTCAAAAGGCCTAAAAACATCCAATTTGACACAGCTATATGTTTTTAAACTATATAATAAGTATTAAGAGTTTGTACAAGCTCCGAGTAGGAGATAATCCGTGCCACTTTAGTAACAAAACCCTTATGAAATTTGCATTTATAGTCAGCATATACATTTCTTTCTGAAATAGAGATATTCTGATACGAATAGTTAAAAAGCAGAAGATCAGTGAATTGGTCGATTTGGGTTATGTTTTATCACTTGGTCAAAAGGGTAAACTATAAAATAGCTAAAAGTAGCATGTCAATGGGTGTAATTCTAATGCCAAAAAAGGTTCTAAAATATTTCATACAAATATTAGATTAGCAATGCAATAGCGTAAAATCATACTTGACACGCTAATTGCTTATTGAAAGGTAGATTTTTTGGACAAAATGTTTTGGCTCAACCCAATGCGACCTATTTATACCCGTTATGAAACCCATATGACCCTCTCACTTTTCCACCAAAAGATTCAAGAATGGTATGGTTTATTACTCACAGTGTTTTTCAATTGAGCACCGGCTCCAAAGCTACATTTTCCAGCAGGAATAGGAAGCACCCGCGGGTCAGCAATGGGATCCGATAATGGAAATAAAGTATTAAACATTGCAACATCTAGTCGACCCACCAACTGCTCCATCACCTGTAACCAAATCAAAAAGAAGAATATATACTTATTAAATTTAACGCTCTTTTTCATTGTGGAGAAATAAAGTATGCAAATTATGGGAATATACCATCCAAACAAAATCATACCAATCTTGGCAGCACGGGTAAACAGTATTTATCCCATGAACACCCTGACTCATTTCCCTACTCATAATCCCGGACCCAAAATGCCTATTAAAATACCCACCGGAAAAAGTTTTTAGACGGTGTTGAAGGGGTGTTGCTCCGATGAGAATTGGGCGGAGATGCGGTGGTGCGGCTGCGGAGGAAATGAGTACACGATTTGGGTTTGATTTTCTTTTAAAGAATGAATGGCTGTGTGTTTGTTTTATTAGGGTTTGTTTGTTAAATGTCTTGGTAAATTAAGAGAAAAGAAAGGGTATTTTAGTAATTTCACAAGAAACTTAACCAGCAAACTTACTATGGTTAGCGAAATCAGGGTGAAAAGGACCAAACGCGCAAATTTTGCAGAGTTCAGATACGAAAATGTCAAAAAAAAATTTAGGGACCAAATGTACGAAAAGTGTAAAGTTTAGAGACGAACAGTTAAATATTGTCAAACCATAATCTTTCTTGATCACATACAAACATACATGCATATTTATAGAGACCCACAAATAAATTTCAGCACAAAACTCAATAAACATACCAATAATTCAATAAAGTTACAAACTTTATATTTTAAAATATCAAAAATATAAAGCCCAAAATCCAAGGGAGCAAAAACAGGATAAAGGGTATCCTAAAATGGTACTAACACATATAGATCTCCTATTTTCATACTTTAATAAAAAAAAATCTTGAAAAAAAAAAATCAAAATTCAAGAAAAGTATAAAAAGCATAAAATTTCAACTTATGCAAATAAAGTAACCAACATCTTATGTCCATCTAGTACTAAAAAAAATGTGACATAACATAAAACATAGTTGTCATGTAATACCTTTAGAAGTGTTTGTAGTTAAACTGAGTTTAAGGATGTCTGAAATAATGTTGGAAATAAGTGTTTTTGTGTTGTGTTGTGTTGTGTTGTGTTGTGTGGTTGCTTTTTCATGATCGGAATTATAATCATGTTTTCATGATTATAATCATGTTTTCATGATCGTTGGGAAGATGGTGATGAATATGGTTACTATTTAGGGCCCGTTTGGTTTGTGGGTGGGGTTAGGATTTGGATTTGGTTTAGGATTAAAATTTGGTTTAGGATTTGGATTTGAATTTGATGTATGATTGATTGGAAATGGTGAGAGATAAAATTAATTATTAGTTTTTATATAATATATTTGTTTATGTTTATTTTATAAATAAGTAAATTATGTTAAATTGTTTTATAAATAGTTGCAAAGTAAGAATCAAAGAATGGGTGGATGAAAAATTAAATGGACCCACACTATTTCAGTAAACAATCGAAATACTGGGGAGGGACTTGGTGTTTCTCTTTCTTTTATTTATTGGGAATACTGACACAATCAAAACCCCAACAACACTAAACAAACAAACTTTTCTACTTTGGCTTTTATCCCAAGTACCTAAACCCACATAACAAATGCACCCTTAATCTTAATGCAAACTAACAATCTCACAACACCTACAAATATTTCTAATAAATGCCATAGACTTAATTGATTAAAAAGCATCTCACATATATAGCTAGACTTCAAACCATTTGATTATAGATTAGATACTACTAGTTTTAATGTCCGTATACGAATGAACAAAAATCAAGGTGAGTCCGGGAGGTTCACAAGACACCCATGCATTTTTGTGACGTAGTGCTAATTTTTATATAAAAGACTCGTTCTTTCTTAAATGCACCAGCCATTCACAAAAATGTATGTTCATAGTTTTTTTTTTTTTTTTTAATGCGTTAAGTTAAATTCCGTCCTGATTGTGTCTTTGTGTGCACGCATATTGTTTAGACTATTTATACAACTAGCAATCTTTTATATAATAAAACAAAACCCCAATTTATTTATTATTTTTTAATTTATACCTTTATAAATTCGTTTTATTGATTATACTACACAAGTAAAAGATAAATAAAAAAAATATAGATAAGATGCAACTAACAATAGGATTAAACTTTTTAAATGATTATCTCTAATAATAAAAAAACTATAATTAAAAAGCATAAATCAAACAAAACAAAGATTAAATCATTTGTTTTTTACTAAATAAAAATATATAAAATCTCAAGTGGTGACTTTCGTATTTAAAAAAAAATATTATTTCCTTTATGTAATATTTTAATTATTATTTTTTAATTTATAACTTTCTATATTTGTTTTGTTGATATACTACACAAGTAGAAGATAAATACAAAAAATATATATATATAATGCAACTAACAATAGGATTAAACTTTTCAAATGATTATCTCTAATAACAAAATACTATAATTAAAAGTCATAAATCAAACAAAACAAATATTAAATTATTATTTTTTTACTAAATAAAAATATATCATTCAATAAAATAAAAAAAATAAAAACTTCCCGCGCATGCACGGGGATTATAACTAGTATACTAAAAATATATTTTTGTTCGTTGTAACTTATAAGGTTTATTGACAAATCTCGACAATTATAAAGTGAGCTACAAAACTTAGGCCTTAGGGCATCAACTACGGTGGACCTTTTAAAGGGTTTATAAAATTGTCGTCTCTTAAATTGTCGTTAATTCTTAAAAGAGTTAATTACATAAATCGTCCTTGTGGTTTGCTGAGGGACAAAAATCAGTAAACCACATGGACGATTTATGTAATTAACTCTTCTTAAAACTTTTCATATTATAAACCTATTTTAACTATGGTTAAAACTTTTAAAATTTATAAATTGTTTCAACATAAATGATAATAAACACTTCTTGGACCTCTTCAAAATCTTAAAGCTTTTTATAATCCTAAACCTTTTCGTGCCACCTAGACATGAAATAGCTCCTCGCTATGATACACAAAATATTAGATCTCTTCATAAGTTTTTAGACCTATTTTTGAAACACTATATTAAATGCTCTTAGAATTGTGTTGACAAGTCTTAGACAATAAAATACTTAAACTGATATATTCAAATTTAGCATCGAAATTTTGTTCACTGTTGACACTAGGGCTGCAATCAAGTCAAGCTTTTATCAAGCAACTCGAGCTCGAGCTCGAGCTTGGCTCGATCGAGTCAAGCTTTTATCAAGCTCAAGCCCAAGCTCAAGCCCAAAATTTAGTTCGAAACATTTAACAAGCCAAGCTCAAGCTTTGGATAGCTTGGCTCGAGCTCGTATCAAGCTTTTATCAAGCTTTAATATAGATATTTTTATATAAGTAATTAGGAGCAAATTTGGTTATTAAACTAATTATAAGGGCTTAGTTCGTAAATATTGAATAATGAATTCTAGAAACCTCCGATCTCCTCCATTCATTCAAGCTTTTCAGGCCAAGCTCAAGCTTTGCTCGAACCTATTCAAGCCAAGCTCAAGCCTGGATGATGAAAGCTTGACAAGCTATCAAGCCAAGCTCAAGCCTAGTGTTTTTCTTTCAAGCCAAGCTCAAGCCTTGTTGAGCTTGAGCTCGGCTTGACTCGATTGCAGCCATAGTTGACACTCTATAATATATTAATGCCTAGAAATTGCTTGCGTGCGATTTCTATAATAAAGTAAAGTTTAGTGCGTTTTTTGCAGACATTATACCACGTGATTTGTTTTTACATGTTGGCCCCACAGGTTTTGTAAATGTGCTACTTGTACCCTTTTAATATCTATAGATAGTATAGATGTATAGGGGTGTTCATTGTTTCGGTTATCATTTTGTTTAGTTCAGTTAGTTTGTTTTAAAAAAAATTATGGGTAAAACCGAAAATGGAACCGAACCGAATTTAAATTGGGTTAAATCGAACCGAAAACCGAATTTGAATCTAGTTTGATTTTCGAGTTGACCGAAAAACTCTAATTACATAATTTATATATATATTTTTTCATTTAATTATATAGTTTTCAAGCAAAAGAAATTTCAAGCTTAAAAAATGTTATACTACGAAAGGGTTTTTAATGGTTTTTGTATGTATATAAATACCTATATTTAAGTGAACTCGGTTTTCGGTTCAGTTCGATTTACATTTTATCAAAGCCATATAAAAAAACAATAAATAAATAAAATAAAAAAGACCGAATACTCAGTTCGGTTCGGTTTTGACAAATTCGATTCGATTATAAATTCGGTTCGATTTAGTTTCGGTGAATATATTTAAAATTGGGCTTATGAACCTTGCTTATGAAATAGCCCATTACGGTGAATATATTTAAAAGTTAAAACTGGGCTTATGAAGTAGCCCCCATTATACGTGAATATATTTAAAACTGGGCTTATGAGCTAGCCCATTAAAAATTCGTTCAAGAAAAGGAAACTAGCCGAACCGCCTCTCTAGTCTCTAGTATAAATACATGAACATAAAAAACACAGTGAATATCGATCAGTTTTACGAATTTTTAAAATTTGGTTTCAGCCTTGGTGGGCAAGCGCAAGAAATCTGATCCACCATCATCGTGCAGGCGTACGAATCAAGTAAGAAAATTAATTGTCGATGAATAATACAAAGTATCCTACATTTTTTTTTTCATTATAAACACGGTGTTAGATAATCAAAACCCAATAACTATGGCTTATAATAATAGTTAAGTATTTAGACATTACACATTTAAGCACATGAAACTAACGTCCCTAGGCCCACAATCATGCTTCGGCCAACTTAAATAATAATACGTTAATAAGTTCATTTGGTCATTGTTTCAGGTTGAGGACGACGACACAAGTGCTAAAAAACTAGGAGTATCAGCTAAAAGCAGGATTAACCGTCTTTACGTGCACTACAAATCGAATGATGAGTTGCCTTCTAGCTAGGAATAGTATGTTAGGCGCCTTTATATTCATAATATTCGAACTTTATAAAACAAAATAATAAGAGCTAGCTTTTAAACCTCAGTTTTTGTTTACCGTTTTCTTGCAGCAACCACGAAACCGGCCTTACAATTAATCTGCCCAAGCCTCCTACACTACCCAAAAAGAAGCTCAAAAGGAAAACCAGTAATCATTCCATTCCTTATTAATGTTGCTTGTGCTAATAGAAAAATAACAAGTCATCAATTAGTTAATGAATGATAATGTGGATATGTGTGTGTAATCGTCCATGTATGTGTTAACACATGGATGGTAACTTGGTAAGTTTTCTCTTTCAGGGAGTTCCCCTAAAATCAACGGCAATCCGTTGAATGAAGAGGAGCATTAAGTCTGGATGAAGTTTAAAACGATCGATGAAGCAATTGTATGTATCAGTTATATCTGTCCCTCTTTTTCTTTTCTCATATATATACACCTACATCCACGATTCTGAACAGACATATGCATGTTTGTGGCACATACATATTTCATAATATATTTCATCCGTGTGGCAGGATGCACGTGAATGTATAAGTTTTCCGATGGAGAAAAATTTAATTCCAGTTGACGATAATGATCCTCTTGTTGATTTAATTGGTGAATTTGTCGTTGATGCCTTCAACAAGTCTTATCAGACGGTATGGTTGTTATATTTCTTCCACCTTTTAATTTTGGAGACTGTCTCCATCGTTAACTGTTTTGCTTACATGTAAATAAATTCTATGTTGTTACTTGTTAGTATGTCAACGAGGACGCAGAAAACAATGTCACCAAGGCTGTATTCTATGACTGCAAATACTATAAATTGACCTCCAAGTATTACTTCTACATGACCATAGAGGCAATTGAACAAGGGAAACTTGGAGTGTATGAGGTCTCAGTCGAATGTGATTCTGCTAACGGTGCAAGAACACTTAGCAAGTTTGTTCTCACGAATCGTCAACCGATCAAAGTGAGTTGTTTCAATAACATAGCCAAATCCAGCAAGTTGATACCCAAGTATGAAAAAGGTTAGTCATCCCTTTGTTTCTGGATTTTCTTTTCTATATATACAGTCTGTATTGTGCGGGTCTATTTCACAGTGACGCATTTTGTCCTCAACTATTTGCATGTCCATATCGAGTGCCTAATCGAGGTTAAACAAAGGATATCCTGATTTCTATATGTCTTATGCTTTATATATGGTATTAATATAATTTTGTTTAATATTGCATGCTTGGAGCAGCCCACTTTTACAAGGTTAGCGGAATGGTGCGTAGAAGGAAGACCAGGGGTGGTGGTTTTAACTATATATCATAACCCGTCATCTGGTTTACACAGGTTTATTGGCTATGATGGTAAAAAAAATAGGTATTACAAAGATTAAGCCAGCCAATACCATTTCTGTGAACAACAAAAACTATCCTGATCCATTTTTGATCTTGTTGTTTTAACCAAAATATGTTGCATAACTAGGAACCTACTTTTCTTTTTGATGTATTACTTATTACTTAAAGATACATATCTCAGTTAAGTATGCGTCTTGAGGCTAATGTGGTTATGTGTTGTGGCGCATTGTGAGCTCTATTTCAACTATACTTATTGTTTTGTTAGTTATAGTTGTCTCGGCCGAGTGAAACCAAACTGTATCAAAGTAATCCATCAAACACAATGCTGCAAGTAATTAAATCTCTAACAGGAAAAAAAAAATAAAAAAATAAAAAAATAAAAAAATAATGCATTAGCATTAACCACTAGAAAGACTAAAAGAGTCACGCGATGACTAACCTTGAAAGATATCGCATGTATATGTTGTTTACTTATCACGTGATGACTATAAGACTAAAAGTAGTTGATTTGGGGTTGTAATGGATGAAAATCAAACAAGTATAACTGAATTAAAATTCGATTTGAACCATAATCATTTTGGCTCGATTTTGGTCTAGTAAAAGATTTCACAAACTAAGAACCTAACCAAATAAAACGAGGAACCTAATAAATGGATATCCCGATTGATTGACTGATCATCTCTTAGATAATAAAAGGAAATGTCATTTCAAAATCGACTGAAGAAGGTAAATATTTGAGAAAAACTAAATATATCTAATAAAAGCAAATATTATTAATAATTATATTCATAAAATAAAGAGTTAATTACATAAATGGTCACTGTGGTTTGACCTTTTTTGCACTTTCAGTCACCGAACTTTTTTTTTGACTGATTCAGTCACTGTGGTTTGCATATGTTACAGATCTAGTCCAAATTCGAATAAAATAACCAAAAAGCCCTTGCCTCTTCTTTTCCGTTAACTGTCCGTTAACTAGCATTGCAACGTTAGTCCTTTTCCGTTAAATATTTTTTTTTTCTAAATTATTTTTTTAGAAAAATATTTTTTTTCGAAAAATTATTTTTTTTTCGAAAAATTATTTACACCTTTTCCGTTTTCGTCCGTTTTACACGTTTTCGTTCGTTTTTACACGTTTTCATCCGTTTTTTCACGTTTTCGTCTCTATTTTCACGTTTTCGTCCGTTTTACACGTTTTCGTCCATTTTTACACGTTTTCGTCCGTATTTACACGTTTTCGTCTGTTTTTACACGTTTTCATCCGTTTTTACACGTTTTCGTCCGTTTTTTACATGTTTTCATCCGTTTTTTCACGTTTTCGTCTGTATTTACACGTTTTCGTCCGTTTTTACACGTTTTAGAAAAATTATTTTTTTTCAAAATAATTTTTTTGAAAATTTTTTTCGAAAAATTACACGTGAAAAAACGGATGAAAACGTGTAAATACGGACAAAAACGTGTAAAAATGGACGAAAACGTGTAAATACAGACGAAAACATGAAAAAACGGATGAAAACGTGTAAAAACGGACGAAAACGTGTAAATACGGATGAAAACGTGTAAAAAAGGATGAAAACGTGCAAAAACGGACGAAAACGTGTAAATACAGACGAAAACGTGTAAAAACGGACGAAAACGTGTAAATACAGACGAAAACCTGTAAATACAGACTAAAACGTGAAAAAACGGATGAAAACGTGTAAATACGGAGGAAAACATGGAAAAATGGACGAAAACGTGTAAAAACGGACGAAAACGTGTAAATACAGACGAAAACGTGAAAAAACGGATGAAAACGTGTAAAAACGGACGAAAAAGAGTAAATACGGACGAAAACGTGTAAATACGGATAAAAACGTGTAAAAACGGACGAAAACGTGTAAATACAGACGAAAACCTGTAAATACGGACGAAAACGTGAAATAACAGATGAAAACGTATAAAGACCGGACGAAAACGTTAGAAAACCAAGTTTTCGGTTGTTCTCTAACGGTCGTTAGTCTAAAAGACTAATGGTCGTTAGTCCAAATAAGATGACAAGGGCTGTTTGGTCATTTCATTCGGAAAAAAAAAGTTCAGTGACTAGGCCCGTAATAACAGCAAACCACAGTGACTAGGCCCATCAAAAAAAAAGTTCAGTGACTAATAGTGAAATTTCAAGTAAACCATAGTGACCATCTATGTAATTAACTCTAAAATAAACCATATTCAAATTTAATAGAATCGGTATTTGCAAAAAAAATTAAATAACTAAATACATATATAAAAAAGATCTCTTATCTTTTGTCAATGTCTTTAAAAATTACGTACTATGTTTAACATAATAATTTTATTTATTACTTAAACTATGAATTAAAAGTCGTCGATTGTGCCTAGAAAGTTTGTTTTTTAGTCCAATAACTACTAGCGTATTATTTTAGTTAAATTATATCAGTTTGTTTTTAGTAACAAAGATTTGGTATAACTAGAGGTGGCAAAACGGGCGGACCGGGCGGGCACGGGCTACGGGCTAAACAGACTATGGGCTAAACGGGCACGGGCTAAACGGGCGCGGGCCAAACGGGCGCATGTTATACGAATCGTCTTAAAAAAGACCTAAAACAAAAAAAAACAAAAAAATTCTTCAAACGTAACACCTCATTTATATTTAAGTAACTAAATATATTATATCCATAAGTTTTTCATTAAAAACAATTTAATGCGAGAGAATAACATGTGCTCATTTAATTTCTAAATGGGCAATATATGCCCATTTAAAAAAAAAAAAAAAAAGGGACCAAATGTACCCAAATCTTTTAAAAATTTGTCCATTTAGCAATTTTTTTTTTTTTTTATTTTGGGCACAAATTGCCACCTATAGGTATAACAGAAAGATAATATGACCTCTAATATGAAGTTTTGTTTGGTCAAAAGACGGTAGTTTTATTTTTGTGAATAAAAAATGATTTACCGGATGGTCACTTGACAACTAATATTAAGAGTCTGTTTGGTCGAAATTTGTTGGGCTAAAACCGATTTACTGGATGTTGGGGTGAGTTACGTTAGGGTGTCCCCTGTAACATTAGGCCAAACAAATTTACTGGTCGAAAAATGATTTACTGTGTCAACGGTCGTTAGCTAAGAGGGCTAACGTGTAAATGATAACAGAATACACTTAATACCGGTTAATTAAAAGGACCACGAGTGTTATTCTTTGCAAAGATATGGACTATCCAAGCAACTTTAAATTTTGAGAGACGACAAATGAAATTTTGAGCAAACCATAGGGACCATCCATGTAATTTACTCTTATTCGAAAGTTCAAATACTTCAACAGTATTCTTATCTAGTAACGCGTATATATTTGATTGACCATTTCACTGGCCTTTGATTGTCCACATATATCCTTACAAGATCGATCTAGTTTACACGTTGATCATCTCTTTCAACTTCAACTGTTGTGTTTTTTTCTCAAGATACAATCAAACGTCTCGTTTATATTAAAGGTACTCATCGATCTAACTAAGTTATTACTCCGTACCACTTTTTGGAAACAAAATAATGGTTCAAAAAAATATATAATATGACTATAAGAGTTAATATATCCTTGTTCATGTTACCCATAGTCTTTTACTTAGATGTATGTGGCTTAACCGATGTATTCAGTCAAACTATATATTTTGGCCAACCCCAAATGTGCACCTAGTATGATTTGGCGGTGGTTTTATATGACTATGCTAAGATATTTGATATTTGTACTAGAAAATTTGCTTGTATGATTGGATGAAATTTACGAGGTTACTAGCTAGGAACTTATAAAATTCCCAATATGTGAGGCAAATTTTACTAATTAGTAATATCTTATGTGCCTGGAAATCGAAATAATATGTGGATCTCAATGTTAAGAACTGGTGTTTGAGGGGAGTTAATCTTTATATCTTTAGATAAGTATGGTGATTTGCAAGAAGTATAGTAGCTTAAGTTAAATCTTGCATTCTCAAGATTATTCATTTTCGTAAGTACTACTCCCCCATCGCCTATAATAAGTGTTCACTTTTAAAATGCATATAATTTTAGGAAATCTCGTTAACTACATCTCTACCAATTAAATATTATCTCTACCCACTTAAGTTTATTTTCATTGGTTAAAAGATTAAGAGACATCCCAAAATAACATGGTGGACACTTAGCGTGTGACGGAAGAAATATTGGTTTTGGGAGTTGTGTGAATCAAAGGCATGTGATCGATCATTGATGTGCTTCATTTTAGCACTTATGATATCTTAGTAAGTATTACAGCTACATTTGTAAATGATCATACTTGTAGCATTCATAATCAATAGTTTTCAGATGCATTTATAGTATGGTAAAAAAAAGTATACGACAGCGTGGTCAATGTACATAATGCAACATAAGCCTTTTGCATACCCCTGTTCCACACTTTTTCAACCAAAAACATCATGTTCACATTGTTAGCTACTTACTAGAGTTATAACCATTGTTTGTAACAAATGCTAATTGTGAATAGTGATTGACTTGGTATATTTAAAAAAAAAAAAAAAAAAAAAAAAAAAAAAAAAATCCATTAATGAAACAAGTAATGACTTTTTAAACAATCGTATTTGATACTTAGCTGTTCATTGTAGATAAAAAGCATTATTCTTAACAAAATATCAATAAACAAATAATTTGAAACTTGAAACAACTAGAACCAAATATTTGCAAGAAGCCTTTATAAAACTGTGAATCTTATTGTTCCTTGTCATTGAGTAATTAAGTGGTTTTTGTTTATGCACCTCATGGCACGAAATTTCTACACAAACACATCCATCTTGTTTACATTGTCTTTTTCACATATACACTTGTTAACTTGTCTATTTCTTTGAAACGACAGCTTGAAGACCTTTGAACTCTACTTACATTAATGGCGTCAACTTCAACTTCAACTTCATCTATTCAAAAGAGCTTCAAGTATGATGTCTTTTTAAGCTTTAGAGGTGAAGACACTCGTAAGAATTTCGTTGATCATCTATTTCATGCTCTTCAACAAAAAGGCGTTGAAACTTATAAGGATGATAAGAAAATCAGAAAAGGGAAAACTATCAGTGATGAGCTTATCCAAGCCATTGAAGACTCAAAATTTTATATTATTGTTTTCTCCAAGAACTACGCTTCTTCATCTTGGTGCTTAGACGAGCTTGTGAAAATTATGGAATGCCAGAAGATGAGTGAGCATACTGCTTATCCCGTGTTCCTCGATGTAGAGCCCTCGGAAGTCCGCAAGCAAAATGGGGTTGTTGAAGTTGCCTTTGCTGAACACGTAAATAATAAATCTGCTGGGAAATGGAGAGAAGCTCTGAAAAAAGGTGCTGATCTCGCTGGATGGGAATTGAAGAACATTTTATTTGGGTAATTTCTTCCATCATATGAAATCTTTTCCTAATCTATTATTTGGTGAATTGTTTTACATTACATCTCAACAGGTCAAATGAGCACATAAAATATGAAATGAGTCAAATGGGTCAAAAGTCATGAAGGTAAATTTTTAGCTGAAAATGATTTTTATCGCTGTAACATATTTATATCAATTATCTTTAACTACCTTTTAATAAAAATCACCCTTTACCCAACCGACCGTGTCTATATGTTATTCTTTCACTATCTATGCTGAAAGCGTTCATCTCTTATTGTATTGTGAACTTCTAACTCACAATTAATCCTTTTTTGAGAGGTCGATAATGATTTATGATTATATTAGTATGTCATTACCTCATTTACGGTTTTATGTGTTATAGATCTGGAATTGATTGTGTATTGGGTTCTTTAACATACAGGCATGAAGCTAAACTCGTTCAAAAGATTGTTGAAGAGATATCATTAGAGTTACGTTGTATTAATTGGGGTGTTGATGAAAACTTAATAGGCATAAAGACCCGGATAAACGGTGTTGTTTCATCCATAGAATTAGGTGTCGATGATGTTCGCATGATAGGGATCAAGGGGATGGGAGGTGCGGGCAAGACAACTTTGGCCAGAGCTATTTATGAACATATATCCTATCAGTTCGAAGGTTATAGCTTTGTTGAAAATGTGAGGGAATCAACACCGTCTATGTCTGGTTTGAATTTATTACAAAAACAAGTACTTTCAGATGTTTTATCGGATCAAGGCATCAACGTAAGTGGTGTTCTTGAGGGGAAAAGCATGCTGAAAAAGAAGATGTGTGGAAGAAAGGTTCTTATTGTTCTAGATGATGTTGATAAGATAGAACCAACTTATGGCGTTAGCCGGTGACCATAGTTGGTTTAAGCCGGGAAGTAGAATTATTATAACAACTAGGGATGCACAGGTGCTAATAGCACACAAAGTGAACCTGATTCGTGATGTACATTTGTTAGATGATAAGGAAGCAATGCATCTCTTTAGTAGGCATGCATTTGGGAGAGAGATTCCAGTTGAAGGGTACCAAGAGCTATCAGAACAAGTTGTACGTTACGCTGCTGGTCTTCCCCTAACGATAAAAGTTTTAGGTTCATTTCTATGTGGCAAAGATGATCTTGAATGGAAAGATGCGTTAGAAAGACTAGAAACAATTCCACTGAATGAAACTATGAAAGTTTTGGAGTTAAGCTATACCGATCTAGAGGAGGATTACAAGGAAATATTTTTAGATGTTGCATGCTTACTCAAAGGTTGGGAGAAAGACGACGCAGTCATAGCGCTTGAAAGCTGTGGATTTCGTGCTCGAATTGGTTTAAGGGTTCTTGAACTGAAATCTCTTATAACTATTTCTGAAGATGGGACCTTGGGTATGCACGACCATATAGAAGAAATGGGCATGGATATTGTTCGTCGTCTGAACCCCAATAACCCTGAAAGGCATAGCAGGTTATGGATTGATGAAGAAATTATAGATATATTGGCTAATAACAAGGTAAGTAACAAGTTACTATTTGTTAACAAAAACAAAATTTTGATAAGAAGCCATTTAATTAACACCTAGTCAAATATAGTGTAGGGTAGTGCTAAAGATTAATGGGCCTTTGAGTTTATGAAACCTTCCATCTAATATTATCATGTACATAAATTTACGTTATAAGCTTGTTTTGTTAAAACACATTAAACATTATTATCATCATCTACAATAATGGTTTTGACTAATAACGTATAAAACATTGGTTGTGGAGTGAGGGGGTGGTAAATAATCATTCCTAGAACGACTCTCTATTCTCTCTTCGATCCTAATCACCATCACCCAAAAATCCCCATCACGGAATCATCATCACCCAAAAATCCCCAAATTTAACAAAAACCCTAGCCTAAACATTTAATCGAAAAAACAAAAATCCCCAAATTTTATAAAAAGTAATAACCCTAACCCTAAACATTTTTCTTTTCAATTGGAGAAATTAACTTCACATTTTTTCTTTTTTGTAATGAAACAAATCTCATCATGGTCTCTACTGCTATTTGAATTACCTACAGGCTACCCAAGCAACACAATGTATACAACTGGATGCATATTTTGCAGAGGAATTCAATTATGAAATTTTAATGAACCGTCTCGCAAACATGAAGGAACTTAGATTTCTTTATGTGGATACATATGGATTCAATCGCAAATGGAAGTTTGATGAAGATAGTCTACACCTTCCAAATGCCTTACGATTTCTAAGATGGGATGGTTATCCTTTTTCAAGTCTACCAAAAACATTTCAACCAAATAATCTTGTTGGACTTGATATGGGAAGCAGCAAAATGGTTCAACTTTGGAAAGATGGAGAAAAAAAGGTAGGTAGAATAATTAATTAATTGATTCATTAATTGCTAGTTTTATCTTTCCCTCTTTTGTTAATCATTACAGCAGGTCAGCAATTAACATTTAACTTTCCCATTTTTGTTGCTTATGACAGCCTTTTTCAAAGCTCAGGTTCCTAAAGCTCAGGTTCCTAAAGCTCAGGCCTTCAAACTTGAGGACCCTTGACCTTAGTGTGGCTCCGAATCTTGAAACACTAATTCTTGAAGATTGTAAAGATTTGGTAGAATTACACATGCCTGCTGAAAGTCCAAAACTCAAATCTCTCTACTTCTATATTTTAAAGTTGAGGACCCTTGACCTTAGTGTGGCTCCGAATCTTGAGACACTAATTCTTGAACATTGTTATAATTTGGTAGAAGTTCATTTCCAGGTTACTCCAAATCTGAAGGAGTTACGTATCTATGGTTGTGAAAGCTTGAAAAATTTACACATGCCTGTTGAAAGTCGAAAACTCAGATCTCTCGACTTCCGTAATTTAAACTTGAGGACCCTTCACCTCGGGATTACTCCAAATCTTGAGGAGTTAAGCCTCTTGGAGTGTACTGATATGGTCGAACTTCACATGCTTGCTGAATGTCCAAAGCTCGTAGATCTCGACCTCAGTTATTTAAAGTTGAGGACCCTTCACCTCGAGATTACTCCGAATCTTAAGACGGTAAGTCTCAAAGATTGTCGTGATTTGGTCGAATTTCACTTGCCCTTCCATTGTTTAAAGCTCAGAAACCTCAGCCTTAATGGTTCAAAGTTGAGGAACCTTCACCTTGGAATGACTCCCGATCTTGAGACTCTAAGTCTTGCTGGATGTGACAGTTTGGCAGAACTTCACATGCCCTTTGGGTGTCCAAAGCTCATATTCCTCAGCCTTAGTAATACGAAATTGAGTACCCTTGACCTTGGGCTGACTCCAAATCTCCAGACGTTAGATGTTAAAGAATGTCATGATTTGGTAGAATTAAACGCTCCCTTTGGATGTCTAAAAACGCTTCGCTACTTAGACTTAACTGATTGTGGGAGGTTTGAATCATTTAAAGTTGGCGTTGACTCTTTATTGGGGTTATATGTCACTGTGGAGTCATTTGATGTATGGCCATTGCACTCTGAAAATAATTCACCCAAGTCATGGCTTACATCATTTTATATTCAACATCTAGTAGTTGGGAATCTTGAGAAACTTATTTCTGTATGCAACCTTGAGATTTCTACAGTAACCATTTGTGATTCTCAATGTTTAAGAAAGCTTACTCTGAAAGGCGGTATTCCAGAGGTTCCCGAGTTCGTTGTCCAGTTAGAAGGTCTAGAGGAGCTGATTTTGCTGTCTACAAAGATAAAACATCTTCCAGAAAGTATTTGTATGTTGAAATATCTGAAAAATCTCGAACTTAAATCTTGCTGGCTACTAGAGAAGTTACCTGATAATCTTGGTCAATTACAATCTTTAGAGAAGCTAATCCTAACAGAGTGTGTGTTTTTACGAGATATTCCAAACAGCATATGTGAGATGAAATGTCTCAGATATATCCATCTCCCGTATTGTATTCAAGTTGCGGAATTGCCTGAGGAAATTGGACGGTTAGAATGTTTAAAAGAGTTGGATATCACTGGAACAGGAATAAGTCGGCTTCCAGAGAGTATTTTTAGGGTGAAAGGTCTGTGCATTGTTGGGTCTAGATGGCTTCTTGAGTCATGTGGTTTTACATCCGAGATAAAAACCTCTGATGATGAAACATTCTGCTACATATAAAGCCGTGTATAGCATAGGCACAAAAAGCAGAAGTCCCGTGTACCGTGGAGTTATGATTTTGAACAGCTCCAAAGGCCCAAAGAAGTCACTGCATTAAGAACTTTTTTTACAGGTACTTTCTCCCTTCTCTACAAATCGTCTTATGTTTGATGAAGATTGCAATTATTTCCGTGTCGGATGTAAATGATGTTCCTTTCTTATTTTTAAAAGGTTATCAATATGTGGTTCAGTAAGTAAGAGGATTTCTGCAGGTGGTGCACCAGTTGTTCTTGTTGTTATAGATTCTGGTCAAATCGATGTTACTTTTGCTAAGAAGAATAGAAAGATTCATTCTGTTTCATGGGTCTGATCATCTGAGTGTGCTGATCAAGCTGGAGGTAATTTTTTCTTTAAGTCAAAGAAGCATTTTTTTTTTCTTTTCTTTTGAACTGCAATCTAATTTTTAATTGACATACTGAACTTGAAGTTTAATTTCTGCCCTAGATGGTTTGGATCCAGCTAGGCCTTTAAAATCAATGTACAAGGAGATACGCCAAGGAACCAAGTCTGTAATACTAGTTATATACTCTTGAATCAGGTATAGTTATTAACTTTGACTTCTTCATTAAGTCAATGTATGTTCATGGTTAAAACAATGAAACTTGACAAGATCATGTTATAATAAATTCAAGAAAAGTATACATTTGCAAAAATATAGTCTATAATGGGTTGAAATCAGTGAAAGATTGACTTAAAAGTCAAACTATTGACTTTTGAATGGATTTCATTCTCTATGGAAGCACATATGATATATTATATATAGTGTTTACTGGTACTATAAAAGCTAGTAAACGTGTTTCAGGAATACGAAGCTACTTCACTGTGAGTGACATGCGAAAATCCATTTTCCGACAGAATCTGAAGTCAGGAACAAGGGATGCAGTTATCAAATAAAACAACATTACTTATTTTTCCATGTGGCACGGTGGGTTATATAAGTTAAATTAGTAAAATATTACAGTACTTATTTGTTTTTGTACTGTTGCCTTATGTTTCTTACTGTTGGGCTACAAAATATAGAATGTAGTATTTTGATAACAGTTTAGTGAGAATAGTATCACCACATGGACTCAAAGTTGACTTTTGAAGGTCAAAGGTTGTGTAACTATAAACATTGAAAGTTTGAAACATACTACTGATACATGAAATTTAGTATCATGCAGAACTGAAAACGGCTTATTACCGACATGGTGTACAATGATGCAAAATTTTAATTAACTGATAGTTGTATTTAGGAGTTAAGTTAACATAGTCTTAGATTAATTAATATTCATATTGTTCTTATTTGTCAGATAGCTTAAAGAAATTGAAGGTTGATTTTATGTGTTTATGGTGTCGGATATTAACTGGGTCCAAAACGGGTCAAGAAGATGATCTAAAACAGTAAGTTTATATATTTTGAATTTTGCTGCTTAGTGCTTAGTACGGAGTATTAAAATTTAGCTTATTGGGTTAGCATAGTACTGGAAGTAGAAATTAATACATTGAAATTAATATTTACTAGTAGTATTTGTTGTTACGTCCTTTTAAAAGGGAGGGGGGAGGCTTGGGCCTTCTCAAACTATATTTAGTTTCTTAACAGGTAACACAATCGTTTTGCAAAGATATAAAAAACACATGGCTTGACCTTCCAATTCCATAGTTGAATATAGTTTACTTCATTTATGCAAATGGCAGCCACTCGGTAACTTGTTAACATGTTTGATTCTGAATCATGATTTATAGTTGGATATCTTTCATATGCAGTTTTTAGCAATTTTAAAGAAATATACGATTGATAAATTCAAAAAAATTAAAGATAGTTAAGTTGAGCTTTAAACTAATTTGTGGTATAATTTATTGCTTGTAGTTCTTATAGATGTAATGGTATATGTTTAAGCTTTTGTATATCCCTTTGTCGTTTATTCCTCCATTTATTACAGCATTTTGTTAAGAAAAAGTTTCAAGTTCCGCCATTTGAGTATATATAAAGACGTATCTATTGTTTCTTCTTTGAGTTCTAACCGAGTGAGCACGCCGTTAGAAGCTGAAGTTATATGTTTGCTTTTGGCAATTCTGTTTTACAGTTTTAGTTGGAGAGAATGTTAGTGATATTGAAGTAAAATATGATGTTAATCAATAGAAGATTCTTTGATCGATGTTCTAAGAATTTGAATTGTCAAGATATTTCTTAATCATTAAGGACAGGGAAATTTAGCGGAAATAAAATTTATATTAGTGTAAAGGAACAAATAATACATGTAGAAATCAAAGTTAAGAAGTGGCGCATGAGGTTAGTTCATTTTCATATCAACAAACCACAAGTATCATTTACATGTGTTGCAGTTAAAACTTAAATATACGGTACAAAATAGCAATATGTTAATGTCGTTAGCACAATACAACGGTAGATACATGTCTTCATCTCTATGGCATATTCCTATTGAACTGAAAAGAGACGTTATCTTGAGAAAATTAGGATGGATATTGTTTAACATGAAAAAGTTGAGTTTTGCGTCAGATCATTGACTTTCGACAACTATACTGGTGTCAAGGGAAATGATCTACTGGGTGTCCGGGCCAAAATACTTTGTACTAATCAATTGATTCATTATTTGGTACTCTAATCTTATGTAATAGTTGTGGTCAAGTTTTGGTTTTTACATATACTTTGGCGACAAGGCTTTAAACGGCAAGCTTACTTATTTTCACTTTGGATGCTTTAGTTTATAATTTAGGAAATTTTCGAAAGTTGGCCATGGAACCTGTTTAAACCAACAAAGATTCTAACCTTACTAAACTCTAGAACATCGGACTTAAACTTTATTTGATCACCTTTATCACACTTGATATCCTCAGCAACATCAAAAACCACTCCAAAAACACCAACTTTCCACCATGTTGAGGACATTTCTTAACTAACTAAAACCGAAAATCACTAGCAACATCAAAACCACATCCTAAAGACTCCAAAGCCATGAGCTCTATAGACTTGTTGGTGGTATATATGAGCCATTAAGTTTGGTTAAAAGTGGAAAGTCGGTGTGTTTTGATGGAGTAGTGATGGAGATGTTTGACCATATAGTATAAATTTGTTGGGTAATGTTGGTATTAAATAGTAGGTGTAGTTGGTCATTTTTTGTGGGAAGAAAGTTGACTTGCTGTTGTTGGTTTGTAGTTTAAAGACTAAAGCTTGTTGCGGATATTTTTTTGGCAGACGTAGTTGAACTTGCATCATACACGTATATATGCTACTAATAGATAACTGGAAATAATTGTTTACAGAAGTGGAGTCTCATTTTGCTATCCACTACCAAAAGGAAAGAGAAAATTGAGCATACATGGAGGGTTTATCTCAAGGAATTCATCCAAAAGCAAATACAGCTTTAATCCATACACCATAAAATACGAATATCGTTTTGCTGAGGTCTTGGTCTGCTGTTGTGACTGCTAAAGAGAAAGGTCTTGATTTGCTATATGAAAAGGTGGTTCAAGAACTCGAGAGTGTGTGGGACGGGTTGAAGTTGGTTAGGCGTGTTGCAAGGGTTTTATGCTTGCAGGCAAACATCGCTGCTAATCTTGATCTCAGATATATGCGATTTCCCTAATGAACAATATTTGATAGTGAGAATTTGTGTAGGTATAAAAATGTTCATATCACCTATGTAACTCAATGTATATGTCTCTATCAGATACGAATATTTGTGGTTTTGTTGTGTGGTATGAGAAAAAGGCTTTTAACTAATTACTCTATAAAATTTGCTTTTGTCCGGAACAATAGTTAAAAAAAAAAAAAAAAAAAAAAAAAAAAAAAAAAAAAAAAAAAAAGTCTTATTTAACATCACCTTGTGATAACAAACTGATGGGAAGAAGATCTTACAAAAAATTAGTAAAAACCAGTTGACTTTTAAAGCCAAGGAGTGACGTTAACTTTTCGCTTTTTATGCTTGTTTTTACTCAACAATTTAATACAATGAGTAAATTACATCTCTAGTCCTTGTGGTTTAGCTGAATTTCGTATTTAGTCCTTGTTACGAAAAAATTAGTGTAGACCTCCCCAATGGTTGGTTACTTTTATGAGAACTTGTTTTAAGCTTTTGAATCCCACATCGACAAAAAAGAAGATATGTTTGCTTCTTTATATATTATAGCGTGTACTGTTGATACATGTGTGGATTTGTATTATGTTGGTGAGATACTATATTGGCAATAGGTTAACGCAAAGAATCTATCGCCCAATGTAGCCATCCATTAACTCATACAATATCTCAACTTTTTATCATTTTGAAAACGTAAAATTTGGTTTTGGATTTTTTAATGTAAGTAAGTTTGTTGCTAACCTTGGTAATTATGTTCAACGACAATGTCCTATTTGGGTAATTGTACTTTTAATAAGTTAACGCAAAGGTGAGATACTATATTGGCAATAGGTTAACGCAAAGAATCTATCGCCCAATGTAGCCATCCATTAACTCATACAATATCTCAACTTTTTATCATTTTGAAAACGTAAAATTTGGTTTTGGATTTTTTAATGTAAGTAAGTTTGTTGCTAACCTTGGTAATTATGTTCAACGACAATGTCCTATTTGGGTAATTGTACTTTTAATAAGTTAACGCAAAGGTGAGATACTATATTGGCAATAGGTTAACGCAAAGAATCTATTGCCCAATGTAGCCATCCATTAACTCATACAATATCTCAACTTTTTATCATTTTGAAAACGTAAAATTTGGTTTTGGATTTTTTAATATAAGTAAGTTTGTTGCTAACCTTGGTAATTATGTTCAACGACAATGTCCTATTTGGGTAATTGTACTTTTAATAAGCATGCTAATTTGTTATTTATACTTTTTTTTTTGTGTGTGTGTGTACCGGTTGTTTGGTTATTCACATTATTAGAAGTCATCTATTATACCGGCTATAAGTTTGCTTAAAGAGTTACTAGTACATTAGAAGAATGTGTATTTTTATTATTATTTTTTTTTCCTAACGTAACTAACTCACATCTTTTAGACCTGATACTTTTTTTAGTTCATAGCTAGGAAGCAAACCAGATTGAGGTGGATCAAGATTTAACATCATTGCTATCGATTACAAGTATGCATTGTAAAAATAAAACAAAGTGGATTTCAGCCGGTTTTAGCTCTAACATCTAACAAAATGACTTTAGAAATGAGCATTGTTTTAGCCCAACATTTATACAACAAAATGGCTTCAGAAGGAGGTTCAAGAAAACATATATAGACACAAACCACAAGTATACATTCCCAATGGCGGAACAAGGAAATAAGATGTGTTTTTTTTTTTTTTTTTTTTTTTTTTTTTTTTTTTTGACAATAGCAACAAAATGCAAAAGAAAAGAGTATGATCAAAATGATAAATCGAGTATTGTTATTTGGAGATGAATAATTTATAAGGTTTGAGAATATTAAATGTTCGATTTTAGTTGGGGGGGGGGGGGGGGGGGGGGGCAATTTAAATTTTGGTTGGGGGCACTTTCGAAAAAAGGTCAAAATTTAAAAAAAAAATAAAAAAATGAAAAATAATAATAATAAATTACACTAAAATCTTATGTTTTTCGGTTAGCTATAAGGGGCACTACCACCCCAAACTCAATATATAGATCCGCCCCTTTACATTCCATAGACTACTCGAAACCAAGTTTACTAACAAAACGAGGAACAAGGCAAGCAAAGCGAATGTACATAAACAAGAAAAATATTTAATGGTTCCCAAAGATCATGTTGCCTTACCCACCGCCACTAACAACGGAGAAATATGACGGAAGCTACATCGGCGACTGAAACGTGTTTTCGAACAGTGTTATGACTTATGATGGGATTGAATGGTAAATGGTGTGTGTATAAGTATATTTCACAATTTCCACTTCATGAGTGACTTGGCAGTGACGCGTATGATTTGCTAATTATCTTGCCAACTAGAACAATTCTTACATTTCTGATTAAAAGGGTGACTTTTTTTTTTTTTTTTTTTTTTTTTTAATTTATTTCAGTCCAACATCAATCAAGGAGAATAAAGTTTGCTTCCTAATATAGTGTGGCGCATATGCTTTATGTAATTTGAGTTTCGGACCGTCAATTATTAAAAGTATTCCAAAGTCTATCTGCAAGTAGCTTGTCCAGTTGTGTTCCACATCGCCCATTCCATCAACCTTTACATAGAGCATGCAATAGTTTTTGGTTCTTACCTTTTTGTCCCAATAGTTTGGAATATTAAAATATTACTCGTAACAGTTATTTTTATCTTAATTAGTAAACAAACTTTTGAGAATAAGCTTAAACTGCACAATGTTAGCTGTTAAAGAATTGAGTTACATGAGTAGTAAATTTGATTGATCATTAACACTGGAACTATTGTAAATTATTTACAAACGTATTGATTATGTATAAAAATCTTCATTACCTATGTAACTCAACGTATTTCTATCAGATACAAACATTTGTGATTTTATTGTATGGTATGAAAAAAAGCTCTTAACTAACAGTTAACATGGAAAATGATTCATAACCTAAAATTTGCTCTTTTGCTTTTTATGTTTGTTTTTACTCAACAATTTATGCAAATATAATCGATGTGCACAATGAGGGATACATTTAAAATTGGACAAAGGGTAATTCAAAGCATATTCATGCCTGGAAAATTACAGTCATCATGTATTGACGACTCTTGCTACATCTCCCTTAAAACATAAAAGTTGGATATGTCTTTTAGGCCTGTCTATGACAAATTCGTTTGGACATTCTATATATATGCATTACTTAAGTCTAGATGGTTTATATGAAAACGTAATAACTTGTACAAGTTATCTCATTTTCATATAAACCACATCCAAAACCGTCTGGGTTTAGATTGCCAAGTTTACGTTAAATCGATTGCTTCAAAACTTAGTGAACTCGGATCCGTGTCTTAGTTGATGTGCACCTTGAGTTATATTGGTTTGCATGTATAAGTAAGATAAGATAAGATATGATAATTTTCCCTATCAAAATATTACTAGAAAGGACGATAACTTAAATTGACAAGACTTTCGAACTAGCTAGTAGCTAGCTTCAAACTTCAAGTTGTTAGAGTTTGTGGATAAATATTAATAACTATATGTCTAGTATCGAACCCGAGACCACGGGATTGCACACTTTACGTATGAGAATCGATGTTAAATAATTAATATATAAATAGTTATATTTAATTATTAAATCACAAATATTTATAGGGTCGAACAAGGGAAAAGTGAGGGGGTCCAAGTGTCGATTTATAGAACTTGAGGAGGTGTTAGAATTAAACTTGGGTAACAAGTTTAGTCATTATATATATACTCCTTCTTGGTCTTAATAATCGGATGATAGATGACCAGAAAAAACAACTCCTCACAAGATTTATTAATCCGATTAAGTCATGCGCATGTATGCATGTGTGACAGTGCATTATGCATGTACTGAAATCGGTTTAATAATGATTATAGATCCCATGTGCATGATTATATTGATATATTCTTTCTTGCATATATATATGGATCGACTATATATATATATAAAATAAAAAGGGTTCAACCGATTTATTTTATTTAAAGCTAAACTTTGCTTTGTGCTTTATTTGTGATTCAAGAACTAGCATTCACATCGAATCGCTATTAGTACGTGTGTACAAGAACGTGGTGTAAACATACTTTTGTTTACATCTTGGATCGAATAACAAAACGGTAAGGGGTTATTCATTGATCCTTATAAACCCTAATTAGGGTTCTTCATATTGTTAAAGACAATTGCTTTTGATTCTTGTTCGGGCTAGAATCACCACGGTACGTTCCTATTTATGTTTTAGTTAATCTTTGTATATGTTATACTTGATCCTACGCTTCCGCATATGTGACTACTTGATATTAGAATATATGTACTTTGATTGTATAATTCTAACACAAGTATCAAAAGCATTAGGATGCGTACATGACTTGTTTACATTTATCAATACTTGAGGTACAGAATATCGCTAACAAGGTAAGTGTATGTTTTCTGAAGCATACATGCCATTTCTCAAATAATATGCTAATAAGTGTTGTCATCCTCTGTTTCGACCATGTTAACATCAACAATTAAAAACGACACGACAAGCATTACATTTATATGTATTACGATTGTATGGTCGGATCATGCATTGTCCCAGGTGATTTAGGTGAGCTTTTTCATAAGAGACTGAGCGACAACAAGCATAGGCTACTCCGCTATAAGTATTTGATAGGTGTACATGCCCCTTTATTCATATGATATCTTTATGTAAGGATAAGGACAAAGATCCTAAGTAGTTTCGGTTTATATGTTTCATTACGATTGTCCTAAAGCTAATGTACAAAATATGTGGTTTTTGCATAACAAAAAGAAGAAACAAAAGAGGATGCTTATCCAGTTGTCCCACATCGCCGAATCCATCAAGGTTTACATAGGAGAAACCAAGGGGGCAACTTTTTTTTGTTCTAACCTTTTTTTCTCAATAATCCAGTACGCTTATATATTTTTGATTGACCATGGCCTTTGATTGTCACGTCATTGAAACAAATATATCCATAGTTCCCTTACAAGATCGATCTAGTTTACACGTTCGTCTCTTTCAACTTCAACTGTTGTGTTTTTTTCTCAAGATACAATCCAACGTCTCGTTTATATGAAAGGTATTCATCGATCTAACTAAGTCACTGCTTTTTTGGAAACAAAAGAATGGTTCAAAAAATATATATTATATAATATGGCTATAAGAGTTAATATTTCCTTGTTCATGTTACCCATGAGCGGAGTCATTTACTTAAATGTACACGGCTTGACCAATGTATTTAGTCAAACTATTTTTGGTCAACCCCAAATGTGCACTTAGTATGATTTGGCGGTGGTTTATACGACTGATTGACTGCTAAGATATTTGATATTTGTACTAGAAATTTTAGGGGCACGTTTAGTTAGAGAAATTTTTTTTCTTATTTTCTATCTCTAGTTTTGTAAAAAATTAGAAGGGAAATTTATCTCCACAAAACATTTAAAAGTATAGAAAATGCGTTTAGTAGACGTTTGTATTTTTCTATTTTGAAAAATGGGAGGGAGGATCGGGGGTTACAAAAGAAAGCAAGGAAAACAACTAAAAGTTATTTTGTAATTTTATTTATTAAGTTAGGAGATAGGGGATTATGTATTTTGCAAAACATTTTGTTGTAAAATAGTAATTTGAACGCGATCTCTATTTTTCTTGTTTTACACAAAACATTTTATGAAAAAAAATGATGTTTTCCTCCAACTAAACGCACCTTGAGAATTTCCAAAGTTCCCAATATATTTCAGTACCATTTGTGAGAGGAAAATTTTACTACTCCCTCTGTCTCAAAATTATTGTCAACCGATAAAAAAATACACAGTTTAAAAAATATATAATTATTATTATTTCCTCTCTCTTACTTTTGTAAGAATGATAGTTTTACCCTTAATTAATTAATTAATTAATTAATATCTTCTTTAAATTTTGTAATAATAATTTCAAGCAAGGATAATAAGGTAAACTCGACCAAATTTCCTTATCTATATTTAGTAGTAAAAAATTAAATTGGGATGCCCCAAAAGGAAACGTGGACTATTATTTTATGACGGATGGAGTAATTATTAATATCTTGTATTTGTGCATGGAAATCGAAATACTATGTAGATCTCAAAGTTAAGAACCGGTGTTTGAGGGGAGTTGATCTTTATATCTCTAGACAAGTTTTTAGGAAATCTCGTTAACTACATCTTTACCAATTAAATATCATCTATACCCACTTAAGTCTATTTTCATTGGTTAAAAGATTAAGGAACATCCCAAATTAACAATGTGGACACTTAAAATATAGGACGGAGTGAGAGTATCAGTTTGGGAGTTGTGTGAATCAAAGGTATGTGATTGATCATTGATGTGCTTCATTTTAGCACTTATCACATCTTAGTAAGTATTATTGCTACATTCGTAAATTATCACTTGTAGCATTCATAATCAATAGTTTTCGGGTTGCATTATTTTATAGTATGGAAAAAAAAGGAAAAAAGAAAAAAGTATAGCAAAAGTTCACAACAGTGGTCAATGTACATAATGCGACATAAGTCTTTTGCATACCCCTGTTCCACACTTTTTCAAACAAAAACATCTTGTTCACATTGTTAATTGGCTACTTATGAAAAGTCGTTAAATTGATACTCGCGGGTTGCGGCGGGTACCTTGAAATAAAAAATTTCAATGAATCATGTATTTTAGTTTATTATGTTCTTTTTGACAATAAATTTACGGTTATCAAGAATTTCATTTAGCTCGTGCCCGTTCGGGCTCGAGCCCATTTGGCCCGTTACCTGTTCGGGCTTAAATATCTGTATAATGTGCTTTATTATTTATATTAGTGATATTTAATGCATGAATTGTGTTTAAGTTTGTTGTACAATATGCTTGATAATTTGTATTTATTATGTAAGAGTTGTTTTAATAATTGCATCAATTGTATGTATGGATCAGTTAATTAATTGTATTTAATGTACATGATGATTTATTTATTGTATTTAATGTTAGTATTTCTATTTTAATTAGTTGTACTCTGAGCTTAAGAACTTGTAAATGTTAGAAAATGTGTTTTAATTACTTGTACTTTTAGCCATGGACGGATCCACATGGGAGCCGGGTGTGGCCGGGCCACACCCGATTTTAGGGCACGAAGTGTAATTTTTTTTATTTTTTTTTATTTTTATTTATTTATTTATTTTTTTTTTTATAAAATGTCCTTTCTGTGCACGTGCAACCCCCGATTTTACTTAATAAATTCTTTATAGAGCAACTTTAGTACTTATAATAATAATAATAATAAATATGTGCAAAACCCTCTCAAAAATCCTGGATCCGTCTCTGCTTTTAGCTTTATACCTTGTATTGCTTAATTTTAAAATTTTCTATATTAAGTAGGCCTAATGCTTTATAAGATAGTAAGATATTGATAAATAAAAAATCATTAATGAAACATGTAATGAGTGTTTAACAATCATATTTGATACTTAGCTATTCATTGTAGATAGATAGATAAAAAAAAAAAAAAAAAAAAAAAAAAAAAAAAAAAAAAAAAGGCGTTATTCTTAACAAAATATCAATAAACAACAAATGAATTGAAGCATGAAACAACAAGAACAAAGTATTTGCAAGAAGCCTTTATACAACTGTGAATCTTATCGTTGCTTTTCATTGAGCAATTAAGTGGTTTTTGTTTCTTTACCTCATTGCCCGAAATTTCCACACAAACACATCCATCTTGTTTACATTGTCTTTTTCACTATACACTTGTTAACTCGTCTCTCTCTTTCAAACAACAGCTTGAAGACGCTTTGAACCCTACTTAAATTAATGGCGTCAACTTCAACTTCATCCATTCAAAAGAGCTTCAAGTATGATGTCTTTTTAAGTTTTAGAGGTGAAGATACTCGTAAGAATTTCGTTGATCATCTATATCATGCTCTTCAGCAAAAAGGCGTTCAAACTTACAAGGATGATAAGAAAATCTCAAAAGGGAAAACTATCAGTGATGAGCTTATCCGAGCCATTGAAGATTCAAAATTTTATATTATTGTTTTCTCTAAGAACTATGCTTCTTCATCTTGGTGCTTAGATGAACTTGTCCAGATTATGGAATGCCAGAAGATGAGTGAGCATACTGCTTATCCCGTGTTCCTCAATGTTGAGCCCACGGAAGTCCGCAAGCAAAATGGGGTTGTTGAAGTTGCCTTTGCTAAACACGTAAATGATAAATCTGCTGGGAAATGGAGAGAAGCTATGAAAAAAGGCGCTGAGCTGGATGGGAATTGAAGAATATTTGTGATGGGTAATTTCTTCCATCATATGTAATATTTTCGTGATCTTTTATTGGGTGAATTGTTTTACATTACATCTCAACGGGTCAAATGGATCAAAAGTCACGAAGGTGAATTTTTAGCTAAAAATGATTTTTAGTTATATCAATTATCTATAACTAACTTTTTATAAAATCACCCTTTACCCAACCGACCCTGTTTATATGTTATTCTTTCACTATCTATGTTGAAGGCGTTCATCTCTTATTATATTGTCAACTTTTGACTCATACTTATTATTCGAGGGATCGAAAATGCTTTATGATTATGTTACTCATTTACAGTTTTATGTGTTATAGATCTAAAAATTAATTGTGTATCGGGTTCTTTAACATACAGGCATGAAGCTAAACTCGTTCAAAAGATTGTTGAAGAGATATCATTAGAGTTACGTTGTCTTAATTGGGGTGTTGATGAAAACTTAATAGGCATAAAGACCCAAATAAACGATGTTGTTTCATCCTTAGAATTAGGTGTTGATGATGTTCGCATGATAGGGATCAAGGGGATGGGAGGTGCGGGCAAGACAATTTTGGCCAGAGCTATTTATGAACATATATCCTATCAGTTCGAAGGTTATAGCTTTGTTGAAAATGTTAGGGAAAAATCAACACTGTCTATGTCTGGTTTGAATTTATTACAAAAACAAGTACTTTCAGATGTTTTATCGGACCAAAGCATCAGCGTAAGTGGTGTTCTTGAGGGGAAAAGCATGCTGAAAAAGAAGATGTATGGAAGAAAGGTTCTTATTGTTCTAGATGATGTTGATAAGATAGAACAACTTATGGCGTTAGCCGGTGACCATAGTTGGTTTAAGCTGGGAAGTAGAATTATTATAACAACTAGGGATGCACAGGTGCTAATAGCACACAAAGTGAACCTGATTCGTGATGTACATTTGTTAGATGATAAGGAAGCAATGCGTCTCTTTAGTAGGCATGCATTTGGGAGAGAGATTCCAGTTGAAGGGCACAAAGAGCTATCGGAACAAGTTGTACGCTACGCTGCTGGTCTTCCCCTAACGATCAAAGTTTTAGGTTCGTTTCTATGTGGCAAAGATGATCTTGATTGGAAAGATGCGTTAGAAAGACTAGAAACAATTCCATTGAATGAAACTATGAAAGTTTTGGAGTTAAGCTATATCGATCTAGAGGAGGATTACAAGGAAATATTCCTAGATGTTGCATGCATGCTCAAATATTGGAGGAAGGACGATGCAATTAGAGCGCTTGAAAGCTGTGGATTTCGTGCTCGGATTGGTTTAAGGATTCTTGAACTGAAATCTCTTATAACTATTTCTGAAGGTAGGGGATTGGGTATGCACGACCATATAGAAGAAATGGGCAAGAATATTGTTCGTCGTGAGAACCCTAATAAACCTGAAACGCATAGCCGGTTATGGATTAAAGAGGAAATTGAAGAGATATTTGCTAATGATTCGGTAAGTACCAAGTTATTTAGGTTGTTAAACTTTTCTAAAAGTTCAATTTAATCATTTTAAAAAGCAAAAGTTTGTTTTATTATATATAAAAAATAGCTTCCATGAAAAGTAGTCAAATGCATTTTTTTTTTTTAATTATTATTCTTTTTTAATTCTTATCTCGATAATCCACCAACAATCATCAAAGTCATCCGGCATCCCACCATCACCCAACCACCAACACCCCTAGAAACCACGACCAACACCTTCAATTTAAACAAAACACAAAAATCCGAAAACCCTAACCTTAGATTATCAAATTTAACCAATTCCTCTAATTTAATTGAAAAAACAAAAATACCCAAATTTTATAAAAATTATAAACCCATTTTCTTTTCAATTGGAGAAATTAACTTCACATTTTGTTTTGTAATGAAACAAATCTCATGGTCTCTACTGCTATTTGAATTACCTACAGGCTACCCAAGCAACAACACAATGTACACATCTGTTTGCAGATGGAGTGAATAATGAAATTTTAATGAACGGTCTCGCAAACATGAAGGAACTTAGATTTCTTTATGTGGCTTCCCCATATATAAGTGAAGAGAAAGTTAGCAAGTGGAAGTTTAATGAAGATAGTCTACACCTTCCAAATGCCTTACGATTTCTGAGATGGCTAGCTTATCCTTTTTCAAGTTTACCAAAAACATTTCAACCAAATAATCTTGTTGGACTTCAAATGTTTGGCGGCAATATGGTTCAACTTTGGAAAGATGGAGAAGAAAAGGTAGAATAATTAATTTTTTGTTGCTTTTCACAGCCTTTTTTAAAGCTCAGGTTCCTAGACTTCAGCTATTGTGATAATTTGAGGACCCTTGACCTTAGTGTGGCTCCGAATCTTGAGACACTAATTCTTTTAAGTTGTGATAATGTGGTAGAAGTTCATTTCCAGGTTACTCCAAATCTAAAGGAGTTACGTATCATTGGTTGTGAAAGATTGGAAAAATTACACATGCCTACTGAAAGTCCAAAACTCAGATCTCTCGACTTCCGTGATTTACGGTTGAGGACCCTTCACCTCGGGCTTACTCCAAATCTTGAAAGCTTGGATCTTTATGCTTGTTATGGTTTGGAAGAAATTAATGCTCCTGCAGAATGTCTGAAAAAGCTTCTCCACTTAGACATCATTCGTTGTGGGAGGTTTAAATACTTAAGTTTGACAAAAAGCTTGATTCACCTGAGGTTGTTACTTTATCTGAGTTACATCTGGTTGCAGATGCAGATGATACAGGTATATGTGATCCTGGCAATACTTGGCCAGAGTTTCAGTTTTCCTGTTATTATAAACAAGACCCGGCTTCATCTTTTGTAAATCTTAAGAGGCTTGTTTCTCTAGGTTTCGGTGCTCGCATAAACGTCGATTCTTTTTCAGATATTATCTGTGGTTTACAATGTTTAAGAAAGCTTACACTTAAAGGTGGTATTCCTGAAGCGCCCAAGAACCTTGACCGGTTAGATTGTCAGGAGCTAAGTTTGCAGTCTATTGATATTAAAAATCTTCCAGATAGTCTTTGTATGTTGAAACACCTGAAATCTTTTGAAATCATCTCTTGTCATATTCTTGAGAAGTTACCTGAGGATATTGGCAGATTACAATGTTTGGAAAAGCTCATTGTAAGGGATTGTATATTTTTACGAGATATTCCAAACAGCATCTGTGAGATGGATCGTCTGGAATGTTTAAATCTCACTGGTTGCATTCAAATTGAGGAATTTCCTGAAGAAATTGGATGTTTAGAATATTTGAAAGTGTTGGATATAACACGCACACGCATAACTAGTCTTCCGAAGAGCATTTATCAGTTGAAAGGTCTGCGTATTATTGATGATGATGATGATGATGATGATGATGATGATGGTGATGACGACGACGACGAAGACGACGATGACGATGACGAGGACGAAGACGACGATGACGATGATGATGATGACGGCGGCGACGACGACAACGATGATGATGGTGACGATGGTGATAATGTCGATGATGATGCTATGAGTTCAGCAGGCCCGGATTTGGCTATGGGCCATGTGGGCGACGGCCCAAGGGCAGCCCAAGAGAAGGGGCATAAATCTACAAGTCCTTATTTACCTATACCTGATTCATTTAAGCCCATTTTATACAAAGCCCCACTTCAGTAACTGATAACCATTCTAAGTAACGTACAATATAGAAGGAAACAATAGGATCAGTGGATCGCGAATACAATAGACACGACAGTTTTACAGGTTTAAACATCCACAACAGTCCAACCAGAAAGTTTATGAATTCGTTACAGCCTTACAGGAATTAAGAGTCGAATTCGAAACAATTAGGGCATCAAACGAGTCAAGGGTTATCTTTTCTTCTCTTCACTGATTTTGATCAGGTGATTGTTTCCTTCTTTATTATTCTACGTGAAAAAAAATAGTGTTAATCCATCTCATCAAGTCTTATTGCCTTTACTAGTTTGAATAAACTTGTGTTCATATTATGTTATTGTTTGACAACATATAATGCAAACAGTTTTGTAGTTAGAATTTTACTAGATTTCTCAAATAATCATGTCCATCAAATATTCATTTAAAAAGCCATCCTCATAGTTATTTGCAGATCCGAATGTATTAAAGTAATTCTTGCTTTAGTAGAATATTATTTAGTTTACACTCAAGTTTATCATGTTGCGTCGTTCACAACCGTCAGGTGCCCAAAATAGGAAACGAAAAAAAAATCAACAAGAATCTGAGCGACCTCTTCATGGTTCTATAGATGGGTATGTAGTTAGAACGAAAAAGAATGATAATAGTGTTGCGGAAAATAATGACAAACTAACGTTAATATAGATTATGAAAATCCTTTAAATAATGAAAACCTAGAAATTGACGAGGTTAACGACAATGATGATAATGAAAATCCTATAAATGATGAAAATCTAGACAGTGATGAGGCTAATGTTAGCGAAGACAATGAAAATCCTATTGAAGAAAATAACGGAAGTCCTCAAAACTGTTATGTTAATGGAGTTAATCACAATATTTTTGATGTAAGAATTTGGGATGGCTTAGATTAAAACATGAAAGAGTTACTTGTAAGCAAAGGGAGTTGTCAAGAAACTAATATAAATTATCCAAAAGATAGATTTGGTAGACACATTTCTTGTGAACATTATGTACGTAAGTTACAAAATGGCGATTATTATCTCCTATTGTAACATTTAATTTAATGAATAAAAATCGGCGTTGGATGAGCCGCCTGACTTGATCAAGTTCCAAACCCCTAAAAGAAAATGTGTTTTTTGTTTACAAGGGGCATATTTCACTCGGCTCGCCCAGGGCATCTGAAATATCAGGACCGGCCCTGGAGTTCAGGCGCGCCAAAGGCCAAAAGAATTATTTCACCAGGTACTCTCAGTTTTCTAATAATATGTGTTACTTTAGAGGAATTTCCAAATTAGGGTCAATAATTAAGATATTTTCTGCCCATGATGCATGTTTACTGTTGATCCTAACAATGAAACCGTTTCCTGAAATTAGGCAGGTCTGATGACCGGGAAGATCAGCACAAAAGGTGATTTACCCAACTACATGCTAATTAATTAGTTTATTTGCAATGACAAACTCAATAATCCCTAACTAAACAATACTTGTTTATTTTCATGTGCTTAGGGTATGTATAACTAAAGGATGATGTGTTCAATAATGAACTTGATGTTTAATGTCTGTTCTCACTGGTTAGCTTCTGGCTCAATCAATTATCCCATCGACATCAAGGTCTCAGATTATTTTAATAGCTACAGTTCAAAGGCTTCATTTCTAATAGATTTGAAGGGTTGTTGGTCATCAATAGGATAGTTGTATCAACATGAATTTTGAAGCATTCCTAATTGAAGTTAAATTTTTTTGTGAATTGCAGTTTACATAGTTGACTTCTTTATGATATAATAGAAGGTTTTTTTCTTAGTTATTTACTCATATAATCAAGAATCTCAACTTCATAAAATATGTTTTATGCATGGGGATGAAGTCATGAAACTATTGAACATAAAAATACTTGACTTTTTAGTCAAACTACTGACTTTCATAAAAATACATGGAATTGTATCAAAGGGCATATTTGTGAGTGTTTACTGGATCTTTTGAACCTATTTAACATGTTTTAGCAATCATTAAATGTTATTGATCACATTCTTAGTACTTTTAGACAGCTTTGAGAATTTGTTTGCTTTATTTTTCAGACATTATATTTCAAACTGAAAGTTGCCCCTTTGTATAATCTTGTCAAAATTGTGTACCTTCTGTTGGAAAACATAATCCAATTAATCTTTGTTAAAGATTAATGCTGATTTATTACTGCTTTGTGGAAGCAAATTCAGAAAAACAGGGCAGTAGATAAGTTTGTTATATTACGTATTTTAGATTAGGAACCAGTAAACCCAACATAGTATATGGGCTGGGTCCAAATGCATAACTGTTATAAACGGTTATTAGTTAGTTTATTTAGGATTGTAACGTTTAGTTTTAGGTTATGTCGATTACTTTTACAGAAACGGTATTCCTCTCTTCTCTAAGGTGCCGTTTCATCAGTATATATAGTGTAGGAATTCTGTAAAACAAATCAACCCATTCATTTATTCAATATCAGTTTATAGGGTTCATCCCAATCTTTCTTGTTTCTCTATTGTTATTTCGATTCTTATATGATGAATACATGTTGTTGTTATGATCATTCGATCCTGGAATCCTCCCAAACAACCTGTGAAACACCTTCATTTTAGGACATCAATATCACCTTCAATGTTTTTTTTATCCGACATGAAATCAACTTAGAGTTTGAATTTATATACGATCAGTTCATGGATTTCAGCCAACAGCGTTGATCATTTCAGAAAGTCAAACTGCAATCGTATTGAAAATGGTGGCCTTTTAATGCAAGATTGGATATTATCAGGTTATAAATAAACTCAGTAAGGGCGTAAGGCGGCATAAGTGATTTGATTATCTTGAACCACAAGTATCATTTACATGTGTTGCAGTTAAAACTTTAATATACGACACAATATTAATGTCATAACCACAATACAACGGTAGATACATTTCTTCATCTCTATGGCATATTCCTATTGAACTGACAAAGAGATGTTATATTTAGAAAATTTCAGATGTCGATGGATAGAAATGTGTGTTAATATGTTATTTTTGTTTACATTGTTGATCGTTTTCATAATGAACTCGATGTTCGATCTCGAGGCCTTGCATTGGGGTCAATCAGTTTTGGGATTTCAACCTCAACTTCCCTGTTGTATCGGCCTACAGAAGATATCAATAGTTCAAACTTCAAAGGCTTTTTAGTTCAACAGATTTGAAGGGTCATCAACAGGAGAGTTGCATCAACATGAAGAAGCTGTTAATAGTATATATGATTGATTTTGTTTTCTGTCATACTTTATGTTAATCAGAAATGAAGCTAGATAATTTAAGTGTTGACTTCTGAATATGGTGGGGTTTGATAAAGATATTGGCAATAATCATTTTATAACTAGATACACGAAGTTTTGTCTAACTTTTTTCTTAATGAATATGGTGGGGTTCGACTGGCTTTTATGGAAGTTACTGAATGTTTTTCAGTACTAACAAAATATTGAAACATTATTTTGAAGCATGATGTTCAGCTTACAGAGTTGACTTCTTCAGAAAGTCAAACTGCTATCTTGATGAAAATTGTAGAATGTTGATACGAGTTTGAATATAATCATGGTAGATTGTTCAAGTGATAAACTTATCATAACTTGTTTCAATTTGTACAAATATGTTCTAAATTAGGATGGTGGTGTCAAGGGAATTGATCAGTAGTAATGGTGGTGTTCAAGTTTTGGTTTATATACTTTGGAGACAAGGTTTTCATATTTATGATTTTTGAACTTGGATTTACATAGAGGTGGAAGGCAAATGAGCAACAAGCTGCGCCGCTAGCCCTTTTTGGATTGCAAATATTAAACATGTTTAACAATTTTTGGCCTACTAGCCTGTCAAGTTTACGATTTTGGTCCCATTTTTAAAATTTTTATTATCTAATCAGATGAGAGTCATTATGTTTTGGAAGACTATACAATAATCATAGTGTTTGACTTTATAGTCAACTTATTCACTGTACATCTGATTCAGTGAGCTTTTTTTCTTCTTCTTCATGAAACTGATTAGTTCTTTCGTGTTAACCACATCTTAAGTTGATAAAACCATTAACTGGTAAATGTTATAAGAACTGAAAATGTTACAAGGATCCAAAGATGACCCGGGAGAAAATTAAGTTCATTTGGTCGAGTTTTGGTTTTCACACTTTGGCCACAAGAATTCAAACATAAAGTTTTATTATTTGCACTTTGTGGCTGCCAACTACTAAAAATAGCTTCAAAGTTAGTCAAACAGTTAGCAAATTCTTATAAGCTGCAAATCAGTGAAAGATTGACTATTGAGTCAAACTATTGACTTTTGAATGGATTTCATTCTCTATGGAAGCACATATGATATATTATATATAGTGTTTACTGGTACTAAAAAAGCTACTAAACATGTTTCAGGAATACGAAGCTACTTCACTGTGAGTGATATGCGAAAATCCATTTTCCGACAGAATCTGAAGTCAGGAACAAGGGATGCAGTTATCAAATAAAACAACATTACTTATTTTTCCATGTGGCATGGTGGGTTGTAAGGGCGGTAAGAAAATAAGTTAAATTAATACATTACATATTTGTTTTTGTACTGTTGCCTTGTGTTTCTTACTGTTGGGCTACAAAATATAGAATGTAGTATTTTGATAACAGTTTAGTGAGAAGATTATCACCACATGGACTCAAAGTTGACTTTTAAAGGTCAAAGGTTGTGTAAATATAAACATTGAAAGTTTGAAACATGCTACTGATACATGAAATTTAGTATCTTGCAGAACTAAAAACGATTTGTTACTGACATGGCATACAATGATGTAAAACCGACATGGCGTACAATGATGTAAAATTTTAATTAACTGATAGTTGTATTTAGGAGTTAACATAGTCTTAGATTAATTAATATTCATATTGTTCTTATTTGTCAGATTGCTTAAAGCAATTGAAGGTTGATGTTATGTGTTTATGGTGTCGGATATTAACTGCGTCCAAAACGGGTCAAGAAGATGATCTAAAACAGTAAGTTTATTTTTATTTTATTTTTTTGGACGGCAATTGTGGCTTCATGGCCCCTAGCCTAGAAGGCGTAGTGAGCCCACACAACCAGGTTGGTCCAGCCCAGAAGGCAATGACACCTTTCCCTTTACGCACGCGGGAGGAAACCCTATCACCCTAGACAAGACTCGAACTTGAGACATTGCCTAGGGGGTAAAACCGCTACACCAGAGGCCCATTGGTAAAACAGTAAGTTTATATATTTTGAATTTTAGTGATATTGAAGTAAAATGTTAATCAACAGAAGATTCTTTGATCAATGTTCTAAGAATTTGAATTGTCAAGATATTTCTTAATCATTAAGGACAGGGAAATTCAGCAGAAATAAAATTTATATTAGTGTAAAAGAACAAATAATACATGTAGAAATCGAAGTTATCTCAACTTTTTATCATTTTAAAAACGTAAGATTTGATTTTCTTAGTGTAAGTTTTTAACTGTTAACCTTGGTAATTATGTTTATCAACAATGTCCTATCTTGGTAATTGTACTTTTCGTAAGCATGCAGATGTGTTATTTATACCTTTTTTTTTTTTGTAGCGGATATGTTTCGTTATTCGCTTTATTAGAAATAGCGGCTATAAGTTGGCTTAACGATTTACATTAGAAGAATGTGTATATTTTTTTTACCGTAACATATAACTAACTCGCATCCATTTCAGACCCAATACCTTTTTTAGTTCATAGGAAACAAACCAAATTGAGGTGGATTAAGATTAATGTCAATCACAAGTATGCGTTATAAAAATCAAACAAAGTGGATTTTAGCCGGTCATTGAACTCAAAATACATAATGTTACAGATTAGCCAGACATAACATTCAAAGTGTCTTAATTGGAAATGAGCATGGTTTGAGCTCAACTTCTATATAAGAAAATGGCTTACAGAAAGAGGTTCAAGAAAACATGTGTAAACACAAACCACAAGTATACATTCCCATAGACTACTCGAAACCAAATTTATTGACAAAAATGAGGAACACGGCAAGCAAAGCGAATGCACATAAATAAGGAAAATATTTAATGTTACCCAAAGAGCGTGTTGCCTTACCCACCACAGTGAAGACATATGACATAAGCTCAACGTGCCGTGACCGGAACGTGTTTTCGAACACTGTGATGATGGGATTGAATGGTAAATGGTGTGTTTACAGTAAATTGGTTGTGATGCGTATGTAACAATTCTGAATTTATGAGGTCATTATTTGATTATTTACGTCACTTAATCTTTAATTTTAAGTAAACTTATTTTTACGAGAAACCGGATTAGTTCAATCGTGTACGTAGATAAATGTACATTTAACTCAAACCGACACTAGACTATGCTCAGTCTACACATTTATGCATTTTGGGTTCCTTACAATCATATTTTAAAAGTTATATTTCACTTTTTCATTTTTACGTAAACCTTGCACATTTTACGTTTTACGCTTATTTAACCTACGTATTTAGGTTTTAACAACGTTTAAGCACTCTGTCAAACTCACCACTTTTCTAAACTACTAAAATAGATTATGATGACATGTTTTAACATTTTATAAGTTTTACGTTACCCTTTTTTAAGTTTCGGGTCTTAAAAACTTAACATTTGTTGTTACCGCGATCAAACTACACACCGTAGCTAAAAATTATACGACACTAGTTACCAAAACCCACTCACGGCTGGTTTTGGTGATGTTCTTACAAAATTCATCTAAGCTTGCCACCTAAAATCCCACTACACTTAAACCATTTACAAAACCACCTATTTCTCATTTACTTCTATTTTTACATGCAAAAACCATTTCTTCTCTCAACCATCACCCTAAAACTGATCCAAAATAATTTTTGTTAACACATTTTTAGTTTGATTTTGATGAAAAGATGGGGCGAGAATCAAAGGTTAAGGTGTTATAAATTAGTTCCAAGTTTAAGTTCTTGATCTTTAGTTTCTCTTTGGAAGATTTGCAAAGTGTTCTTGGGATTTTTACCAAAGTTCACAAGGAATTATTTCAAGATTCATAGGGTGTTCTTGCAAGGTTATGAGGGTTAAAAGAGTTATAAAAGGTTGGGTAAAAGTTTAGTAGAAAGGGTGCAAGATTTGTGGTGATTTAGGTTTAGAGTCCTTGTTCTTGTTAAATCTTTTCTTGTTCATCAACGATTGTAAGGAATTAGACACTCACATTTTCATTTCACTTCTGTAAATTACATATTTCTATATGTTTGGTATGTTCTATATGCTTATATGCTTAATCATGGTTAGTACTTGGACTAAATCACTAGAAAACATAAAAAGGACTTGACATGCAAAAGTGTAATATCCTGTGAAAAACCCCAGTTACTAAGAATCACTAAACATGAAGTAATTGTATGTTACTGTTCATGCACTCATTTTTAGGCAAAATTTTAAACTTGTGCTTACACTATGCAACTCTGAATCAATACGTGCTATGTGATTCACACTTATCTAGAATGAGCTCACACGCAACCCACAACGACCTGGAAAAGGGCACAACACAACTATGGATCAATTTTGATAACAAGTGCACCAATTTGCACTCACAACATCCACATATGAGAATTACATCTCAGTGGACCCCACTATACTAATACAAGCTATAATACACACTGTGAGACCCAAAATGCTCACAGTGGACCCCACATGACCAGAATGAGCAACCAACAATCATTCGGCCTCGCACAACACTAGGCCGCCACTATTCATGAGCCCAACTCACAACCATTATGTTACACAAATACAAGCTCACATACTCGTTTACGTTGGATCAGTTATTTAAAATCCGTACACACAAGTTATGTAATAAATTACATGGATCAATTAACGACATAGCAAGGAATTGGGAACAACTAATATATGTATTTAATACGATCGTTTGAACATAAAATAAATACCAAAGCTAACGAGGTTCACCCATTTTCAACATATATAAAATTCGTTCACCCATATGCGTATTTGGTCACATTTAATCAGTTATATGGACTCTTAAGTGTACCCACATGCAAACTCGTTTTGGAGACTTAGACAACAAAAACTATTCGAACACTTCAAAATACAAAATGAGTAAACCATGCATATGCAGCATATCAGTCCACAACTCACAAACTCACTCTTTCAAATCCTTTTCTTTTGTTTTGAGACACGCTACACATCAAAGACCCTTACCTTCTCTTGCAATATACTACTCCATCAATCTACTTGCAAATTCAACTTGCTCACTTATCCTCAACATCCACCGACACCCTACCTCTTATCCTAAACTATTATCCCTGTTCCCTCTAATTATCATTCATGCATATAGAAACTTATACAAACCACACTCTCATGCACACTCACACTCTCACATTCACATTCAAACTTAAAACCACAAAAACTATTTTGTTTCCCTTTTGTTTGCTGCCATGCGAAGAGAAGAAAGGAGAGGAACGAGACGGCGGGAGTAATCATTATACAAGTTCTAGGACGATCGGTGTTGTACACGACGAGTGAGTGGACCCGAAACGGTTGGTGTTACCATGGAGTTGTTCTCGTTCATCCCTCGACCCATTCGTTTCTCACCACCCTTTGGGTGTAGTAAGTCCTATAACTCATTTAATTTGAATCCTTAATACATCCTCTTGTATACTACATGTGCTTAGAAAACATTTAACAAGTTAACAACAAGATCAAAAATGATTCCTCTTCTCCTTTCTTTTATTACCGAGAGCACCAAAACAAACCAAACATCACAAATAAGTTATGTTCTGAAATACATGATCAAGACATCTAGATAAACTCATACAAATGTTATTTAATGTTATCTAATGTGTGTTATCTAATGTTAACTTTAAAATCACTCGAACACTCTTCACTTCTGTAAGAAAGCTCGAACTCATCTCCTTTGATACATATTCCATGTCGTTAAATATATATGTGTTTTGCTAAACCTTATATTCTCGAAATATACTTGCTTCATTAAAAAACTGAAAACATATCGAAACTTATATTTTCTCGAATATTATGAAGTAGTCGATTTTTAAAACGTTACTATGCTTACTAGTTATAATGCCCGCGCACGCGCGGGATTTTTTCCAATCTTTTGAATAATGTATTTTTATTTATTACAAAACAAATAATTTAATCTTTGTTTTGTTTTTTTATGGTTTTTATAACAAAAGCAGCTTCTACCTTATCCAAATCTCAAATAGTAATGCACGAGTTATTAAGACCCGCGCTTCATAGCGGGATGTTTGAACACAAAATTATTGTTTTTCGCGCTTAAACGATTGCAAAATCTCTGTTTCCCACAAAATTGCATGTCTCTTACACCTTTGATCCTGAACATTTCTCATCTGTGTGTGATGGTACATAGCTATTGTATTACATGATGATTTAACTTCGAATAACATGGTTTTACTTTTTTATTGAATCAGTAACAACTTGATACATTCATGTGTATACAAAATTACTTGAAGTATAAATCTATAGGTTCCATGAATCGTCACATGGTAGCACAACAACTTATTACCTCCGTAGAAGTCACATTCTGGGGAGGCTCGGCTTCTACCCAGGGTAGAAGGTGGAATATTAGCCTCAAAGACTTTGCAGTTATTGTTCTTCAAAAGCTTATCTGATGCTTACTGATGCTTACTGTTTTTCCTTCATTGCGCCTACTTCCCTCTACAAAAGCTTATTGCAAAAGGTTAGCAATGGTAAAATGCGTCAATAATTAAACGTTTGAAAGTCCAGTTCTATCAAATTTATCATGTCAAACTGCATAATATGACATCTCATAAGTTTCTAACTAATTAGTTGGAAAGAAAATCAAGATTTAAGAAGATACTTCATAAGATTATATATGACAATAAGGAACATGCTATGTATCTCTTGTATGCAGAATGTAGGACTTTAGGCATTAGGACATCTTTAATAACTCGAGGAGCTTTCTATTGGCTTTCGACATGACGTCAAAATCACCACTGTCTACAAATTAAATTCTAAGCAAACCTAAGCCTTCCACCTGGAGTGATCAAACCTAAATATTTAGCACTAACGATTTCGTAATAGGAGACACTTTTGAGATAAGCATATTTTAAACAAATTTGTCACCAATTAAACTATCCTTTTTGCCACATAGATATGAAAGAAAGGGTGAAATACAGGGGATGATAAAGTGATCAAAAGTTGTTCTCCTTAACAAAAACACATGGAACTTTTTACAAAAGTGTTTGGATCTGTGTGTATTAACTATTTGAACAAACTACCAAACTGCCCTTTCATTATTACTAATTTGAACCGTTAGAGATAAAGGGTAAGCAATATCGAGAAATAAAATTACGTGCTATGTTTTAATTCTGAGGCCATTAGTAATGCCTTTAAGGAATGTTGTATCCACAACTACTATTGATACCATGCTAATAAATAAGTATCGTTACAGAAGTAGCAAACACATGCGAAAATTCATTTCGTTACAGAAGTACCTGCAATGGCTGCAACCACATAATTGTCGTGGTTTTCCCGCCAATACCACCTGGCTCAGATTTACCTTTCCTTGGGCAACTTGACGTACCCGCCATGGCTGCAACCGCATAATAGTCGTGGTTATCCCGCCAAGATACGGGAATGCGTGAGCCACACTCATGGAAGAGTTAATACACAAAAAGAGTCATCATTTCCGCAAAAAACATAATTCAGCGGGATTCTTTTAATGCTCGCATCCCTAAATGTTCAGCAAAACCAAAAAATGTACAGTCCAATACGATAAAGTTCCGGGAAACTGAGGCTCGGATATTCAGCCACAAAAGTAAGATTACCTTTGAGATAGAAGCTCCATTAGTAATCTCAATGGAAGACGATTTATAACCCAATGCTTGTTCTAGCGCACCACGAACAACAACATGATCTTGTAATCTTTTCGCTAGCTGCAATATCTTATTGAAAAAAATATCAAGTTCTTATATATCATTAAATGGGTAAACTAATGTAAATAGTCACATACCCGAGTCTGGTAAATCCATATGTACACCGTCATTGTATACAAATTTGCTAGATCCCTATACAAAACAACATAATAATAAGCATAACAAAACTAATTCGCATATACATACCAGATAACTATGTAACAATGTATATCAGTTTCACAGTTACATCAGGATATGCACATCAAGGCATTCAGGGCATTCAAGAAGCTGTAACTGTAACTGATGTTTTGAATATTTTATCAAAGCCGCTTTGTGTATTCACAGTAAACAATACTTCATTTCCAACTAATTTTTGTCGCACCATAATTACTATTAAATATTTCTCAAGATGTTGATTTCGTGCTAATTAAAAATAAATACTCTAAAACATTAATCAATAATTAAATAAATACTGTTAACTTACCCTGCAAACCAACTTCTGATGAAGTATTTCTTGACGGCATTACCTTGGTGGATTGAGAGTATGCCTGGCTTGAGCACTCCCATGCTGCAGCAACCCAATGCACCAAAGATCATAGCAAATTCTCGGCTACTGAGCACTCGTTCAAGACTTGAAAGGGGGCTGAACCGCTGGCCTGCTGCACCAGTAATGCTTTGCAACATTCGCATAAGGAGGCTTTGTCGATAACTTCAAAGATGCATTCTCTACTACCTCTACTTCTTTATAATGCTTTGCAACATTCTTGAAACCTAGTATGTTCAAGAAGCAAGAAAACGAAACACCCTCGAAGTTTATAGTTTTCAGCAGCATGCGCGGTACTTAGGTTTACATTCATTTCAGGAACCTACAAAGTAAAATTTGTTAGCGACCTCAGCAACAGAAGTAGCAATCTACAAAATAAAATTTTGTCAGCGCCCTCAACAACCGATGTAGCAATATCGACCCATTAAGTTATAATCCTAACAGTTCAAACAAAACGGTTCAGCATAGGAGCAACTCAATCCGTTCATTACGCATTTTTCAAATATTGGACCATCGTGTATCCAAACTTTTTAGGTTCTGATTTTTTCCCACCCACTGAAGGGGCGTTTAGATAATTTTACTATAGCATTTATCAGCCTATTACATTGCCAAAATGCACAAAGTCGTTTTGAGTGTTTTGACCAAGAGATTAATAAAATTTCTCATCTGCTTATCATGCATATAGTGTTAATCTCCTATGAATTTTGTGATCAAAGGGCCAACTTAAGGTATGAACCACAACACCTGGTTAATGTTATTATAGGTGAAGTGTAATTTTTCAAAAGAATGGTATTTAACATAAATAAGTTGTAACCCTCAAGTCTGTAGATATTTCAACATTCGTTTTTAATATCAAGTTAAAGTTGTTGTACCTTATTACGGAGTCTTAGTTGGAACTTTCATTCAATAAGAAAGAGCACAACAGTTCCCTCAAAGGCAAAGCTTTTCTTGATCAATGTTCAATCGCGAATAAAAAATTGGGTAAAATTATCAAATATATAACACCATAAGAAATATTTAGCTAATCTTTGTACCTTATGGCAAAAAGGGTATAGCAAGATTTATACTTCAAAAATTATTAGCTTCTTGTTCTTAAACTATAAACAGCAGCTTTATGAATACATCATTAATCAACAATCTTAATAAAAAAGCTTATTAGGTCAAAGAGATTATCATATAATGTACAAATTAACCTAGAGATTAATAATTAATACAAAAATTGATGAAAGTAAATATATACCTGAAAATAAACTGCCTACAATAGACTTCCAATGCTCAATGAAAAGATTAACTTCTGTTGTGGTAACCGCACAAATTCTTTTCCATAGCTACATAACACATAGTACAAAGTTTATATAGTTAGTAAGCAAAAAATTAGGTATTATTAAACAAATTACAAAAAGTATAACAAAGTAAACAATACCTTAGAATATAATCTTAATTGGGATTTTACATAAATTGATGATTGTAATTAAGTTCATCAAGTAACTTTGTGTTTGATTTGGATGAATTAAAAGGGGGATATTGATGATAGTTTTGATCGGAGAAGCAGGTTATGTGGTGTTTTTAGTTAATCTTCCGCTTTTTTTAATTTTACACTTTGTACCCAAAACTATAATGTATTAAATCTGAAGTACATGTGTTTCTTCTTTTTTTTCAACATGCGTTTTGTTAAAAACGAATTTTTAATTTTTTTCCCAAATCAGGAAATACTTGATTTTCTTAACTAAATATAATTCTTTTTTAAAAATAATTAGAATACAATTATTACCAAAAAAGGAAATAATCTTTTTGTTTGAAATGCAAAAGTCCCCACTAGGGGTTTTGTTTTATTATATAAAAGATGTGGTACCTCTTGATCGTAAAACATGCTTTGTCGAACGTGTATAAATGATTACGAGTTTTGGAACATTTTATTTAAGTCGAACGTGTATAAGTGAAAGATAAAAGAACACATGAAAAGGGAAGGGGAGGTGACCCATATTTGATTGAGACACTCCAAAACATGTATTAAACAGTTGTACTGTAAACAGTGGCGGACCCAGGATTTCAGAAGGCGGGGGGCAAAAAATTTTTTTTTTTTTTATAAAATTCGTGATGCACTTTAATTAAAAGGATTTTTTTTTTTTTTTTTTTTTACACTAAAAACTAAGGTTTTTACATTTTTAACTTCAAGGTGGGGGGCAATTTGATTTTTTGGAAGGGTGCACTTTAATAAAAAGGTCAAAATATAAAAAAAAAAATTACACTAAAATCTGGATTTTTCGGCGAATCGTGGAGGGCACCGCCCCCCCAAAGTTAACCTTTGGGTCCGCCCCTGACTGTAAATAAAAATTGCTTAATGTGTTTGTACATTGAGTGTCCCAATCAAATATGGGAGTGTGCCAATCACTTCCCAAAGGGAATGGTGCTATTGCCTTCTGGGTTGGACCCAACCTGGTTGTGTGGGCTCGTTACGCCTTCTGGGCTAGGGGCCATGTAGCCACAAATTGCCGTTAAAAAAAAAAAAAAAAAAAAAAAAAAAGCGCTTGACTTGTAATGGAAAACAGTTTGTAGAAGAAGAAAACGCAAGGACTCTTTGTTCTGTCTAAACTTTCAAGCTAAAGGTCCCATGTTCGATCCCAAGCAATGGCCAATTTTTATCATTTTTGGTATTTTTACAACTTTCATTAATTGACAGCTTTAGCCCCTCGGCTTTGCACTACTTACCACTTTTCTTAAAAACTTTTATAAGCTTTACAACTTATATAAATTGTTACATTTTTTTTTCAACCCCTCAACTTTAAACCACTTGACATTTTCTAAAAATCTTCATAAGTTTGTAACTTATATAATTGTTACAACTTCAACCCTTCAAGATTAAACATTTGACACTTTTCACCCAACACTTTTATAAGTTAATAAACTTCTAACATTTTACCACTTTTCGTTAAATAAAATATTTAACACATATTTTATGTGACGACAACATCCGCGTAAACTATAAATAATATATTTATCCAAATGTATTATTTAACCACAAAGTCTATAAATACATATTTTATATATATTCACACCTTGAAATCAAGTGAATACGATTCGACTCGTGTTTCTCTTCGATAACACTTAAGCTAATATTCAAGCAAACTCTTATACGAAGGTTTCGTATACATTTTCCTCTCTTATTCCAAGAGCAAATACTTACAAACATTTTTCACAACGACTTTTATATCTATAAACATTAAGATATATATATATATATATATATATATATATATATATACGCTTTTCAACAAACATCTAAGACGAGTGAACATTATGAAAAACCACACAGTTATGTTAAGCGTAACTTAACACCCACTAACGTTTTAAAGAGCGATATTCACCGAATCTAAACACATAAAAGTAAGATAATATTATATGTAATATTATTCTTAAACTTCAAGTATTTGAAGCACCTCAAACCACCCACACCACAATAAACTGAGGTTTCTCATATTATCCAGGTTGTGTGTTGGAGTCGTTCCCCAGTTGCACTTGATATACTTATTTAAGGGTGAGCATTCTGATGAGGCGAAAAATGAACCACTTTTAGAGGGTCATTTAAGCCCGGAATTGAATTTATTTGATCAAATATTGCCCTAAATCGTTCTTTTTGTGATTTTAGGTACTTTGGGAGTGAAATCTAGAAAATGAAGCAATTCAGACGTTTTTGGAGCATAAAAGTGAAGAAAACGCCAAAGTCTTAATTTTCCTTGCTGAGAACAGTAGGTGACGGCGTCAAGAAGAATATCCTGACGGCGTCAAGAGTAATTTGCATGACGGCCCAGTACAAACGTGAAGGCGTCACAAGTAGAACGTCAAGAGTAAAAGACGTGACGGCCTGGAAAACCATAACACATGACGGCGTCAGATGAAGATTAAGGCAGTCCGAGAAGTATTTTGGCGGCGAGATGACGGCGTCACCAATTTAGTCTTGACGACGTCAGCCTCAATTTCCTATATATATAGTTTTCTAATTTTCATTCATAAAAGAGAGAAGTTTTGGAGAAACCCTAAGGCCGAACTTATTACGAATTTTACAGGTTTTTCAAGTGTTCTCAGCCCTTGAAACCTTTCATGTGTAATTGAGATAAGTATTCTTTTAATTCAATCAATATGTCTATGTGTTGGTTGTCTATATCTTGCTCTTGTCTTAATTCCATCATGCTAGGCTAGATCTATCTTGTGTTTGCTTAGATCTAATGAAACCTAGATGTTGATTATGTGTTGATTACTTGTTTATGGTTGTATTGGATGAATGATTTCGATGTTAGGCTTAAGAAAACTGGCAGATCTCCAATTGGTAACATGCTTGAACGTCTTAGGAAACATGAACTGACGTGCACTAGGTTTTATTGGTTGTATTTAATGCATGAGTAAATTCTAATGATCCCATGTTAGGAGCTTCTTAGCGGGCTCGACATAGGAGTGAAGTAGGCACTCATAGGATTGGGGAATTAAGTGCGCCACCCCATGAATGGTATTAAGGAATACAATCCGTCATCCACGCAACTATAACAAGTAATTAACGTGTAAAAGATATCTAGGGAGTAGTGAAATCTAAGTAAACACAACTTCTCCACTTATTGTTCACAACCTTAGTTAATTTAGTTTATTTTCATTTCTAGTATTTTATTTTGATTGCATCTTTAGTATTGGGTTAGTTGACTAGCAACTAATTCCGCCCAAATCCTTAAAACCCGAGATTTTTACTTGCTTTCTAAAAAATATAAAAATACAAAAATAATCATCCTTCATCTCTAGAACTAGTATTTAGGTTTTCTAATCCTAGCGACACTATTCCTAGCTGAACGATCAATCCCCCGGTACTTGTCACTATACTATACTACAACGATCAGGTACACTGCCTGGTGGGGGTTGTAAGCTTCTCAAGATCCCTTGAGAGGTAAAGCCTGGTGCGATTCCCACGTATCAAGTTTTTGGCGCCGCAGCCTGGGGAATAGTTATTGTCTAGGTTAGAATCTCTTTTTATTAGGTCTACTTGCTAGTTACATGTCGAATCAAAGTGTATCACCTTAGTTTCGTCAATTTAAAAAAGAAAACCATCGGAACTTTAACAATTTTAGTTGTACTCAATAAAAAATTTTAATTTTACTTTAACGAGAGTGTCACTTGTCAAATTTTAGTTGGATCTTATTTTTACAACTTTAAGATTGATCTAGATTCTATATATATATATATATATATATATATATATATATATATATATATATATATATATATATACACACACATAACGCCACCCTCCAAAAGTTTGCAACGGCTACATTTTGAATTCCAAAAAAAAAAAAAAAAAAAAAAAAAAAAAACAAACAAACTATGCCATGTACAACGGCTAGTTTTTGTACAAAGTAGCAAATATATATATTTTTTAAACCTTATAAATAGATTAGTTATTGTAATCCTTTTACAAACACAAAAATAAAACCATCTTATATTCAAAAAAAAAAAATCTCAATGAATCCACATCCAACTTACGCCGCACATGTAAGCCTTTCCGATATTGAAGATGAAGCCGATGCTTTAGCAATTATGGCCGCCTATGAGTACCAACGAATACAAGAAAAAGAAGCCGAATCATCTTTCCGGTTAACCCGTAACCCAATTCTCCGTGAGCATGAGCTTGCAGAAGAACGTTTGATGGCCGACTATTTTATTCAAAATTGTAAGTATCCAGATAGAGACTTTCGTAATAGATTTCGTATGAGCCGGAAACTATTTCTAGAAATTGTTTCCGGTATTGAATCATATACTGCCGATCCTCTTCCTGCTCATTTTGCATACTTTAGCCAACAACCCGATTGTACAGGTTGAATGGGTATTAGTGTTCTCATGAAATGCACTATGGCCATTCACCAATTGGCATACGGCAACTCACCGGATGCGTTCGATGAGAATTTGCAAATGAGTGCACGTATAGGACGTGATTGTCTGGATAACTTCAATATGTGCATTATTGATTTGTTTAAACCCGAGTTTTTAAGAAAACCAAATATGCATGACATTGAAAACCTATATTCAAAACATGAGAAGGAACACAGTTTTCCGGAAATGCTTGTTAGCATCGACTGTATGCATTGGCAATGGAAAAATTGTCCGGTGTCATGGCAAGGGCAATATGTTAGTGGTCATAAAAAATACCTGACTATATTGCTTGAAGCTGTTGCGTCGTATGATTTGTTGATTTGGCATGCCTTTTTTGGTATAGCGGGAGCGAATAATGATATCAATGTTTTAGATAATTCGTCGTTGTTCGATGACCTGCTTAAAGATGAAGCCTATGTAGCTCCGTATGCAGTAAATGGAGTTGTGTTTGATAAGGGTTATTACTTAGCCGATGTAATTTACCCACAATGGGCTACTTTCGTCAAATTGTTCACAACAGCTTCAGACGAGAAACACATTTTCTTTAAAAAGCGACAAGAAAGTGCAAGAAAGGATGTTGAACGTGCTTTCGGTTTTCTCCAAGGACGACGGGGAATAATAAAACAACCAGCACGAGCTTACGAGGTTTTCAAGATACATAGAATCATGTATTCTTGCATCATATTGCATAACATGATTTTAAAAGGCCAAAAGTATGCACTAAGTGACTACAAAGCATTGTTCAGGAATCCGGCTAGACACATGCAAGACAGATGGATTGACAGATGTGATGTTCGTCGTCGAAGGAATAAGGAATTACGTGACAAAGATGTTCATCTTAATCTCCAACAGCAACTTATGGAAGTAGATGACGACTAGTTTTAGCTATTTACTTATCGTATCTTTCATTTCATATTTTATTTCGTAATTTATTTTATGTCGTTTTGTTTAAAGTAATGTTTTTTATTTCGTATTGTAATGTTTAATTTTATAAATGAAGTGTTTGAATGTTTAATGAATGAAATTGTTGAAGGTAGAATTTGTAAATTGTTATTTTCAAAAAAGGTGGGGCCCTGAAAGTGGTGTTATTGGGTGTTATGATTTCTTAATTTTTTTGGTGTTGTGTTATTTGGTGTTAAAATGATATGGCGCTGACGTGACAGTGGTGTTGGTGTTATTTGGTGTTACCACTCCCTTTGCCCTTAAGCCTTCAACATATATAACAACAAATAGTTAAAAAAATAGAGTTGCATGAGTATTAAATTTGATTGATCATATACAATGGGACTATTGTAAATGATTTACAAACGTATTGTGATGCATAAAAATTTTCATAAGCTATGTAACTAATGAAGAACAAATTGGTGGGAAGAAGATCCAATAAAAACCTGACCACTTTTAAAAGCCAAGGAGTGACGCTACCTTCTAGCTTTTTATGCTTGCTTTTAATCAACAATTTATACAAATGATCGATGTGCACAATGAGGGATATGTTTAAAATTGGAAAATGATACATAACCTACCTATTGTTCCTGAAGATGAGTGTATGACAAAGGGTAATTCGAAGCATATTCATAACCTACCTTTGGTCCGTAAGCATACGAGCTACTCATGGCATGCACCGTGCTTATACAATATCATTGAACCACTTTTTGTTCAAACTAGTAGTTCGTAAATTACAAACTACATGAGTTGTTAATCATGTTTGTTATGTTGCATGATCAGTAGTACATGTCAATATTGTGCCTGAGTCAATCACTTTTGGGCTTTTGCTGCAAGTTCATTACAAGAAAACAAACATTATCAAGTTTTGATTCTTGAACTGAGGTTGGTTATACATGGCGGGGGCGGGCCGAACTCTATAAGTGACCAGATACACAATTTCTTTATGAGACGGGAGCATGCTTATTTCTAAGAAATCAGAATTTTTTACAAAAATCACAATATCTGACAAAAATCACACATTACATGCCGAAACTGCATATTTTACCCAAAGCAAACAGAAGACTGCTGGTGCTTTTTTCCATTCAAACGTTAGTAAGTGCTTAAGTGTTTGTAAAAAATGCAATCTTATCTCAGTTAACATCTTATGCATGACTTATATGTTAATATCTATCGGTCTCAAAAATGTTGGAAGGTGAACTGTACAAGCTCATCTTCGTCTTCACCATCAATGTTGTTGCTCTTTGTTACTCTTATTATATCTCTTCAAAGCTTCCTAAAGGTATTTATAGGTTCATCTCCCTCCTACCCGTTTTTTTACCTTTTTACCATTTTACCCCTCTTTCTCACCTCCCGCTTTGCCACTGCGGCTGCCAACTTTTTCTTCACTTGGCTTGGAAATTTCATGCTCATCCTATTCGTTTTCAATCACGCATGGCCCACTTTACCCCCACGAAGTCCCTTAATCATTTTATAACCATTGGTTCTCTTCCTGTTCAAATCAGTTAAAGTGTCAGCCACAGCCGACATGAGAAAGGTAAATCAGAGTTGTCTCAAGCACAAAGACAAGAACATCAAGGACACTCATATTCGTACATGCACAAACACTTGGGAACCCGTGTTGGAATTATTATATCATGACTATCATATAAATAAACCAAGTACATCAAAGTGAGCAAGAGCGGAAGCAATTATAATAGATCGAATAACATGTAATTAATTAATCATTAATTTAAATAGTAAACATACCGTAGTGATTCTAGCCCGAACAAGAATCAATGCAATCTTCCGGAACCAATGAACCCTAATTAGGGTTTATAAGGATTATGTGAATTACCCCTTACCTTTTTGTAATTCAATCCAAGAATCAAACAATAGTGTGTTTGATTCACGTTCTTGTACACACGTACTAATTCAAGGAAAAGTTTATGCAAGTAATAAACACAAAACACTTTTTGGACACAAGAAAAACGAAACCCTTAGGGGTGTTCGGTTTTAGAATCGACCAAAGAAGAGAAGGAGAAGAAAAACCCAAGTTGTGTGTGTACAAGTTATCAGAAAACTCTTCACCTTGGGTTTGCTTATATACTAGATTTTACTTGGAGCTCAAGGCACAAAGGAGGTGGGTTTTCCTCCTTGGCCGATCGGTTTGGAAGCCCAAGAGGGGGTTCCGGAACCTTCTCTTGTTTCCATGTAATGTCTAGTAATTAGTTTCCTAATCTTCGTTTAATAATTAATTAGTCATTAATCAATAATACTAATTATTATTTAATTGTTTTGTATTTAATAATTAATTATAACATGTTATAAATAATAATTACATTTCCTCTTCATACGTATTGTGTGCAATCCCGTGATCTCAAGTTCGATCCTAACACACGACTATTATTATTTTGTCTATAAAACCAACAGCTCCCACTTAGACATATCATAATAGTGTGATCACATCGATTAGCGTCTTGCAACACGTCGATGCCTCTAGTACAACTTGAGTAAGGCTCCTGGAAAACCTTTTAATGATTTCTCATTATTATTATCCCTTTGTTTCTAATACTACGTTAATAAGGATATGGATCTAGGTCATTCCTTAATTAACCATTCTGTTTCTCGTTCTTAGAAATTGAGAAGATTACCAAATCTTTTGAACCTTTCATAAAAGACCTTGGGCGTGGCCACGCAAACACCTTGACAACCCTACGAGGGGCCCAGCAGTATTAAACTCCAAAAATTAATTTGAAGGAACAAATTCTTTATTGACTACAAGCAAAACACACAAACTTTGTAACACTTCCGAAAACAACCCTTATGACTACCAGTTACGTATAGCGTTAAGTTGTTCCACAAAAAATGTACTACATTCATGACCGTTATCTTGTATCTCAAGTCTAAGGATAACTTCTTATGATTTACTTAATGACAAGATCCATAAAGTAACATCATATAGTTGGGATAAGTCCTATATTCAGTATCATTGAATATCATCTGAATTGACATGTCTACGCATCAATATACTTAAGTATATTATATCAACTTCAGATTTGTCTTAATTTAATAATATTCCCATATTATTAACTGACAACGGACAATTTAGAATAACTCTTATTCATGGATTTAAACATGCAAAAATAGGACAACAATAATTAATAACAGAAATAAACATACCAACATACTTTATTTCATTAAAATAATAATTGTTTACAATATCCTTTATCCAAATACTAATCACAGTTATGCATGAAACTACTAGCTAATTTAAGTCCAATTCCATTGGCCAATTCATTAAGCTTCTCTTTTGCCAAAGCCTTAGTGAACGGATCAGCTAAGTTATCATCTGTGTGAACCTTCAACAGATTTATTTCACCTTCGTCAACCTTTTCACGAACAAAGTGATACTTCCGTAGAAAATGTCTGGTGCCTCTCATGACTCCAGGTTCATTGGCAAATATGATTGCAGCAGAATTGTCACAATACATATTAATAGGTAATTCAATTGAAGGCATAACACCAAGCCCAGAAACGAATTTCCTAATCCAAACAGCCTCCATAGCAGCTTCCGAAGCAGCAATGTATTCAGCTTCTGTTGCAGACATCGCAATTGTACTCTGCTTCTTGCTCCTCCAGTCTACAGCTCCTCTATTGATAACAAAGACATAACCCGTCTGAGACTTCGAATCATCTTTATTACTTTGAAAGGATGCATCACAGAAACCTGTAACACAAAGTTCTGTAGATGGATTTCCACCATATACCAAAAACATATCTTTTGTATTCCTCAAATACTTAAGAATATGTTTAACAGCAATCCAATGTTTTTCACCTGGATTCTGTTGAAATTGACTGGTAATATTTTGAGCAAACGCCACATCTGGCCTTGTGCACTTAACCGCATACATAATAGATCCTACAGCCGAAGCATAAGGAACTTTACACATGCGAGCCACCTCGTTAGGTGTTGAAGCACAAAACTCATTACATAAGCCATGTTTTACTTCCATCGGCAAATATCCTTTCTTGGAATTTTGCATATTGAATCTTTTCAATATTTTGTCAATGTAAGCACTTTGACTTAATCCAATTAACCGCCTTGATCTATCTCTATAGATTTTGATTCCCAGAATGTATGCAGCTTCTCCTAAATCTTTCATAGAAAAACACTTTCCAAGATATGCCTTTACTGCTTGCAAACTTGGAATGTCTTTTCCCATGATCAATATGTCATCAACATATAGAATTAGGAAAGTTACATTATCACTCCCACTAGCTTTGTGATACACACATGGCTCATCAAGATTTTGAGTGAATCCAAACTTTTTAATTTCAGCATCAAACCTCTTGTTCCATTGTCGTGATGCTTGCTTTAATCCATAAATGGATCTCTTAAGCTTGCAAACACGATTTGGAAATTCTGGATTTTCAAACCCTTCTGGTTGTGCCATATAGATGTCTTCATCTAGATGATCATTTAAGAAAGCGGTTTTCACATCCATTTGCCAAATCTCATAGTCATAGTACGCTGCTATAGCTATGAGTATTCTTATAGCTCTTATGTCTGCTACAGGAGAAAATGTCTCCTCATAATCTATTCCAAAAGTTTGAGTAAAACCTTTAGCAACTAGATGAGCCTTATAAATGTGTGCATATCCATCCATGTCAGTCTTGATTTTGTAAAGCCACTTACTCCCAACTACCTTGGCACCAGGAGGTAAGTCAACTTCTTCCCAGACTTCATTGTCATGCATGGATTGTATTTCCCCATCCATAGCAGCTTTCCATTTAGCTTTTTGAGGGCTATTAATGGCAGCTCTATAACTAGTAGGTTCATTAAGATCCCCTAGTGTATGTTGATCGACCTTTACATTAAGACATAGACGGTCAGGAGCTTTCACAGATCTCGAAGATCTGCGAATGGGAATTACTTCAACTTCCGGTGGAGGACCCAGACTTTCCGGTTCTATAGGAAGTGTGCTAGTGTTTTCTGAAGGCAATGCATTATTTAGATCATCTTCTAGATCATATACCCTCCCACTGATTTCTTGAACCACAAATTCACTTTCAAGAAAATCTCCATATCTTGCAACAAACACTTTGTTCTCAGGTGGGTAGTAAAAGTAGTAACCCATAGTTTCCTTAGGGTATCCTACAAAAATGCATTTTACAGATCTTTGTTGGAGTTTATCTTGTGAGTCACGTTTAACATACGCCTCACAACCCCAGACCTTTAAATAAGACAAGTTCGGAGCTTTTCCAGTCCATATCTCATATGGTGTCTTATCAACCTTCTTGGTGGGAACCATATTCAAAATACGAACAGCTGATTCAAGAGCATAATCCCAAAAAGACAAAGGAAGGTTAGTAAGATTATACATTGATCGAACCATGTCCAACAATGTACGATTCCTTCTCTCAGATACACCATTTTGTTGTGGAGTATATGGAGATGTGAGATTCTGGACAATTCCATTCTCAGTTAAGAAATCTTTAAAATCTTGGCTAAGGTATTCACCACCTCGATCAGAACGAAGAGCTTTAATCTTCTTTCCCAATTGCAATTCTACTTCTGCTTTGAAAACTTTAAATGTTTCAAACACTTCATGTTTATGTTTAAGTAAATAAACATAACCATAACGGCTGAAATCATCCGTAAAAGTTAAGAAGTAGACAGCACCTCTCCTTGACACATGTCTAAGTGGTCCACATACATCCGTGTGTATTAAACCAAGTAGATCTGAAGCTCTTTCCATATTATTATGAAAAGGTTTCTTCGTCATCTTCCCAGAAACACAAGATTCGCATTTATCAAATGACTCATCAATGATATCTTTCAAAAGCCCTTCACGTTGTAGCTTTTGCATGCGAGTCTTGCCTATATGGGCAAGTCTACAGTGCCAAAGGTAAGACGAATTCAAGTCATACTTCATTCTCTTACTTATGCTGTACATCGAATTATTATTATTGTTGGAAGTCACACAATTATTCATATCAATTTCAAACACACCATTCACAGCAACAACATTAAAATAAAATACACCATTTAAAGAAACAGAAATTTTATTGCCATCAATAGTATGAGAAAAACCAGGATCCAACAAACATGAAAAGGAAACAACACCTCTAATTATAGAAGGTGCATAATGACAATTGTTTAAACAAAGTACTAAACCCGAAGGTAAAACTAAATCAAACATTCCTATGGCTTCAACTGCTGCTTGTGCTCCATTTCCCATATGCAGAAATTGCTCCCCATAAGCTAGTCTCCTTTCCTCTCTAAACCCCTGTAGTGTATTACAAATATTAATACCACATCCAGTATCATATACCCAGGAATTTATTTCGCGAGATAAAGTAAATAATTCAATGACAAATAAGTTACCTGAAGTGCTGGCGCCCATGTGCCCAGTCTTCTTAACCTTATTGTTTCGCAAGTCATCGAGATAAAGAGGACAATTCCTCTTCCAATGGCCCATCACCTTGCAGTAATGGCATCCTTGATCCTTCTTTGGATTATTCTTGATAGAAGGGTTCTTCTTTGGTGGAGGTGGTTGATAAGCCATAACTTGCTTATTCTTATCATCCTTCTTCTTTCCTTTACCCTTCTTCTTGTTCGCATTTGGCTTGTTAATTCTACCCCTTGTATTGCTAGTACTTGGGGCGTAGGAGCCTTTTGTGGTGTACCTTTCTCATAATCAATGAGCAGTGCGTGCAATTCACTTATAGTCTTCCCCACGCAATGCATATTGAAGTTCCTCACAAAACCACTAAATTCCTTATCAAGGGATCTATTGATTAAGTTCACAGCCATATCATTGTCATAAGGTTTCCCAAGTGTTTGTAGTTGATCCATGTAACTTTTCATTTTCAACACATGAGCACTCACAGGTTCACCAGGACCCTGCTTACAACCATGTAGAGCTTCCATCAAATCGTAAATCTCTACATTCGATGGTTTCTCATAAAGTTTCTTGAGTTCATCAATCATGTCCTTGGGAAAATACTCCTCAAACTGTCTTTGAAGAGCTGTGGACATTCCCCCTAACATCATTGCGGCCACATCAATATGTTCCTTGCAATCAAGATTCCATTTGGCTTTAGCAGCATCAGTAGCTGCCGTGCCTTCAGGTTCAGCAGGACAAGGCGTTTTCAAGATTTCGAGTTGACCAGTCACTCGCAGGACAATCCTTAGTGAACGGTACCAATCATTGAAATTTTCCGAGCCAGTCAATTTTTCTCGTTCAAAATAAGTTTTGAACACAGAACGTAAGTTGGTGTTATCAGTTTGAGCCATTTCTACAGATAAAGAAAGTTCAAAACATTAGTATTTTTGATAATACAATTTTTCAAGATAATTAAAATACCCAAGGAAAATAAATCCATAGAATAATCTTGAAAACTAGGATCCTCCATAAACATAGTTTCATCACATTTAGTTGATCTGCTAGTAATGAAAGTATAATATGAGGTAACTTGTCGTACAAGTAATTGGCATAACATTTGTCCAATTCCTAGATCTATGGGATTTACAATCACAAAACATTTGTATTGTAAGCATGTTTAGTCCCCATCTTAATGCCTTGAGTCAAGTCTCACTTCCTACTCAATTTAAGTCGTCTAACTTAAAAATTGTAAATTCACAAATCCATCACATCAGTTGATCTGCTAGCAATGAATTTATGAAATTTACCTCTCCATTGCAATCTCGCCAAGTCTCACTATGACGTAAATTACAACTTCAAGTGTTCTTAATTAGATGGCATTCAACTTAATTTTATAAGGGTATTACTATTTTGATGTGATCAAAATAATGTATGAAGAAGCATGCATACAACTTCATAACATTGGTTTTACAAAACATTTTTATTACCAATTTGCTAAGAGTAAAATAGCAAAGTTTTGATTGAGGTATCGGGTTCACCAATTAAAGAATAACCATCAATTATCGTCCACTATATCGTACTTTTGCATAAGCCCGAAAGCTTAGTGTTTCGGATAATCATTGTGGAATTGTGGATTATTCACCCTTAAGATGACAATGTACATGTAATGGTTGTTCGGTAAGTCTAATTTACACACAAACGAGCGTTAAGACTGAATGTTGTCTATCTAAGGCCACAATTTAATGCGTTGCCATCCTTATACCCATCTTATAGTGTGTAAACTTCGGTAGAGCCTATTTAACCATTACGTACAAAAACATCAATCAACCAATCCTTTGAAATTTTAACTCTTAAAAACCAAAACAATTTCGCCATTATTTAGTCCGTATTATTTTTATATTCAAAAAATTACCCTTTTCGTTTATATAAACATGTCTAACACAATAAATAAACAAAACAAGTAATTTGCAATAAAAAATAAAACAACTAAATAAACACATATACATAATCATAACAATTAAATATGTATAAAACATGTAGCCACATGCAAATCTTATTAAAAAGTCCTATTAATAATCAAATCTAGGCGTATAACGTATTAATTCAATTAGGGCTTTCTTTTTCTTAGAAAAAGAGCCACATACATCGATAAATCGATTGCGTAAGCCAAAATTAAATAAATACCACATAGCACATAATTGATTACTTAATATTGGAGTCTTCCCCAATTCGACATCTATAAAAATTTACATGTTTTAATATAACTTAACCATTAATATATATAAGCAATTTAAACCATTTAAATAACACAATAAAAATCCATGCAAACATGCACTTTTCATGGATTTAGCTTAACAATTAACATATTGCACCAAGATCGTTTACTAAAACGCATAAACAATTACATGACATCTTAGGGTTTCTAGTCAATTTTTTTTTTAAAAAAAAAGCAAAACCCTAAAAGGTCATTCGACCCAAAAATTAGGGTTAGGGAAAAAAACATAAACCCTAAAAAACATGTAACTATACGAATCAAAATCCAATTTTTATGCGTTGCGATAATTAATTACACATTATAACGGCTCTAGATGCCACTGTTGGAATTATTATATCATGACTATCATATAAATAAACCAAGTACATCAAAGTGAGCAAGAGCGGAAGCAATTATAATAGATCGAATAACATGTAATTAATTAATCATTAATTTAAATAGTAAACATACCGTAGTGATTCTAGCCCGAACAAGAATCAATGCAATCTTCCGGAACCAATGAACCCTAATTAGGGTTTATAAGGATTATGTGAATTACCCCTTACCTTTTTGTAATTCAATCCAAGAATCAAACAATAGTGTGTTTGATTCACGTTCTTGTACACACGTACTAATTCAAGGAAAAGTTTATGCAAGTAATAAACACAAAACACTTTTTGGACACAAGAAAAACGAAACCCTTAGGGGTGTTCGGTTTTAGAATCGACCAAAGAAGAGAAGGAGAAGAAAAACCCAAGTTGTGTGTGTACAAGTTATCAGAAAACTCTTCACCTTGGGTTTGCTTATATACTAGATTTTACTTGGAGCTCAAGGCACAAAGGAGGTGGGTTTTCCTCCTTGGCCGATCGGTTTGGAAGCCCAAGAGGGGGTTCCGGAACCTTCTCTTGTTTCCATGTAATGTCTAGTAATTAGTTTCCTAATCTTCGTTTAATAATTAATTAGTCATTAATCAATAATACTAATTATTATTTAATTGTTTTGTATTTAATAATTAATTATAACATGTTATAAATAATTATTACATTTCCTCTTCATACGTATTGTGTGCAATCCCGTGATCTCAAGTTCGATCCTAACATACGACTATTATTATTTTGTCTATAAAACCAACAACCCGAATGGGGCCAATCAAATTGTTGTGTTTCCCCATACTAACAGAATTGGTTTGTAATCACAAACAAAAGCTAAAACCTCATTACGTATTATAAAGCATTTACATTATGCTAATCACAAAATTTCGTCCCTTATTCACCCCAGGCCAGTTGCCAATTTTGACCGCAAAAAGAACAAAGTTAGTTAATTAACATGTTAGGATCAAATGTAACGCAACATGCAGGTTTTTATTCAGTTGACGTGAGTCTTAGCTTCAAGGACTTCATCGCCTTTATCATTGACCCCTTTTGCTGTTGTTGCACCAGCGCCGTTCTTTTTACCTTCCAAAAACTTCACTAGCCCTTCTAGTACAACTTCCACATTGTCAGACTTCATAAGTTCCTCCGCCACCTCCGCTGGTGTAACCTTCTTGCATCGAATCAACTACTTTTCGATCTCCGTAAATCTTCAATGATCGTTGTGAATGTTGAGGTAATTGGCCGCTAGTGTCTTGAATCCATTAAAAGTCAAGTATGACATGTGGATGTGCACATCCATACGTCCTGGTCTAAGCAACGCTGGGTCGAGTTTTTCTAGGTGGTTCGTTGTAAATATTATGATGCGTTCATCCCAACAACAAGACCATAATCCGTCTATGAAGTTTAAAAGCCCTGCTAAAGAAAACTGCAAAATAAACATAGAAAGAGTTTAACCATATGCACGAACTTGAGTAGGCACAATTAAAAAAAAGGCTAAGTTTTTATACAAACCTTGGAATCACCACGGGATTTGGATTTGGACTTGGATGCAGTAGTACCATTTCGATCTGGCATATTTGTGCTACAATCAATATCTTCAATCACAAGTATTGATCTATTTGATGTTTGTAACATCACCTCTTTCAAACCTGAATCACTCCGAACATTCATCAACGGTATATCATAAACATCAAATTTAAGGTAATTCGCCATGGCAGCAATCAAACTTGATTTCCCGGTCCCTGGTGGACCATACAATAGATACCCTCTCTTCCACACCTTCCCTACTTTCTTATAAAAGTCCCTCCTCCTTACAAACAAATCTAAATCGTCAATAATTGCCTTCTTTTGATTAGGATCCATTGCCAGTGTGTCGAAAGTAGATGGATGGTGAAGATTTACCACCTGATCCTTGAAACCCCGGGTTCCCAGGCTAAAAAGTTTCACAACTTTCTTCTGGTTTTCGAGATGTTTTACCTTTTCAATTATTGATGGCAAGTATCTAGTTAACACAATATCTTTGTGAATTTGGCCAAATTTCAAAATAATGTTTTTTCTTTCAGATAATTCGCCGCCCCCTTGTTTTGGCTGCTCAGTGAGGTACTTCCATGTAACCGAAATCCCTTCAAATGAATCTACCATCTCTTGCGACTCTGCAAACTTGATATTGATCGAAGTGACTTTCATTCGCAATTTTAGTAATCCTGTTGGTAAATTATATATGTGATCATATCAATATCAAAGTATATAACTAATTATTAACTATGTTTACAAGCTAGGGTTTTGCTACCTAGTAACATAGTGACACATATATGTTTAGATGTGTTAGATGAGCATACTTATTATTTTGTTCTATATACAAAAAAAAGAAGGAGGTTAAACTAGCTTACTAATTTAACATCACAAACTAAGGGAATTAATAATATGGATAAGCTAACATGTAAATATGATGACTATTTGAGTTCATTCAACGCTTTTAAACATGTGTGATCGATTTATTTACAATCACAATACTGGACATAGGTTCAAAGTAGGGCCTTTGTATGTTTTAAATTATGAAAATAAAGCAATGACACACCTGAGTTTCTTGGAATTTGGGCTGATTATAGTGCAAAGGTATGCTTCAACTGTATTGAACATGTCGTTCGGGGAGCAATAACCAACTTTTTCCTCGAAGACAAGAGTCAGCGTATCTGAGGATTTAGGTTGCCAATAGTACTTGAGAGCGTGAATTATGTAACTTCGAACTTGTGGTGGTACGAACTGGTTGAACATTGTGCGTAAGAGCATGATTGTTGTTATTATTGAGGCGTAAGCCGAAAACAGTGATGATAACGCTGGTATCTCGGGTAAAATCGTGTTTATGTATCTTTTCTCCGTAGAAGACCTTAGAGGTATCTTTGGAATAGCTTGTTTTCCCATGAATGAATTCTTTTTGAGAGTTCGATTAGCCATAACTTGTTTCTGGTTTCTTTGACATCAAAGGAATAATGGGTATATATATTGTTGATGTAAACGTGACCTTGAAGAAAATTATTTCCTATTTTAGTTACCATCGTACAATATAATTGTTTCCTTCATAATAATAACTAGTTATAATACCATGGGGTTTTGACTTCAATTTTTTATCATGAAGTTAATACCAAATATATTGTCTTAAAATGTATTAAATTTTACATTTATTCATTTAGTATAAGTAGCGTTGTCAAAAAATACACTAACCCAAAATCCGACCCTACTCGAATCCATATAAGCTTATTCGTGTCGGGTTATACAGGTTGAAAAACATTTTTCGAGTTAACCCGATTAACCCAAACTCTTATTAGGGTCGGGTTTCGGGTCAGAGATTCAACCTTATTTGGGTTAACCCGCATGAGGGTTTATTTTATTTATTTATTTATTTATTTATTTATTTTTCATAGTTCCTTTGTTGTTTATAAAAATTAACCCACTTATTTGTATCTTTATTTTACAATATGGCTTATTGGGGTAAGCCTTACGCAAATAACCCACAACCCGAATAACCCGCCTCTTATTAGCTAGGGTCATATACGGGTAAGATTTTTCTTCCTCAAACACAATTAACCCGACTCAAATAAGGCTTATTCGGGTCGGGTTTACCCGATTAATAGCCTTTTTATTTTGCAATAACAATGGCTATTAAAAACGTAACATTTATTGGTATGTTTATCCGACTCTAATTTGCATCACCACTAAATAACGAAGTTTGAGTCTAGTATTAATTTTAAGAAAATGCTGACGTAACAATATTTAAGGTTATGTTTAATAAAATATGACATACATAAATTGGTTGTACTTATAGAATAAACTCCCAATCTCAAATTCAACTACAACTAACAAAATGTAATCCTCATTGTATTTTTAAAATATTAAATGTAGCTTTTAAAGCTACAAATAGTAAAATCCTTAATTTTATCGTAGTTTGAAAAGAATAAAAAAATTAGACAAAATTTCACCGTTCGTCCCTCAACTCTGCAATCTGCATGTTTCGTGCGTTTGGTCTCTAAAAATAAATTTTTGGCGTTTTCGTCCCTGAACTCAGAAACTACGGCGCGTTTGGTCCCTGACACCTCATTTTGGCTAACCATGGTCAATTTACTGGTTACATGCCTTCTGAAGTTACTAAAACGCCCTTTCTTTTTCTCTTAATTTACAAACACTTTTAATAATCACACACCCATTAAAAAACACACACCGATTAAAAACACACATACTCTACTTCTTTACTGGATTCGATTCTCATTCAGGTTAATTCTTTCAATTATTTCATGCTTCTTTATTATATATGAAATCTGCATTTTCGATTATCAAATTGTTAACTATAGTCTTTGTTTATATGTTTCTTGATAATCCCAAAATTAGGGGGTGTTTGGGATTACTTATTGAAAACTGTTACTGGGTTTTTTATAAAATTAGTTTTTAGGGTGTTTGGGATTGGGTGAAATAAGCGGTTTTGAATAATGTCACAGATTAATTAGCTTATGTTGATGTTAGTTTAGTATCTGCTTGTTCGTGTTTGTTGCGAAGTAATCGAGTTTTCTTTTGATTTTGGAGATAATTTTTTTGACATTGAACTAAATACTTATTGATGAATGTAAGGATGAAACCTTGACGGATAACAAATGCCTAGTTTTGTTAGAAATTTGTGGATTTATATCCATGGTGTCATATATGGTATTACCACCTGGGCTTGCCTCATCATTTGTTTGAGTTGTTGCGTGTCCTTGTGTTAATTGTGTTAGGATATACTCCCTTTAGAGATCCCGACTTCTTTAGCATATGTATATACGTATGTTTTGTCTATCAATATCTTCGGTCTAAACTACATTTGCAATGGATTTTTACAATTTTGCTCATTTGAAATTTCACCGTCATATTCCACATTTAAATGTTACTGCTAGCTACCATATCTGCGCAAAATACGTTCAAACTGTTATAAGCTTTTCTCCACTAAGTTTTATAGTTATGGCTCTACCATTTCTGACCAAATAAGCATTAACATTTAACTTCTAAATACTGTATCGTTCAACAGAGATATCCTTCTATAATTCGAAATAAGTACAAATTATTCTGCTATAGATGTATAATTTGCAATGGCGGAGCTAGAAAAAATTCTTTGGGAGGGCCGAAACAAATTTTTTTCGGAAGAACATTAGATGGGAGGGCCGAGATAGAAAAAATAAAATTTTAACACATGAAATCGCGAAAAAATACACTATCGGGCTTAGGCCTAGGGGGGCGGGACCCTTCCCGGTCCCTTAATAGCCCCGCCCATGATAATTTGGTAAAGGATGATCATGAATAATAAATACTGACTCTTAATTATTTAATGTTATAATGGTGTTTATTTAGTATCAACTGTTTTATATTTGTTGATTGTTTATTATGATAGTATCGTAGTTTAATCATGAAATTATAGTTCAGTACTACAGAGTGTTAATGTAAATTAGAATATATCTAAACTACACATGCTTCTATTAACAGTGGCTTAATTGCTCAAAGCTAGTTGTTTATGTATTTAATTTCATCTCATGATCTCTTTTTGCTGTCATACTGTCATCTCAACATGTTTATCTTGCATTGCAGCCAAGCGAGCAACTATAGCATGACAATACTTTTAGTTGACTTGGAACGGTGTTTGACCAGTTCTTTGATTCAGTTTGAAGTGTTTGCTCATGGGCAACGCTGACGAGACAAAGCCTTGTAAACCTGAAAAACCATCTTTACCTCCACCTGTAAGCTTATAATGATTACTATTTTTTGTGAGTTAATTAATCTTGCGTGACTTGTCTCCTTTTTATAGTCTCTCATGTCGTCCTCCACACGTCCACATAATTAGTTACTATCGTCACCTATTTATATTAATAGATCTTATTACCAACTGTGGCAGGATCATCAACAAGCGAATGTTCATGCTCATTCCGATTGGGCAGCCATGCAGGTTTGTTATTTTTACAAGGCAGATCCAGAATGACCATCTACAATAGTGTTTGGTTCCTGAAAATTGATTGATTGAACATACTCTAATTTTATTTGATCCCCATTACAGGCATATTATGGCTCTAGAATGGCTGTGCCACCATACTTCAACTCTGCTGTTGCACCTGGTCATGCTCCTCCACCTTACATGTGGGGACCACCGCAGGTATTGTCGCTTGCAAACACTTCCGATGCTCATATGAATATGTTGATTACATATGATGGTCATCAGCATGTTAACCTTTCTCCACACCTACATTTCAGCATATGATGCCACCGTATGCTGCAATGTATCCACATGGAGGTGTTTATCTACATCCTGGAGTTCCTCTTGTGAGTCTTCATGGCCTTCATGGTTTGTACTGCTGTCATTCGTGTTACTCAGTTAGTACTGCTCCATATCATGTATTGTAATATAAATGAGATGATAGGGATTTCGGTCACCCTGATTGAATGGAATTCATGGCCAGGTCAGTATATTCAAAAGTATGGTTTGTTTTAAATTTATATGGGTAACACTTAGTTTACTAATACATACATTGTGCAATTTCCTTCAGTTACTCAAACTCTGACAGTCAAGAGGTTTCTATGAATTTCTATCGAATTGGAAGCAAGAAGCAAGGGGAATTCAAGTTCGCCACAACAGAGATAACCCCAGTTTGCACCACGAAAAGAGGAGATGCGGTGACCCCAATTCCGTGGCCCCACTAGATCTCGAGGCGGTTAATTATTTTCTGCAATAGTGGTGCGTAGTACCCTTTCTAACCCTGTTAAATACTATGGTTTCTGTGTATTGGTTGCATATTCTTTTCAGTTCTTTCTATTAAGGGATGGAAATTGATGTGTTGTTACACATTAGTGCTAAATTAATTCTAGAACCAACTTGTTTACCTAGAGTGAAAATTATCCCTTTTTGCTGAAAATGTCTTGATTTTCTGTGAAATATGTGCTACTTCTATTTATGATGTACATCAACGGTGGTAATATAATGTCGTGTGTTTATGCATCTGTTCTTGTGCTTATACATTTGTTTGTCATTTTTCTCAGGATGTCAAAGAAACTTTCAAATCTCAACTGAAACAGCATGCATCAACCTTTTTTGACGAAACCGAGAACAACAGCAATACCTTGTCCTGTTGGAGCAGGGGATGGGGTTTTTGTGAAGAAACCTGATGACCGGAGGGACCCACAAACATTCATAATTGCATTAGAAAAGGTTGAAGCGTGGATGTTCTCGCGAATCATTGAGTCTGTGTGGTGGCAGGTTGAGCCCTGGAAATACTTATCTTCAGTATATGATGTTTCTCTATATATAATGCCTACAACCTCCTAAATTGCTGTATAAAAAATTGATTATTATTATAATTACTTTAATCATGTTTACAACATTATTGGTTAAAAATGGACAAAAAATTGTCATATTTCTACATCTACACTTTTTGACTGATTCTGGTTTTGCTCACTGTAGACTCTTACTCCACATATGCAATCAACAGCCACTAATGCTAGTGGTAAAATGGTTGGTCAAAGTCAAACTTCAAAAAAAACATCTGGAAGTAAAAATGGGTTGGGAAATCAACAAGACGCAATGGGGTTCAACAGTTCCACTCGAATATACCTTGCAGCTGGTGAACTATTTGGTGGTGAGCGCTTCATGAAGCCATTCAGGTCCATGTTTCAACTGCTTAAATCACAGCACTGTGGATTCATCAAACGAGTTAAAAGAGATAACACCCAGGGTTTACTTGGTTCGGCTGTTGATTACATGGTTTGTCTTCTATCAGACATTTTTATGCCGGCATATGACGGACCAAGCACTTCGACCCGACAGGAACGCTCTTGCTCGCATCTTCATCGAGAGGGAAAAGGGACATACTTGTTAGCATTGCTGTCTTATATGTTAGTACTGCTCACTGCCCGTTGTATTAAGTTTGTAATGGTGCGTTTCATGGTTTGTACTGCTCGAGTTGTATGAAGCAACATATAAGAAGGAAAAACCCAAACTTTTAATAGTTGTAGGTTGTCAATGCAGTGAGAAATTTGCAGATCTTTGTGCCGAATTAACAATTTTGCTTATGTATTAAACTTCTTACTGCAATGTATTAATGGCATATACTATGTTTATTGCTACTCGCATTTCATTGCGTCACTTTCAAAATGTTACTGCCATTTTATGTTTGCATTATCAGCTACTACCATATTCGTGGCTTATACAAATAGGATGCATGCTTCTGTAAACAAAACACCCCGCCAGAAGGGAGTTGAACCAGGTCATGGCAGAAGGGATCAGCCATATACATGAAAATGATGGCCGCGTCGCTCAACAACACAAGGTAATTCAACTAGGTATTTGTTACCCACTCTGGACCAGGTCATGGCAGAAGGTATTTGGTAAATCCAGAATTGTTCTCTAAGTAAACTTAGCTGAAAAAGCATAATCAGCTATTATCGATAACTCGATTCCACATTGTAAGCTCAAATACGAAAAGAGAAAGATAAATTAGCTATCGCAGTCAATGTTGGGATCTGTTTAACCCGAGTATAGAGCTTAAAACACCAAAAATAACCACCATAATTTTTTCTTTATTATTTTTACATTATCGGAAACAAAAGGACATGCACATGCATACCCAACCTAAGGCTCATTGATTGCCTCTTCATCCAGAAAGTAAACAAAGAAATCGAGAACAACTTTAAGTGGTAACAGAAATTTTATTTCGAAGGAAATGCAGGAATACAAATTCTGATCCAAACATTTTTGTTGCTATAAAACAAAATTTAAGTACAAAAAACTCAGAAAACCCGTTATGTATAACCACTGCCTATTCGCTATCTTTCCATACTTCTCAAAGGAGTTGATATCTCACAATACTCCTTCCACCCTTTGGGAACCATTGAAGCCCATCAGAACTTGAGGAAACCCGAGAACTGTCTGCAAGGATTGAGGTCAAGGGTGAATCGAGCTCGTCAAGCTCATCATCGCTAGTGTAGGATTTCTTCAGCACTGATTATGAACTTCTCCTTAAAGATTGGGCTCAGACAATTATTGCTAAGAATGAACTTGATGGAGGTGCAGTGTATGGAAAGTTTATAAGAGACCCTTCGTAAACTTCTATGTCATCATCCTGCATCTGTAAGTGCATACACGTTACGAGAAAATGGTTTTCAGAAGAAGTCAAAAAATAGACTTTGTCCTGACTGCATACAAGCCTCTCTCACTCACTTCTCTTATATCTTATCAACTATTTATCATGATTCACTATTTACATTATGTTGAATTCAAGTGCGAGTGCTAAAAATGGCGAAGAGCATATACGAACCTCTGCATCAAGGGCCTCGATAAGCGAATTGGGAATGGGATTCGGGGAAAATTCATCTGGCACGAAACTGCAAACAACCCTCCTAATCATTGGAGTAGAGAGTGTTGAAGGAAGGAAGGAAAAAAAACATTGGATCAAATGAAGAATATGAACATATATAAGATGAATAAAAGCATAAAAAAGATGTGGACTAGTTACCTCTTTCATTGTGGACTTGTCCGCAAGCATTTCAAAAGGAAGCATCATGAGGTCACTCAAAGCATGTAGTAATCGGAAAGCCTTAAAAGACGTATCGTCGTTAACATCATCAGTATCTTCGTTAGTGTCGTTGTCCTCAATACCAAATAGATCAGTAAGCCATCTAGACCATGTCCCAATCTGATAAGATAGATCTAGAACTTATAGTTAAGTTTCAACAAGTTCATAAAGAGTTAATGTTTGACTTTAGAAGTCAAAAGGCCTAAAAACATCCAATTTGACACAGCTATCTGTTTTTAAACTATATAAACAGTATTAAGAGTTTGTACAAGCTCCGAGTAGGCAATAATCCGTGCCACTTTAGTAACAAAACCCTTATGAAATTTGCATTTATATAGTAGTCCGTTGACTTCAAAAGTCAGCATGTACATTTCTTTCTGAAATAGAGATATTCTGATACGAATAGCTAAAAAGCAGAAGATAAGTGAATTGGTCGATTTGGGTTATGTTTTATCACTTGGTCAAAAGGGTAAACTATAAAATAGCTAAAAGTAGCATGTCAACGGGTGTAATTCTAATGGCAAAAAAAGGTTCTAAAATATTTCATACAAATATTAGATTAGCAATGCAATAGCGTAAAATCATACTTGACACGCTAATTGCTTATTGAAAGGTAGATTTTTTGGACAAAATGTTTTGGCTCAACCCAATGCGACCTATTTTTACCCGTTATGAAACCCGTATAACCCTCTCACTTTTCCACCAAAAGATTCAAGAATGGTATGGTTTATTACTCACAGTGTTTTTCAATTGAGCACCGACTCCAAAGCTACATTTTCCAGCAGGAATAGGAAGCACCCGCGGGTCAGCAATGGGATCCGATAATGGATCTGTTGGCATATCTTCAGCTGATTCCCGAAGAATAGCATTAAACATTGCAACATCTAGTCGACCCACCAACTGCTCCATCACCTATAACCAAATAAAAAAGAAGGATATATACTTATTAAATTTAACGCTCTTTTTCATTGTGGAGAAATAAAGTATGCAAATTATGGGAATATACCATCCAAACAAAATCATACCAATCTTGGCAGCACGGGTAAACAGTATTTATCCTACATTATATTACTTGATACCAACAGGCCACAACCAATCTCTAGCCGCTTGGGTTTGTAAATTACAATTGCAAAGTGTTCTTCACTATTTCATGTTTATACAACTTCTGCTATACACCTTTGTTTCTAAGAATTATAATTTGATATCTGGATATTTTGATATAGTACTACAGTTATATAAAGTTATTTCTTTATTAGCTTTATATATTATCCTCCTTGAGCACAAATGAAAGATCGTATAGGTTATAGTGGCATATCTTATGGCTGCAAATTCAGATTTTCAATGGGCAAAAGGAATTTAGTATGTATCACCACGTTAAATTCACGGGTAACTAATCTAGTCTAATAATAATAATAATAATAATAAGTAGTTGTGGCCTTGGCTATGGCACCAAGGTGCAGTTTGGCGATGTTAAAAAAAAAAAAAAAAAAAAAAAAAAACTATGTATCGTGCCATAGTTACACAGCAGTACAGCACCCATCATTCTAGTAAACATTGTTTTATGAACATTTACACATTCACATCACGTAGTGCACATTTTCTCCATCAATATGAGGATTATTATATATATTTGTGGTTTTTAACTTTGTATCAAAGCAATGTTTAAAGTTGGTTCAATTTGCAATCGTTTTTTCTTTTCAGCTTTTGGCATTTTAATTTAATACCATAAAAAATAACTAAAAAACATGTTTTGCCATAACTTAATAACTATTTTGCTAAGAAACTAACTACGAGGTTCTTGTGATTGTTTGTTATATATAGCTGAAAATATTGTTTTTACACTACTCTGTACTAACGATCTTTCAAAGATTGTGACTTACGGTATAGTCTTGTATAAAATCATGTGTTTTTCTTTTCTTTAAAATGCACCTGATCCAATAATTAAAAAAAAAAAAAAAAGAACAACAACTTCTGGTTCATTTATACTTCTGGTTCCGTCTATGGTTTTATGAACATTTTTGAACATTTATATACAAATCGCATGTAGCCATTTTCGTCATCAATTTGAGGTTACCAACGTTCAAACAAAGATACATGTTATGTATGAATCAAAATTTATGTGTACAAATTCTTGACAGTAATTCATTATCCTATGTGCATACAACACTCCAATCAAAGCATGGGTACGATTTAGAAACTCGAGTTCTAACATCGTACACTTCAATTATTGTACGTAAAGGTCATTTGCTTTATTTGACAGGTGAAAATTTTGCTTGGCTCGTTTGTATAGTAGAGCCATGTCATAAGATGAAATACGTCAATATCTTGTAACATAAAACAAACACTACTCCTTCGTCCCAATTTAATTGTCCATCTTTCCTTTTTTGTAAGTCTCAAATTAATTGTCCAATATTAAAAATAGATAGGGGAGTTTGGTCAAGTTTACAATATTACCCTTAGTTGAAATTAATATTACAAACTTTAAAGAAGTGTTAATTAATTGGTTAAGGGTAAATCTGTCATTTGACAAAAAAGTAAGAGAGAGAAAGCTGTATTAATTATGTCTTTATTAAACTGTGTATTTTTTGTCGGAGGACAAAAATTTTGGGACAGATGGATTATATATGTTATTGACGTTTGGTATTCATTTTTGAAAAACATGAGCCTTCATTAATTGTTTTGGACTAATACTTTGTATACATAGCGTCCACGGGCATGGTGGATTATAACTGGGTTTAGCGTCTGGTATGGAGTCGTCTAGCTATCTATTTATAAAATTTACATGTGTGAAATTTGTATCGATTACTTAGCAGCATACTACCACGTCTTTGATAAGTAGTGTCAAGTGAGCTTTGCGTTGAATACTATGGACAAATCTCGACATTTGTTCTTATAAAGTGAGCTAGAAATTAACGAATTGTGTCGACAATTCTTAAGACAATAATTCACTCAAAAGTTATATTCAAATTTAGGCCTTGAAATTATGTTGACAAAACAAAACTTGCCAACTTGGCCTAGAAAATGCATGCGATTTGATAATAAAATAAAGTTAAAAGTTTTTTTTTTTTTTTTTTTTTTTTTTTTTTTTTTTTTTTTTTCCGATGAATAGATGATACACCACGTTATTGTTTTTACATGTAGGTCCACAATTTTTACTGTTAACACTCTTTTGTTGTTTTTCAATGTTATCTCTCCAACAACTTGTCTATGACTTTGCAACATGGTCCAAAATCCAAATTATTAAATGCCTAGACATTGAAATTGTTGGAAGATCCAAGTCTTATCAAAAGTAGGAACTTGTGTTAATGTACAAAACGTACATCTGGTCCAACTAAACTGGGCCTTACATTGATTCGTAATCATAATCATGTTTTCATGATCGTTAGGAAGATGGTGATGAATATGGTTACTTTTTAATCTTAATGCAAACTAACAATCTCACAACACCTAAAAATATCTCAAATAAATGTCATAGACAAGTTTTGAACCCGCAATCAATTGATTAAAAAGCATCTCACACGTATATCTAGACTTCAAGCCATTTGATTATAGATTCCATGCTACTAGTTTAATGATCGTACATGAATCTCTAGCCACAATCAATCTCTAGCCACTTGGGTTTGTAAATTACAATTGCAAAGTGTTCTTCACTATTTCATGTTTATACAACTTCTGCTATACACCTTTGTTTCTAAGAATTATAATTTGATATCTGGATATTTTGATATAGTACTACAGTTATATAAAGTTATTTCTTTATTAGCTTTATATATTATCCTCCTTGAGCACAAATGAAAGATCGTATAGGTTATAGTGGCATATCTTATGGCTGCAAATTCAGATTTTCAATGGGCAAAAGGAATTTAGTATGTATCACCACGTTAAATTCACGGGTAACTAATCTAGTCTACTAATATGTTCCGTTTATTGAACAACCACCAAACATTTATTCATGGTATGCTTCTATGTACAGTTAAAACTGCTAATAGAGTCGTATTAAAATGCAACAAGCTTAAAAGCATTATTGACAAACGATACCTAAATTAAAGGACCAATCTCATTAAGTATTACTAGTAACAAAGATTAAGAAATTACCCAAATTCTTCAGTCATCACCAACGGGAAACAAAGTCAACGCCTTTTTCTCTTTACCATTCTCCAAATCATCCACATAACTCCCTATGAACACCCTGACTCATTTCCCTACTCATAATCCCGGACCCAAAATGCCTATTAAAATACCCACCGGTAAAAGTTTTTAGACGGTGTTGCTCCGATGAGAATTGGGCGGAGCTGCGGTGGTGCGGCTGCGGAGGAAATGAGTACACACGATTTGGGTTTGATTTTCTTTTAAGAATGAATGGCTGTGTGTTTGTTTTAATTGGGTTTGTTTGTTAAATGTCTAGGTAAATTAAGAGAAAAGAAAGGGTATTTTAGTAATTTCACAAGAAACTTAACCAGCTGGTTAGCGAAATCGGGTGAAAAGGACCAAACGCGCAAATTTTGCAGAGTTCAAGGACAAAAATGCAAAAAAAAAATTAAGGACCAAATGCGCGAAAAATGTAAAGTTTAGTGACGAACGGTGAAATATTGTCAAACCATAATTTTTCTTGATCACATAAAAACATACATGCATATTTTATAGAGATCCCCACAAATAAATTTCAGCACAAAACTCAATAAACATACCAATAATTCAATAAAGTTACAAACTTTATATTTTAAAATATCAAAAATATAAAGCCCAGAATCCAAGGGAGCAAAAACAGGATAAAGGGTATCCTAAAATAGCACTAACACATATGGATCTCCTATTTTCATACTTTAATAAAAAAAATCTTGAAAAAAAAAATCAAAATTCAAGAAAATTATAAAAGCATAAAATTTCAACTTATGCAAATGAAATAGCAACCAATATCTTATGTCCATTTAGTACTAAAAAAAAGTGACATAAACATAAAACCTAGTTGTCATGTAATACCTTTAGAAGTGTTTGAAGTTAAACTGAGTTTAAGGATGTCTGAAATAAATGTTGGAAATAAGTGTTTTTGTGTTTGTGTGGTTGGTTTTTGAAGGTTGCTTTTTGATGTTTAACAAGTTGAATTTGTCTACTTGTTATTTTAAAGTAATGGAAAAGTATTGTTACCGACAAGTTTTTTTTATGACAAACATATTTTTGCCATGTTTTCAACCTAAAGTTTGTAGGGAAATAGAAATGAAACATGTTGAAATCAGATTTTTATGGATTATTATATTTGTGGTTTTTGGCTTTGTGTCAAAGCAATGTTTAAAGTTGGCTCAATTGCTTTTTTTTTTTTTTTTTTTTGGTAATTATTGTCTTTATTTTTAGGTTGTTTTAGCTTGATTATCTATTACATGTAGATAGAGTTTTGATAAGTTTATTAGGAGTATATTATTTTTACTCGAGGTTATTATTGCAAATGTTAAGAAGGAAGGGAAAAAAAAAAAAAAAAAAAAAAATTGTTACACCCTTTTGCCTTTTTCTTCCTACAAGTTCTCTTTAAGTCTTACTCACACATAAAAAAAAATTAGGTTATGTGGAGACATGGACCAAAACTTACGCCCTGCCGATGTGTTACTCTATTCTTAGGATGATGGGCGGGACACATGTGTTGATTTGACAGGGGCTTCTCCCTTAACACAGACCAACATGGCTGATTTTGTTTCTGGGCGTGCGGTTGTTGAAGCTGCACAACGCAAACGGGCCAAGTATGCGGACAGTGGATATGGGTTTCTCCCCTTCTCATTCTCTTCCTTGAGAGAGCTTGAGAAGGATGCGGTGACATTACTAAAACGCATCCGTAGATTCTCGTTGACTCAGGACATTGGAGCACGTGCCGCCGATTATATTTTTAGTAGAATTAGCTTTGCCATAGCTAGAGGAGTGGGGGTCCAGCTTGTTTCTCGGCTCCTCACTAATTTCTTGTAAATCCTTTGGTTTTATAATAATAATAATAATAATAATAATAATAATAATAATAATAATTTCTTGTAAATCTCAGTTAGTATCTCGGCTTCACACTAATTTCTTGTAAATCCTATGATTTTCAAAGTGATGTTTTTATAAAAATAATAATAATAATAATAATAATAATAATAATAATAATAATAATAATAAGTAGTTGTGGCCTTGGCTATGGCACCAAGGTGCAGTTTGGCGATGTTAAAAAAAAAAAAAAAAAAAAAAAAAAAAAAAAAAAAAAAAACTATGTATCGTGCCATAGTTACACAGCAGTACAGCACCCATCATTCTAGTAAACATTGTTTTATGAACATTTACACATTCACATCACGTAGTGCACATTTTCTCCATCAATATGAGGATTATTATATATATATTTGTGGTTTTTAACTTTGTATCAAAGCAATGTTTAAAGTTGGTTCAATTTGCAATCGTTTTTTCTTTTCAGCTTTTGGCATTTTAATTTAATACCATACAAAATAACTAAAAAACATGTTTTGCCATAACTTAATAACTATTTTGCTAAGAAACTAACTACGAGGTTCTTGTGATTGTTTGTTATATATAGCTGAAAATATTGTTTTTACACTACTCTGTACTAACGATCTTTCAAAGATTGTGACTTACGGTATAGTCTTGTATAAAATCATGTGTTTTTCTTTTCTTTAAAATGCACCTGATCCAATAATTAAAAAAAAAAAAAAAAAAAAAAAAAAAACTTCTGGTTCATTTATACTTCTGGTTCCGTCTATGGTTTTATGAACATTTTTGAACATTTATATACAAATCGCATGTAGCCATTTTCGTCATCAATTTGAGGTTACCAACGTTCAAACAAAGATACATGTTATGTATGAATCAAAATTTATGTGTACAAATTCTTGACAGTAATTCATTATCCTATGTGGGTAAAAGGTCAACGACCCGGTAAATATATTACTCCAAAAAACGTTTAAGTACAACGGATATGGGTGAATCCCATATCTCAGCCCGTTACATAGGCGAAAAGCTTACATAACAAGATACTTCCTATTTTCAAAACAAGAAAACAAACCATTACTCACATGAAAGCATGGGTACGATTTAGAAACTCGAGTTCTAACATCATACACTTCAATTATTGTACGTAAAGGTCATTTGCTTTATTTGAGAGGTGAAAATTTTGCTTGGCTCGTTTGTATAGTAGAGCCATGTCATAAGATGAAATACGTCAATATCTATACTATCTAATAAAATAAGGTTTTGTACAAGCGCCTTGAAGCACGAGCATTAAAAAAACTCATTAAATGTGTGACCAAAATTCCTTAATTAGAATACAATGTACAACAATTTTAAGCATTAAAAAAAAAGAGAAACCATATAAAAAGACAATAAAATCCTTTGGCACAAGCCTTTTAAGCATGAGCATTAAAAAAACTCATTAATTACCTTCAATGTACAATACCATTATGCTTAACAAAGAGATTAGGACAAAAAAAGTCAAAAAGTCAAATATGTAAAAACAGTTTTGTAATGCTTCTTAATTTTGGGGAGCATTAAATGGTACGCTCATCCTTCTTAATTAAGTTTAAAGATCCGAAGAAACAGCTATCCCATTCAAGAGAGTATCAATTTCATATCACAATTAAATGAAAACGCGCTCCAAATTTTAAAAAGAGCAGCATCCTGTAGATTCATATAAATTTAATGAAAAAGTGGTACGCTCATTCCTCAGTTATATTTTTAAACTCGATGTCATTTCTTTCAGTTTCAATTTTTCAATTGTTTTGATTTATTGCTTCTCCTGTTTGTTGTGATTTGAGAATGGATAATTAATTAATATTTTTTTTATTTGTTCATGGTTGATGCAGGTGAAGAACAGCCGGAACATGGACCAAACATATCAAATAGTCAGTCGGTTTTTGTTCAAAGGTAATTCAAACGATCTTCAATTAAACATATATATATATATATATATATATATATATATATATATATATATATATATATATATATATATATATATATATATATTTGTATGTTATTAAGGCTTATTATGCCGATAGTATTAGGCGTATGTAATTCCATTGTTCCAGATCAACATCAAATTTTGGTGAAAAAAGTGAGGAATTATGGTTTAATTTAAGGTGTGTTATATGTTGAGTAGTTTATATATGCATACTACATGTTTGATGAAATGCCTAAATCAAAAAAAAAATTCTAATACCACATATCTCAAATCAAGTCTAAGGTGATGGCATTTCGATGATACTTGACTTTTGTTTCGATCTACAGATCAGACCAGATAGACAAAGTCTCTATTGGAGTGCAACATGACCTAAAGACGTTGAGAGTTTGACGAGGCAGTTCTTACGCAATCCATACAAGGTTATCATTTTGCATCCTTATGATCCATAGATGAAAGTATTTGTTCTTATGTTATATGTCATAAACCTTTAATCATATTGCTTATTTTATGTTCTTTAAATCAAAACTCTGCAGGTGATCATTGGATCCCCCATTCCAAAATAAAAAAACTAGGTTATAGAAGTTGTAACATATGCGGAAAAGCACACCAGGTATAAAGTGGTACTTTCTAAAAATCAAGCGAATAGTAAGAAAAATTGGTCTTTATCTATTGATTTTTTTTTCTTTTGTAGGCTGATCAGAATACTCAAGGTAATGATGGATGGAAGCAAAATTCTTATATTTGTGGAAACAAATTATTTTGATATGATCAAGGGAGGTTTGCAATCGATTATGTGATTGTTGTGAACACATGAAAAAATGAAGTAATTTGTTAGGCCTGTAATATTGTTTTTTCATAAAATGTGTGGTAAAATGCCCAATTTAATAATTTTTGCAAGTGTTTAATCTAATAAGAGAGGCATTAACGTTTGAAGCTTTTTGCAGGTATGGCGACCGTGTTGGTGTGAAGGCTCATGTTTGTACCCATGATTGAATCTGTTGCACTTGATGCTCCATTTCATTATGGATTCTATTCTCCATTTCTTAGACAATTCATGATGACAGTTGCTCATGTTTGAATGTTTGATGTATAGTCGATGACAATAAAGCCTTAACATAGAATCTGGTGTTTTTTATTTTTTCAATGGCAAATACTACAACAATTGTGATGTTTTTTATTTGTATGAATTGGGGGAAATTCTTTCATATATTTCATTTGATTCAGTTTATTTTTGCAGATTAAGAATATGTAAGAGACCGATGATGGTTGGACTATATGACTGCTTTGTCGAAATGTTTGCACACCTTCGCTATAAGGTATGGAACTTAAAAGTGTTGTTAATAATTAGAACTCATGCGATTGAAGAGTACATCAATCTGTAAAGTTTAAACTCAAGGTAAATTGGCATAAGTTTACTGGAACTCTTTGATGACATCAACTTATGCATTATATATTGCATATTAGATTTTCAAATTGACTGAATGTGTTTGTTTTTCAATAATAGGGTTTATGACGGTTGCCCAGATGATGATGATGGCTAATTGAAGAAGACTATTTCAGGTTTGTATCTTCTCAATTGATTAATGATAATTTTTTATAGTTTCTTTGTACACACTTGCAATATAGTTAGATTTGATGCAACTGATAAGCTTTAAGGTTTGAGCATTGTCTCTATTATGTGATTAAGTTTAATTGAATTGTGTTTTCGAAAACCATATAAAAGTTTGGTGATTGGATTAGATTCTTGCATAAGTATTCAAAATGTCAAACCTTGGCATACGATTCATCGATATCTCTGCATTACTTTTTCTTTATTATTTAAATTATTATTTCATGAATTGAACTAAAATCTAAGATTTTTTAATCAGTTCATTAATGAATTTGTTTTTGTCATTGATTTTTGTAGGGAAAAGTGCAGCAAATGGTGATTCCTCAATACAAAGAGATAATGTTTCTGGCGATTAAGCAAACTCATCATAAGATTTGACGACAGCCGAATGCATACACATCTTAGATGATCATGCCAACATTCATGTCTTGGTCCTTTTTTTGTTACTAAATAGGTTAATGAGTTACTTTGGTTCAAATTTCTAATTATTTTTAAGTGTTGCCTATGCATTTGAGGAATTTGCATATTATGCGACTATATATATATGTGATTACTATACACACTTTCATTAGGAATTGTATTTTTTTTTATGATAATTTGTGTTGTGGAAAGGATGAAGATGATCAACAGGAATAGTTTTTATGAGCACGTGCAATGTTGGCTGTAGTTAGAGAACAACGGGTGATACTAAAGATACATGAAAAAGGTTCAAACTTTATTTAACTTTAGTTAGTTAATAGAAGTTATTTATGTACTTATCAATTTTTTTTCTTCTTATTGCAACATGATTTATATTACAATAGCAACCTATGTCGCTCCTGGTGGGTGGAACAATAGGAATAGATCTTCTAAAGTATTCATCCACATTGTAATACTTTATGTCTAATTTTAGTTTTCTTGCAGATCCAGATTTGTTGGAAGTCGGTAACGCATACATGACTTTTCTTGAATACCCATCACATTATAGCATATGGGCTATAAATGAAGGTGGTGTTTGATTTTGTTGTCTTTTAATGTAATAAGTCAAGGCAAAATGTGAATTATAATGTACTTAATAACAGGTTTATAAAATTGTAGGCTATACTTCTTATAGGTTATGACGTGAGAAACGTAACAGTGGAAATAATTGAGGTCAATTGTGTAAAGCAAGGTAAACTGTTTATTTGATTATTTTTTGTCTCTAAATTCAGTAGGTGCATGCTTGGGTGTGGCTTTTGAGAAACTTTAGTGTGCCATCTCCATTTATAAAAACAACGATAATAACACATTGTTCAAAAGCATATCGTAGCCCGGCTACGAGAACTGATATAGTGTTAACAGTGTATAAAGCTAAGAGAACTTGACGGTGTATAAAAACTTGTGATTCTTGGATAGCTTTAGGTATTTCCTTAGTTATGTCAGGGCCTGCTGGTATATCAAAGTGATGTCTAAATGTGTGGATTCCAGATCGACTCAAGGCTTAGTGGAGATGACCAGTGAAGTTTTTACGAGTGTCCTTGCCTTTATAACTTAAACGTCATAGGGTAACGAGTAATCAATGACTAAAACGAGTATCTGGGAGGATGGTGGTTTATGGTGGTTATAAAAGCCATGAACAAGCATCAGATGAGAGAAAAATGAAAGCATATTTTCCAGTAAATTACTATACAATTTATTTTAGTTCCATCAAGTATTAGACATTGTAATTTTTGATCCCATGTTAGGTAATTATATTATTCAGTTCATGAGCATAACTTTGTTTTGCAGGCAGTAGAATATTTCATTGTTCAGATATTTGAAGATTCGACGCAATGTGCAATACATGCAAAACGATTTATAAGCAAACAGTAAGTATTCACTAAATTAAATTTGTATCTAAATTCCACGTAGAGGTAGCAAAATGGATGGATTTGATATGTAGGTTAAATGGGTATATCAATGGAGTGATTTTTAACGTGGGTCGAAACACGAACTGATTTATCTTGCTCAAAATGGGTCATGGGATTTGGCTGTATTTGAAAGAGACTTGGTGCATTCAAAGATTAGAGGGCTTGATCCTACAACACATGTTAGCGTGAGTTATCTTTATTGTCAAGCTCAGCTGTATTGTCTATTTATTCAAATATTTGAGTCTGTCCCTGATGTTGTTCTAACAGTACCCGTAGAGCAAATGAAGCTGATATGAACCGGTTACTTGTGTTGCTGCATAGATATGGACCCGCAAAAACAAAGTGCAGCCATATTGACTGCCATTTTTTAGTATGTCGTTTTCTACATGCGTTTAAATAACTTATATAATGTAAAGTAGAAATCAAAGTATAAAGTACTTACAAATTACATTTAGGATCATGTTATTTCATACTATATCTAATATCTATATGATTTTATGACAAAGACATAATTGTGTGCTTTGCAGGGCCAAGTGAGAGTAGCACATACAAAATGAAAAATGGGGCGGTTTCATGTCAAATTTTATGCGTGCACCAGGCAAGGCTATAAGTATTGTGGTCAATGGAATCTGCTTTTCTTCCAATAGATACATTCTTTGTTTGGGAATTCAGATAAATGGTGAAGATTGTGTTCTAATCAGGTTTTTTTTTTTTTTTTTTTTTTTTTTTTTTTTTTTTTTTTTTTAATAAAGGTATGATTGTATGGAGAGGTTGATGTGTTACTGGTAGTGAATCTGAAGCATAGAACCTGGCTTTAAAAGGGTAATTAGCTTGAGGTGCACTGTTTTTATGAATATAATTGTTGATGTTTGAGGTATGCTGCAAGTTAAACCTTTTGAATGTTGTGTAGGGTGATATTTTGTTTCTCCATATGAGTAAGGATCCAATCTGAGCTGTTGAAATCGTGTGTTCAATGTTAATGTATGCTTCTTACTCAGCTTCTTCATTTATTTGTTATTGCTTATTATTTTTTAGTAGATTCTCTTTTAGTTACTCAAATAAAAATACTTCATTTATTGCTTATAATATTAGGAGAATTTTGGTCCCAATAGCATACAACTTTTTAACTTAATGGAACTATGAAGTTCCTCAGCACATCAGTTAACTTTTTTTAATCGTTGTAATTTTTGCGCTACGATTCACCAAATATTTCTTCTTTTATCAGTAAGTTATAAGGTGGCAATGTAGCATTTTCCTATGAATTGATATATGCTAAATTATTATAGTACTTGACAAGCTGACCAAACTATCAGTTGTGTTAAAGGAGTTTGATATTTAGCTGATAAATTAAATGCGTTGAGTCTTCTTTCAACCGCATGATATATCAACTTAGTCATAGCACGTTTAGAACAAGACATTCTGAATGTTTGTGCTACATATTTCATGGGGTAGGAACACTTGAAGTAAATTACTTAAAATAACCCAACTAATTTATATATGATTAAATGTTTTTTTTTTTTTTTTTTTTACTTTGCAATGTTATGATTGTAAATCTATATGATCTTACTCACATTGATTGTTACTGAACAAAAAAAAATTGGTTGTTCAAAACTTTGACGTTTGTTAGGATCGTCTTGCAACTTACACAATATCTTATGTTATAATTGACTCATTCTCTCATTATTTGTTTCATATTTTAAATGGAACAAACTTACACGTTGATTGTAAATCGATAGGCAGTCACACACTCATTTTCTCATCATTTGTTTCACATATTTTGCTACAAAAAAATAAAAGTTTTGGAGACACCAAGGTTGGACGTTTGTTTGTGTAATTGTAACATAATCCATTTGTTATATTATAATCGCCGCATTGTCTCAATCCTTATTTCATATTTTTTAAATCAAACAAATTGACTTTAATACTTTTTCTTATCATCTCATTTCTATATCTCATTAAAAAATGACCCAGTGTCAACGGGTCTTTAAGCTAGTCTTGTAACATAAAACAAACAACTACTCCTTCGTCCTAATTTAATTGTCCATCTTTCCTTTTTTGTAAGTCTCAAATTAATTGTCCAATACTAAAAATAGATGGGGGAGTTTGGTCAAGTTTACAATATTACCCTTAGTTGAAATTAATATTACAAACTTTAAAGAAGTGTTAATTAATTGGTTAAGGGTAAATCTGTCATTTGGCAAAAAAGTAAGAGAGAGAAAGCTGTATTAATTATGTCTTTCTTAAACTGTGTGTTTTTTGTCGGAGGACAAAAATTTTGGGACAGATGAATTATATATGTTATTGACGTTTGGTATTCATTTTTGAAAAACATGAGCCTTCATTAATTGTTTTGGACTAATACTTTGTATACATAGCGTCCACGGGCATGGTGGATTATAACTGGGTTTAGCGTCTGGTATGGAGTCGTCTAGCTATCTATTTATAAAATTTACATGTGTGAAATTTGTATCGATTACTTAGCAGCATACTACCACGTCTTTGATAAGTAGTGTCAAGTGAGCTTTGCGTTGAATACTATGGACAAATCTCGACATTTGTTCATATAAAGTGAGCTAGAAATTAACGAATTGTGTCGACAATTCTTAAGACAATAATTCACTCAAAAGTTATATTCAAATTTAGGCCTTGAAATTATGTTGACAAAACAAAACTTGCCAACTTGGCCTAGAAAATGCATGCGATTTGATAATAAAATAAAGTTAAAAGTTTTTTTTTTTTTTTTTTTTTTTTTTTTTTTTTTTTTCAGATGAATAGATGATACACCACGTTATTGTTTTTAGGTCCACAATTTTTACTGTTAACACTCTTTTGTTGTTTTTCAATGTTATCTCTCCAACAACTTGTCTATGACTTTGCAACATGGTCCAAAATCCAAATTATTAAATGCCTATACATTGAAATTGTTGGAAGATCCAAGTCTTATCAAAAAGTAGGAACTTGTGTTAATGTACAAAACGTACATCTGGTCCAACTAAACTGGGCCTTACATTGATTCGTAATCATAATCATGTTTTCATGATCGTTAGGAAGATGGTGATGAATATTGTTACTTTCTAATCTTAATGCAAACTAACAATCTCACAACACCTAAAAATATCTCAAATAAATGCCATAGACAAGTTTTGAACCCGCAATCAATTGATTAAAAAGCATCTCACACGTATATCTAGACTTCAAGCCATTTGATTATAGATTCCATGCTACTAGTTTAATGATCGTACATGAATGGACAAAAAGCAAGGTGAGCCCCGGAGGTTCACAAGACAACCATAAATTTTTGTGACGTAGTGCTAATTTTTAAATAAAAGACTCGTTTTTTCTTAAATGAGCCAGCCAGTAAAAAAAAAGCGTGTTTATAGTGTTTTTTTATTTTATTTTATTATATATATATTTTTTTAATGCATTAAGTTAAATTCCGTCCTGGTTGTGTCTTTGTATGAACGCATGTTGTTTAAACTATTTATACAACTAGCAATCTTTTATATAATAAAACAAAACCCTATTTTATTTATTATTTTTTAATTTATAACTTTATAAATTCGTTTTGTTGATTATACTACACAAGTACAAGATAAATACAAAAAATATAGATAAGATGCAACTAACAATAGGATTAAACTTTTTAAATAGTTATCTCTAATAATAAAAAACTATAATTAAAAATATAAATCAAATAAAACAAAGATTAAATCATTTGTTTTTTACTAAATAAAAATATATAAAATCTCAAGTGGTGACTTTCGTATTAAATATATATATATATATATATATATATATATATATATATATATATATATATATATATATATATATATATATATATATATATATATATATATTATTTCCTTATTAGGTAATATTTTTATTATTATTTTTTAATTTATAACTTTCTATATTTGTTTTGTTGATATACTACACAAGTAGAAGATAAATACAAAAAAATATACATAAAATGCAACTAATAATAGGATTAAACTTTTCAAATGATTATCTATAATAACAAAATACTATAATTTAAAATCACAAATCAGACAAAACAAATACTAAATTATTTGTTTTTTACTAAATAAAAATATATCATTCAATAAAAAAAAAGAGTGATGATAGAGGGGCCTAATTAGGTCAATTTAAATGGGACATAATGCATTGATGACTTATACATTGCATAAATGTACAAGTCATCAACACGTTAGGTCCACTTTTAGTTCTATTTAGTTAGGCCTCTTTATCATTTTTCTAAAAAAAAAAAACTCAGCTCATGCGCGGGGATTATAACTAGTATACTTAGAATATATTTTTGTTCGTTGTAACATATAAGGTTTATTGACAAATCTCGACAATTATAAAGTGAGCTACAAAACTTAGGCCTTACGGCATCCACTACGGTGGACCTTTTAAAAGGTTTATAAAATTGTCATCTCTTAAATTGTCATTAATTCTTAAAACTTTTCATATTATAAACCTATTTTTACTATGGTTAAAACTTTTAAAATTTATAAATTGTTCCAACATAAATGATAATAGACACTTCTTGGACATCTTCAAATTCCTAAACCTTTTCATGTCACCTAAACATGAAATGGCTCATCACCTATGGTACACAAAATGTTAGGGTGCGTTTGGTATCACACTATGAGAATGAATTTAAGACTTTGAAAGTTATAGATGTTGTTTGGCTGGTTATGGGCCCCACCATAATGGAATGAGGATACCCATGATATGTGGGTTTCCTCATAGGAGTATGATATTGTGGGTATGTGGATACCCATGAAAAGTGATATCTACATACCCATTTCTATTCCACTCTATTCTCAAACCTAGACCTCTTCATAAGTTTTTAGACCTATTTTTGAAACACTATATTAAATGCTTTTAGAATTGTGTTGACAAGTGTTAGACAATAATTCACTTAAACTGATATATTCAAATTTAGGCATCGAAATTGTGTTGACACTCTATAATATATTCATGCCTAGAAATTGCTTGCGTGCGATTTCTATAATAAAGTAAAGTTTAGTGCGTTTTTTGCAGACATTATACCACGTGATTTGTTTTTACATGTAGGCCCCACAGGTTTTGTAAATGTGCAACTTGTACCCTTTTAATATCTATAGATAGTATAGATGTATAGGGGTGTTCATTTTTTCTGTTATCGTTTTGTTCAGTTCAGTTAGTTTGTTTTAAAAAAATTATGAGTAAAACCGAAAATGGAACCGAACCGAATTTAAATTCGGTTAAATCGAACCGAAAACTGAATTTGAATCCAGTTTGATTTTCGAGTTGACCGAAAAACTCGAATTACATAATTTATATATATTTTTTTTCATTTAATTATATAGTTTTCAAGCAAAAGAAATTTCAAGCTTAAAAAATGTTATACTACAAAAGGGTTTTTAATGGTTTTTGTATGTATATAAATACCTATATTTAAGTGAATTCGGTTTTCGATTTACATTTTATCAAAGCTATATAAAAAAATAATAAATAAATAAAATAAAAAAGACCGAATACTCAATTCGGTTCGGTTTTGACAAATTCGATAAATTCGTTTCGATTTTATTCGGCTCGATTCAGTTTCGGTGAATATAATTAAAACTGGGATTATGAACCTCGCTTATGAAGTAGCCCATTACGGTGAATATATTTAAAAGTTAAAACTGGGCTTATGAAGTAGCCCCCATTATACGTGAATATATTTAAAACTGGGCTTATGAACTAGCCCATTAAAAATTCGTTCAAGAAAAGGAAACTAGCCGAACCGCCTCTCTAGTCTCTAGTAAAAATACAGGAACATAAAAAACACAATGAATATCGATCAGTTTTACGAATTTTTAAAATTTGGTTTCAGCCTTGGTGGGCAAGCGCAAGAAATCTAATCCACCATCATCGTCCATGCTTACGAATCAAGTAAGAAAATTAATTGTCGATAAATAGTGATGAATAGTAAAAAGTATCCTACGTTTTTTTTTTCTTTTTTTCTTTTTTTTTCGATTATAAACACGGTGTTAGATAATCAAAACCCAATAACTATGGTTTACAATGGTTAAGTATTTAGACATTACACATTTAAGCACATGAAACTAACGTCCCTAGGCCCACAATCATGCTTCGGCCAACTTACATAATAATACGTTAATAAGTTTATTTGGTCATTGTTTCAGGTAAAGGACGATGACACAAGTGCTAAAAAACTAGGAGTATCAGCTAAAAGCAGGATTAACCGTCTTACCGTGCACTACAAATTGAATAATGAGTTGCCTTCTAGCTGGGAATAGTATGTTCGGCGCCTTTATATTCATAATATTCAAACTTTATAAAACAAAATAATATGAGCTAGCTTTTAAACCTCAGTTTTTGTTTACCGTTTTCTTCCAGCAACCACGAAACTGGCCTTACAATTAATCTGTCCAAGCCTCCTACACTACCCAAAAAGAAGCTCAAAAGGAAAACCAGTAAGCATTATGCATTAGTTAATGAACGATAATAACAAGTCATCAATTAGTTAATGAACGATAATGTGGATATGTGTGTGTAATCGTCCACGTATGTGTTAACACATGGATGGTAACTTGGTAAGTTTTCTTTCAGGGAGTTCCCCTAAAATCAACGGCAATCAGTTGAATGAAGAGGAGCATAAAGTCTTGATGAAGTTTAAAACGATCGATGAAGCAATTGTATGTATCATTTATATATGTCCCTCTTTTTCTTTTCTCATATATATACACCTACATCCACGATTCTCCACAGACATATGCATGTTTGTGGCGCATACATATTTCATAATATATTTAATCTGTGTGGCAGGAACTATAGGTGATGTTGAATATATAATCATAAAAGAAACATATAAACGCAGCGGAAAACATCACCAACAAGGATCCATATAGCCATATGATCAATCAAATAATAAACAACAACATGTTTGTAACACCCCCAAAATTTGGTACAGCGGAAGACTCAACAAGCTTTCGGGGTGCTACGGGGATTGGTATCCAAACACAAGACATAAAAGAACGAGATAAAGTAAACAAGGTAAAATACAACCACGCGGGGTTTTAAAGCTTACATTATCCCAAAAACATCCAAAGTCAGGCCCAAAATAAATAAATATAGGTCCACAATAGTTATCAGAGTTTTAGAAATTTAGATCCATAACCGGTGCCAAATGCCAAGCCTCCAATCCCAAGCATCCGCATAGCATTACTTAATTACCTGAGAAAACGTGCTAAAAGTCAGCTTTCGCTGGTGAGATCATAGGTTTAGATTCTTAATTCAATATAGTGGACATATACGCAAAACGCTTGCTAGCTAGACTAGGGCTCACTCATCCAACCAAAATAAACCAACCAAATCAAATCATCCCTATAGGTGCACGCTATAGCTCAAATCAATCCAATTAATAGCTTACCTAGATCAAGTCTAGGCCTCGCTCCTAAATCAATCCAATAGCTTACCTAGTTCGGGGACTAGGCCTCGCTCAACAACCAAATCAATAGCTTACCTAGATCTAGTCTAGGCCTCGCTCTATAACCCAATCAAATAGCTTACCTAGTTCAAGTCTAGGCCTCGCTCTACCTAGTTCTATAAGCATAGCAAGTTTTAAATAAACAAAGCGATAATAGTCCACATAAAACATTTGCACGTTTCTCACCCCAAGTATTGAAAACAAAGTTCAAGAGTAAAAGTGGGGCTATGACTCACCTCAAGTCCAGAAAATATCAAGTAGAAGTCGGTAGAAATAAGATGTATGATAACTCACAAAACAGCAACTACGGACTTGGCACGACCTAACAATATTAACTCTTTCAGAAATCATTTCCTCAAAATATATAATATTCCCAAACCTGGACGAGAATCCGTTTTATTTCCGAAAATCCATTTCGTATTAGTTTGGTGTATTTGCGTTTGGTATCTATACGGGTGGTGGGTCGACTCAAAACAAACCAAAGAGAGATCATATATAGAAAGATAAATAAACTATAGATCTAATATTAGCCCAATATATCATTTAAATAAATCGCCAAAGCTTACCAAATCCGTCGATTTGATAATCCTCATATTTATTTACGTAACATACCGTTCCAAGATTACACCCAACCTAAAGCACATAGCACATAATTACTATATAGTATATATCATAGTTTAATAAATTCCTCATATATATCGTCAAATTGGCCAGATTTCCCGATATATACACTCGCAATCTATTACACTTTACATATACTACAACCTATGGGCGTCGTAGGAAACGATGCCCACTAATATATTCATTTCATATAGCAAAATAACTCGGCTCAACCTTACGGTTAAGTAGTTATTTAATTATAGAAAACGTCTATATTAGTCGTCATATATCCGTGACAACACGAACGTCACAAATAATAACTTACCTGGACCCGAGTGACAACAATTTCGCCTAACTCAATAAGTTTATCCGTTATATATCCTGAATGACATTTTATTAAACGTTTCATAGTTGTCGGGAGTTTCCCGTTTTATAACACAATTTTTATAATAGTAATACGTTTAATAATATTACGCCACTTTCGTAGCCTAATATATATCTAATCGTATTATTTATAATACGACTCGTGATTATTATTATTATTAATATACGCGTTTATATAGTTATATATACGTTATTCACGTATATACTTTTATATAAACGTTCATATTATCAATAATTATTATTACGAGTTTTATTATTCTCGTTTCAATTTTAATAGTTATTGAGTTATACGAAATGGTCATATGTCCGAGTCATGACTCTCGGCTCATTGTCCAAGTCCAATAAGCAAAAGTCATAAATAACAATTCTCCGTCCAATCACAATCTCAAACCACGGGCTACAACAATAGGGTCCGACTACGGCACCCGACTAACCTATCTCCGTCAATCTAACGACCGTCTCACAATCGGTCCCCAATATCTCTTTTCGTCAACAACTCCTCAATTACCAATAATTATATCCCATGTCGAGACCACAATGGTCTCGACCCAACCAAAAGTATTCGGCCGAAATGAAAACCACAACAACAAAATAATCAAGTTCACAATTATTTCAAGAATATAACATCAACCAAGTTAATGTGTGGGTCGGTTTACCAAGCCGACCCGAGCCCTCGACTCAATTGAGTCTCGGCTCCAAACCACGAGTCACTAGGAATCGAGCCAAACACACAAGTATCATATAGCTCACAAGAGCCTCACCAAGTAGTCATAAACTCCATTCGACCCAATGGTCAATTCGGCATCAAAATAATTACGCGGCTAAGCCGCGACCCACAAGGGTCGAACCACAAAAACCATACGAGCCAAAGCTCAAACCACAACTAATCGAGAACCCCATGAGGGTCTCGGCATGTCATACGAGCACAAATGAAACCCCGAGACCACAAGGTCTCGGCTAGCTCGGATCGAGGTACACCACCCTCGACAACAACCAAACAACCATCAACAAAGAGACCAAAGCCACATCGGGCTCGCACCAAAAATAAGCCGAGAGCTTGCTCTCGGTTCCGAGTCAACCACGACCAAAACCATGAAAACCCGGATACCAAACCAACTTTTAATCACAAAAACATTATTCCCATTAAAGATTAGTTCGATTCTCCACAAAACAATCCGTGTAGCCACGGATAAAAGCCAAATCATGGCTCCCAAAACCCATGAATAGCTTCTTCTCACCTTCGTAGTCCTCCAAACGCTCGGATCTAGAAAAGTACAACAAATTCGAATGGATAAATAGAGATTTGGTGGTGTTAATGATGGTTCTAGGGTGAGTATCTTATATCAAAAGAAAGAGGGGGAAGAGGGGAATAAAATGGTGGTATTAGTTTTGTTGGGTGGTCGGTAACACGGCGGTGGTGGCCGGATTTAATGTCGGCGGCGGCTAGGTTAAGGAGTGGGGGAGATGAGTGATTTTGAGAGAGAGAATAAAAGTGTGGTGAGTGTGTGTGTTGTGTGAAAACCGGACCAAACACCCCTTTGTAGTTAACTTTTTTTTTTTTTTTTATAAAAGTTAATAATAATAATATTATTACGGTGGAGCGGGTAACGCGGGTAATTGTAAAAACATGTGGCCCGAACCCGAACTCATTTTAAAACTTCAATATCTCTCGAGAACATCTCGTAAATAATTAAAAATATAACCGGACTCGTTAAGACGAATCATAAACTGTCGTTAGGTAATCCTAGTGCCAAAGTCAACGTAGTACCAAGTGAGAATTCAAATATACATCACCGAACATTAAATCAACAATGAATTATGAACAAAATTCACGAATTCCATAACGTCATTAATTAAGAATATCCATAGAATAGGTCTTACAAGTTCGTTGTGAAATGAGAATTTCAAATAAAATTATAAACGAACTTAAATTGTAATGCGGGTTTTTAAAATAGCTCCCTAAACTGCCGGTTGTCACATCCTCCCCGTCTTAGAAGGAAACCTGTCCCGGGTTTCACTCGGAAAAACTCATCTACGAAGTGAAAAGCTTCGGATATCTCTTCCTGAACTCGTCCTCACGTTCCCACATAAATTCCGGTCCATGTCGGGAATTCCAACGAACCTTGACGAGCGGAATGCGACTTCTCTTGAGTCGTTTAACTTCACGATCTAAAATCTCAATCGGTTCTTCCACGAAATTCAGTTTCTCATCAACACGAATATCCCTCATTGGAATGACGGGCATTTCATCAGAAAGACATTTCTTCAAATTACTCACGTGAAACACATCGTGAACTTTACTCAGTTCATGTGGTAATTCCAACCTATAAGCCACGGGCCCAATTCTTTCTAAAATCAAGAATGGTCCAATGTAGCGTGGGTTGAGTTTACCACGTTTCCCGAAACGTATTACACCTTTCCAAGGCGAGACTTTCAGCATTACTTTGTCTCCAACCTGGAACTCTAAAGGTTTACGTCTCTGATCGGCATAACTCTTCTGCCTATCTCTAGCTGCTTGCAACCGATCACGAATCTGAGTTACTTTCTCTGTAGTTTCCAAAATAAGCTCAGGGCCTGTAAGTTGACTCTCTCCAACTTCCGCCCAACCAACAGGCGAACGACACTTCCTGCCATACAAAGCCTCGAATGGTGCAGCCTTAAGACTTGTGTGGTAGCTATTATTATAGGAGAATTCCGCAAGGGGTAAATACTTCTCCCAGCCTTTACCAAAGTCTATGATGCATGCACGAAGCATATCCTCTAATGTCTGAATGGTCCTCTCACTTTGACCATCGGTTTGGGGATGATATGCAGTACTCATATCAAGCCTCGTCCCCAAAGCCGTTTGAAGTGATCGCCACAAAGCTGACGTAAAACGACTATCACGATCCGAAATAATAGATATCGGGACTCCATGACGCGAAATAATTTCCTTCACATACAACCTCGCAAGTTTTTCCACACTATCATCTTCACTAATCGCCAGGAAATGAGCAGACTTAGTCAAACGATCCACAATTACCCATATAGCGTCGCAACCGCTAGCTATCCTCGGTAATTTGGTAATAAAGTCCATCGTAATCCGCTCCCACTTCCAAACCGGGAGTTCTGGCTGCGTCAACAATCCTGACGGTCTTTGATGCTCGGCTTTAACCTTAGAGCAGGTCAAGCACTTACTAACATACAATGCTATATCTGCCTTCATATTTGGCCACCAATATAATCTCTTCAAATCCTGGTACATTTTGTCCGACCCAGGATGAATGGAATATCTCGACTTATGCGACTCGTGCATAATCAATCCTCGAATTCCTCCATACAATGGTACCCAACTTCGTTCTCCAAAACATAACACTCCATCAGAACGCTTAACCAATCCTTTCTCATTTTCTGCCATCCCAAATATATTCTCAGCAGGTCTATTTTCTGCTTTCAATGCTTCCGTTTGAGCTTCTAATATTTGAGACGGTAATGGCGATACGATAGTCATTCCTAATGACCTAACCCGTAATGGTGGAATTCTCTCTTTTCGACTAAGGGCGTCAGCAACAACGTTTGCTTTACCCGGATGGTAGCGAATTTCACAATCGTAATCGCTTAGCAACTCAATCCAACGTCGCTGCCTCATGTTAAGCTCTTTTTGGTTCAGAATGTGTTGCAGACTTTTGTGATCAGTAAATACTACACACTTGGTTCCATACAAGTAATGTCTCCATATCCTCAAAGCAAAAACCACAGCACCTAACTCCAAATCATGGGTGGTGTAGTTCTTCTCATGCTTCTTGAGCTGTCGGGAAGCATAAGCTATCACTTTTTCTCGTTGCATTAACACAGCTCCTAAACCTTTATGTGAAGCGTCACAATAGACGACGAAATCCTCGTTACCTTCGGGTAACGCCAAAATAGGGGCACTACACAACATCTCCTTAAGTAACTGAAAGGCTTCCTCTTCCTTATCTCCCCATTCATACTTAACACTCTTTTGAGTCAATTTGGTCAACGGTTTTGCTATCTTCGAAAATCCCTCAATGAATCTTCGGTAATAACCGGCTAATCCCAAAAACTGACGAACTTCCGTTGGGGTCGTAGGTGCAGCCCAATCTTTAATCGCTTCAATCTTAGCAGGATCCACATGAACTCCTTGTCTATCAATTACGTGACCTAGAAATTGTACCGTCGGAATCCAAAATTCACATTTCGAAAACTTGGCATATAGTTTTTCCTTCCTGAGCAATTCCAAGATAAGTCTTAGATGCTCCTCGTGTTCTTCCTTACTCTTTGAATAAATCAGAATGTCATCGATAAACACAATCACGAACTTATCTAAGTACGGCTTACACACCCGATTCATGAGGTCCATGAATACCGCCGGTGCGTTAGTCAACCCAAACGGCATTACCTGAAACTCGTAATGCCCGTAACGGGTTCTGAAAGCCGTTTTCGGAATATCTTCCTCGCGTACTCGAAGCTGATGATATCCCGATCTCAAATCGATCTTCGAATACACACTCGATCCTTGAAGTTGATCGAAAAAATCGTCGATCCTCGGTAGCGGGTATCTATTCTTCACCGTTAACTTGTTCAACTCTCGATAATCAATACACATTCGGAACGATCCATCCTTCTTCTTCACAAATAAGACCGGGGCTCCCCAAGGTGAAGAACTTGGTCTTATGAATCCCTTCTCGGCTAACTCTGCTAATTGTTTCGACAACTCTTCTAGTTCAGTAGGTGCAAGACGATAAGGCGCTCGTGCTACAGGTGCAGCACCAGGTATCAACTCAATCTGAAATTCCACTTGTCTAGTAGGCGGAATTCCTGGCAATTCATCGGGAAACACATCCGAAAAATCACGAACTATAGGTACATCTCCAATGCACCTTTCCTTCTTCTTCGTCTCTCCCTTTTCAAAAATTTGGGCTAAGAAAAGGTAACATCCCTTCTCCATTAGCTTCGGTAACTTCGTGAAAGATATAACTGCTAATCGGGATGGGCTCCTAGAATCCTTTCGGTCTCCTAATATATTTAGGATCTCCTTGCCATAAGGCACACGCACGATCTTCTCATCGCAGATTATATGGGCACGATACCTTGACAACCAATCCATGCCGATAATGACATCAAAACTTCCTAATGTGACGGGTAGAAGATCTATGTTGAAAGGACGGTTCAGAAAGTTTAACGTGCATCCACGAATGATAGTCTTAATCCTTTCTATGTTTCCATTAGCTAACTCTACATCATACCCAATTCCTAAGGCCATCGGGGGTTTCTCAAGTAAGGGTGCAAACTTAGTGGACACAAAACTCTTATCGGCACCAGTATCAAATAGTATGGAAGCATAACGATTATTGAGAAGGAACGTACCAGTAACGACGTTCGAATCTTCTCCTCTCTCGTTTCCGAGTGCATACACTCTCCCATGAGCAACTCCAGCTTCCACACGTTGGTCCCCATTGTCTTGTCGTCCACGGTTTCCTCCAGCTCCACGGTTTCCATTGTTGTACCCATTACCACCCGATCCTTGATTTCCTCGGTTCCACGATTCCCTACATTCATTCCGATAATGTCCTTTCTTTCCACATCCATAGCAAGTAACATTCGCTTTGCTCATATTTTCAGGAGTAGCTTGAACCATAGCAAGTGGTCGAGCTCTACAATCCTTAGCTATGTGTCCCATCTTAGAGCAATTCTTGCACATTACAGTACATCGACCAGAATGATGCTTGTAACATCGGTTACATTTGGGTGCATCTCCATTGTAGTTCTTCTTGTCTCCATCTCCCATGGCATAAGCTATAGTAGTTAGTTGTCGCTTGTTTCGACGATCATTACCCTTAGAGTGATCGTCCCTCTTTCTCTTTCCATTCTTATCTTTCTCAGCTTCTTCCAATGCCAAAGAGTCCATCAATTGTTGAGCAATAGTAATAGCCTCATGTATGTTTGCAGGCTTAGCAGATATCACATCGTTCCTGGTAGCTACCGGCAATCCATCGGTATACCTCTCAATCTTTTGGGTCTCAGTCCTAACCATATCGGGACAAAGTAAGGCCAACTCTCGATATCGGCGATTGTAAGTTGCCATATCGGTACCTTTCACCTTGTGGTTCCAGAACTCAATCTCCAATTTCTTAATCTCATTCCTTGGGCAGTAAGTCTGAATCAATAGAGACTTAAATTGCTCCCAAGTCATAGCATAAGCCACATCACTCCCAACCGAGTTACGGTAATTGTTCCACCAAGTCAAGGCTTCATCCTTGAAAGTAAAAGAAGCAAACTTTACCTTCGCATTCTCCGCACAACCACTGACATTAAACACTGACTCAGTCTTCTCAATCCACCTAACCAAGTAAACCACTCCTTCAGTTCCACCAAACTCAATCGGTCCATAAATCTTAAACTCCTTGTAGTGACATCCATTAGCACGAACAGGTGGAAAAGTTCCAGCAGAATTGTTGGAATGATTTGACTCAGCTAGTAGCTCAGCAACTCGTTGCTCCACAAGTTGATTGATCATTGCTTGATCCACAGTAGGTGCATTAAGTGGAACATGATCATTGTCTCCCTGAACATCAACATTCTGATTCCTGTTGTTGCGGTTAGTAGTGTCCAGGTTATCAGGAGTAGGGGTCTCAGCATTTCGAGCTGGACGGTGTCCTCGACGACTAGGGGTAGCCGTTGCGGGTCCAGTTCGGGTAGCTCTAACAGGGTTTCGTCGTATAGCCATTAATATAATACCAACACAATATCAACCACGCAAGTAAGACACAATTCTCCATGTACGCCAAAAACCGTAAAATATCATATGAGCTCACCCTCGTCCATAAGTAGCGATCAATACATCGTTCCATACTACCAAAAGGCATAATAAATACTAATCGTTCCATACGAGACGAACGTACAATCCGAATAACATGACTTAAGGGATAGAATAACCAGCTCTCATAACCGATTACTCCCTGACTTAAGAAGCAACACAACAACATCACAAATCCAAATTTGATCTAGCCATGAAGCTGGCGTAGACTCCTCAACTCCGATCTCAAACCATCCAAATCTCTCCATAACGATTCCAGCTCAACACTGTATATATCTCTATCTCTCTTGAGGTCTGCTGCCTCCTTCTCCAACTCCGTGTTCCTCTGCCACAGCTTGCGATCTCCCTCGCGAGCCGTGAGGAAACCTCTCTGCAGACTCTCTATCTGCTCATGTATCTCCATCATACCTCTCCTAATCGCGGTCGTCCTTCCCACGATATTAGTCAAATCAACTCTCAACTCATCAACCAACTCAGCAATGAACTCAGCAATAATCATCTCAAGTCGGTCAGACATCCGCGAGATCTTCTCGCCCTGTGCAGTAATTCGAGTTCACATCCTACCAATTTCACCCAAATCTGCATGCTCAGCAGAAACCTCAGAAGGTGCATCCAACTCAACGGGACTACCAGGTGGAAACTCAAACAAAAATGGATGATCAGGTGAAACCGGCTCTAACAGATGTATCGGGGAATCAGGCTTCGCAGAATGAGCCGAATGTGCTAGCGACCCATCATCATCAGGCATCTCCTCTTCCTGAGGATCATCCTCTTCCTCATCCTGAGGGTCATCATTCTTTTCCTCATCTTGAGGGTTATCATTCTGCTCACCCTCGTACTCCTCCTCATGCTCCTCGTCGGAGGGGTACTCCATCAATCGTCATCTCTGAGCAGGTGAACCACGAGGCGATAAAATCGGTGACTTAGAGCGACAATGAGACGATAAAGTAATGGACGAACGCATGACCAACACGTATGGGTCATCAGGGGCCATAACGATCTACAAGGGGCGACGCGTACGAGCAATAACAATTCTTAATAACAACATGTGCAAAGGAGGCTATGATTTGTGACAACGGCGTAGGGTAGGTGTAAGTGTTTCAAAACAACTAAACCGCGAACTCAAAATACCATATAAAAATCATCATTTAATTCCAAATCATATAAAATCAAGAAAGATTCAAATACCGCATTACTAAAACCATTCTCAAAATAATTAAGCCATATAATTCCTCAAAACACATATAATTCCTCAAAAACGCATCATATCACCAAATCAATAAACCTCAAATCCTCAAATCATCTCAAGAAATCCCAAATCTCTAATCATCTCAAATGATCTCATAATACCTCAATAACAAACAATGATGCTTCGGCTTGGCGGGCTGGCGGGCAATGGTCGAGGATCGTTTTCTATAAAAATCGGTTATAGTTTAGGTGTCTATTTACCTAGTTCTCTATAACCTTGGCTCTGATACCAATCTGTAACACCCCCAAAATTTGGTACAACGGAAGACTCAACAAGCTTTCGGGGTGCTACGGGGATTGGTATCCAAACACAAGACATAAAAGAACGAGATAAAGTAAACAAGGTAAAATACAACCACGCGGGGTTTTAAAGCTTACATTATCCCAAAAACATCCAAAGTCAGGCCCAAAAGAAATAAATATAGGTCCACAATAGTTATCAGAGTTTTAGAAATTTAGATCCATAACCGGTGCCAAATGCCAAGCCTCCAATCCCAAGCATCCGCATAGCATTACTTAATTACCTGAGAAAACGTGCTAAAAGTCAGCTTTCGCTGGTGAGATCATAGGTTTAGATTCTTAATTCAATATAGTGGACATATACGCAAAACGCTTGCTAGCTAGACTAGGGCTCACTCATCCAACCAAAATAAACCAACCAAATCAAATCATCCCTATAGGTGCACGCTATAGCTCAAATCAATCCAATTAATAGCTTACCTAGATCAAGTCTAGGCCTCGCTCCTAAATCAATCCAATAGCTTACCTAGTTCGGGGACTAGGCCTCGCTCAACAACCAAATCAATAGCTTACCTAGATCTAGTCTAAGCCTCGCTCTATAACCCAATCAAATAGCTTACCTAGTTCAAGTCTAGGCCTCGCTCTACCTAGTTCTATAAGCATAGCAAGTTTTAAATAAACAAAGCGATAATAGTCCACATAAAACATTTGCACGTTTCTCACCCCCAAGTATTGAAAACAAAGTTCAAGAGTAAAAGTGGGGCTATGACTCACCTCAAGTCCAGAAAATATCAAGTAGAAGTCGGTAGAAATAAGATGTATGATAACTCACAAAACAGCAACTACGGACTTGGCACGACCTAACAATATTAACTCTTTCAGAAATCATTTCCTCAAAATATATAATATTCCCAAACCTGGACGAGAATCCGTTTTATTTCCGAAAATCCATTTCGTATTAGTTTGGTGTATTTGCGTTTGGTATCTATACGGGTGGTGGGTCGACTCAAAACAAACCAAAGAGAGATCACATATAGAAAGATAAATAAACTATAGATCTAATATTAGCCCAATATATCATTTAAATAAATCGCCAAAGCTTACCAAATCCGTCGATTTGATAATCCTCATATTTATTTACGTAACATACCGTTCCAAGATTACACCCAACCTAAAGCACATAGCACATAATTACTATATAGTATATATCATAGTTTAATAAATTCCTCATATATATCGTCAAATTGGCCAGATTTCCCGATATATACACTCGCAATCTATTACACTTTACATATACTACAACCTATGGGCGTCGTAGGATACGATGCCCACTAATATATTCATTTCATATAGCCAAATAACTCGGCTCAACCTTACGGTTAAGTAGTTATTTAATTATAGAAAACGTCTATATTAGTCGTCATATATCCGTGACAACACGAACGTCACAAATAATAACTTACCTGGACCCGAGTGACAACAATTTCGCCTAACTCAATAAGTTTATCCGTTATATATCCTGAATGACATTTTATTAAACGTTTCATAGTTGTCGGGAGTTTCCCGTTTTATAACACAATTTTTATAATAGTAATACGTTTAATAATATTACGCCACTTTCGTAGCCTAATATATATCTAATCGTATTATTTATAATACGACTCGTGATTATTATTATTATTAATATACGCGTTTATATAGTTATATATACGTTATTCACGTATATACTTTAATATAAACGTTCATATTATCAATAATTATTATTACGAGTTTTATTATTCTCGTTTCAATTTTAATAGTTATTGAGTTATACGAAATGGTCATATGTCCGAGTCATGACTCACGGCTCATTGTCCAAGTCCAATAAGCAAAAGTCATAAATAACAATTCTCCGTCCAATCACAATCTCAAACCACGGGCTACAACAATAGGGTCCGACTACGGCACCCGACTAACCTATCTCCGTCAATCTAACGACCGTCTCACAATCGGTCCCCAATATCTCTTTTCGTCAACAACTCCTCAATTACCAATAATTATATCCCATGTCGAGACCACAATGGTCTCGACCCAACCAAAAGTATTCGGCCGAAATGAAAACCACAACAACAAAATAATCAAGTTCACAATTATTTCAAGAATATAACATCAACCAAGTTAATGTGTGGGTCGGTTTACCAAGCCGACCTGAGCCCTCGACTCAATTGAGTCTCGGCTCCAAACCGCGAGTCACTAGGACTCGAGCCAAACACACAAGTATCATATAGCTCACAAGAGCCTCACCAAGTAGTCATAAACTCCATTCGACCCAATGGTCAATTCGGCATCAAAATAATTACGCGGCTAAGCCGCGACCCACAAGGGTCGAACCACAAAAACCATACGAGCCAAAGCTCAAACCACAACTAATCGAGAACCCAATGAGGGTCTCGGCATGTCATACGAGCACAAATGAAACCCCGAGACCACAAGGTCTCGGCTAGCTCGGATCGAGGTACACCACCCTCGACAACAACCAAACAACCATCAACAAAGAGACCAAAGCCACATCGGGCTCGCACCAAAAATAAGCCGAGAGCTTGCTCTCGGTTCCGAGTCAACCACGACCAAAACCATGAAAACCCGGATACCAAACCAACTTTTAATCACAAAAACATTATTCCCATTAAAGATTAGTTCGATTCTCCACAAAACAATCCATGTAGCCACGGATAAAAGCCAAATCATGGCTCCCAAAACCCATGAATAGCTTCTTCTCACCTTCGTAGTCCTCCAAACGCTCGGATCTAGAAAAGTACAACAAATTCGAATGGATAAATAGAGATTTGGTGGTGTTAATGATGGTTCTAGGGTGAGTATCTTATATCAAAAGAAAGAGGGGGAAGAGGGGAATAAAATGGTGGTATTAGTTTTGTTGGGTGGTCGGTAACACGGCGGTGGTGGCCGGATTTAATGTCGGCGGCGGCTAGGTTAAGGAGTGGGGGAGATGAGTGATTTTGAGAGAGAGAATAAAAGTGTGGTGAGTGTGTGTGTTGTGTGAAAACCGGACCAAACACCCCTTTGTAGTTAACTTTTTTTTTTTTTTATAAAAGTTAATAATAATAATATTATTACGGTGGAGCGGGTAACGCGGGTAATTGTAAAAACATGTGGCCCGAACCCGAACTCATTTTAAAACTTCAATATCTCTCGAGAACATCTCGTAAATAATTAAAAATATAACCGGACTCGTTAAGACGAATCATAAACTGTCGTTAGGTAATCCTAGTGCCAAAGTCAACGTAGTACCAAGTGAGAATTCAAATATACATCACCGAACATTAAATCAACAATGAATTATGAACAAAATTCACGAATTCCATAACGTCATTAATTAAGAATATCCATAAAATAGGTCTTACAAGTTCGTTGTGAAATGAGAATTTCAAATAAAATTATAAACGAACTTAAATTGTAATGCGGGTTTTTAAAATAGCTCCCTAAACTGCCGGTTGTCACAATGTTATACCTTTGTAGCGTAATCGGTAGAATCGTATGGAAACCGTCACCAACGTACATGAATCACCAATGAAACCAAGTAATCAAAGGAGATCACCTCTATGTTATGTCCACACTACACGTCCTTGATCACTAATTGATGCTAGTCATAACCTATAACCCGTTTCTTGTGTACACCTACCATAGAATGAACCAAGAAATGATCAACTAACAAACCCACCCTTTTAGGGGGAGGGTTGCCACGTTTTTCAAGAGAGGGAGAGAAGGAATAGGAGTGATTTTATGGTATTTCAATTATGTGTATCAATCCCATTAAAGACTAAATCAATTTAGACTTATGATTTACAAGTCACACATAAGTCCCTCAAAAGATCACATATTCCCCTCTTGAACCCCTTATGGCCAGCCATGATAGGGATCACAATAGGCTTGCCCATTGTTGGCCACGTCCTAAAACACTAAGTCTAACTTCGTGTTTAATGGCCCGTTATTGATCCTGAGTTACGTAGTCGTTTATATATTGTAAATACGATATATACAATCTATAAAATGGTGTCTTTGTGTATAAGTGTGTGACCCCATAGGCTCACATATGTCTAGCCATATAATTATTTATTGCGACGTCATAATAATCAAGTAATTATACAAGCAAAGGTTAGCGTCTAGCAACACGCCAATTCCCCTAGAAATATGTGAGGGAAGTTTCTTAAACGTCTCATTTAAATGGTTTATATGTCATTCATCCTTTTGTTATAGATACTATGTTGAACACTAGACATGGATCAAAGTCATTCTAATTGTTCAAATATTATGTTTCTCGATCTAGATATTGAACAAGATTACCAAGTGAATTAAGATTCATCTTAATCTCATTTGGGTACGGCCATACAAACATCCATTCAATTCATCGAGGGGCCCAATAGTATCTAACTCCATGACATGTGGAGGAACAAATTCTATTTTGACTGCACGTGTCATTCATGTGTATCAAATCACTCCTGAAAATGGTTTTTATAACTACCTTATTCAGGACAGCGTTTAACCATATCAAAGAATGAAATTCCACACATGCAAGACCTACTTGCATCTCAAGTCTGAGGATAAGAGACATAACCATTTGCGAGATTCATTATTGACGCCGATCCATGCAGTGAATACTCGTAGGTTGGGTCAGTCCAATGTTCATCACAATGAACAACATATGAGTTTGGTAAATAAATCACAAACACGCTCACATTTGCCTTAATTTGATGATACTCCCGTATCGTCAACTGGCAATGGACAATTCTAGAATAAATAAATTATTCGTGGATTAAACATGCAAATATAGAACACAGTAGTATAAATGAAGACGATTATACCCGGTATATCAATTCATTATGTAATACGACTGCTTACAGTTCCATTATCCAAATACTAAAAACAGATATGCACAAGACTACATATAGATCGGGATCCGATGTTTCCACCATGATCAATTTTGTTGTACAAGACAACAAGTAGTCATCTGAGTAAACTTTGAGAATACTTGTTTCAAAATTCAAAAATGTTTCAAATGATGATTGTCCTTTTGTATGTGTGCATTCGAGTACAATACAAGTATTGCAACAATACATTCCATAGTGTGTTTGAAGCTAGCAAAACATCTACTTTAGACAGTCATAATAACAGTTTCCCAAACTGTAAAGTATTCTTATTCTTTTAATGTATAATGCATTAATGCTCTCAATCGAGCACATCTAGTTAGAGGTGTCATCATTCATGATGTCATCCTACTACGACTAGGGTTGAGCATCATCTCAGTTATATAAGCATCAATTAATGAAAATATAACAGAGCTCCTCAAATATCCGTAAACGTTTGAACAAATCTTTGGTCCTTTGCAGGTCCATTAGGTTGTTCGTTTAACAATTATCTAATGATTTTCACTTAGATATTTGTTGTTATCAACTCATCTTGCATTCATGCAAATGATATAAATAATCCAATACATAATATGACTTACATAATGAATCCTTCAGTTAAACTTAAGGTTTCCATTCATGCATTCAATCTCATCATGTAAGATTGATCATTGAGACTCCGCTCAATGACATGTCATATTGTGTTTAGATTATTAACCGCTTATGTTTATTCTAATAAACGCATGCAACAAGGTTGTATGTTTTATTTTCTAAATTTCTTAAGAGGAACTTCATTCCAAGCTAAGGATTAAAGTCTAGCTTGGATGGAATATTGTTTCTTATATGTTAACAACATATGATATTTAAGAAAATAAATTCATTTATCCTACTTGCGCTCTAAGTTCTCAGGAGTAATCTTATTTAATCAAAATCAAATTAATGATTAAATTAAGATCTCTGCTCCTAGATGCATGATCTAATCCACACCTGGATTCTTATGTATTGTATACATAATAAAGATTATATAGATTCATAAACCCTTTTGATTACTCATCGTCCTCGCAAAAGTAATCAAAAGTGTTGTAAAATGTTGAAACTGGTTTAGCTATAACGTTTATTCTCCTATCAAACGTTCGTATAAAATGAATTAAATTGTCATTATTGATTCTATGTCGTGAGCTAAATCGACTTATATAATTCTTAGTATAACTTATGTGTCAAAATTTTAAATGGTCGTGTCAAAGTAAACGTGTGAATAAAACATTTGAAAATGAAATAATTAAGGTTAATGGGCTTTTATTGGGCTTAGAAATAGTTTAAGGTCCGTTAACAAATGAGGAATTTTTACGGGACGTTACAGTACCTACCCGTTAAACAGAATTCCTCCTGGAATTCTAGTCTAACATAGTCATAGGCAGGCGTGCTACTAAAGTAACCCAGTCATAGAAATCAGAGGTTATAGAAGTAAGGATCCTAGTACGATGGTTGTTATGGACTTGTCTATTAGGCAATACTCTAAACGAGGTGTTGGAGTGAGTGTAAGCACGACTAAAAGGTTTCAAGTGTTGGAGTCTTATGTGTGTAACCTACCTGTTAAACAAGGAGTTTCCTAGTATAGATTTTTAACAATAAGGCTATGATGGTAAAAAAAAAATATATATAGGTATTACAAAGATTAAGCCAGCCAATGCCATTTCTGTGAACAACAAAAACTATCCTGATCGACTTTTGATCTTGTTGTTTTAACCTAAATACGTCGCAAAACTAGGAACCTACTTTTCTTTTTGATGTATTACTTAAAGATACATATCTCATCCAAGTACGCATCTTGAGACTAATGTGGTTATGTGTTGTGGCGCGTTGTCAGCTCTATTTCAACTATACTTACTCTTTTGTTAGTTATAGTTGTACGTCTCGGCCAAGTGAACTTAAACCAAACTGTATCAAAGTAATCCATCAAACCAGTGGCGAAGCTAGCATATTTTCAATGGGGGTCGGGATCTAAATTTTTTTTTCCTAACGCTATTTTTCGAGTAATACCGAAATTTTGGGGGGTCGAAACCGAATATACCGAAATTTTTCTACACGAAAACTATATACCCTTTACATCCGAAAAAAAATTTCGGGGGGTCGGGCGCCCCCCCCCCCCCCCTATAGCTGCGCCACTGCATCAAACACGATGCTACGAGTAAAATCTTTAACGAAAAAAAAAAAAAAAAAAAAAAGTGTTTGCATTAACCACTAAAAAGACTAAAAGAGTCACGCAATGACTAACCTTGAAAGATATCTCACGTATATATGCTGTTTACTTATCACGTGATGACTATAAGACTAAAAGTACTTGATTTGGGGTTGTAATGGGTGAAATCAAACAAGTATACCTGTATTAAAATTCGATTTGAACCATAATCATTCCGGCTCGATTTTGGTCTAGTAAAAGATTTCACAAACTAAGAACCTAACCAAATAAAACGAGGAACCTAGTAAATGGACACCCCGGTTGATTGACTAATCATCTCTTAGATAATACAAGTAAAAGGAAATGTCATTTCAAAATCAAATCGACTGAAAAAAGTAATTTTTGAGAAAAACTAAATATATCTAATAAAAGTAATTATATATCTATACTACTATATAATGCATCTAATTTCAAACCTAACTCCTAACTAAAATTTAAGATAAGGGGCTCCAATTATTAGATGACATGTGTCATTCTCAACTAACTCCAAACCTAACTCATAACCAAAAATTAAGATAAGGAGCTCCAATCATGAGATGACATGTGTCACTTCTCAACTTAAAATTTATCTTTATTTTCAAATTGAAATATCTTTTTATCTATTTATTTTTTTTATAATCTAATTTCACCACATTTTTAAAATTTTGTGCTTTTTAATTCAACATCCATTTTGATATATTTTTATGAGTTTTTAGCTTTTACATTTTTAGTGGGTTTATTTTTATTAATTCAATTTTTTACCACTTTAACATTTATTTCAATCAATACAATTTTGATTCAACAAAATCATATACTTTTGGGGAGAGTGTTTGACGGCTAAGAGATTGCGAAGGTCTTTCTATATGCGAGAATAATAATATCACGGGAAAGCAACAGGAAACCCAAACAAATAAATACAACTAACATATATAGATTCGGCGTATTGTGAAACGAATTCATTAAGCGGGTAGAGAATTGTGGGAAAAGTTGGGCTATCAATTCGTTTATTATATTATAATATAACTATATTTATCGCCGCCGCTATGCGCGGATATCCAATTAGTATATATATATATATATATATATATATATATATATATATATATATATATATATATATATATATATATATATATATATATATATATATATATATAGAGTTAAGATCAAATAGGAAGAATAATTAAAATAGGAAGGATAAGAAGTAACCACAACCACACATTCTAGATGCACCTACAAAAATGAATGCATCTTCATTCAAATTTCCCTCCCATATAAAAATGTGTGGCTATAATTACTTCTTACCCTTCTCATTTTAATTATTTTTCTTATTGGATCCCTACCCTATATATATATATATATATATATATATATATATATATATATATATATATATATATATATATATATATATATATATATATATATATATATATATATATATATATATAGGGGGACTTTCTTACGAGAACCATTTTATCTGCGAGAACTGAGAGAACCACCAAAAACATGCATGCACGCCTTTTAAAATAAAATAAAAATACATGCAAATCATCAATAATCGTAAGCATCTACCTATGTTCTTCAATATCATTATGAACTCATCATCTTTTTTCACAAAAACCTTACCCCACGGCCGCAATATTGTCGTTGCACGTCTTATAAGAACATACATGCACACCTTCAAAGAAAAATTTTGTATTTTCAATTTCTTATCAAATTTTTTAGAACAATTATGTTTTCTTTAAAACATATGTGTTTTTTTTAAAACATATGTGCAAAAATACAATTATTGAAGGCGTGCATGTTTGTTTTTGGTGGTTCTCTCAGTTCTCGCAGTTAAAATGGTTCTCATTTGAAATAAACCATATTCAAATTTAATAGAATCGGTATTTGTAAAAAAATTAAATAACTAAATACATATATAGAAAAGGTCTCTTATCTTTGTCATTGTCTTTAAAAATTACGTAGTATGTTTAACACAATAATTTAATTTAAGGAATGTCTAACCAATGTCATAAAGTCATTGGATAAGATTTGTTTTTTTGTGATCTTTTATGTGGGCCCCGCCACTTTTTAACATAAAAAATATTTTAGGTTGTCCTTTTACTTTGTCCTTATTGTTTTTTATGTGGGTCCTTGCCCTCTTATCCAATGCCCTTAGGGCATTGGTTAGACACTCCCTTTAATTTATTACTTAAACTTTTTTTTTTGGGACTTGCTACATAGCACCTAGCCTGGAAGGTGTAGCGAGCCCACACAACCAGGTTGGGTCCAGCCCAAAAGGCAATGACACTCTTTTCTTTACGCACACGGGAGGAAACCCTACCTCCCTAGACAAGAGTCGAACTTGAGACCTTCGCTAGGAGGGTAAAACCTCCATACCATTAGACCAGAGACCCATTTTATTAATTAAACTATGAATTAAAAGTCGTCGATTGTGCCCAAAAAGTTTGTTTTTTTAGTCCAATAATATGAAGTTTTGTTTGGTCAAAAGACGATAGTTTTATTTTTGTGAATAAAAAAAGATTTACCGGATGGTCACTTGACAACTAATATTAAGAGTCTGTTTGGTCGAAATTTCTTGGGCTAAAACCGATTTACTAGATGTTAGGGTGAGTTACATTGGGGTGTCCCTGTAACATTAGGCCAAACCAATTTACTTGTCGAAAAATGATTTACTGGGTCAACGGTCATTAGCTAAAAGGGCTAAAGTGTAAATAATAACAGAATCCACTTAACACTGGTTAAATAAAAGGACCACGAGTGTTATTCTTTGCAAAGATATGGACTATCCAAGCAACTTTAAATTTTGAGGGACGACAAATGAAATTTTGAGCAAACCACAGGGACCATCCATGTAATTTACTCTTATTCGAAAGTTCAAATACTTCCAACAGTATTCTTATCTAGTAACGCGTATATATTTGGTTGACCATTTCACTGGCCTCATTGTCCACATATATCCTTGCAAGATCGATCTAGTTTACACGTTCATCATCTCTTTCAACTTCAACTGTTGTGTTTTTTTTTCTCAAGATACAATCAAACGTCTCGTTTATATTAAAGGTACTCATCGATCTAACTAAGTTATTACCACTTTTTGGAAACAAAATAATGGTTCAAAAACATATATATAATATGACTATAAGAGTTAATATTTACTTGTTCATGTTACCCATAGTCTTTTACTTAGATGTATGCGGCTTAACCGACGTATTCATGAGTCAAACTATATATTTTGGTCAACCCCAAATGTGCATCTAGTATGATTTGGCGGTGGTTTTATATGACTATGCTAAGATATTTGATATTTGTACTAGGAATTTTGTTTGTATGATTGGAAGTAATTGACTGGGTTACTAGGAACTTATAAAATTCCCAATATGTGAGGCAAATTTTACTAATTAGTAATATTTTGTATTTGTGCATGTAAATTGAAATAATATGTGGATTTGCAAGAAGTATAGTATGCTTAAGTTAAATCTTGCATTCTCAAGATTATTCATTTTCGTAAGTACTACTCCCCCGTCGCCCATAATTTTAGGAAATCTCGTTAACTACATCTCTACCAATTAAATATTATCTCTACCCACTTAAGTTTATTTTCATAGGTTAAAAGATTAAGAGACATCCCAAAATAACAGGGTGGACACTTAGCGTGGGACGGAAGGAATATTGGTTTTGGGAGTTGTGTGAATCAAAGGCATGTGATCGATCATTGATGTGCTACATTTGTAAATGATCATACTTGTAGCATTCATAATCACTAGTTTTCAGATGCATTATTGTATAGTATGGTGAAAAAAAGTATACAACAGCAGTGGTCAATGTACATAATGCAACATAAGCCTTTTGCATACCCCTGTTCCACACTTTTTCAAACAAAAACATGCTGTTCACATTGTTAGCTACTTACTAGAGTTATAACTATTGTTTGTAACAAATGCTAATTGTGAATAGTGATTAACTTGGTATATAAAAAAAAACCACTAATGAAACATGTAATGACTTTTTAACAATCGTATTTGATACTTAGCTGTTCATTGTAGATTAAAAAAATAAAAAATAAAAAAAAATGCATTATTCTTAACAAAATATCAATAAACAAATAATTTGAAACTTGAAACAACTAGAACCAAATATTTGCAAGAAGCCTTTATAAAACTGTGAATCTTATCGTTCCTTTTCATTGAGCAATTAAGTGGTTTTTGTTTCTTTACCTCATTGCACGAAATTTCCACACAAACACATCCATCTTGTTTACACTGTCTTTTTCACATATACACTTGTTAACTTGTCTATCTCTTTCAAACAACAGCTTGAAGACACTTTGAACCCTACTTACATTAATGGCGTCAACTTCAACTTCATCCATTCAAAAGAGCTTCAAGTATGATGTTTTTTTAAGCTTTAGAGGTGAAGACACTCGTAAGAATTTCGTTGATCATCTTTATAATGCTCTTAAGCAAAAAGGCATTGAAACTTATAAAGATGATGAGAAAATCAGAAAAGGGAAAACCATAAGTGATGAGCTTATCCAAGCCATTGAAAACTCAAAATTTTATATTATTGTTTTCTCCAAGAACTATGCTTCTTCATCTTGGTGCTTAGATGAGCTTGTGAAAATAATGGAATGCCAGAAGATGAGTGAGCATACCGTTTATCCCGTGTTCCTCGATGTTGAGCCCTCGGAAGTCCGCAAGCAAAATGGTGTTGTTGAAGTTGCCTTTGCTCAACATGTAAATGATGAATCTGCTGGGAAATGGAGAGAAGCTCTGAAAAAAGCTGCTGATCTCGCTGGATGGGAATTGAAGAACATTTTTGATGGGTAATTTCTTCCATCATATATAATATTTTTCTGATCTATTTTTGGATTACATTACATCTCAACGGGTCAAATGGGTCGAAAGTCATCAAGGTGTATTTTTAGCTAAAAATGATTTTGATTGGTGTAACATAGTTATATCTATTGTCTTTAACTTTTTTTTTATAAAAATCACCCTTTACCCAACCGACCTTGTCTATATGCTATTCTTTCACTATCTATGCTGAAAGCTTTCATCTCTTATTGTATTGTCAACTTCTAACTCACAATTAATCCTTTTTTGAAAGGTCGAAAATGATTTATGATTATATTAGTACGTAAGTCGTTACCTCATTTACGGTTTTATGTGTTATAGATCTGGAATTGATTGTGTATCGGGTTTTTTAACATACAGGCATGAAGCTAAACTTGTTCAAAAGATTGTTGAAGAGATATCATTAGAGTTGCGTTGTATTAATTTGGGTGTTGATGAAAACTTAATAGGCATAAAGACCCGGATAAATGGTGTTGTTTCATCCTTAGAATTAGGTGTTGATGATGTTCGCATGATAGGGATCAAAGGGATGGGAGGTGCGGGCAAGACAACTTTGGCCAGAGCTATATATGAACATTTATCCTATCAGTTCGAAGGTTGTAGCTTTGTTGAAAACGTCAGGGAAAAATCAACACCGTCTATGTCTGGTTTGAATTTATTACAAAAACAAGTACTTTCAGATGTTTTTTTGGATCAAGGCATCATCGTAAGTGGTGTTCTTGAGGGGAAAAGAATGCTGAAAAATAAGATGTGTGGAAGAAAAGTTCTTATTGTTCTAGATGATGTTGATAAGGTAGAACAACTTCTGGCGTTAGCTGGTGACTGTAGTTGGTTTAAGCCGGGAAGTAGAATTATTATAACAACTAGGGATGCCCAGGTACTAATAGCACACCAAGTGAACTTGATTCGTGATGTACATTTGTTAGACGATGAGGAAGCAATGCGGCTCTTTAGTAGGCATGCATTTGGGAGAGAGATTCCAATTGAAGGGTATAAAGAGCTATCAGAACAAGTTGTACATTACGCTGCTGGTCTTCCCTTAACAATCAAAGTTTTGGGATCTTTTCTATGTGGCAAAGATGATCTTGAATGGAACGATGCGTTAGAAAGACTAGAAACAATTCCACTGAATGAAACTATGAAAGTTTTGGAGTTAAGCTACATCGATCTAGAGGAGGATTACAAGGAAATATTCCTAGATGTTGCATGCATACTTAAAGGTTGGCAGAAAGACGAGGCAGTCAGAGCGCTTGAAAGCTGTGGATTTCGTGCTCGGATTGGTTTAAGGGTTCTTGAATTGAAATCTCTTATAACTATTTCTTCAAAGAAATCTCTTATAACTATTTCTTCTAAATATGGTCGGCTGGTCTTGAGCATGCATGACCATATAGAAGACATGGGCAAGAATATTGTCCGTCGACCGAACCCCAATAACCCGGAAAGGCATAGCCGGTTATGGATTAAGGAGGAAATTGTAGATATATTGGCTAATAACAAGGTAAGTACCAACTTCGGATACTTTGCTTTTCTAAAAGTAGAATTAGTCATGGTACAAAAACAAAATTTTGATAACAAGCACCTAGTCAAATACAGTGTAGTGCTAAAGATTAATGGGCTATGTAACCTTCCATCTAATCAATCATGTGCATAAATTTACGTTATAAGCTTGTTTTGTTAAAACACATTAAACATTATTATTATTATCATCATCAACAATGATGCAGAAATGTAAAGTGATTAAAAACGACAATAATGGTTTTGACTATTAACGTATAAAAACAAGAAAAAATTCAAAATTTGAAAAAACATTGGTTGTGTAGTGAGGGGTGGTAAATTGGTAAATAATCCTTCCTAGAACCACTCTCTGTTCTCTTTGTGTGGTCTCTTTTTGAGAGTCTTTGACCACAACAAACACAAAAATTTTAAATTTTAATAAAATATAAATACAGATAAACCAAATTATTCTCTTTTCTGTATTTCAAACAACAACAACATCACCCAAAAATCCCCAAATTTAACGAAAACCCTAACCTTTGAATATCAAATTTAACCAATTCCTCTAATTTAATGCTAGAAAAAACAAAAACCCCCAAATTTTATAAAAATTAGAAATTAACCCTAACCTAAACACTTCATTTGAATTGGAGAAATTAACTTCACATTTTGTTTTGTAATGAAACAAATCTCATCATGATCTCTACTGCTATTTGAATTACCTACAGGGTACCCAAGCAACACAATGTATAACACTGGTTGCATATCCAGATGAATTCAATTATGAAATTTTAAAGAAGGGTCTCGCAAACATGAAGGAACTTAGATTTCTTCGATTGTATACAGAAGAATATGTATATGAAGATAAAGTTAGGAAGTGGAAGTTTGATGAAGATAGTCTACACCTTCCAAATGCCTTACGATTTCTGAGTTGGGATAATTATCCTTTTTCAAGTTTACCAAAAACATTTCAACCAAATAATCTTGTTGGACTTGAAATGAGTTTCAGCTGTATCGATCAACTTTGGAAAGATGGAGAAGAAAAGGTACGTAGAATAATTATTAATTGGTAGTTTATCTTTCCCTCTTTTTTTAGTCATTACACCAATTACTAACATATTTCTTTCCTTTTTTTGTTGCTTATTTATGACAGCCTCTTTTAAAGCTCAGGTTCCTAAAGTTCAGATATTCAGATTATTTGAGGACCCTTGACCTTAGTGTGGCTCCGAATCTTGAGACACTAATTCTTGAAGAGTGTGAAGATTTGGTAGAAGTTCATTTCCAGGTTACTCCAAATCTAAAGGAGTTAACTATCTATTATTGTAATAGATTGGAAAAATTACACATGCCTGCTGAAAGTCCAAATCTAAAGGAGTTACGTATCAATTTTTGTTATAGCTTGGAAAAATTACACATGCCTGCACTTAGTCCAAAACTCACATATCTCGACCTCAGTTATTGTGGGAGGTTTAACTCCTTTGAGTTTGACAAAGAGCATGATTCACTTGAGGTTGTTTCTTTATCTGAGTTACATCTGATTGCATATGATACAGGTATATGTGATCCCGGCAATACTTGGCCAGAGTTTAGGTTTTCCTGTTATTATAAAGAAGACCCGGCTTCATCTTTTGGAAATCTTGAGAGGCTTATTTCTCTAGGTTTCGGTGCTCGCATAAACGTCGATTCTTTCTCAGATATTATATGTGGTTTACAATGTTTAAGAAAGCTTACACTTGAAGGTCGTATTCCTGAAGCACCCAAGAACCTTGCCCGGTTAGATTGTCTAGAGGAGCTAAGTTTGGGAGATACAGATATTAAAACTCTTTCAGATAGTATTTTTATGTTGAAACATCTGAAATCTCTCGAACTTGAGTCATGTTTGCTTCTTGAGAAGTTACCTGAGGATATTGGAAGATTGGAATGTTTAGAAAGTCTAATCCTATCCAAGTGTACACTTCTACAAGATCTTCCAGATAGTATTTGTGAGATGAAACATCTGAAATCTCTCGAAATCAAGTCTTGTAGTCTTCTTGAGAAGTTACCTGAGGATATTGGAAGATTGGAATGTTTAGAAAGTCTAATCCTATCCAAGTGTACACTTCTACAAGATCTTCCAGATAGTATTTGTGAAATGAAACGTCTGAAATCTTTAGAACTTACTCGTTGTATTCAAGTTGAGAAATTACCTGAAGAAATTGGGCGTTTAAAATGTTTGAAAGATTTAAATATAGAATGTACAAGCATAAGTCATCTTCCGCAGAGCATACATGGGTTAATAGGTCTGCGTATTGTTGGGGACAGAGGGCTTCTCAAGTCAATTGGTTCGTGTCTTTTTAAGATACGAAGAACCTCTGATTATGAGGACGAGATGTTTTGCTACATCCATGAATAATACAGGCCCATAGGAGTGAACACATACATAAGTACTCTTACAGGTACTTCCTCTATTTTTTGTACTACTCTTATTACTTTATTTTGAGTTCTGAAATTGATATGCCAGTGCTTGATGTTTCTGCATTTGAACCATTTACATGCTACATACTTACGTAGTCTATGTGCATTGACAGTGCTCAAGAAATCGTAACTCGGAAAATTTATTTATAATTTTTCTTTCAGTTAGATCTTGTTAAAGTTCACTCCTTAACATTCAACAATTAATTTGTATAACTTGAAATATATGTATGTTCTGAATTTGTATAACATGCTTTTTTTTATTCACGTAGGCGCTGCATTTCCTCACTTCACTGGACTGAAGATTCAAGTTCACTTTACTCAATGTAGTTCAATCATTATTAACATCTTGAAACATTTGTCAAATATTGGGTGCGTAATTGTCTTCATTTTGGGACTTCATCTCTTCTTCACTGTTGTATCATCTTTACTGGTCAAGTCCCGTGGTGTCAAGATATGAAGTGGATATCCAAGTCTCAGGTTACATAAACAAGAAAACTGTAATATCTTCTTTTTCAATAGATTTAAAGGATAATTGGTCATTATATAGGATACTTGTATCAACATCAATGTACTCCATTTCCAATGTATGATTTTTTTATATGAGACGTTTAATAGTAGCATTGTTTCAATTAACTTTAAAAACTATATTTTAATAAATCGTTCCAAACTAAAGTTAGATGATAAGATAAGTTGATTTTAGCAGGTACTAATTTCTGTCTTTCTCCCTTCTCTACTAATCATCTTATGTTCGTTGGATAAACCTTGCAATTATTTCCATGTAGGATGTTCAACATTTTATTTTTAAAAGGTCATCAATTTATGGTTCACTAAGAGGATTGACCTTGTATGCAGGTGGCGCACCAGTTGTTCTTTTTGTAATAGCTTCTGGTCATATTGATGTTACTTTTGCTAAGAAGGATAGAAAGATTCATTCTATTTCATGGGTCTTACTGTCTGAGTGTCCGGGCCAAGCTGGAGGTAAATTTTTCTCAGTCAATGAAAAAACACACATCTAACTTAGACTAGAAACTATCATACATTAGTTCGTCTTGGTTTTTTTCTTTTTTCGTTTGTACTGTATTTTGGTTTTATTTGTTCACGGTTTACACAATAACATGACATACTGAAACTGAAGGTTAATCTCCGCCCTCAATAGTTTGGTTTCAGCTAGCCGTTTAAAATCAAAGTACAATATATGTCCAAGGAATCAAGTCTCTAATACTAGTTATAAATAAATTTAAGAAAAGTTGACTTTTGAGTCAAACTATTGAAGAACATATATTATAAAGTGTTTACTGGTACTGACTAGTGAGAAAAACTACTAAACATGTTTCAGGAATACGAAGTTACTTCAATGCCAATCGTTTGCGAATAGCCATTTTCCGACATAATTTGAAGCCGAGAACGGAAGAAACTAACATATAAATCCACATTACTTCTTGTTCCATGTAGCGCTAAGGGTAAAAATGGTGTAAAGATACATGTAAAATGGCGTGGTTTGACTGGCTTTTATGGAAGTTACTGAACGTTTTCCGGGACTAACAAAATATTGGAACATGATTTTGAAGCTTGTAACATTCAAGGTTTGAGTTAATAAGTATATGCATGATGTTCAGCTTACAGAGTTGACTTCTTCAGAAAGTCAAACTAGTATCTTGATGAAAATAGTAGAATGTTGATACGATTTTGAATATAAAGTTATCATAACCATGTTTCAAACTAGTATCTTGTATAAATATGTTGTAAATTAGGATGGATATTGTTTAACATGAAAAAGTTGAGTTTTGTGTCGGATCATTGCAACATTGTGTTTTGTTGGAAAATACCTCAACAACAATCCGAAGTTCGATTGCGGAACACTAGATCGCGAGTTGTATCAAGCACAAGTAGCAAACACGAGAGACTACAAAGACTTGACAAGAATATGCACACGATATACCCTCAACGTACCCTTTATTAATACCAATAAAGCTTTTACAATTGAGGAAGAAGAATGAATAACTAGCATCCCCTCATCTCTATTTATATAGAGATGAGGAGGTGGAAACCTAAGCTTGCCTTGCACTCCAAGCTACCTAATCCTAGTTCTAGTCTACTACCTAATCTAATTACAAAAGTACACTTAAGTCCCTAATCTATATTTAAGTTTACTACTAAATATATAACAATTTCCACCTTAGGAGTAACACTTAAACATAACCGATACTCAGCACCTTTTCCTCATGCTGGAACCTCGGACCAGGGACCACCTTGTCGACCAGGCATTGTACTTTAGTAATTTTCCAAGATTAGCTTCCATAGACTCCTTCACTTTCTTCTTTTCAGCAACATTACCCTCTGCACCCTCTTGACCAGGTACTCCGGTTACCGTAATGTCTGCCCCCACCTTTATACCAAGGTGTACCTTTTTCTGCTCCTTTACCAAGCAGCCCGTGTTTGTCTTTTCTTCAAGTTGCTTGTCCTCCAACTTTCTTTGAGCCACTGCAGCATTATCGTTACTAACCTGAACAACCTCAGCTTCACGATTCCCCTGAGCTCCCTGCAGTTCCACCTCAAACCAAACATGTTCATTAACCTGTACTCCATGGACTCCTGTTTTAACACCAGGACCAAGTTGTTTAAACCCAACTTGTTTATGACCAAGTTGTTTGAACCCAACTTGTTTATGACCAAGTTGTTTGATCCCAACTTGTTTAGAACCAAGTTGCTTGAATCTAACTTGTTTTGAACCTCCATGCTTTTGTACACCAAAAGTCTTCACTTTTGCTTTCAAAGTATACACACAGTTCTCTTTCCTGATCCCGGTCATCATAACCCGACAACCTTTGATCACCTTGACTCTACCCATCTGCATCTTCACAGTATAACCCTCTTTTTCAAGAGTACCCAATGAAATCAAGCTTTTTCTTAACCCTGGAACGTACCTGACATCTTCCAGTATAAAGCTTGAACCATCATGCAACTGCATCTTCACTTTTCCTGTCCCTTTGATAGTGCATGTCCTGTTATCACCTAACTGAACCGAACCACCATCAATATCCTTGAAGTCATACAAGAAATCCTTCCTAGGTGTCATATGATAAGACCCACCTGAATCCATTACCAATTCAGTCATCTCATCATTCCCGACCACCGCCAAGGCTTCTCCAAAGTAGGCGTTACCCTCGTCATCAGAAGAATCAGAATCCTGATCATGCTTACCCTTCCTGACGAACCCACTTGACTTCTTCTTTGGACAGTCTCTTTTCAGATGATCCTCTGAATGACATATGAAGCACTTGAGTTTACCAGTTCCACCCCTTGACTTGAACCGCGAACTTCCACCAGAATGAGCTTTCCTTGAATGATCTGACCCTCCCCTTACGTATAACCCGTCACCAGTTTCTTCCTTTGTGCCTTCGGTTCTTTTCTTCAACTCCCTTGAATTCAGAGTCGCAAGAACATCCTCCATTGTCAAGGATTCCCTCCCATACAACAATGTCTCCACAAAGTTTTTGTAAGACAATGGCAACGACGTAAGTAACATAAGTGCCTGATCTTCATCCTCAATCTCGATATCAATATTCGCCAAATCAAGTATCAACTTATTAAACTCATCTATATGATCACTCAGTTTCGTACCTGGACTCATATAGAACGTGTACAGCTTCTTCTTCAGATACAGTTTGTTTGCTAAGGACTTAGTCATATACAGACTAGTCAACTTCGACCAAATTCCTGCAGCAGATGTTTCCTTGGTAACTTCCCGTAAAACCCGGTCTCCCAAGCATAGAATAAAGGTACTGTATGCCTTCTTCATCAAAGCAGCTTTTTCTCCTGCTTCCATGTCCGCGGGTAATGTCTCTAATGCAGCATCACATCCCAGCTGTACCATTAAAGCACGCACCTTTATTTGCCATAACCCGAAGTCATTCTTCCCATCGAATTTTTCGATGTCAAACCTAGTTATAGAACTAGCCATTCTTCTTATCCCTTGCTAAAAACCTTGTCAAGTTGTTTCTTAACCAACTTTACCGACAAGGCTCACAAGCCGTGTGCAATATTCCCCCTTGTTGCTATAAACCCTTCTTGCAAATTGAATTAATTAGAATAACCCTAAACCTTCGATTTCGAACAAGCAAACCCGATCGTAAACTTGAAACCCAAGCTAACCACGATCAAAACTTGAACCACAAGAAACCCGCAACAAGAACCTTCAAATATTCGACTTTTTTTTAAAAGAAACCTTAAAGTCGAACCTTGAAGTTGATTTTATACATAAAACCAAAAACCCTTGTATTTATTAAATTACCCTTCACTCTCGTTTTGTAATATACCAAAACAACAACCAAGTGATTAATTTAAGATTAAATACAAGTTCCAACAATAGTACCTTTATTTCTTTGTAGTAGCAGTCTTCACGTGAGTTAGAAAAAAAAGAAAACCAATCGCAGGTTATTTTTTTTTCTTATTAAAACCCCACCACGTCACCTTCCTAGTTAACTTTTCACGTGGTGTTCAAAACAAATACTCCACCTATTATCGATCGCTGCTACTTAGACGAACCGATTTGAAATCGATTTTTTTTTCTCTATCCTCGGAAAAACTCGGAACTTCGATCTAACACTCGAACTTCAATGACCACTATAACCGTGGCTCTTGATACCACTTGTTGGAAAATACCTCAACAACAATCCGAAGTTCGATTGCGGAACACTAGATCGCGAGTTGTATCAAGCACAAGTAGCAAACACGAGAGACTACAAAGACTTGACAAGAATATGCACACGATATACCCTCAACGTACCCTTTATTAATACCAATAAAGCTTTTACAATTGAGGAAGAAGAATGAATAACTAGCATCCCCTCATCTCTATTTATATAGAGATGAGGAGGTGGAAACCTAAGCTTGCCTTGCACTCCAAGCTACCTAATCCTAGTTCTAGTCTACTACCTAATCTAATTACAAAAGTACACTTAAGTCCCTAATCTATATTTAAGTTTACTACTAAATATATAACAATTTCCACCTTAGGAGTAACACTTAAACATAACCGATACTCAGCACCTTTTCCTCATGCTGGAACCTCGGACCAGGGACCACCTTGTCGACCAGGCATTGTACTTTAGTAATTTTCCAAGATTAGCTTCCATAGACTCCTTCACTTTCTTCTTTTCAGCAACATTACCCTCTGCACCCTCTTGACCAGGTACTCCGGTTACCGTAATGTCTGCCCCCACCTTTATACCAAGGTGTACCTTTTTCTGCTCCTTTACCAAGCAGCCCGTGTTTGTCTTTTCTTCAAGTTGCTTGTCCTCCAACTTTCTTTGAGCCACTGCAGCATTATCGTTACTAACCTGAACAACCTCAGCTTCACGATTCCCCTGAGCTCCCTGCAGTTCCACCTCAAACCAAACATGTTCATTAACCTGTACTCCATGGACTCCTGTTTTAACACCAGGACCAAGTTGTTTAAACCCAACTTGTTTATGACCAAGTTGTTTGAACCCAACTTGTTTATGACCAAGTTGTTTGATCCCAACTTGTTTAGAACCAAGTTGCTTGAATCCAACTTGTTTTGAACCTCCATGCTTTTGTACACCAAAAGTCTTCACTTTTGCTTTCAAAGTATACACACAGTTCTCTTTCCTGATCCCGGTCATCATAACCCGACAACCTTTGATCACCTTGACTCTACCCATCTGCATCTTCACAGTATAACCCTCTTTTTCAAGAGTACCCAATGAAATCAAGCTTTTTCTTAACCCTGGAACGTACCTGACATCTTCCAGTATAAAGCTTGAACCATCATGCAACTGCATCTTCACTTTTCCTGTCCCTTTGATAGTGCATGTCCTGTTATCACCTAACTGAACCGAACCACCATCAATATCCTTGAAGTCATACAAGAAATCCTTCCTAGGTGTCATATGATAAGACCCACCTGAATCCATTACCAATTCAGTCATCTCATCATTCCCGACCACCGCCAAGGCTTCTCCAAAGTAGGCGTTACCCTCGTCATCAGAAGAATCAGAATCCTGATCATGCTTACCCTTCCTGACGAACCCACTTGACTTCTTCTTTGGACAGTCTCTTTTCAGATGATCCTCTGAATGACATATGAAGCACTTGAGTTTACCAGTTCCACCCCTTGACTTGAACCGCGAACTTCCACCAGAATGAGCTTTCCTTGAATGATCTGACCCTCCCCTTACGTATAACCCGTCACCAGTTTCTTCCTTTGTGCCTTCGGTTCTTTTCTTCAACTCCCTTGAATTCAGAGTCGCAAGAACATCCTCCATTGTCAAGGATTCCCTCCCATACAACAATGTCTCCACAAAGTTTTTGTAAGACGATGGCAACGACGTAAGTAACATAAGTGCCTGATCTTCATCCTCAATCTCGATATCAATATTCGCCAAATCAAGTATCAACTTATTAAACTCATCTATATGATCACTCAGTTTCGTACCTGGACTCATATAGAACGTGTACAGCTTCTTCTTCAGATACAGTCTGTTTGCTAAGGACTTAGTCATATACAGACAAGTCAACTTCGACCAAATTCCTGCAGCAGATGTTTCCTTGGTAACTTCCCGTAAAACCCGGTCTCCCAAGCATAGAATAAAGGTACTGTATGCCTTCTTCATCAAAGCAGCTTTTTCTCCTGCTTCCATGTCCGCGGGTAATGTCTCTAATGCAGCATCACATCCCAGCTGTACCATTAAAGCACGCACCTTTATTTGCCATAACCCGAAGTCATTCTTCCCATCGAATTTTTCGATGTCAAACCTAGTTATAGAACTAGCCATTCTTCTTATCCCTTGCTAAAAACCTTGTCAAGTTGTTTCTTAACCAACTTTACCGACAAGCCTCACAAGCCGTGTGCAATATTCCCCCTTGTTGCTATAAACCCTTCTTGCAAATCGAATTAATTAGAATAACCCTAAACCTTCGATTTCGAACAAGCAAACCCGATCGTAAACTTGAAACCCAAGCTAACCACGATCAAAACTTGAACCACAAGAAACCCGCAACAAGAACCTTCAAATATTCGACTTTTTTTTAAAAGAAACCTTAAAGTCGAACCTTGAAGTTGATTTTATACATAAAACCAAAAACCCTTGTATTTATTAAATTACCCTTCACTCTCGTTTTGTAATATACCAAAACAACAACCAAGTGATTAATTTAAGATTAAATACAAGTTCCAACAATAGTACCTTTATTTCTTTGTAGTAGCAGTCTTCACGTGAGTTAGAAAAAAAAGAAAACCAATCGCAGGTTATTTTTTTTTCTTATTAAAACCCCACCACGTCACCTTCCTAGTTAACTTTTCACGTGGTGTTCAAAACAAATACTCCACCTATTATCGATCGCTGCTACTTAGACGAACCGATTTGAAATCGATTTTTTTTTCTCTATCCTCGGAAAAACTCGGAACTTCGATCTAACACTCGAACTTCAATGACCACTATAACCGTGGCTCTTGATACCACTTGTTGGAAAATACCTCAACAACAATCCGAAGTTCGATTGCGGAACACTAGATCGCGAGTTGTATCAAGCACAAGTAGCAAACACGAGAGACTACAAAGACTTGACAAGAATATGCACACGATATACCCTCAACGTACCCTTTATTAATACCAATAAAGCTTTTACAATTGAGGAAGAAGAATGAATAACTAGCATCCCCTCATCTCTATTTATATAGAGATGAGGAGGTGGAAACCTAAGCTTGCCTTGCACTCCAAGCTACCTAATCCTAGTTCTAGTCTACTACCTAATCTAATTACAAAAGTACACTTAAGTCCCTAATCTATATTTAAGTTTACTACTAAATATATAACAATTTCCACCTTAGGAGTAACACTTAAACATAACCGATACTCAGCACCTTTTCCTCATGCTGGAACCTCGGACCAGGGACCACCTTGTCGACCAGGCATTGTACTTTAGTAATTTTCCAAGATTAGCTTCCATAGACTCCTTCACTTTCTTCTTTTCAGCAACATTACCCTCTGCACCCTCTTGACCAGGTACTCCGGTTACCGTAATGTCTGCCCCCACCTTTATACCAAGGTGTACCTTTTTCTGCTCCTTTACCAAGCAGCCCGTGTTTGTCTTTTCTTCAAGTTGCTTGTCCTCCAACTTTCTTTGAGCCACTGCAGCATTATCGTTACTAACCTGAACAACCTCAGCTTCACGATTCCCCTGAGCTCCCTGCAGTTCCACCTCAAACCAAACATGTTCATTAACCTGTACTCCATGGACTCCTGTTTTAACACCAGGACCAAGTTGTTTAAACCCAACTTGTTTATGACCAAGTTGTTTGAACCCAACTTGTTTATGACCAAGTTGTTTGATCCCAACTTGTTTAGAACCAAGTTGCTTGAATCCAACTTGTTTTGAACCTCCATGCTTTTGTACACCAAAAGTCTTCACTTTTGCTTTCAAAGTATACACACAGTTCTCTTTCCTGATCCCGGTCATCATAACCCGACAACCTTTGATCACCTTGACTCTACCCATCTGCATCTTCACAGTATAACCCTCTTTTTCAAGAGTACCCAATGAAATCAAGCTTTTTCTTAACCCTGGAACGTACCTGACATCTTCCAGTATAAAGCTTGAACCATCATGCAACTGCATCTTCACTTTTCCTGTCCCTTTGATAGTGCATGTCCTGTTATCACCTAACTGAACCGAACCACCATCAATATCCTTGAAGTCATACAAGAAATCCTTCCTAGGTGTCATATGATAAGACCCACCTGAATCCATTACCAATTCAGTCATCTCATCATTCCCGACCACCGCCAAGGCTTCTCCAAAGTAGGCGTTACCCTCGTCATCAGAAGAATCAGAATCCTGATCATGCTTACCCTTCCTGACGAACCCACTTGACTTCTTCTTTGGACAGTCTCTTTTCAGATGATCCTCTGAATGACATATGAAGCACTTGAGTTTACCAGTTCCACCCCTTGACTTGAACCGCGAACTTCCACCAGAATGAGCTTTCCTTGAATGATCTGACCCTCCCCTTACGTATAACCCGTCACCAGTTTCTTCCTTTGTGCCTTCGGTTCTTTTCTTCAACTCCCTTGAATTCAGAGTCGCAAGAACATCCTCCATTGTCAAGGATTCCCTCCCATACAACAATGTCTCCACAAAGTTTTTGTAAGATGATGGCAACGACGTAAGTAACATAAGTGCCTGATCTTCATCCTCAATCTCGATATCAATATTCGCCAAATCAAGTATCAACTTATTAAACTCATCTATATGATCACTCAGTTTCGTACCTGGACTCATATAGAACGTGTACAGCTTCTTCTTCAGATACAGTCTGTTTGCTAAGGACTTAGTCATATACAGACTAGTCAACTTCGACCAAATTCCTGCAGCAGATGTTTCCTTGGTAACTTCCCGTAAAACCCGGTCTCCCAAGCATAGAATAAAGGTACTGTATGCCTTCTTCATCAAAGCAGCTTTTTCTCCTGCTTCCATGTCCGCGGGTAATGTCTCTAATGCAGCATCACATCCCAGCTGTACCATTAAAGCACGCACCTTTATTTGCCATAACCCGAAGTCATTCTTCCCATCGAATTTTTCGATGTCAAACCTAGTTATAGAACTAGCCATTCTTCTTATCCCTTGCTAAAAACCTTGTCAAGTTGTTTCTTAACCAACTTTACCGACAAGCCTCACAAGCCGTGTGCAATATTCCCCCTTGTTGCTATAAACCCTTCTTGCAAATCGAATTAATTAGAATAACCCTAAACCTTCGATTTCGAACAAGCAAACCCGATCGTAAACTTGAAACCCAAGCTAACCACGATCAAAACTTGAACCACAAGAAACCCGCAACAAGAACCTTCAAATATTCGACTTTTTTTTAAAAGAAACCTTAAAGTCGAACCTTGAAGTTGATTTTATACATAAAACCAAAAACCCTTGTATTTATTAAATTACCCTTCACTCTCGTTTTGTAATATACCAAAACAACAACCAAGTGATTAATTTAAGATTAAATACAAGTTCCAACAATAGTACCTTTATTTCTTTGTAGTAGCAGTCTTCACGTGAGTTAGAAAAAAAAGAAAACCAATCGCAGGTTATTTTTTTTTCTTATTAAAACCCCACCACGTCACCATCCTAGTTAACTTTTCACGTGGTGTTCAAAACAAATACTCCACCTATTATCGATCGCTGCTACTTAGACGAACCGATTTGAAATCGATTTTTTTTTCTCTATCCTCGGAAAAACTCGGAACTTCGATCTAACACTCGAACTTCAATGACCACTATAACCGTGGCTCTTGATACCACTTGTTGGAAAATACCTCAACAACAATCCGAAGTTCGATTGCGGAACACTAGATCGCGAGTTGTATCAAGCACAAGTAGCAAACACGAGAGACTACAAAGACTTGACAAGAATATGCACACGATATACCCTCAACGTACCCTTTATTAATACCAATAAAGCTTTTACAATTGAGGAAGAAGAATGAATAACTAGCATCCCCTCATCTCTATTTATATAGAGATGAGGAGGTGGAAACCTAAGCTTGCCTTGCACTCCAAGCTACCTAATCCTAGTTCTAGTCTACTACCTAATCTAATTACAAAAGTACACTTAAGTCCCTAATCTATATTTAAGTTTACTACTAAATATATAACAATTTCCACCTTAGGAGTAACACTTAAACATAACCGATACTCAGCACCTTTTCCTCATGCTGGAACCTCGGACCAGGGACCACCTTGTCGACCAGGCATTGTACTTTAGTAATTTTCCAAGATTAGCTTCCATAGACTCCTTCACTTTCTTCTTTTCAGCAACATTACCCTCTGCACCCTCTTGACCAGGTACTCCGGTTACCGTAATGTCTGCCCCCACCTTTATACCAAGGTGTACCTTTTTCTGCTCCTTTACCAAGCAGCCCGTGTTTGTCTTTTCTTCAAGTTGCTTGTCCTCCAACTTTCTTTGAGCCACTGCAGCATTATCGTTACTAACCTGAACAACCTCAGCTTCACGATTCCCCTGAGCTCCCTGCAGTTCCACCTCAAACCAAACATGTTCATTAACCTGTACTCCATGGACTCCTGTTTTAACACCAGGACCAAGTTGTTTAAACCCAACTTGTTTATGACCAAGTTGTTTGAACCCAACTTGTTTATGACCAAGTTGTTTGATCCCAACTTGTTTAGAACCAAGTTGCTTGAATCCAACTTGTTTTGAACCTCCATGCTTTTGTACACCAAAAGTCTTCACTTTTGCTTTCAAAGTATACACACAGTTCTCTTTCCTGATCCCGGTCATCATAACCCGACAACCTTTGATCACCTTGACTCTACCCATCTGCATCTTCACAGTATAACCCTCTTTTTCAAGAGTACCCAATGAAATCAAGCTTTTTCTTAACCCTGGAACGTACCTGACATCTTCCAGTATAAAGCTTGAACCATCATGCAACTGCATCTTCACTTTTCCTGTCCCTTTGATAGTGCATGTCCTGTTATCACCTAACTGAACCGAACCACCATCAATATCCTTGAAGTCATACAAGAAATCCTTCCTAGGTGTCATATGATAAGACCCACCTGAATCCATTACCAATTCAGTCATCTCATCATTCCCGACCACCGCCAAGGCTTCTCCAAAGTAGGCGTTACCCTCGTCATCAGAAGAATCAGAATCCTGATCATGCTTACCCTTCCTGACGAACCCACTTGACTTCTTCTTTGGACAGTCTCTTTTCAGATGATCCTCTGAATGACATATGAAGCACTTGAGTTTACCAGTTCCACCCCTTGACTTGAACCGCGAACTTCCACCAGAATGAGCTTTCCTTGAATGATCTGACCCTCCCCTTACGTATAACCCGTCACCAGTTTCTTCCTTTGTGCCTTCGGTTCTTTTCTTCAACTCCCTTGAATTCAGAGTCGCAAGAACATCCTCCATTGTCAAGGATTCCCTCCCATACAACAATGTCTCCACAAAGTTTTTGTAAGACGATGGCAACGACGTAAGTAACATAAGTGCCTGATCTTCATCCTCAATCTCGATATCAATATTCGCCAAATCAAGTATCAACTTATTAAACTCATCTATATGATCACTCAGTTTCGTACCTGGACTCATATAGAACGTGTACAGCTTCTTCTTCAGATACAGTCTGTTTGCTAAGGACTTAGTCATATACAGACTAGTCAACTTCGACCAAATTCCTGCAGCAGATGTTTCCTTGGTAACTTCCCGTAAAACCCGGTCTCCCAAGCATAGAATAAAGGTACTGTATGCCTTCTTCATCAAAGCAGCTTTTTCTCCTGCTTCCATGTCCGCGGGTAATGTCTCTAATGCAGCATCACATCCCAGCTGTACCATTAAAGCACGCACCTTTATTTGCCATAACCCGAAGTCATTCTTTCCATCGAATTTTTCGATGTCAAACCTAGTTATAGAACTAGCCATTCTTCTTATCCCTTGCTAAAAACCTTGTCAAGTTGTTTCTTAACCAACTTTACCGACAAGCCTCACAAGCCGTGTGCAATATTCCCCCTTGTTGCTATAAACCCTTCTTGCAAATCGAATTAATTAGAATAACCCTAAACCTTCGATTTCGAACAAGCAAACCCGATCGTAAACTTGAAACCCAAGCTAACCACGATCAAAACTTGAACCACAAGAAACCCGCAACAAGAACCTTCAAATATTCGACTTTTTTTTAAAAGAAACCTTAAAGTCGAACCTTGAAGTTGATTTTATACATAAAACCAAAAACCCTTGTATTTATTAAATTACCCTTCACTCTCGTTTTGTAATATACCAAAACAACAACCAAGTGATTAATTTAAGATTAAATACAAGTTCCAACAATAGTACCTTTATTTCTTTGTAGTAGCAGTCTTCACGTGAGTTAGAAAAAAAAGAAAACCAATCGCAGGTTATTTTTTTTTCTTATTAAAACCCCACCACGTCACCTTCCTAGTTAACTTTTCACGTGGTGTTCAAAACAAATACTCCACCTATTATCGATCGCTGCTACTTAGACGAACCGATTTGAAATCGATTTTTTTTTTCTCTATCCTCGGAAAAACTCGGAACTTCGATCTAACACTCGAACTTCAATGACCACTATAACCGTGGCTCTTGATACCACTTGTTGGAAAATACCTCAACAACAATCCGAAGTTCGATTGCGGAACACTAGATCGCGAGTTGTATCAAGCACAAGTAGCAAACACGAGAGACTACAAAGACTTGACAAGAATATGCACACGATATACCCTCAACGTACCCTTTATTAATACCAATAAAGCTTTTACAATTGAGGAAGAAGAATGAATAACTAGCATCCCCTCATCTCTATTTATATAGAGATGAGGAGGTGGAAACCTAAGCTTGCCTTGCACTCCAAGCTACCTAATCCTAGTTCTAGTCTACTACCTAATCTAATTACAAAAGTACACTTAAGTCCCTAATCTATATTTAAGTTTACTACTAAATATATAACATGTTTAATTACCAGTAGTAATACTTTCAGAACTAATGAACAAGAAACATTATAGCCAAAATGTTCATTAACTTGTAATTCCTGTCAATCGTCGATATTTTACATATGAAGTTATCAATCTCAGATATGTGGTTAACTCTTATATGAATGGAAGGTAGCTTTCGCCTGATTGCAGATTGTAAATTGTCAAGAACTCGAAGTAGTTTTGACTTTTTTTTATTATGCATTATTATATCGTAACCGATTGATAGACCTCAGATGTTGGCTATGCATGTAAGGCTGCATTTAGCTAATAGAGTTGACTTTTTTCAAAGAGTCAAACTCTGTTCTTGATGAAAAAGGAAGGATTATTTAAAATAAATACATCAGTGTTTCACAAGTGATTATATTATCATGTGAAAAATAAATACAAGTGATTATATTATCATTAACCAGTTTAATTGCTATGGAATCTTTAAGCATGATATTTGTTGACTTTTGAGTCAAACCATTGACTTTTAACAACTTACACTGCTTTTGTTTGGAACAGTAGTTAACAAGAAAAACAAAACCAGAAGTAAGTCTTATCCCACATCACCTGATGAAGACAAACTGATGGGAAGAAGATCTTATAAAAACCAGTTCACTTTTTAAGCCAATGAGTGACGATACGTTTTTGCTTTTTGTGCTTAATTTTACTAAATTTAAACAAATGATCTATGTGCAAAATGAGGGATACATTTAAAATTGGAAATTGATTCATAACCTACCAATTGGTCCTTATAGATGAGTGTATGGGAAAGGGTTATTCGAAGCATATTCATGTTTATATAGCATTACTTAAATTCAGATATAGCAATCTAGACCCACGCGGGTCTAGATTGGTTTATATGAAACCGTAATACTTGTACAAGTTATCTCTTTTTCATTATACCCCTTTCAAATCTTTTTGGGTCTAGCTAGATTGCCACTTTTACGTTAAATAAATTGCATCAAAACTTGGCTAACTCGGATCCGTGTGTTAGTTGATGCGCACCTTGAGTTATATATGTTTGCATATATATAAGTAAGATAATATAAGATATGATAATTTTCCTAATAAAAAATATTACTAGAAAGGGTGACAACTTAAATAGAGCAGAGTTTCGACCTAGCTAGTAGCTAGCTTCAAACTTCAAGTATCAAAAGCTTTAGGACGTGTACATGACTTGTTTACATTTATGTTCTAAGAAAAGCTATTGAACGATATACAGAAGAAAGAGAAAAAAATCTACAAGACTTGGTGTCGAAGAATGGTGTTAAGTATTGTAGATGAAATGAAAAGTTAACTAGGAATTGGATGCGAATAGATTTAATGTACGAAACAAGATAGAATATGAATGGGATACATTATGTTTCGAGATGACAATGAGTAGCTGCAGTTCGTCTTTTGCACAAGAAAAAATGATTAGAATGTAGACTTATATTTCGGATTATATGGCTAGTTTATTGAAAGATTGGCACAAAGAAAATGACCCGAACACGAGATAAAAGCAAGTCCTTACATCATCTTTTAGATTTTAAAAATCAAAGATTATAGAAATGAAAAGCTAATGTAAAGAATATGAGTGGAATTAATTATGTAATTTATATGGTTTTTGCAAAAGAAGAAACAAAAAAGGATGTTTGTCCCACATCACCCAAACAATCAACATTTACATACCCTTTTGTCCCAATAATTTGGGCTATTAATGATTTAATAGTTCTTGTTATCTAAATTATAAAACAACATTTTGAATATAAAGTCCATTTCAATAAGCGAATAACTGATTTTCTTATAAATGTATTATCTCTTTAGGAAAGATGAGTTTATAATTATTATTTGTTTATGTAATATCATTAAGAAGTTAAAAATTTGAGTTGCATGTGTATTTGTTTTTGATTCATCGCATACGTTAGAACTATTCTAAGTGATTTCCAAACGTATTCGTGCCACGTATTTGTGCCAATATTATATTTTAAATTCTAGAAGAGGAATGATAGACTCACAAAAAAATCTACAAAATAATTTACAAAATGAAGTGTTACTCCCTGATTGGTAAGTGATTTAACCCAAATCTAATTTGCATTGCGTGAAATTGATGCACGTGTGGAGTACCTCATTCACGATTATCCTGCTCTAATTCGCATTGCCATTAAATAACCAATTTTTAGTTTAGTATTAATTTTAAGAAAATGCTAAAAGTAACATTTAAGGCTATGTTTCATAAAATCTAACATGTATAAATTGTTTGTACTTTTAGAATAATCTCTAACTTTTAAATTTTATCATAATTTGAAAAGAATTAAACAATGTGTAAAAAGAAGTTATATATTTATGTGTGGTTACTTTTATCAAAACTTGTGATTTTCTTAGTGTAAGTATGTTTTTTTCTGTTAACATTGTTAATCTTGGTAATTGTACTTTTCATAAGCATGATGATGTGTTTGATTATTCGCTTTATTAGAAGTCATCTTTTATACCAGCTATAACTGGGCTTAACGATTTACATTAGAAGAATGTGCATATTTTTTTTTACTGTAACATAACTAACTCACATCTTTTTTAGACCCAATACTTTTTTTAGTTCATTAGGAAGCAAACCAGATTGAGGTGGATCAAGATTTAACGTCATTGCTATCGATTACAAGCATGCATTATAAAAATCAAACAAAGAGGATTTCAGCCGGTTTTAGCTCAACATCTAACAAAATGACTTTAGAAATGAGCATGGCCGTCCCATGAATTTATAAAAATTTTTAGGGCCCTGAACGAAATTAATTAATGAGTCTTTGATAAGGAATGTCATATATAAAGTGTCACCATTTATAAGAATATAATGCAATTAGTTGTCTGAATGTTCTAACATATAAATCATTTAAGATATTTTATCATCTAAATACTTTTTTCTTCGTGAAAAATATGTGTACACATGCATATAATTATTAACGGGACAAATTTGGGGCCATTAAAAATTTTGAGGCCCTGAGGTCGCTCACCTTGCAGACCCTCAAAGCCGGCCCTGGAAATGAGCATGGTTTTAGCACAACATTCATACAACAAATGGCTTCAGAAGGAGGTTCAAGAAAACATCTATAAACACAAACCACAAGTATACATTCCATTTACTATTCGAAACCAAGTTTACTAAATAAGGAAATATCTAATGGTTCCTGCCTTACCCACCGCCACTGACAACGGAGACATATGACGGAAGCTACATTGGCGATTGAAACGTGTTTTCGAACCGTGTTATGATGGGATTGAATGGTAAATGGTGTGTGTATATTTTAGAATTTCCACTTCATGAGTGAATCGGCTGTGACGCGTATGACTTGTTAATTATCTTGCCAACTAGAACAACTTCTTACACTTCTAATTACAAGGGTGAAAGTTTTTTTTTCCAGTCCCACATCGATCAAGGAGAATAAAGTTTTCTCCGTAATATATTGTGGTGCATTTGCTTTATGTAAATTTAGACGTGTATTATGTTGTTGATTATGTAACTCATAGGTTGTTATAATAAATGTTTCCAATTTTTTTTTGTCAATCTCGATCTCGTATATTGGAAAGCGTATCTTCAATTAGGTTGATACTTGTATATTTTTGCTTATTTTTATTGTGTGCAAGTTTATGGTAAAAAAATTGTAATCATGTTCAACAATGTCCTATCTGTGTAATCATATCTTTCAGGAACATGCTAATTTGTGTTAAAGGTATTTCAAATCTGGCTCGATGTAGTTCTATATGTAGGGCAGACAAACTTGTCTAAGAAAAGGTCAAAGTACTTATTAGGGATTGCAACGGGTTAGAAAAAACGGGCAAATCACATAAAAGTGTACCAAACTTATACTCAATTTCAATTTAAGGCACTCCACTTTTTTTTTTTTTTTTTTTTTTTTTTTTTTTTTTTTTTTTCAATTTAGTGTACCCAACTTTTTTTTTTTAGTTGCAATGTTAGACGATTAATAGGTTACCACGTTACCACCACCATACTTCATCTTCTCCGATCAAATTCCGGCCAACTTCCGGCTATTTTTTTTTTTGTTAATTCCATATAAACCCAATATAAAGCTCTAAATGACGTATATACTCAACTAAATATTATAATATCATATCTACCCAATTCAAATATTATATGTCATATTTGCAAAATACCATACTTCATCTTGTCCAATCAAATTCCGGCCAATAAAGAAAAACAATACGATCCAATGAACCAGCAAAACACTTAGCAATGATTCTCTAACAACGCCTAGAACCAAAACAACAAGAAACCAACAATAACCTCCAATGAACCAATCAAAATTCACATTACAAAAGGGGGCCACAAAGAGAGCTTCGGGTACAAAGACCAAACAAATTTACACCCACTTTACATATCTCGATTGAATACCTATCAAGTTGTTTACTTATAAGGATATAATAGTAAATAATTCTGCAATTGATCAAATATTGAGAGTTTAAATTATGTTTAATGATTAAACTAACGAATTGGGCAAATATGACATATAATATTTGAATTGGGTAGATATGATATTATAATATTTAGTTGAGTATATATGTCATTTAGAGCTTTATATTGGGTTTATATGGAATTAACCAAAAAAAAAAAAGCCGGAAGTTGGCCGGAATTTGATCAGAGAAGATGAAGTATGGTGGTGGTAACCTGGTAACTTATTAATCGTTTAACATTGCAACTAAAAAAAAGTTGGGTACACTAAATTGAGACAAAAAAAAGTAGAGTACCTTAAATTGAAATTGAGTATAAGTTGGGTACACTTTTATGCGATTTGCCCTAGAAGAAACCCATAACCCATGGATACCCGCTTGTGATGGATGGGAAACCCCGTCAATTTTTATCCGCGGGTGGGTCGTGGGTGAAAAATGAACCCACAACGGATGGTGAGTGGGTGACGGGTAATGTATACATATTTACTAATATGTTGTAACTTATGCATCTTCTAATCAAGTTTGATTTTCAAAACTTTCGGATACATGTGTGCAAATGTTACGTTTCAAAAACCCACGGGTTCACCCTCGGGTATAGGCATTTGAAAAAGATTGTATCTGCAGATGGGCGGCGGGCGGGTAACTGACAAAGATTTACCCATTGCCATGGGTGCCATCCTTACTTTTAAAACACAACTCAAGTGTTGAACATACAAAGATTTATCCCTTTCATGTTTTAACCGTCTTAGACAAAGATGCCTCCCAACTAGTTTCATTTTACATGTTTAGATCGATAAAGTTTAAGATGACATGGAAATACAACAACTTAAATGTAATATATAAAGACGTTAAATTGTGAAACACTACCACTTAAATGCAAAAAATAAGTAGATGAAATGAAAAGTTAATGGGGAATTGGATGCGAATAGATTTAATGTAAAAAACATTATAGAATATGAACGGAATAGATTATGTTTGAGATCCTTCATGTTATTGTTGTGGTTTCATTGGAAAAAAAATAAAGCTATCCCACATCACCCCTTTCATCATTGTTTACTATGAAGAGTTCATAAGCTCCATCTTACGGAGTACGTAATAATTTAGACTTAAACTAATAATAGCTATATATTAAACTTGGTATGACTTGTAAGAAAAAGGCATGAGTGTGACTATTATGGCCTTATATTAACTTGTCCCAAATAAGTCATATTTCACATCACCTGGTGGATAACAAACTGATGAGAAGATCCTACGAAAACCAGCTCACTTTTAAAGCCAACGAGTGACGTTACCTTTTTGCTTTTTATGCTTGTTTTTACACAACAATTTAATTATACATGAGTAAATTAAATCGTCCCTGTGGTTTAGCTGAATTTCATGTTTAGTCATCGCTATAGAGAAATCGCAGTAGACCTCCCTAACGGTTGGTTAATTTTTTGAGAATTTGTTTTAAGTTTTTTAATCCCACATCGACCAAAAAGAAGATATATTGCTTCTTTGTATACTACAGCGTGTGTTGGTACTACACGTCTAGATTAGTATTATGTTGATGGGATACTATATTGGTATTAGGTTCATGCAAAGAATCTTTTACCAACTCTGGGACCCACTAACTCATACAATATCTCAACTTTTTATCATTTGGATTTGGAGTTTTTAATGTAAGTAACTTTGTTGCTAACCTTAGGGGGTTGGCAATGCATCCATCACCCTTCACTCACAAACAAACAATCCCCTTATGCCACATCACCCTCTCACTTTTCTCTTCACTCAACCATTTTTTGTTGGCATCACACCCCTCACCCTTCACTCACCCATTTTAATGCTTCAACGTTCCATTTTTGCTCTTCTCTCCATGCGGTAAAGTTCCCCGCATTTCTCCTTCACCGAGCGGTACCAGGGGACAGGCGGCGGTGTTCCCGCAGGGGAAGCCCCCCGTGCCGTGCCTCCCCGCACCCAGTGCCAACCCCCTTAGTATAGTAAATATGTTCAACGACAATGCCTTATCTTGGAAACTGTACTTTTAATAAGCATGCTAATTTGTTATTTATACCTTTTTTGGTAGTGGATATGTTTGGTTATTCGCATTATTTAGAATTCATCTTTTATAACAGCTATAAGTTGGCTTAACGAGTTACATTAGAAGAATGTGTACATTTTTTTAGCGTAACATAACTAACTTACATCCATTTTAGACCCGATACTTTTATTAGTTCCTAGGAAGCAAACCGAGGTGGATCAAGATTTAACATCACTGATTTTGACTACAAGTATACATTATAGAAATCAAACAAAGTGGATTATCAACCGGTCATTGAACTGAAAATACATAATGTTATAGATTAGTCAGACACAATGTTCAAATTGCTTTAATTAGAAATGAGCATGGTTTTAGCTCAACATGTATAGAACAAAATGGCTTCTGAAAAGAGGTTCAAGAAAACATCTATAAACACAAACCATAAGTATACATTCCAAAGACTACTCGAAAAAAGTTTACTAAGAGCATTAGCAATCATAACTTAAGTTAAATTTTAACACAGTGCCACATCAGCTTTAACCTTTTCACTTAAAAAAAAAAAAAAAAAAAAAAAAAAAAAAAAAAAAAAAAATCATAACTCAATTTTAACTTAACATTTTGGGCCCCACTTTTATTATTTTTCCAATTATTTAAACAAAATACAAATTAAAACAAATTACATTTTTATTTAAGAAATAATTAAAAATAAAAATGTTATTTACTTTTTAAAAAAAAAAACCCACAAGGACCAAATTGTAAATACAAAAAACCTTAAGGACTAAAAGAAGCAAAATAAATAAGCACACACAACCTTTCTTCTACCTCTCGACACACACACACACACCAAAATACTCACTGAAAACATACACACGCACGCACACACCAAAACCCATTAAAAGAGAGAGAGAGAGAGAGAGAGAGAGAGAGAGAGAGAGAGAGAGAGAGAGAGAGAACCCTTCACGCAGTGTGATAACGTGGGTTTAACACATGTTAAAGATTGTCCACATAGGCCTTTAACGCAAGCCTTGTGTTACCATTGCCAATGCTCTTACAAAATGAGGAACAAGGCAAGCAAAGCGAATGTACATACATAAAGAAAATATCTAATGGTTCCCAAAGAGCATGCTGCCTTACCCACCGCAAATAACAGCGCACAATAACTGAAACATGTTTTCAAACACTGTTATGATGGGATTGAATGGTAAATGGTGTGTGTATATTTAAGAATTTCCACTTAATGAGTAAATCGGCTGTGATGCGTTTGACTTGTTAATTATCTTGCCAACCATAACAACTTCTTGTACAATTACTCTTCTAATTAAGAGGGTATTAAAAGAATTTATTCTGGATTTTTGAGATTTTTTGGTTCAGAAAGTGATAAGTCGTAGGCCGACTGATCTAGTTTCGTAATTTTTCCTTATTATAATCATAAAAATAATAAATAAAATAAAATAATGAATTAAAAATGTTTTTATAAACAACATTATGAATCATTTTTAAGGGTGTTATTGTAATTTTTCTAATCCAAATCATAAATCAAATTGCTCTATTCATAATGAATTCATTACCTCATTACCAAAAGAGAAGTCATTTGTACACTCTCAATAATTATTGGGACACTTTTTTTTTTTAATAACTTGTCAATCACTTCCCGGTGTTAAACAAGCGGACTCTTGAATCCATACCTACACAATCTAGACCCACACGGGTCTAAATGGGTTTATTATTGCCAAATTTTCATACTAACCGAACGAACCGTATTGCCATCCCATCCCACTATCTCCCCTTTCTAGTTTAATAATTAAACCAAAATTTGTCACAAAACATAACATTGGTTGGTTTGGAAAAAGACATCCTGACACTTGCTTTTCATTCATTTCATTTCATACACACTAATTCCACCATCAAAAACACACACACAAAAAACAAAACCCCTTAAGAATCAGCCATGATTTTCAATAACATGATCTTGTTCAGTTACAAGCTAGGTTTTGGGTCATTTGTGTTTGCACACCAAGTGTTTGATTAAATGTCCCGTTGACTTAAATGTTGTATTTTTATGGCTGGTTTGTTGGGTTTAGATTAGGCTATGCTTTTGATTGTTATTAGATGAAATAGGGTATCACAACTGGTTAGCTAAGCTGCTTAGTTAGCTAAGATGTTTAGTTAGCCTTTATTTCATTGATTTTGGGATCTTTTTAAGATTATTATTAGCGCTTGGTGTTTGATGTTAAGTGTTACTTAGTAGTTAGTTGAATTTTGAAACCTTAAACCAAAACAAACCTTATACCTTATGTACACAACGTTGAGGACCGAAACTCTTTTTAGGGAAACAGTTTCCCGTAAGTTTTATGAGATTCATGGCATTAGGAGTAAGTGCGTGAAAGTCAACACACTTTACTCCAACCCTTGTTTAAGTACAAGATTCCCATTTATCGAGTCTTTAACACTAAAAGGTCCCTCATCCGATTTTCATCAAACACATTATTGACTTGGTGTGTGTGTATATATATAATAATAATAATAATAATAATAATAATAATAATAATAATAATAATAATAATAATAATAATAATAAATAAAAAAATAAAAAAAAAAATAATAAAAGGCATTATTCTTAACAAAATATCAACAAACAAACAACTTGAAACAACTAGAACAAAATATTTGCAAGAAGCCTTTAGAAAACTGTGATCCTTTTTATTGAGCAATTAAATGGTTTTTGTGGGATTGATCCGGGTCACTTCAAACCTGACGGGTCTGACTGGGTTTCAAAAATATAAAAACCGGTTTAATTTGATATTTTTTTCGACCGAAACCGATCTACCGCTATAAAATCTTGTTGTTTAATTTGAGTTTGCTGTATACTCTGTTTGGACAGAGAAGGTTGGATAAATGAACAGTATAGTTTTATTTGTTTAGCTAGTATGGTTTTTTGTATTTCATAGATTCTGTGTATGTCCAAATCTATACTATTCTTATGATGTAAATCTTTTTGAGAAGTTAATATAATTCACCTTTGCAAAAAAAAAAAAAAAAAAAAAAAAAAAAACTCTTTAATGACTATAGCTCATCTAAAATGACAGACACGTCATCAGACCATTAAACATTTGCTTACTATTCTATGTTTGAAAAAAAAAAAAAAAAAAAAAAAAAAAAAAAAAAGAAAAAAAAAAAGCATCTATGCTCATTATGACACCTCCTCGCATCTTTACCTTTTATTTTTCCTTATCATTTCTTATATTCTTTACGCTACCCTCTATGACCCAAAAGTCTATTATATCTGCTTTTGTTTGTCCAAAAGGAATCTTATCTTTCTTTTTCATTGTCCAATTCAGTGACTTTTGTTTCTCCATCTCATTCCACGAAATTTCCACACAAACACTTCTTTTCACATATACACTTGTTTATTGTCCATCTCTTCTTACAAACAATAGCTTCAATGGCTTCTTCTTCAACATCATCCGTTCAAAAGAGCTTCAAGTATGATGTCTTTTTAAGCTTTAGAGGCGAGGACACTCGTAACACCTTTGTTGGCCATCTTTATGAAGCTCTTAAGCAAAAAAGCATTGAAACTTATAAAGATGATGAGAAGATAAAAAAAGGGAAAACTATCAGTGATGAGCTTATCCAAGCCATTGAAGACTCAAGATTCTACATCATTATTTTCTCAAAGAACTATGCTTCCTCATCTTGGTGCCTAGATGAGCTAGTCAAGATTATGGAGTGCCAGAAGAAGATGAATAATCAGCCTACTGCTTATCCCGTTTTCTTTGATGTCGAGCCAACAGAAGTCCGTAAGCAAAGTGGGGCTGTTGGAGCTGCCTTCACCAAACATGTAAATAATGAATCTGCTGCCAAATGGAGAGAAGCTTTGAAAGAAGCAGCTGATCTTGCTGGATGGGAGTTGAAGAACACTGATAATGGGTATTTTTTTCTGTTATATATATAATATGTTCCTGATCTATTATTTTTTTCTGAGTTGTACTGTGACATAAAATGGGTCAAAATGGACACATAAAAATTCTTTAGCTAGATATGAAACGATTCAATTGGGTCGAAAGTCATCAAGGTGTATTTTTAGCTAAACATTATTTTTTATTGTTGTAACAATAGTTATATCAATTATCTTTAACCAACTTTTTATGAAAATTACCCAACCGACCCAGCCTATATGTTATTCTTTCACTATATATGCTGAAAGGGTTATCCATGGCTTCTCTTATGATTATGTTAGTATGTCATTACGTCATTTACGGTTTTATGCGTTATAGATCTGAAAATTAATTGTGTATCGGGTTCTTTAACATACAGGCATGAAGCTAAACTCGTTCAAAAGATTGTTGAAGAGATATCATTAGAGTTACGTTGTATTAATTGGGGTGTTGATGAAAACTTAATAGGCATGAAGACCCGGATAGACGGTGTTGTTTCATCCTTAGAATTAGGTGTTGATGATGTTCGCATGATAGGGATCAAGGGGATGGGAGGTGCGGGCAAGACAACTTTGGCCAGAGCTATTTATGATCATATATCCTATCAGTTCGAAGGTTATAGCTTTGTTGAAAATGTCAGGGAAAAATCAACACCGTCTATGTCTGGTTTGAATTTATTACAAAAACAAGTACTTTCAGATGTTTTATCGGATCAAGGCATCAGCGTAAGTGGTGTTCTTCAGGGGAAAAGCATGCTGAAAAAGAAGATGTGTGGAAGAAAGGTTCTTATTGTTCTAGACGATGTTGATAAGATAGAACAACTTGTGGCGTTAGCCAGTGACTGTAGTTGGTTTAAGCCGGGAAGTAGAATTATTATAACAACTAGGGATGCACAAGTGCTGATAGCACACAAAGTGAACCTGATTCATGATGTATATTTGTTAGATGATAAGGAAGCAATGCATCTCTTTAGTAGGCATGCATTTGGGAGAGAGATTCCAGTTGAAGGGTACAACAAAGAGCTATCAGAACAAGTTGTACGTTACGCTGCTGGTCTTCCCCTAACGATCAAAGTTTTAGGTTCGTTTCTATGTGGCAAAGATGATCTTGACTGGAAAGATGCGTTAGAAAGACTAGAAACAATTCCACTGAATGAAACTATGAAAGTTTTGGAGTTAAGCTATATCGATCTAGAGGAGGATTACAAGGAAATATTCTTAGATGTTGTATGCATACTCAAAGGTCGGAAGAAAAACGATGCAGTCATAGCGCTTGAAAGCTGTGGATTTCGTGCTCGAATTGGTTTAAGGGTTCTTGAACTGAAATCTCTTATAACTATTTCTTCTAAATATGGTGGGCTGGTCTTGAGCATGCATGACCATATAGAAGAAATGGGCAAGAATATTGTCCGTCGATCGAACCCTAATAACCCTGAAAGGCATAGCCGGTTATGGATTAAGGAGGAAATTGTAGATATATTGGCTAATAACAAGGTAAGTACCAACTTCGGATACTTTGCTTTTCTAAAAGTACAATTAGTCATCGGTACAGAAACAAAATTTTGATAAGAAGCCATTTAATTAACACCTAGTCAAATAGAGTGTAATGCTAAAGATTAATGGGCCTTTGAGTTTATGTAACCTTCCATCTAATCAATCATGTACACATAAATTTACGTTAGACTATGTTTATAGGTGATCTTCCCCAACCGATTGGGACCACAAAACTGATAAATACATAATATTATATTAGTTTTATACAAAAGTTGGAAAATAATAGTACCGATCCGGTCACTTGGTGACCTTCAAATTCTTTACCCAATCTGCCACATGTCACAATATGGTTGGCTCCTCGCTTTGATGTGTGAAGCTGCGTTTATGTTGTTGGTTTGTTGGTTTTTGTTTTGCTGGGTTTGTTTCTCTTTTGTTTGTGTGTTGTGATGTGTTTGTGTGATATGTTTTTTTCTTTTGCAGGTTTGAGTAGGGAAGAAGGGTACAGAGGATGAAGAAGATACCAAGTGCTCTTGACTGCGTGATTTAGATAGGGTAACATTTTCTAATAGGATTTATAAGTGATATCTAGATTCTAGTGTAACCTGTTGGGCTTTGAGTGTTATTGGACTTCAATGGACTTTAACTACTCTAAATTTGCACTTGAAAGTTGACTCTCGGTTGTGGTATTAAAATTGTTAAAAGTTGACATTTGGGTTTAAGTAATTAAATTAAATATGAAAAATAATATTATATGTTGGGTTGGGTTGTTGATAAATGGTAAAAAAGTTGAGATTGGTTGTATGTATAGGTTGTATAGGTGGAGGAGTAAGAAAATAATATTTTAATGAAAGATTGAGTTGGATGGGGTTGTGAATAAAGATAGTCTTATAAGCTTGTTTTGATAAAAACACATTAAACATTATTATAATCATCAACAATGATACAGAAATGTAAAGCATTGAATGAATGTGATTAAAAACTACAATAATGGTTTTGAGTTTTGACTAATAACGTATAAAACATTGGTTGTGGAGTGAGGGGCTGGTAAATAATCCTTCCTAGAATGACTCTCTATTCTCTTTTTACTGGTCTCATTTTCAGAGAGTCTTTGACCACAATAAACACAAAAGATGCTATAAAATAAAGTTTTTAAATTTTAATAAAATATAAAATACAGATGGATAATAAAGCTTCTATATTTATTATTCTCTTTCATTCATTCTAATTTATTTCAAACAACAACAACATCATCATCTTCGATCCTAATAATAATAAAGCTTCTATATTTATTACTCCCAAAAATCCCTAAATTTAACAAAAACCCTAGCCTAAACATTTAATCCAAAAGACCCAAATTTTTATAAAAATTAAAAATTAACCCTAACCTAAACATTTCAATTCAATTCGAGAAATTAACTTCACATTTTCTTTTTCAATGAAACAAATCTCATCATGGTCGCTACTGCTATTTGAATTACCTACAGGGTACCCAAGCAACAACACAATGTATAAAATTGATTGTACCATACGGATTCAATTATGAAATTTTGATGAACGGTCTCGCAAACATGAAGGAACTTAGATTTCTTTATGTGTATTCCCCAACATGTGTATTTGAAGAGGAAGTTAGGAAGTGGAAGTTTGATGAAGATTATTGTCTACACCTTCCAAATGCCTTACGATTTCTGAGCTGGTATTATTATCCTTTTTCAAGTTTACCAAAAACATTTCATCCAAATAATCTTGTTGGACTTGAAATGAGGTTCAGCAAAATGGTTAAACTTTGGAAAGATGGAGAAGAAAAGGTACGTAGAATAATTAATTAATGGTTGATTAATTGCTAGTTTTATCTTTCCCTCTTTTGTTAGTCATTACACCAATTACTAACATTTATCTTTCCATTTTTTGTTGCTTTTGACAGCCTCTTTTAAAGCTCAGGTTCCTAAAGTTCACCGATTGTGATAATTTGAGGACCCTTGACCTTAGTGTGGCTCCGAATCTTGAGACACTAATTCTTGAACATTGTCCAGATTTGGTAGAAGTTCATTTCCAGGTTACTCCAAATCTAAAGGAGTTACTTATCTCTGAATGTTATGAATTGGAAAAATTACACATGCCTGCTGAAAGTCCAAAACTCAGATCTCTCGACCTTTGGAATTTAGAGAAGTTGAGGACCCTTCACCTCGGGGTTACTCCAAATCTTGAAAGCTTGGATCTTTGTGATTGTTATGATTTGGAAGAAATTAATGCTCCTTCACAATGTCTGAAAAAGCTTCTCCACTTAGACATCAGTCGTTGTGGGAGTTTTAAATCCTTTAAGTTTGACAAAAAGCTTGATTCAACTGAGGTTGCTACTTTATCTGAGTTACATCTGATTGCATATACTAGTAAATATTATATATGTGATCCAGGCAATACTTGGACACAGTTTCAGTTTTCCTGTTGTTATAAAGAAGACCCAGCTTCATCTTTTGGAAATCTTGAAAGGCTTATTTTTCTAGGTTTAGGTGCTCCCATAAACGTGGATTCTTTTTCAGATATTATATGTGGTTTACAATGTTTAAGAAAGCTTACACTTGAAGGTGGTATTCCCGAAGCGCCCAAGAACCTTGATTGGTTAGATTGTCTAGAGGAGCTAAGTTTGCGGTCTACAGATATTAAAACTCTTCCAGATAGTATTTGTATGTTGAACCATCTGAAATCTCTCGAACTTGAGTCATGTTTGCTTCTTGAGAAGTTACCTGTGGATATTGGAAGATTGGAATGTTTAGAAAGTCTAATCCTATCCAAGTGTACACTTCTACAAGATCTTCCACATAGTATTTGTGAGATGAAACGTCTGAAATCTTTAGAACTTACTCATTGTATTCAAGTTGAGAAATTACCTGAAGAAATTGGGCGTTTAAAATGTTTGAAAGATTTAAATATAGAATGTACAAGCATAAGTCATCTTCCGCAGAGCATACATGGGTTAATAGGTCTGCGTATTGTTGGGGACAGAGGGCTTCTCAAGTCAACTGGTTCGTGTCTTTTTAAGATACGAAGAACCTCTGATGATGAGGACGAGATGTTTTGCTACATCCATGAATAATACAGGCCCATAGGAGTGAACACATACAGAAGTATTCTAACAGGTACTTCCTCTATTTTTTGTACTAATCGTATTACTTTATTTTTCCTTTATTACATGCTAAATAGTCCATGTGCATTGACAGTGCTCAATAAATCATAACCCGAATAATTTGTTAATAACTTTTATTTCAGTTTGATCTTGTTAAAGTTCACTCCTTAACATTCCACAATTAATTTGTATAACTTGAAATACACGTACGCTCTAAATTTGTTATACCTTGAAAATGTTTTACTGTCAGAACATGCTTTTTTACTCCAAATCTTGAGATGCTAAGAGTCTGCGTTTGTCCTGATTTGGTCGAACTTCAGATTCCTGCTGAATGTCCAAAGCTCGTTAATCTCGCCCTCAGTTATTGTATTTAAGTTGCGAAATTGCCTGAGGAAATTGAACGGTTAGAATGTTTAAAAGAGTTGGATATCACCGGAACACGCATACGTCATCTTCCAAAGAGTATTTTTAGGGTGAAAGGTCTGCGGATTGTTGGGTCTAGACGGCTTCTTGAGTTATGTGGTTTTACATCCAAGATAAAAACCTATAATCATCAAACATTCTGCTACATATAAAGCCGTGAATAGCACAGGCACTAAAAGCAGAAGTTCCCTGTACCGTGGTTGAGTGATGATTTTGAACATCTCCAAAGGCCCAAAGAAGTCACTGCGTTAATAACTTTTTTAACAGGTACTTTCTCCCTTCTCGATAAATTGTCTTATGTTCGATGAAGATTGCAATTATTTCTGTGTCGGATGAAAATGATGTTCCTCACCTTGTCTGCAGGTGGTGCACCAGTTGTTCTTGTTATTGCTTCTGGTCGTATTGATGTTACTTTTGCTAAGAAGAATAGAAAGATTCATTCTATTTCATGGGTCTGATCGTCTGAGTGTCCTGATCAAGCTAGAGGTAATTTTTTCTCAGTCTCAATGAGAAAACACACATCTAACTTAGACTAGAAACTATCATACATTAGTTCGTCTTGGTTTTTTTCTATTTTCGTTTGTACTGCATTTTGGTTTTATTTGTTCACGGCTTACACAATTACATGACATACTGAAACTGAGGTTAATCTCCGCCCTCAATAGTTTGGTTTCAGCTAGCCGTTTAAAATCAAAGTACAATATATGTCCAAGGAATCAAATCTGTAATACTAGTTATAAATAAATTTAAGAAAAGTTGACTTTTGAGTCAAACTATTGAAGAACATATATTATAAAGTGTTTACTGGTACTGACTACTGAGAAAAGCTACTAAACATGTTTCAGGAATACGAAGTTACTTCAATGCCAATCGTTTGCGAATAGCCATTTTCCGACATAATTTGAAGCCGGGAACAACGGAAGAAACTAACATATAAATCCACAATACTTCTTGTTCCATGTAGCGCTAAGGGTAAAAATGGTGTAAAGATACATGTAAAATGGCGTGGTTTGACTGGCTTTTATGGAAGTTACTGAACGTTTTCCGGGACTAACAAAATATTGGAACATGATTTTGAAGCTTGTAACATTCAAGGTTTGAGTTAATAAGTATATGCATGATGTTCAGCTTACAGAGTTAACTTCTTCAGAAAGTCAAACTAGTATCTTGATGAAAATAGTAGAATGTTGATACGATTTTGAATATAAAGTTATCATAACCATGTTTCAAACTAGTATCTTGTATAAATATGTTGTAAATTAGGATGGATATTGTTTAACATGAAAAAGTTGAGTTTTGTGTCAGATCATTGCAACATTGTGTTTAATTACCAGTAGTAATACTTTCAGAACTAATGAACAAGAAACATTATAGCCAAAATGTTCATTAACTTGTAATTCCTGTCAATAGTCGATATTTTACATATGAAGTTATCAATCTCAGATATGTGGTTAACTCTTATATGAATGGAAGGTAGCTTTCGCCTGATTGCAGATTGTAAATTGTCAAGAACTCGAAGTAGTTTTGACTTTTTTTTATTATGCATTATTATATCGTAACCGATTGATAGACCTCAGATGTTGGCTATGCATGTAAGGCTGCATTTAGCTAATAGAGTTGACTTTTTTCAAAGAGTCAAACTCTGTTCTTGATGAAAAAGGAAGGATTATTTAAAATAAATACATCAGTGTTTCACAAGTGATTATATTATCATGTGAAAAATAAATACAAGTGATTATATTATCATTAACCAGTTTAATTGCTATGGAATCTTTAAGCATGATATATGTTGACTTTTGAGTCAAACCATTGACTTTTAACAACTTACACTGCTTTTGTTTGGAACAATAGTTAACAAGAAAAACAAAGCCAGAAGTAAGTCTTATCCCACATCACCTGATGAAGACAAACTGTTGGGAAGAAAATCTTATAAAAACCAGTTCACTTTTTAATCCAACAAGTGACGATACGTTTTTGCTTTTTATGCTTAATTTTACTAAATTTAAACAAATGGTCTATGTGCACAATGAGGGATACGTTTAAAATTGGAAAATGATTCATAACCTACCAATTAGTCCTTATAGATAAGTGTATGGGAAAGGGTTATTCCAATTATATTCATGTCTCTGTCTTTTGTCTATGACAAATTTGTTCGGACATTGAATATATCATTACTTAAATTCGGACATGGCAATCTAGACCCACAAGGATTTAGATTGGTTTATATGAAACCGTAATACTTGTACAAGTTATCCCTTTTTCATTATAACCTTCCAAATCCTTTTGGGTCTAGATTGCCACTTTTACGTTAAATAAATTGCTTTGAAACTTAGCGAACTCGGATCCGTGTGTTAATTGATGTGCACCTTGAGTTATATATGTTTGCATATATAAGTAAGATAATATAAGATATGATAATTTTCCCCATCAAAAATATTACTAGAAAGGATGACAACTTAAATAGAGAAGACTTTCGATCTAGCTAGTAGCTAGCTTCAAACTTCAAGTATCAAAAGCGTTAGGACGTGTACACGACTTGTTTACATTTATGTTCTAAGAAAAGCTATTGAACGATATGCAGAAGAAAGAGAAAAAAATCTACAAGACCTGGTGTTGAAGAATGGTGTTAAGAATTGTAGATGAAATGAAAAGTTAATTGGGAATTGGACGCGAATAGATTTAGTGTACAAAACAAGATAGAATATGAATGGGATATATATTTTGTTTGAGATCCTTGGTGTTATTGTTGTGGTTTCATAGCAAAAACAAAAACAAAGAACAATAAGCTAAGTCCCACATCACTCCTTTCATCAATGTTTATTACGGAGTAAAAATTTCGACTTAAACTATTATAGCTAGCTTTTTTTTATCTTTAGTAATCACTCCTCTGTAAACAAGTTTTTGAGTTTATATTTCCCAACGCTCTTGTTCATAATTATTATCCAGTTAGAAAATTAAGGTGCATGGATATTAAATTTGTTTGATCAAATTTAGTATGACTTGTAAGAAAAAGCAATGAGTGACTACTAGTGACATCTTTGACATTTTAATATAAACATTAGAAGAATGCGTATATATATTTTTTTACCGTAACATAGCTAACTCGCGTCCATTTAGACCCAATACTTTTATTAGTTCATAGGAAGCAAACCATATTGGGATTGAATGTAGATGGTGTGTTATAATTCAGAATTTTTACTTCATGAGTGAGTCGGCTATGACGCGTATGACTTGTTAATTATCTTGCCAACTAGAATAACTTCTTGTAGAGTTGCTCTTTTAATTAAAAAAAAAAAATTAAAAAGTGAAAGTTTTTCTTTTTTCTAGTCCCACATAGATCAAGAAGAAGAAAGTTTGCTTCCATATTGTCGTGCATATGCCTTATGTAAATTGGGAATTGTATTATGTCGTTGGTGTTATATAACTCAAATGTTGTTTTTTTTATTTTATTTTTTTTATTATTATTATTATTTTTTAACGTTGTGAACTATCTAACCCATCTACTAATAAAAGTTTCCAACTTTTTTTCAATCTCGATATCATATATTTGAAAGTCTATCTTCAAGTAGGTTGATAGTTGTACTAGCCTATAAACCCGTGATAAATCACGGGTGGCTTATAAAAAGTTTGAAACAAACACCGGTCAACTATATAAAGTAAATGCTATAAATCCTGAAACAAAATGCTAAAATTTGCGTGATTGCTTAAAGGATAATCAATTATAGGCCTGCAAAATGTAAGTTGTACACGGATGTTAAATGTTTATTGAAAATGTAAGTTGTACACGGATGTTAAATGTTTATTGAAAAGGTCGCACTTTTGTATATTATGGGAGTAATTAATATTACTTGTAGTATAACTTAACAAACAGAGGATAAATACATAGATCAGAGATTAGAATATTGTGATATATTAGCTGCTAAGACTGTCATGTAGCTTAACACAAATATGTTACTATTGATCAAATTTCAACTTAATAAATTTGTGAGTATGATGAAATGCTCATATAATGGTCATACAAATAGTTTATATAACATGATCATTGATTAACTACATACATTTGCTATTCATGCCAAGCATAAAGGCACCCCAATTTGTTTCGCTCGGTATCCTATAAACCGCGTTCATGTACAGTAAAAGTGCAAGCCTTAAACATGATGAATGTTCAAATTACCTGAAAAATTAAAACCAAATAAGAATAAATGTGACCATATATAATAGTTAGATTTTGTAAAAGGAATATAAGAGTGAAACAATCATTTCCATTACGGTAGGTGAAGGAAACCAACATCGTAAATGGCTTGATATTTTATGTCACTAAGTTTCCAAGGTTCATGTAGGAAATTCAGTCGTATTCAATAATAATAAACTGTTGAAAACAGCCCGATTGACCATTTAGTTTTGGAAGTAAATTAAATAGGCAAAAATCCGAATTTAATATAGGGAACTTAAAACTGGGGAAAGTATATAATAGGAGGCCAAACAAACCCGTTTTCAAGTTAACATGTTCTCAAATTAACGAAAATATCTTCAATTGTTATATGTTATGCCATTAGTACAAACTAATACTAACCTCATGACCATAAGCGACCATTGTGAAACAACAAAATGTCAGCAACAATACTTGCACATGAGTTCTTCAAGACGTACCCAATTTAAGCACATCAGGCCAACGACTGCATCACACCATCACCATTCACGAGATATGTTAACTGATACGTCCACCCATGATCCTGCATTTATTTTTTTCTAGCAGTACAAAAAGTAACTTTAATCGATTAGGTATAGTCTAAAAATACTTACCATCAAAATTGTATAACACCGTCATCTATCCAATCATTATTGTCAACCATGTCATCAAACAACAACTTGTGTGCTTTCACTCGAGTGAATCTCTTTTTAACATCACTTTTAATAAGAACACCACTAAACCAACTATAAGTTAAATATTAGGAACTGGTAGGCAGGTTATAATAACATGGCTACGACATATTGACTTTGACTAATATGCGAATCTCAATTAAGAATAAACTAACATGAAGTTTGTTGAAGTGAATTATAAGTATTCATAGCACATTGGTGAAGTATTTATCAAGAGATGTAAGTTAACATGGCTGAAGTTCAATCTAGTTAAAAGTTTACTCCATCATGACTACTCATAAATGATATAAGAAGCATGAAGCAAGTTCCATTAAGGTATATCAGACAATTTTCTATTAATAATTTAAATTGTACTCATATGAAGAAACATAACCATACATATAACTGAAATCTCATACCTTAAGAGACTCGTTCCTAACTTTGATAATTTTGAAAACTAAGCCAATAGGAACAAAATATATCCATTAGAAACGTTAGATTTATTAAGAACAACGGGTGTGGTGTCTCAATCCATCACCTCATCACTATGGTGCCACTATACCCATTGCTCTAAGTATATGTGTAAAATGCATGTTTAAGTGCTATATAAATTAGGCAAATATACAGAAAAGATTGAGACAAAGGTTCTTATATACTTGTGATTAAATATAAGGAATTTGACAAAAAAAATTTGTTCTACACATGTAAGTAAATTGACATCTAGGAAACAATAGCAAAATGCAAAACGTCCTACTCGACAATTGAATAACATCTAGATACGAAAATAGTTGAATCTATTTCAATTTTGATTTGTTTAATTCAATATAGGAAGGAAAAAAAACACACCTTGTTAAAGTATGTTAAGTGAAAATCTTGATTACCAAAAACCTTTTTAAAAAATGCCAACATAAAAGAAGCAACACCATTGCATACAAATGATCATGAACATATAATATTTAAAAGGAAATAAGCAAAGTTTTCAATTTGAAGTAAATCTTGAATCGTCTATTAAAATCAGTTCTGAGCATTTTTATCAACAACCAAACTCAATAAAGTAAATTAACTGTTTAAACGTGCAAATCCAAACAGCCAAAGACCTCTTTTGACTCAAAAGACGTGTGATTTAATCAAAACCTCGCCATGAATCTTGAACACAACTTTTTAAGTGCAAATTACATGATCACAAAGAAATAAAAGGCACCACTAAGTGCAAATTACAAAGAAATACAATTAACACTTGGAACCAACATGATCACATCATCCTTGATTCTCATTCTCAGATATCACAAAGTAAAAGGCAACCACACAATCAAACAGATAAACAAAAATTGCCAAGTAGACATATCAATTAAAACCTTAAATTTATATTGAAACTTAGAATCTGATGAATTCCATTAACACAACATTAAGTAAACATATCAGTTAGTGCCCAAAATATGGATACAAATTTAGGATTATAAAAGATTAGATACCGATTAACAAATGAATCAATAGCATATCAAATAGACCCTTGAACATATGAATTACAACCCGATTAACACAAATGTAAAACTCAAAAATCTCAAATTAACATACCTTATATGAATTGATATGACGAAAGCTTTGCGTATGATAGGATCTGTAATTTGAACAAATTGCTAACCAGATCCCTAAGTTTAAATTGATAATTAGTACACCTAAATTTAAATTGGTCGATTGTGGATTGTAAACATTGAAGAGATAATGTGCAGTACCAAAAATAAATAAATAAATAAATAAATAAAATAAAATAAAATTGACGTCAAACAACTTAAAAGGTAAGCATACCTTGTATAAATTTGACATTAGGAAACCTTGAAATTTGAGATTAAAGAAAAAAATAACCATTAAATGTTGATTGAATTATTATGGCAACCTTGCATAATTACCGGTTCATATTGATTGAGAGTGAAAAGTCAAAAGAATCTCCCCTAAATGGCTGGGAGAAATCAAGTGGAATAGTTGATGTGGCATTAGTGACGTGGCTTTATTTGCCAACTTGGATTAAATGAGGTGGCAAGTTTCAAAAAAACTTTTGTTTATTATATACATAGATATGCTGGATGTTGGCATGTTGCATACTTAATTAGTCTATCTTCTAGTAGGTTGATAGTTGTATGCATGTGTTGGATGTTGCATACTAGCTAGCTTGTATATGAAACGCACCAACGGGTGGTGATTGGGTGACAGGTAATGTATGCATATTTATTAATATGTCGTAACTTATGCATCTTCGAATCAAGTTTGATTTTCAAACATTCGGGAACATGCAGGGGCGGAGCCATGTGCATGGTAGCGGGGGGCGACGCCCCCAACAAAGTTTTAGCGGACACAAAAATTATACAGAAAAAAAAGTCAAATTAGTAGAAAAAAATGTCGTGCCCTCATGAAAATAACCCGAATGCCCTCAACACTTTCTCAGGTTTCCAAAAATGATATGCTTTTTTCAATGCAACTATCATTTTCCGGTGGTTGGTTTATCGGAATAAATTGGAGAAGATGAGTTACTGTATATGGAAAGTGAGACAATGGGGTTACTTGATAAATAATCTTTTATATAATAAAAGAATTACATCATTTTGGAGTGTTTTTGAAAATCCCTTCTCATCGAAAAAAAATTGGACCAATATGAGAGCTTGATTTTGCCACGTAGACGAAATTGAGCGACGTGATTGGCCAATAAAAAGTCAAAATTGAATTGCTTTTGGTCAAACTTTAATAAATTTGGTGGAGAATTTTGTTGTGGAAAAAAACACAAAAAAATATAGGTGTCAAATTTGTGAAAACAAAAACTTAAAAAAGGGGAGGTAATTAATAAAACTTTAGTAGTTGAATTTTAAATATATTATATAGAGTTAAGTGTAAATTTATAAGTTTCCGTATTTTTTAATAACTTTAGATAATAAACAAATAACCCTTACAGTTTATAACCTTTATACTTTATAATATGAACTTTGTTTACAATTACATTAGTATTAGTGTTAGTTTGAGAGTTTAATCCATTAAAATTACAAAATTTTGTAAATACATGAATTAGTTTTAATACACGTTAAATATTTTTAAAATAAATGTTAGTTTTAAACTTTCATCTATTAAATTTTTTTTTTTACTATATACGTTAAATAAGGACTCATGTTATTATATTTAAAAGTTTAATATATGTGTACACGGGTTTAAATATTAAATACGACTAAATTATTATTAACGGTAATATAAATTGTAAGTACAAGTTGCTGTGATATGAAAATAAATATTCGCGATTCATGTAATTATTATTTAAAGTTTATATACGGATATCCAAAAAATACTTTTAAAAAGCTTTACGGAGTATATTTTAACTTCATCAACGTTCATTGCTACTAAACTCGCACATTTTATACAACAGATATCAATAGTTAAAGTTAAACAACAACATCAACCTCAACCTCAAAATCTATATCAGCTAAACAAAGTTAAATCTTTCATACAATAATTTTTCTTACAAAATATTAATAGATATTAATACTTAATGAAAAACTCATGCATATTTATTAGTTGTACTTATATCACAATTTTCACGTGTATATTTTTATATGTCCATATAGTAAACTAAAATTTTAAAACAAATTCGATTTATGTGTAAACCCCGTGCGTGCACGAGACTTATACCTAGTGAATATAATATGATACCCCGTAGGCCCGTATACTGTGTACTTTTTTTTGAGCTTTTATCTCTCCTTTGTTTTCATGGAGTATATAATACAGTAAAATTTCGCATAGCTCAAATAATTCTTTCAAATATCACTATGTATATTTTAAATATGTAAGTATATAATGTTAAACGTAAATATGTAATCTAAAAATTCAAGGTTTTGACACGTTAATGTTGTTTGCATTTAATTGAATCGAACTTAACATATCTTACACTTTATTAATCAAAAGCCTTTTGTCACTATGCCGTCGAGTGACAAACGCTTTAGTAAATTTTGCATGACAATCTGTTTGTATAATTTTTCGTAAATAATTTATGTTTGATGTATAGAGGTAATATATCAATTTATTTGAAGAATTAGTTGAATTCATGAATCAAATTTTTGGCTCCGCCAATGGCCATTAATCTAACCCGACCCGATCTGTTCTAAGTTATATCAATACCGTTTTATCGCTCGATGCCCCCTGTAACCATAATTTTTGGCTCCGCCACTGCTCAAGTAGGTTGATAGTTGTATATGGTGGATGTTGGCATGTTGCATACTTAATTAGTCTATCTTCTAGTAGGTTGATAGTTGTATGCATGTATTGGATGTTGCATACTAGCTAGCTTGTATATGAAACGCATCAACGGGTGGTGATTGGGTGACACGTAATCTATGCATATTTATTAATATGTCGTAACTTATGCATCTTCGAATCAAGTTTGATTTTCAAACATTCGGGAACAGGTGTGAAAATGTTACATGTCACAAGCCAACGGGTTTACGGTTTACCTGTGGGCATGTGCATGGGAAAAAGATAGATTGTAGCCGTAGATGGGTGGCTGGCGAGCAACTGAAAAAGAATTGTGGGCGTACGTGTGCCCATTGCTATGGATGCCATCCCTACTTTTTAATACACACTTCAACATACAAAATTTACCCCTTTCATATTTTAACCGTATTAGATTTAAGCAATAAATGCCTGCCTTCTTTTTTCTGAAGTTCATCCTTTTAACTGGATAAATAATAGAGATGATGTCGACAACAATTAGTGTCTAAGTGATCGATAGTGTAATAACATACGACATGATAAAGGATCAATGGATCATAGTGTTAAAACAAGATACAAAGCTAATAACTTTAAGCCTTCAACATATATAACAACAAATAGTTAAAAAATTGAGTTGCATGTGTATTAAATTTGATTGACCATATACATTGGGACTATTGTAAATGATTTACAAACTTATTGTGATGCATAAAAATTTTCATAAGCTATGTAACTTGTTAGATGTTTTGACTTAAACTCCTAAGGGCAGTTTGGTAATATTAGTAGTAAGGGTATTTTGGTCATTTTGTTAGTATTATAAGATGTATCAGGAAACTTGTATGTCGGTTGTTTTGTATATGTCGGTTTTGTTTATGTCGGTGTTTGTTCTATATATTAGAATAGCAGATATTGAACTATGTACTTGATACGTGGGAATCGCACCAGGCTTTACCTCTCAAGGGATCTTGAGAAGCTTACAACCCCCACTAGGCAGTGTACCTGATCGTTGTAGTATAGTATAGTGACAAGTACCGGGGGATTGATCGTTCAGCTAGGAATAGTGTCGCTAGGATTAGAAAACCTAAATACTAGTTCTAAAGGTGAGTGATGATTATTTTTGTATTTTTATATTTTCTAGAAAGCAAGTAAAAATCTCGGGTTTGAAGGATTTGGGCGGAATTAGTTGCTAGTCAACTAACTCAATACTAAAGATGCAATCAAAATAAAATACTAGAAATGAAAATAAACTAAATTATACTAAGGTTGTGAGCAATAAGTGGAGAAAATGTGTTTACTTAGATTTCACTACTCCCTAGATATCTTTTACACATTAATTACTTGTTATAATTGCATGGATGACGGATTGTATTCCTTAATATCATTCATGGGGGTGGCGCACTTAATTCCCCAATCCTATGAGCTCTTATCTCCTCCTATGCCATGCCTGGCACAACCATAGGGATTATAAACAGTGGCTCATGCATTAAATACAACCAATAAAACCTAGTGCACATCAGTTCATGTTTCCTAAGACGTTCAAGCATGTTACCATTTGGAGATCTGCCAGTTTTCCTAAGCCTAACATCAAATTCATTCATCCAATACAGCTATAAACTATGTAGTTAATCTCGGCGAGATCTCGCCGATATCTCGTCGATATCTCGGATCTCGCCCCTAAAAATAATCTCGGATCAAAATCTCGGCCCTAAATCTCGGATCCGATATTCTCGGCGAGATTTTCCGATATTTTGAAATTGGCGAGATTTTCGAGATTTTAGCGAGATATTGAAAGTTATATTTTTTCTGTGTTTTTTTGGCAGCCCAATTGGGTTGTTTGGCAGCCAAATTTAACCCAATTAACATAAACATATACAGCCTAAACCCAACTTAATAATAGCCCACTTTAACCCAATTAAAACCCTAATTAAGGAGCGCGACATGATACAGATACAGATACAACTTCTTCTTCCTTAATTAACCATTCTTTCTTCTTCCTTTTGTCTAACTGGTAATTAAACACAACTTCTTTTCTTCTTGACTTTATTAATTGATGATATGATTACTTGATTACTACCTTGTTTTGTGGTTTCTTAATTGAATAGATTACTTGTTACTAGCCTACTGAATTTTTAACTTCTGTGATATGATTGCTTGTTACTAGCCTACTGAATTTTTGAATGGCTAGTTGGCTACTATATAAAATATCCGAGAAATATAAAAACCGCTATCTCACCGATATCTCACCGCGATAACCGATATTTCAAATCTCGGACCTTGAACGATACGAGATTTTTGACCGAGATAACTACATAGGCTATAAACAAGTAATCAACACATAATTAACATCTAGGTTTCATTAGATCCAAGCAAACACAAGATAGATCTAGCCTAGCATGATGGAATTAAGACAAGAACAAGATATAGACAACCAACACATAGACATATTGATTGAATTAAAAGAATATTTATCTCAATTACACATGAAAGGTATCAAGGGCTTAGAACCCTTGAAAAACCTGTAAAATTCGCACCAAGTTCGTACTTAGCGTTTCTCCAAAACTTCTCTCTTTTTAATGTGAAAATTAGAAAACTATATATAGGAAATAGGGTCTGACGGCGTCAAGACAAATCTTGTGACGCCGTCATCTCGCCGCCAAAATACTTCTCGGACTGCCTTGATCTACTTTTGACGCCGTCATGTGTTATGCATTTCCAGGCCGTCATGCATTTTACTCTTGACGCCCTATCTTGTGACGCCGTCAAATCTGTACTGGGCCGTCATGGGAATTACTCTTGACGCCGTCAGAAATTCCTTCTTGACGCCGTCACCTACTGTTCCCAGCAAGGAAAATTAAGACTTTGGCGTTTTCTTCACTTTTATGCTCCAAAAACGTCCGAATTGCTTCCTTTTCCAGATTTCTCTCCCAAAGTACCTAAAATCACAAAAGGAACGATTTAGGGCAATATTTGATCAAATAAATTCAATTCCGGGCTTAAATGACCCCCTAAAAGTGGTTCATTTTTCACTTCATCAGTACTAGACTTTGTACTTCATAATTTTGATTAATAAAATTACCAGCTTTTTGGTCCCAAATTCTCTAATGTTCTGATCTTTATGTTCGTGTTCTGATTTGCTGGTTTGGTATGGTCTTTGCTTCTGATTATGCCCCATGATTATCCTTCCCTAATCCTAACATAACTAATGAAGAACAAACTGGTGGGAAGAAGATCCAATAAAAACCTGTCCACTTTTAAAAGCCAAGGAGTGACGCTACCTTTTAACTTTTTATGCTTGCTTTTAATCAACAATTTATACAAATGATCGATGTGCACAATGAGGGATATGTTTAAAATTGGAAAATGATACATAACCTACCTATTGGTCCTGAGTGTATGACAAAGGGTAATTCGAAGCATATTCATAACCTACCTATTGGTCCGGTTTTTATTCTTCACTTGGCTTTTAAAAGTGGACAGGTTTTTATTGGATCTTCTTCCCACCAGTTTGTTCTTCATTAGTTACATAGCTTATGAAAATTTTTATGCATCACAATACGTTTGTAAATCATTTACAATAGTCCCAATGTATATGATCCTATTGGTCCGTAAGCATACGAGCTACTCATGGCATGCATCGTGCTATCATTGAACCACTTTTTATTCAAACTAGTAGTTAATCATGTTTGGGTTATGTTGCATGATCATGTTTGGGTTATGTTGCATGATCATTACAAACTACATCAATATTGTGCCTGAGTCAATCACTTTTGGGCATTTGCTGCAAGTTCATTACAAGAAAACAAACATTATCAAGTTTTAATTCTTGAACAGAGGTTAGTTATACATGGCGGGCCGAACTCTATAAGTGACCAGATACACAATTTCTTTATGAGATGGGAGCATGCTTATTTCTAAGAAATCAGAATTTTTTACAAAAATCACACTATCCGACAAAAATCACACATTACATGCCGAAACTGCATATTTTACCCAAAGCAAACAGAAGACTGCAGGTGCTTTTTTCCATTCAAACGTTAGTAAGTGCTTGTGATTGTAAAAAATACAATCTTATCTCAGTTAACATCTTATGCATGACTTACATGTTAATATCTATCGGTCTCAAAAATGTTGGAAGGTGAACTGTACAAACTCATCTTCGTCTTCACCATCAATATGTTGTTCCTCTTTGTTACTCTTATTTTATCTCTTCAAAGCTTCCTAAAGGTATTTATAGGTTCATCTCCCTCCTACCCATTTTTTTTTTACCTTTTTACCATTTTACCCCTCTTTCCCATCTCCTGCTTTGCCACTGCGGCTGCCAACTTTTTCTTCACTTGGCTTGAAAATTTCATGCTCATCCTATTCGTTTTCAATCACGCATGGCCCACTTTACCCCACTAAGTCCCTAAATCATTTTATAACCATTGGTTCTCTTTTCCTGTTCAAATCAGTAAAAGTGTCAGCCATAGCCTGTTAAATAATGGCTCAATATCAGATATGCAACTTGCAAAGATATGCAATCGAATATTATCCAATATCAGATTTTCAAAAGATTGTGCAAGTTGAAGATAAGCAAGTTGCTAGCAAGTTGGTAACTCATTTGAAGCCTATAAATAGAAGGCTTCGTTTTGCGTTTCAAGTACACCAAAAAAACACACAAGCAACCTTGTGTAGTTAGATAGTTTTCTCTCTTTTGTTCTAAGTATGTAATATGTTTCTAGCTTAAGAAATATATAAGAAAGTTTGGTGTTCCATTCTCTTGTTCATTTCATAGTGTCATAATTTTCAATAAACTAGTTTGAGGTATACTTGTGGTGTTGAAATATACACTCTTTACCTAGTCGGTGGGATATTATAGCGGTTATTCCACAACAAGTGGTATCAAGAGCCGAGGTTATTCTTAGTATGCTCTGTGGTTGCAATTTATTTTGATCCTCTACATCAGAAAAGAATTACGTTGGTTTTTTGGTTGAAGCCATTGAAAATTAATTTATACACGAAATGGTGGATGGCAAAGTTGACAAACCTTCCACATCGGTCGATCCAACATCTCTAAGTTGGGCTAGACCAGTCTTGACGAATGCAAGATTGGCGGTGGAGGTTTTTGATGGCACATGCCATTTCGGTATATGGCAAAGTGAGGTTCTAGACGCTCTTTTTCAGCAAGGTCTAGACATTGCCATTGAAGAAAGTAAACCAGAGGATGTAGAAGAGAGGAATTGGTTAACCATCAATCGGTTAGCTTGTGGTATGGTTCGTTCATGTCTTTCGAGAGAGCAACGATATGCTTTCTTGATGTGTGGGGATTGCACCAGGCTTTACCTCTCGAGGGATCTCGAGAAGCTTACAACCCCCACCAGGCAGTGTACCTGATCGATGTAGTATAGTATAATGACAAGTACCGGGGGATTGATCGTTCAGCTAGGAATAGTGTCGCTAGGATTAGAAAACCTAATTACTAGTTCTAGAGATGAGAGATGATTCTTTTTGTATTTTTATATTTTTTAGAAAGCAAGTAAATATCTCGGGTTTGAAGGATTTGGGCGGAATTAGTTGCTAGTCAAGTAACCCAATAATAAAGATGCAATCAAAATAAAATACTAAAAATGAAAATAAAACTAAATTAAACTAAGATTGTGAGCAATAAGTGGAGAAATGTGTTTACTTAGATTTCACTACTCCCTAGATATCTTTTACACGTTAATTACTTGTTATAGTTGCGTGGATGACGGATTGTATTCCTTAATACCATTCATGGGGTGGCGTACTTAACTCCCCAATCCTATGAGTGCCTACTTCACTCCTATGTCGAGCCGGCTAAAAAGCTCCTAACATGAGATCATTAGAATTTACTCATGCATTAAATACAACCAATAAAACCTAGTACAGATCGGTTCATGTTTCCTAAGACGTTCAAGCATGTTACCATTTGGAGATCTGCTAGTTTTCTTAAGCCTAACATTGAAATCATTCATCCAATACAACCATAAACAAGTAATCAACACATAATCAACATCTAGGTTTCATTAGATCTAAGCAAACACAAGATAAGTCTAGCCTAACATGGTGGAATCAAGACAAGCACAAGATAAAGACAACCAACACATAGACATATTGATTGAATTAAAAGAATATTTATCTCAATAACACATGTAAGGGTTCAAGGGCTGAAAACCCTTGAAAAAGCTGTAAAATACGTATATGGTTCGGCCTTAGGGTTTCTCCAAGCTTGTTCTTCTTTTTGAATGAAAATTAGAAAACTATATATAGATAATAGAGGCTGACGGCGTCAAGAACAACCTTGTGACGCCGTCATCTCGCCGCCAAAATAATCCTCGGACTGCCTTGATCTACATCTGACGCCGTCATGTATTCCATTTTTCCAGGCCGTCACACATTTAACTCTTGACGCTCTTCTTTGTGACGCCTTCATTTCTGTACTGGGCCGTCATGATCTTTACTCTTGACGCCGTCAACTTGTTCCTCTTGACGCCATCACACACTGTTCCAAGCATGGAAAATTAAGTCTTTGGCGTTTTCTTCACTTTTATGCTCCAAAAACGTCCAAATTGCTTCCTTTTCCAGATTTTACTCCCAAAGTACCTAAAATCACAAAAGGAACAATTTAGGGCAATATTTGATCAAATAAATTCAATTCCGGGCTTAAATGACCCCTTAAAAGTGGTTCATTTTTCGCCTCATCATATACCCTTACACTTGAGATTTGCTTGTCCTCAATCAAATGCGCTTTTATTCTAATCAAAATACAAGTTAGGGGTCATTTAACACTAATATAAAAGTAATTACAACAAATAATCGTTCCACTAAAGACCAATAGACAAGCACGGAGGTCATATACTAGCACCTCACAAATAGTGTTTAGATACTCACATCTCTCGGGTGTAATAAAGTATAAATTACAATATGGAAACGGAAGATATCTCTCACTACCTGTTATAGCAAACCTCCACCACATGGCGTAAGCACCTAGGATAAACTATCAAAGAGGTCTTTTAAAGGGTTGTAACGTTAGGTGTAGGGATATGAAATACACGGTTTTGTTGGATATAGGCAGTCTTTACTGGTGGCGAGTTAACAATCTTGGTCAATTACATGTATAATATGGCGTTGCTAAGCCAAGACTAGACTCGACTTAAGCTAATAAATGAAAAATAATAAAAACCTAAAATGAACATAGAATAAAAAGGGATGGTAGTCCGTATGTTTTTTCTCTTTTCTTTTTCTATTTTTTTTTTCTTTCGTTTTTTCGATTTTTTTTTTTTTTTTTTTTTTTTTTTTTTTTTTTTTTGTGCATACACTCTTACCCTACCATCCAAAATAATACATCATAGGGAATGAACATTCCCCTTACACTTGAATTTTTACATACTTTACAATAAACTATTCTAATGACTCGAATTAAGAAAATCAAAACACTTGGAGTACTTTTAAGATTAACGCACATATGGGGGTAATAAATGATGTTCTTCCCCATTACTCCATAAAATAAGTACTTTACCCATGAGTCCCAATGGTCCCAAAACAATATGTACAAGGATATGACTCGACTTAGCAACCATGTAATCAATTAGATAGTTAACTTAGGGTTTAAACAAATAACAATAATGCACTAAAGATGAGTGCATACACGGAAGGTAAGGCGATTTGGGTGTACATTTAAGTGGGGTGTAACAAATTCTTCCTTTAAGTAAAATGCTTAAAGTTAGAAACGAAAAGATAGGCTCGGAGGGGTGTACTAGGGGTTTCGTGTACTAAAAATGAGTACAACGCTAAGGTGTGGGAAAAATTAGTTGACTTAACTAGCCAAGTAATATGACTTAAATGGTCAAGTAATTATGATACGGGTTTAACACAAGGGTGATCCTAATGCCTCTTATCATGTAGTAAATCCTACTACACGAATGTAGTCTCCCTAGCGGTCTCAGGATGCATCACTAACGCAAGTTCTAGAATCTAAATGCTACCGGTACACTCATAAGCACTAATAATGAATGCTTTTCCAATCAAATCTAAAGGCGAACCTCACATATTTGGGTGGAAAATTTTTCTGAAAGTACGGTTATGTGCTAGCCATACAATCTCCTATCCATGAGACGCTTGCTATGGCTAAAGTTTCACTCCTAAATGTTGTAAAAAAAATTTAAATTTGGCGCTAAAATTGCACTAACAAGTATTTCTCATAGTTTTATTACACATCTACCATCAAACAAACAAACTCAAGCGAAAGTGTATCTGTAAGGTATCATCATTTTACCCTCCCCTTACACTTAAGATGAACATTGTCCCCAATGTTCAAGTAAAGAATGTAAAAGTGAAATAAGTAAAACGAATGAAATCAAATACTCCCCTGATTCGCTCGGTATGGATAATAAGGTGGCCAGGTTAGATCTTCCTCCAAGAAAATGAACAATCAAAGCTTCCCTTCCAGAATATAAATCATCTTCTTGTCATACATAACCTGTAAATCCTGAGAAAACAAACCAAGCAACCTCGCATAAAATCGGCGGCAATCTACATAAGTTACTAAATCCTAGAAAACAAAGTAAGATATAATGCTTGTGGAATGAAGTTTGCAGATTTCCTGGAGATTATAAAACTTAATAATTTAGAAAAAACTTTAAGACTCCGTTAGAAAAACAAAACTGGTAAAATTTCCAGATTTTTACACGTGACGCCGTCAAGAGCAAGCTCATGACGCCGTCAGAAGTGACCTGCATAAATTCTTGTGTTAAGTTTCTAGAAAATTTCTGGAAAAACTTGGTCCTACTTCCTGGAAAATCCTGCAAAACTTCATTATGACTCAATACAAGCATTTGACTCTAACAAATACAAATATACATGTTCACTTAGTATTGTGGAGAATCATGATCAGTTTGTTCTTAAAAACATATTTGGGGTTTCCCCTTACACTTATCTTTTGCAAAAATACCTTTAGGTGGAGTTAAGACTAGGCCAAAACAATAAAGTAAAGTATTTCCACTTTTTAGTTTAGAAACATGATCTACCAACAATAAAAATAAAGCATGCATACGGAAGCAAATAACAAACAAACAAAATAAAATCACACAAAACATGGGTTGCCTCCCAAGAAGCGCTTTTCTTTATTTACGAGTCTTGTAGCTAGACTCAAGGCCATGGGTTACTACGTGACCTCATCCCTTGAGATGACGTACCCCATGTAGTTGTGATCACTACTATTATGGTGGTAATGCCTCAATCTGTCGATATTTGCAATCACCTCTCCACCTACTTTACTTCTCAGGTTAACCATCCTATCTTGGCTCATGCTTTCAATTGTGAAAGGCCCATACCACCAAGAACTTGGTTTATCGGGTGGTATTGTTGTTTCCAAGTGTCTTAAGAGTACCAAGTTCCCTTCCTCGAATGGTACATGACTTTCTGCTGGTCGATTGCGTTCGAACTCGACATGAACTTTATCGCTTTTGCTTCTTTCATATTTAGCCTCCTTGTAGTTTTTGATTCTTGCCTCCCACGCAAGAATTTTATTCTGAACACGAATGGGTGTCGTGTCAATGTTGTTTTTGAGCTTTCTCCAACTCAAATTCTCATGCCCACTTCGCGGAGTCATGGGGAAGCTAATCTTTCTTTTTTCAGATTTAAGCTCAATTTTCCCGCCTTCATACTTAATGACAGCCCTAGCGGTGGCGAGGAATGGTGACCCAAGGATTATTGGCATGCATCCATCTCCCTTATCATCGATGATCATAAAATCAACGGGGTACATGAATCCTGCGACATTAACTAACACATCTTCTGCGATTTCTAGGGGGTATACGTACGAGTGTCCAGCGAGGGATAACCTTACACGAGTGGGTGCTGGCATTTTTGACGTTAGTTGGATGTAAATAGTTAGGGGCATAAGATTTACTTCCGATCCTTGGTCGGCGAAAGTACTAAGATATTTCAAATCCCCGATGCTAGTTGGTATCTCAAAGTTCCCACACGCTATCTGCTTAGTAGCCACTTTTTGTACCAATAGCCTCTCGAATATTGACCCCCAAGGTAATGTATCATAATCATCTTTTCCCCTTCCTCTTTCTCAGAACTCTGTTTGGAAGGTTGGTTACGCCCGTCCCCCTTTATCCAATTTGTTATAGTGTTTTCGTTTATATCATGTTTCAGGTAGTAACTCAAGGGTTGGGATTTTGACGGCTTTGCTAAGGTTTGTTTAGTAGGGGCTTCTACCCTTCTCGTTATCCTTGTGGACAATTGATGAGGCGAAAAATGATCCGTTTTTAGGGGGTCATTTAAGCCCGAATCCGAATTTATTTGATCAAATATTGCCCTAAATCGTTCCTTTTGTGATTTTAGGTACTTGGAGAGTGAATTCTGGAAAAGAAGCCATTTTGAACGTTTTTGGAGCATAAAAGTAAAGAAAACGGCAAAGTCTCAATTTTCCATGCTGGGAACAGTAGGTGACGGCGTCAAGAGTAATTTCCTGACGGCGTCAAACCTCAATAATAAAATCCGAGAGTTCATGAAGGCGTCAAGAGTTTTCCTGACGGCGTTAAAACCCCAAGAATTAAAATCCGTAGTTGATGACGGCGTCACACACAGGGCGTCAAGAGTAATTTGTGTGACGGCCTAGGCCTTGACGGCGTCAGAAGTAGATCAAGGCCGTCCGAGGAAGTATTTGGCGGCGAGATGACGGCGTCACACCTTTGTTCTTGACGCCGTCATCCCTATTTTCCTATATATAGTTTTCTAGTTTTTCACATTTAAGAGAGAAGTTTTGGGAGAAACCCTAAAGACGATTTTGGTGTAACTTTACAGGTTTTTCAAGGGTTCCAACCCCTTGATACCTTGCATGATTAATTAAGATAAGTGTTCTTCTAATTCAATCAATATGTCTATGTGTTGGTTGTCTATATCTTGTTCTTGTCTTAATTCTATCATGCTAGGCTAGATCTCTTTTGTGTTTGCTTAGATCTAATGAAACCTAGATATTGATTATGTGTTGATTACTTGTTTATTCTTGTCTTGGATGAATGATTTATATGTTAGGCTTAAGAAAACTGGCAGATCTCCAAATGGTAACATGCTTGAACGTCTTAAGAAACATGAACCGAGGCGTACTAGGTCTTTATTGGTTGTATTTAATGCATGAGCCACTGTTTACAATCCCTATAGTTGTGCTGGGCATGGTGTAGGAGGAGATAAGAGCTCATAGAATTGGGGAGTTATGTATGCCACCCCATGAATGGTATTAAGGAATACGATCCGTCATCCATGCAATTATAACAAGTAATTAACGTGTAAAAGATATCTAGGGAGTAGTGAAATCTAAGTAAACACATTTTCTCCAATTACTGCTCACAACCTTAGTATAATTAGTTTATTTTCATTTTTAGTATTTTATTTTGATTGCATCTTAGTTTTGGGTTAGTTGAATAGCAACTAATTCCGCCCACTCTTCCAAAACCCCGAGATTTTATTTGCTTTCTAAAAAATATAAAAACACAAAAATAATCATCCCTCACCTTTAGAACTAGTATTTAGGCTTTCTAATCCTAGCGACACTATTCCTAAGCTGAACGATCAATCCCCCGGTACTTGTCACTATACTATACTACAACGATCAGGTACACTGCCTGGTGGGGGTTGTAAGCTTCTCGAGATCCCTCGAGAGGTAAAGCCTGTTGCGATTCCCACGCACCAAGTTTTTGGCGCCGCTGCCGGGGAATAGTTATTGTCTAGGTTAGGATTTCTTTTTATTAGGTCGACTTGCTAGATTCCTTTCTAGTAAGATTTTATTTTTTATTTTTAGGTTTTCTTTAGTCTATCTTATTTCTTTGTGCCTTTGTTCGTAACTCTTTACCATCCGACATCATGGAAGGTGGTAACATCTTTGAACCCGTCATCCCACCACAACAAAACCCACCACTAGAACTCCTTAGGCCCCAAACCTTAGGAGAGTATTCCCGACCTAGCCACCAAGGCTACCGAAACACCATTGAGCTCACCGGAGCCAATGTGATCCCCTTGCGATCCGACACCATCCGGTTGGTGCAAAGCGGATGTGCATTCCATGGACTTAATTCCGAAGATCCAAACCAACATCTTAAGGACTTTCTCAAAATCGTAGATTCCATAGACCTAGGTGTTGAAACTAGAGAGACTACCCGTTTACGCCTATTCCAATTCTCTCTACGGGATCAAGCTAGTCAATGGCTTGAGCGTTTACCCGTGGGATCCATCACCACATGGGATGATCTCACCACTCGTTTCCTTGCTCAATTTTTCCCACCGGGGAGAACTACTAAGCTTAGGAATGACATCTTGATGTTCCAACAACGTCAAAATGAATCTCTTTATGAAGCATGGACTCGTTTCAAGGACTTACTCCAAAAAGTCCCTCATCATGGCATAGATCTTTGGCTCCAAGTCGAAATTTTTTATGACCATATCGACATCTCCACGAGGCGAGCCATTGACCAATCGGCCGGTGGTAAGCTACGTGATCTTAGTGCGGAACAATCATGGGAACTCATAGAAGATCTTGCTCTCTATGACAACGAAAGTTGGAATGATCCCCGTGACTTGAACAAAACGGTCAAGGCAATATCTCTGCCTTCGAACAATTCTAGCACTCCCGACCGTAGGATCATGGAACTTGAGGACCAAGTCAAGTTTCTCATGAAATCTTACGAAGCTCCTAAGCCTTCAAGCCAAGTGAACAAAATCACTTCTTCATGCGAATTATGTAGTGGTCCCCATGACACTCGTGATTGTGTGGAACTCCCCGGAACAGCTTTTGCGGACTACGCATCCACGCGTACCGACGAAGCGGGAGATAAGTGGTACACTTTCAAGCCCGAGCCAAACACTTACGGTGATTCATACAACCCCTCATGGAAAAATCACCCAAACCTTAGGTGGAGACAAAATCAAACCAATTCTTCCAATCCGCCTAATCGTTACCAACCAAACGGTCCACCATCCAACCGTACTTTCAACAACAATCCTTCTAACAACTATGGTAGTACCAACAATCTTGAAGGATTGATGTCAAAGTTCATGGCATCTTAAGAAGCCCGCATAGCTAGGTTTGAAACCGAATTCAACCAACAACAAACGGAGATGACCAACAAGATTGACAACTTGTTGAAAGCCTTCAACAACCAATCATTAATCACATCTAGGAAGGACACTAGGGACACTAATAGTGGAATCCAAATTAAGGACCCCTCATCATCCAAACATGTCCACTTTGTCAATGTTGTCACCATTAAGCCAATTGATAAGGAGATAGAAGAGAGTGACAAGGATGAAGTTAGAGTAGGAGCCGAGATTAAGGATGAGAGTAAGGAAGTTGAGGTTAACAAGGAAAAGGAATTAGAGGAAGTAGAACCTATAGAAAAATACTTTGATAAGTTGCCTACCGAAGAAGAACGGGAGTACCATAAGGATCTATTCGATAGTCCCGAGAGACCATATATCTTCGGCACACCCCTTATCAAAATGGGAGACCCATCTAACATTAACATCCCATGCAATATCGGGCACATGCATATATGGAAAGCTTACATCGACCTTAGATCCCCCGTGAACATCATGACTAGGACTTATTACAATTGGGTGATGAAGAAGCAACTCAATTTTAGGATGATGCCCGGTAAGAATCTGATAAGTAATTTTGCAGGAAGAGTGAAGGGATTACATGTGATTATAGGGAATCTTACCTATGAAATCGATTTTATGATAGTAGAAGACATTCGTCCGGTGATAGATGCTTGCCTAAGTCAAATAGTATTCGGAAAACCATTTGTTGAGGCCACTAGGATGAATTATGATCCGACTTTAGGGATAGTTAGATTTAAGGAAGAGAACGATGAGGTTGCCTATCAAATGCCCCACAAGATTGAACAATACCGCCTTCTCTCTAATTTCGAAAAAGAACATAAGCAAGCGGCTTATTATAGGAATGAGGAGGATAGACGTAGAGGAGTAGAGTATGTTAGAAATAGGATGCTTGGTTTCTACAAAGAATGCTTGCAACTAGGTCCGGAATACAAAACTGGTTTAGAAGACGACCTAGAGAGTGGAACCAATGATGAAATCACGTAGTAACCCATGACCTTGAGTCTAGCTACAAGACTCGTAAATAAAGAAAAGCGCTTCTTGGGAGGCAACCCATGTTTTGTGTGATTTTATTTGTTTGTTTGTTATCTGCTTCCGTATGCATGCTTAGTTTTTATTGTTGGTTGATCATGTTTCTCAATTAAAATATGGAAATACTTTACTTTGTTGTTTAGCCTAGTCTTAACTCCACCTAGAAGTATTTTTGCAAAAGATAAGTGTAAGGGGAAACCCCAAATATGTTTTTAAGAAACAAACCGATCATGATTCTCCACAATAATAAATGAGCATGTATATTTGTATTTGTTAGAGTCAAATGCTTGTATTGAGTCATAATAAAGTTTTGCAGGATTTTCCAGGAAGTAGGACCAAGTTTTTCCAGAAATTTTTCGGAAACTTAACATAAGAATTTCTGCAGGTTCATTCTGACGGCGTCAGAGTTTTACTCTTGACGGCGTCAGGAGTTAAAATCTGGAAATTTTACCGGTTTTGTTTTTCTAACGGAGTCTTATGGTTTTTTGTGAATTATTAAGTTTTATAATCTCCAGGAAATCTGCAAACTTCATTCCACAAGCATTATATCTTATTTTGTTTTCTAGGATTTAGTAACTTATATAGGATGCGGCCGATTTTACGCGAGGTTGTCTTGTCTATTTTTGTCAGGATTTACAGGTTATGTTCGACAAGGAGATGATTTATATTCTGGAAGGGAAGCTTTGATCGTTCATTTTCTTGGAGGAAGATTTAACCTGGCCACCTATAATCCATACCGAGCGAATCAGGGGAGTATTTGATTTCATTCTTTTTAACTTTTTCACTTTTACATTCTTTACTTGAACATTGGGGACAATGTTCATCTTAAGTGTAAGGGGAGGGTAAAAAGATGATACCTTACATATGCACTTTTGCTTGAGTTTGTTTTGTTTGATAGTAGATGTGTAATAAAACTATGAGAAATACTTGTTAGTGTAATTTTAGCGCCAAATTTAAATTTTTTTACAACATTTAGGAGTGAAACTTTAGCCATAGCAAGCGTCTCATGGATAGGAGATTGTATGACTAGCACATAACCGTATATTCAGAAAAATTTTCCACCCAAATATGTGAGGTTCGCCTTTAGATTTGATAGGAAAAGCATTTACTATTAGTGCTTATGAGTGTACCGGCAGCATTTAGATTCTAGAACTTGCGTTAGTGATGCATCCCGAGACCGCTAGTGAGACTACATTCGTGTGGTAGGATTTACTACATGATAAGAGGCATTAGGACTACCCTTGTGTTAAACCCGTATCATAATTACTTGACCATTTAAGTCATACTACTTGGCTAGTTAAGTCAACTAATTTTTCCCACACCCTTAGCGTTGTACTCATTTTTAGTACACGAAACCCCTAGTACACCCCTCCGAGCCTATCTTTTCGTTTCTAACTTTAAGCATTTTACTTAAAGGAAGAATTTGTTACACCCCACTTAAATGTACACCCAAATCGCCTTAGCCTTCCGTGTATGCGCTCATTTTTAGTGCATTATTGTTATTTGTTAAACCCTAAGTTAACTTTCTAATTGATTACATGGTTGCTAAGTCGAGTCATATCCTTGTACATATTGTTTTGGGACGATTGGGACTCATGGGGTAAGTACTTATTTTATGGAGTAATGGGGAAGAACATCATTTATTACCCCCATATGTACGTTAATCTTAAAAGTGCTCCAAGTGTTTTGATTTTCTTAATTCGAGTCATTAGATTAGTTTAATGTAAAGTATGTAAAGATTCAAGTGTAAGGGGAATTCTCATCCCCTATGATGTATTATTTTGGATGGTAGGGTAAGAGTGTATGAAAAAAAAAAAAAAAAAAAAAAAAAAAAAAAAAGAGAAAAAACATACGGACTACCATCCCGTTTCATTCTATGTTCATTTTATGTTTTTGTTATTTTTCATTTATTAGCTTAAGTCGAGTCTAGTCTTGGCTTAGCAACGCCATATTGTACATGTAATTAACCAAGATTGTTAACTCGCCACCAATAATAACTTCCTTTATCCAACAAAACCGTGTAATTCATATCCCTATACCTAACGTTACAACCCTTTAAAAGACCTCTTTGATAGTTTATCCTAGGTGCTTACGCCATGTGGTGGAAGTTTGATCCTTTCCCAGGCCTATGGTAATCTATTTTGCTATGACAGGTAGTGAGAGATATCTTCCGTTTCCATACTGTAATTTACACTTTATTAAACCCGAGAGATGTGAGTATCTAAACACTATTTGTGAGGTGCTTGTATATGACCTCCGTGCTTGTCTTTGGTCTTTAGTGGAACGATTATTTGTTGTAATTACTTTTATATTAGTGTTAAATGACCCCTAACTTGTCTTTTGAGTAGAATAAAAGCGCATTTGCTTGAGTACAAGCAAATCTCAAGTGTAAGGGTATATGATGAGGCGAAAAATGATCCGTTTTTAGGGGGTCATTTAAGCCCGAATCCGAATTTATTTGATCAAATATTGCCCTAAATCGTTCCTTTTGTGATTGTAGGTACTTGGAGAGTGAATTCTGGAAAAGAAGCCATTTTGGACGTTTTTGGAGCATAAAAGTAAAGAAAACGGCAAAGTCTCAATTTTCCATGCTGGGAACAGTAGGTGACGGCGTCAAGAGTAATTTCCTGACGGCGTCAAACCTCAATAATAAAATCCGAGAGTTCATGAAGGCGTCAAGAGTTTTCCTGACGGCGTTAAAACCCCAAGAATTAAAATCCGTAGTTGATGACGGCGTCACACACAGGGCGTCAAGAGTAATTTGTGTGACGGCCTAGGCCTTGACGGCGTCAGAAGTAGATCAAGGTCGTCCGAGGAAGTATTTGGCGGCGAGATGACGGCGTCACACCTTTGTTCTTGACGCCGTCATCCCTATTTTCCTATATATAGTTTTCTAGTTTTTCACATTTAAGAGAGAAGTTTTGGGAGAAACCCTAAAGACGATTTTGGTGTAAATTTACAGGTTTTTCAAGGGTTCCAACCCCTTGATACCTTGCATGATTAATTAAGATAAGTGTTCTTCTAATTCAATCAATATGTCTATGTGTTGGTTGTCTATATCTTGTTCTTGTCTTAATTCTATCATGCTAGGCTAGATCTCTTTTGTGTTTGCTTAGATCTAATGAAACCTAGATATTGATTATGTGTTGATTACTTGTTTATTCTTGTCTTGGATGAATGATTTATATGTTAGGCTTAAGAAAACTGGCAGATCTCCAAATGGTAACATGCTTGAACGTCTTAAGAAACATGAACCGAGGCGTACTAGGTCTTTATTGGTTGTATTTAATGCATGAGCCACTGTTTACAATCCCTATAGTTGTGCTGGGCATGGTGTAGGAGGAGATAAGAGCTCATAGAATTGGGGAGTTATGTATGCCACCCCATGAATGGTATTAAGGAATACGATCCGTCATCCATGCAATTATAACAAGTAATTAACGTGTAAAAGATATCTAGGGAGTAGTGAAATCTAAGTAAACACATTTTCTCCAATTACTGCTCACAACCTTAGTATAATTAGTTTATTTTCATTTTTAGTATTTTATTTTGATTGCATCTTAGTTTTGGGTTAGTTGAATAGCAACTAATTCCGCCCACTCTTCCAAAACCCCGAGATTTTATTTGCTTTCTAAAAAATATAAAAACACAAAAATAATCATCCCTCACCTTTAGAACTAGTATTTAGGCTTTCTAATCCTAGCGACACTATTCCTAAGCTGAACGATCAATCCCCCGGTACTTGTCACTATACTATACTACAACGATCAGGTACACTGCCTGGTGGGGGTTGTAAGCTTCTCGAGATCCCTCGAGAGGTAAAGCCTGTTGCGATTCCCACGCATTAACAATTGTGATGGAATTAACAAATTGGGTAGTGGGGGTGACGCTTTCTTTCCTTATAAGCATTCTTTCGGGGGCTCTCTGGTTGGCATACTCCTCTAATAGACTCATCATCTCATTCATTTTCTCTTGCATCTCCTCTTTTTGCTTATAAACTGCTTCCTCGAATCTAGCAAGCCGATCTGAATGATTTGCCATATATTCTCTCATTCTAGCTTCAAATTCCGGCTAAGCTCCTCGGGAGGGGAATAAGGTGGGGCATAGTTTTGAAAAGTCACGACATTTTCTCTAGAGGGTGACTCTGATAATGGTGTTGAAGTCGGTTTTGAGACAGAATTGACAGTCGCCCATTGAGGACTTAAAGGTCTCCTTTGTCTTTCCTCAAAATAGTCAACTTTTGCCTCGAGTTTGCATAGAAGTTCATCGGGGATTTCGGTGGTCCCTCCAGATGTTGAGACTGCATTGATGGCCGCTTTTATTGTATGATTAAAGTCCCACATCTCTTGATTATCGGCGGCAAGCTCCTCAATAATTGCCCAGGACTCCTCGGCGTTCTTATCACGCAGTTTACCTCCCGCGGCCCTATCGATTGTACGTTTAGTGTGATAGTCAACATGGTCGTAGAAAATCTGAACTAATAACCAAAGGTTTATACCATGAGGAGGGACCTTATGGAGGAGATTCTTAAAACGGGCCCATGCTTCGTAGAAAGCTTCACCCTGATGTTGTTCAAACATCAAAATGTCATTTCTAAGCATTGCAGTCTTCCCTGGTGGGAAGAATTGAGTAAGGAAGCGATTGGTGAGATTATCCCATGTGGTGATGGATCCCGCGGGTAAACGCTCAAGCCATTGACTAGCTTGATCCCGTAGAGAGAATTGGAATAGGCGTAATTGGGTTGTCTCTCTAGTTGCAACATCTAGGTCTATGGAATCTACGATTTTAAGGAAGTCCTTAAGATGTTGATTTGGATCTTCGGAACGAAGTCCATGGAATGCACATCCGCTTTGCACCAACCGGATGGTGTCGGATTGCAAGGGGGTCACATTGGCTCCGGTGAGCTCAATGGTGTTTCGGTAGCCTTGGTGGCTAGGTCGGGAATACTCTCCTAAGGTTCGGGGCCTAAGAGGTTCTAGTGGTGGGTTTTGTTGAGGTGGGATGATGGGTTCAAAGATGTTCCCATCGTCCATGATGTCGGGTGGTGAAAAGTTACGAACAAACACACAAAGAAATAAGATAGACTAAAGAAAACCTAAAAAATAAAAAAAAAAAAAATCTTACTAGAAAGGAATCTAGCAAGTAGACCTAATAAAAAGAGATTCTAACCCAGACAATAACTATTCCCCGGGCTGCGGCGCCAAAAACTTGATGCGTGGGGATTGCACCAGGCTTTACCTCTCGAGGGATCTCGAGAAGCTTACAACCCCCACCAGGCAGTGTACCTGATCGATGTAGTATAGTATAATGACAAGTACCGGGGGATTGATCGTTCAGCTAGGAATAGTGTCGCTAGGATTAGAAAACCTAATTACTAGTTCTAGAGATGAGAGATGATTCTTTTTGTATTTTTATATTTTTTAGAAAGCAAGTAAATATCTCGGGTTTGAAGGATTTGGGCGGAATTAGTTGCTAGTCAACTAACCCAATACTAAAGATGCAATCAAAATAAAATACTAAAAATGAAAATTAAACTAAATTAAACTAAGGTTGTGAGCAATAAGTGGAGAAATGTGTTTACTTAGATTTCACTACTCCCTAGATATCTTTTACACGTTAATTACTTGTTATAGTTGCGTGGATGACGGATTGTATTCCTTAATACCATTCATGGGGTGGCGTACTTAACTCCCCAATCCTATGAGTGCCTACTTCACTCCTATGTCGAGCCGGCTAAAAAGCTCCTAACATGAGATCATTAGAATTTACTCATGCATTAAATACAACCAATAAAACCTAGTACACATCGGTTCATGTTTCCTAAGACGTTCAAGCATGTTACCATTTGGAGATCTGCCAGTTTTCTTAAGCCTAACATTGAAATCATTCATCCAATACAACCATAAACAAGTAATCAACACATAATCAACATCTAGCTTCATAAATCGTTGTATGGATTGAAGCAATCCCCAAGACAGTGGTACAAGCGATTTGATAAGTTTATGATGGAGTCGAAGTACACAAGAAGCAAATATGACCATTGTGTATATTTGAAAAATCTACAAGATGGGTCCTTCATATATCTTCTACTATATGTAGATGATATGTTGATAGCTTCTCAAAGTCTAGACGAGATTGAAACGTTAAAGACACGGTTGAAAAGCGAATTTGAGATGAAGGATCTCGGTGAAGCAAAGATGATTCTCGGCATGGAGATAGTCAGAGACAGAAAATTGAGGAAGCACTCTTTGACTTAGAAACAATATATGAGAAGGATTCTAAAGCGTTTTAGGTTCGAAAAGCAAACAAAACGAGTTAGTACTCCACTCGCTTCTCAATTTAAGATCAGTGCTGCTATGTCACCGAAAAATGATGCAGAGAGGGCATACATGGAAAAAGTGCCTTATGCAAATGCTGTCGGTAGCTTAATGTATGCTATGATATGTACTCGACCAGATAATAGTCATGTTGTTGGTATGGTGAGCAGGTATATGCATAACCCTGGAAAAGGACATTGGCAAGCTATTAAATGGATATTACGGTATATCCATAACACGGTCGATGTAGGGTTAGTATTCGAACATGGAAGTAGTCAGTGGGTGGCGGGATATTGCGATTCCGATTATGCTGGAGATTTAGACAAGCGAAGATCTACAACAGGCTATGTTTTTACTTTGGCAAAAGCTCCAATTAGTTGGAAGTCTACCTTACAGTCAACTACTGCTTTGTCAACTACGGAAGCATAGTATATTGCGATTACTGAGGCTGTAAAGGAGGCAATTTGGCTTCAAGGGTTGCTCAGTGAACTTGGAATCAATCAGAAATTTTTCATGATGCATTCAGACAGTCAGAGTGCAATTCACTTAGCAAAGAATCAAGTTTATCATGCAAGGACGAAGCACATTGATATGCGGTATCACTTCATACGAGAGATACTGGAAGAAGGTGGAGTCAGAATCCAGAAGATCCATACTTCTAAGAATCCCGCAGATATGCTGACGAAAGTATTAGCTGGTATCAAGTTCAATTACTGTTTGGACTTGATCAATATTCGGAAAACTTGATGATTGGTTTTGAAGACTCCACCAATGATGGTTGACAACGAGATTGAAGAAATTGATATTTCGCCAAGGTTGAGATTTGTTAAATAATGGCTCAATATCATATATGCAACTTGCAAAGATATGCAATCGAATATTATCCAATATCAGATTTTCAAAAGATTGTGCAAGTTGAAGATAAGCAAGTTGCTAGCAAGTTGGTAACTCATTTGAAGCCTATAAATAGAAGGCTTTGTTTTGCGTTTCAAGTACACCAAAAAAACACACAAGGCAACCTTGTGTAGTTAGATAGTTTTCTCTCTTTTGTTCTAAGTTTGTAATATGTTTCTAGCTTAAGAAATATATAAGAAAGTTTGGTGTTCCATTCTCTTGTTCATTTCATAGTGTCATAATTTTCAATAAACTAGTTTGAGGTATACTTGTGGTGTTGAAATATACACTCTTTACCTAGTCGGTGGGATATTAATGAGAAAGGTAAATCAGAGTTGTCTAAAGCACAAAGACAAGAACATCAAGGACACTCAATTCGTACATGCACAAACACTTGGGAACCCGAATGGGGCCAATCAAATTGTTGGGTTTCCCCATACTAACAGAATTGGTTTGTAGTCACAAACAAAAGCTAAAACCTCATTACTATTATTAAGCATTTACATTATGCTAATCACAAAATTTCGTCCCTTATTCACCCCAGTTGCCAATTTTGACCGCAAAAAGAAGAAAGTTAGTTAATTAACATGTTAGGATCAAATGTAACGCAACATGCAGGTTTTTATTCAGTTGACGTGAGTCGTAGCTTCAAGGACTTCATCGCCTTTATCATTGACCCCTTTCGCCGTTGTTGCACCAGCGCCGTTCTTTTTACCTTCCAAAAACTTCACTAGCCCTTCTAGTACAACTTCCACATTGTCAGACTTCATAAGTTCCTCCGCCACCTCCGCTGGTGTAACCTTCTTGCATCGAATCAACTTTTCGATCTCCGTAAATCTCCAATGGTCGTTGTGAATGTTGAGGTAATTGGCCGCTAGTGTCTTGAATCCATTAAAAGTCAAGTATGACATGTGGATGTGCACATCCATACGTCCTGGTCTAAGCAACGCTGGGTCGAGTTTTTCTAGGTGGTTCGTTGTAAATATTATGATGCGTTCATCCCCACAACATGACCATAATCCGTCTATGAAGTTTAAAAGCCCTGCTAAAGAAAACTGCAAAATAAACATAGAAAGAGTTTAACCATATGCACGAACTTGAGTAGGCACAATGAAAAAAAAGGCTAAGTTTTTATACAAACCTTGGAACCACCACGGGATTTGGATTTGGACTTGGATGCAGTAGTACCATTTCGATCTAGCATATATGTGATACAATCAATATCTTCAATCACTAGTATTGATCTATTTGATGTTTGTAACATCATCTCTTTCAAACCTGAATCACTCCGAACATTCATCAACGGTATATCATAAACATCAAATTTAAGGTAATTCGCCATGGCAGCAATCAAACTTGATTTCCCGGTCCCTGGTGGACCATACAATAGATACCTTCTCTTCCACACCTTCCCTACTTTCTTATAAAAGTCCCTCCTCCTTACAAACAAATCCAAATCGTCAATAATTGCCTTCTTTTGATTAGGATCCATTGCCAATGTGTCGAAAGTAGATGGATGATGAAGATTTACCACCTGATCCTTGAAACCCCAGGTTCCCAGGCTAAAAAGTTTCACAACTTTCTTCTGGTTTTTGAGATGTTTAACCTTTTCAATTATTGATGGCAAGTATATAGTTAACACAATATCTTTGTGAATTTGGCCAAATTTCAAAATAATGTTTTTTCTTTCAGATAATTCGCCGCCCCCTTGTTTTGGCTGCTCAGTGAGGTACTTCCATGTAACCAAAATCCCTTCAAATGAATCTACCATCTCTTGCGACTCTGCAAACTTGATATTGAAGTGACTTTCATTCGCATTTTTAGTAATCCTGTTGGTAAATTATATATGTGATCAGATCAATATCAAAGTATATAACTAATTATTAACTATGTTTACAAGCTAGGGTTTTTCTACCTAGTAACATAGTGGCACATATATGTTTAGGATATAAGATCATTTGAGGACCAAACTTTTTTTACATACCAAGGGACTAATCTCCACCCTCCATCTTCACTCCATCTTTATTTGATCTAATGGATGAGATTAATCCCAACAATTTAAAAAACCCACTTTCATCTTTTTTTTTTTTCAAATATTAATATCTTTCAAACCGTTAATCATTAAGTGAAAAAAATTATACCGTTACGACGGGCATTTAATTATCTTTCTACAGATAAGCACATTGACATATTTTCGACAATTTTTTTTTTCGTGGCCGAAAAAATCATATATGATATTACATATCATATCATATATGATATTACATATCATATATGATATGCAATATCATATATGATATTATATGTAATATCAAATATGATATTACATATCATATATGATATGCAATATCATATATGATTTTTTTCGGCCACAAAAAAAAACGTGAAAAAAACAATTTTTTTTTCTTTCGAAAGTATATCAAAGTGCCCGTCTATAGAAATATAATTAAATGCTCGTCGCGATGGTGTAATTATTTTCGCTTAACGATTAACGGTTTAAGAGATATTTAAATTATAAAAAATGTGTGAAATAATAAAATGCTTTTAATCTCAACTATTGATTTCCTTTTTAGATGGATTGTGGGGATGAGTCCCTTGGTATGTGAGGAATCTTTGGTTTGTAGAATAACTCGACTCTATGTTTAGATATGTTAGATGAGCATACTTGTTATTTTGTTCTATATACAAAAAAAAAAGAAGGTTAAACTGGCTTACTAATTTAACATCACAAACTAAGGGAATTAATAATATGGATAAGCTAACATGTAAATATGATGACTATTTGAGTTCATTCAACGCTTTTAAACATGTGTGATCGATTTATTTACAATCACAATACTGGACATAGGTTCAAAGTAGGGCCTTTGTATGTTTTAAATTACGAAAATAAAGCAATGACACACCTGAGTTTCTTGGAATTTGGGCTGATTATAGTGCAAAGGTATGCTTCAACTGTATTGAACATGTCGTTCGGGGAGCAATAACCAACTTTTTCCTCAAAGACAAGAGTCAGCGTATCTGAGGATTTAGGTTGCCAATAGTACTTGAGAGCATGAATTATGTAACTTCGAACTTGTGGTGGTATGAACTGGTTGAACATTGTACGTAAGAGCATGATTGTTGTTATTATTGAGGCGTAAGCTGAAAATAGTGATGATAACGCTGGTATCTCGGGTAAAATCGTGTTTATGTATCTTTTCTCCATAGAAGACCTTAGAGGTATCTTTGGAATAGCTTGTTTTCCCATGAACGAATTCTTTTTGAGAGTTCGATTAGCCATAACTTGTTTCTGGTTTCTTTGACATCAAGGGAATAATGGGTATATATATATTGTTGATGTAAACGTGACCTTGAAGAAAATTATTTCCTATTTTAGTTACCATCGTACAATATAATTGTTTCCTTCATAATAATAACTAGTTATAATACCATGGGGTTTTGGCTTCAATTTTTTTTATCATGAAGTTAATACCAAATATATTGGGTATGTTTGTGGAGGGCTTTTAAGGGGGCTTGTGGGGGCTTGAATTTATAAAATAAATAAGACGGCTAATTAAATAAGTCTCGTTTGTCATGAGGCTTATGGAAGGACTTATAAAATAAGCCGGCTAAAAACTTTAGCCCCATAAAAGAGGCTACAAACTTAAGCCCGGTGCTTTTAAAGAATAAATTATTTATTTACCCACAAAAATATCTAACATATACAAAAACTCATTTAATTATGTCATTTTTAGTAATTTTGCAATAATAAGCCCCAACCCCAGCCCATTTGCCAACCAAGTTTATAAAAATACAAATTTTAATTTCGGCTTAGAATATAAGCCCCAGCCCCAGCCCCAGCTCTAGCACCAGCCCCAGCCCCAGCCCCAGCTTCAGCCCATTTCGCCAAACATACCCATAGTCTTAAAATGTATTAAATTTTACATTTATTCATTTAGTATAAGTAGTGTTGTCAAAAAATACACTAACCCAAAACCCGACCCTACTCGAACCCATATAAGCTTATTCGTGTCGGGTTATACAGGTTGAAAAACATTTTTCGGGTTAACCCGATTAACCCGAACTCTTATTAAGGTCGGGTTTCGGGTCAGAGATTCAACCTTATTTGGGTTAACCTACATAAGGGTTTATTTTATTTATTTATTTTTCATAGTTCCTTTGTTGTTTATAAAAATTAACCCACTTATTTGTATCTTTATGTTACAATTTGGCTTATTGGGCTAAGCCGTATGCAAATAACCCACAACCCGAATAACCCGCCTCTTATTAGGGTCGTATATGGGTAAGATTTTTCTTCCTCAAACACAATTAACCCGACTCAAATAAGGCTTATTCGGGTCGGGTTTACCCGATTAATAGCCTTTTTATTTTGCAATAACAATGGCTATTAAAAACGTAACATTTATGGGTATGTTTATCCGACTCTAATTTGCATCACCACTAAATAACGAAGTTTGAGTCTAGTATTACTTTTAAGAAAATGCTAACGTAACAATATTTAAGGCTATGTTTAATAAAATATGACATGCATAAACTCGTTGTACTTATAGAATAAACTCTCAATCTTAAATTCAACTCCTCACAACTAACAAAATGTAATCCTCATTGTATTTTTAAAATATTAAATGTAGCCTTTAAAGCTACAAATAGTAAAATCCTTAATTTTATCCTGGTTTGAAAAGAATAAAAAAAATGTGGACAAAATTTCACCGTTCGTCCCTCCATGTTTCGTGTGTTTGGTCCTTAAAAATAAATTTTTGGCGTTTTCGTCCTTGAACTCTGGAAACCACGGCGCGTTTGGTCCCTGACACCTCATTTTGGCTAACCATGGTCAATTTAGTGGTTACATGCCAAGTTACTAAAATGCCCTTTCTTTTTCTCTTAATTTACAAACACTTTTAATAATCACACACCCATTAAAAAAACACACACCGATTAAAAAACACACATACTTCTTTACTGGATTCGATTCTCATTCAGGTTAATTCTTTCAATTATTTCATGCTTCTTTATTATATATGAAATCTGCATTTTTGATTATCAAATTGTTAACTATAGTCTTTGTTTATATGTTTCTTGATAATCCCAAAATTAGGGGGTGTTTGGGATTACTTATTGAAAACTGTATTAGTTTTTAGGGTGTTTGGGATTGGGTGAAACAAGCGGTTTTGAATAATTAGCTTATGTTGATGTTAGTTTAGTATCTGCTTGTTCGTGTTTGTTGCGAGTTTTCTTGTGATTTTGGAGATAATTTTTTTGGCACGCAAAATGGATCACTGGCAAATTTGACATTGAACTAAATACTTATTGATGAATGTAAGGATGAAACCTTGACGGATAACAAATGCCTAGTTTTGTTAGAAATTTGTGGATTTATATCCATGGTGTCATATAAGGTATTACCGCCTGGGCTTGCCTCATCATTTGTTTGAGTTGTTGCATGTCCTTGTGTTAAGGGGATCGTGTTATAAATTGACAATTGTGTGGCAGTTATTAATAATATACTCCCTTTAGAGATCCCGATTTCTTTAGCGTATGTATATACGTATGTTTTGTCTATCAATATCTTCAGTCTAAACTACATTTGCAATGGATTTTTACAATTTTGCTCATTTGAAATTTCACCGTCATATTCCACATTTAAATGTTACTGCTAGCTACCATATCTGCGCAAAATACGTTCAAACTGTTATAAGCTTTTCTCCACTAAGTTTTATAGTTATGGCTCTACCATTTCTGACCAAATAAGCATTAGCATTTAACTTATGAATACTGTATCGTTCAACACAGATATCCTTCTATAATTGGAAATAAGTGCAAATTATTCTGCTATAGATGTATAATTTGCAATGGCGGAGCTAGAAAAAATTCTTTGGGAGGGCCGAAACAATTTTTTTTTCCGGAAGAACATTAGATGGGAGGGCCGAGATAGAAAAAATAAAATTTTAACACATGAAATCGCGAAAAAATACACTATCGGGCTTAGGCCTAGGGGGGCCGGGACCCTTCCCGGTCCCTTAATAGCCCCGCCCATGATAATTTGGTAAAGGATGATCATGAATAATAAATACCGACTCTTAATTATTTAATGTTATAATGGTGTTTATTTAGTATCAACTGTTTTATATTTGTTGATTGTTTATTATGATAGTATCGTAGTTTAATCATGAAATTATAGTTCAGTACTACAGAGTGTTAATGTAAATTAGAATATATCTAAACTACACATGCTTCTATTAACAGTGGCTTAATTGCTCAAAGCTGGTTGTTTATGTATTTAATTTCATCTCATGATCTCTTTTTGCTGTCATACTGTCATCTCAACATGTTTATCTTGCATTGCAGCCAAGCGAGCAACTATAGCATGACAATACTTTTAGTAGACTTGGAACGGTGTTTGACCAGTTCTTTGATTCAGTTTGACGTGTTTGCTCATGGGCAACGCTGACGAGACAAAGACTTGTAAACCTGAAAAACCATCTTCACCTCCACCTGTAAGCTTATAATGATTACTATTTTTTGTGAGTTAATTAATCTTGCGTGACTTGTCTCCTTTTTATAGTCTCTCATGTCGTCCTCTGCACGTCCACATAATTAGTTACTATCGTCACCTATTTATATTAATAGATCTTATTACCAACTGTGGCAGGATCATCAACAAGCGAATGTTCATGCTTATTCCGATTGGGCAGCCATACAGGTTTGTTATTTTTACAAGGCAGATCCAGAATGACCATCTACAATAGTGTTTGGTTCCTGAAAATTGATTGATTGAACATACTCTAATTTTATTTGATCCCCATTACAGGCATATTATGGCTCTAGAATGGCTGTGCCACCATACTTCGACTCTGCTGTTGCACCTGGTCATGCTCCTCCACCTTACATGTGGGGACCACCGCAGGTATTGTCGCTTGCAAACACTTCCGATGCTCATATGAATATGTTGATTATATATGATGGTCATCAGCATGTTAACCTTTCTCCACACCTACATTTCAGCATATGATGCCACCGTATGCTGCAATGTATCCACATGGAGGTGTTTATCCACATCCTGGAGTTCCTCTTGTGAGTCTTCATGGCCTTCATGGTTTGTACTGCTGTCATTCGTGTTACTCAGTTAGTACTGCTCCATATCATGTATTGTAATATAAATGAGATGATAGGGATTTCGGTCACCCTGATTGACTGGAATTCATGGCCAGGTCAGTATATTCAAAAGTATGGTTTGTTTTAAATTTATATTGGTAACACTTAGTTTACTAATACATACATTGTGCAATTTCCTTCAGTTACTCAAACTCTGACAGTCAAGAGGTTTCTATGAATTTCAATCGAATTGGAAGCAAGAAGCAAGGGGAATTCAAGTTTGCCACAACAGAGATAACCCCAGTTTGCACCACGAAAAGAGGAGATGCGGTGACCCCAATTCCGTGGCCCCACTAGATCTCGAGGCGGTTAATTATTTTCTGCAATAGTGGTGCGTAGTACCCTTTTTAACCCTGTTAAATACTATGGTTTCTGTGTATTGGTTGCATATTCTTTTCAGTTCTTTCTATTAAGGGATGGAAATTGATGTGTTGTTACACATTAGTGCTAAATTAATTCTAGAACCAACGTGTTTACCTAGAGTGAAAATTATCCCTTTTTGCTGAAAATGTCTTGATTTTCTGTGAAATATGTGCTACTGCTATTTATGATGCACATCAGCGGTGGTAATATAATGTCGTGTGTTTATGCATCTGTTCTTGTGCTTATACATTTGTTTGTCATTTTTCTCAGGATGTCAAAGAAACTTTCAAATCTCAACTGAAACAGCATGCATCAACCTTTTTTGACGAAACCGAGAACAACAGCAATACCTTGTCCTGTTGGAGCAGGGGATGGGGTTTTTGTGAAGAAACCTGATGACCGGAGGGACCCACAAACATTCATAATTGCATTAGAAAAGGTTGAAGCGTGGATGTTCTCGCGAATCATTGAGTCTGTGTGGTGGCAGGTTGAGCCCTGGAAATACTTATCTTCAGTATATGATGTTTCTCTATATATAATGCCTACAACCTCCTAAATTGCTGTATAAAAAATTGATTATTATTATAATTACTTTAATCATGTTGACAACATTATTGGTTAAAAATGGACAAAAAATTGTCATATTTCTACATCTACACTTTTTGACTGATTCTGGTTTTGCTCACTGTAGACTCTTACTAAACATATGCAATCAACAGCCACTAATGCTAGTGGTAAAACGGTTTGTCAAAGTCAAACTTCAAAAAAAACATCTGGAAGTAAAAATGGGTTGGGAAATCAACAAGACGCAATGGGGGTTCAACAGTTCCACTCGAATATATCTTGCAGCTGCTGAACTATTTGGTGGTGAGCGCTTCATGAAGCCATTCAGGTCCATGTTTCAACTGCTTGAAAATCACAGCACTGTGGATTCATCAAACGAGTTAAAAGAGATAACACCCAGGGTTTACTTGGTTCGGCTGTTGATTACATGGTTTGTCTTCTATCAGACATTTTTATGCCGGCATATGACGGACCAAGCACTTCGAGCCGACAGGAACGCTCTTGCTCCCATCTTCATCGAGAGGGAAAAGAGACATACTTGTTAGTATTGCTGTCTTATATGTTAGTACTGCTCACTGCCCGTTGTATTAAGTTTGTAATGGTGCGTTTCATGGTTTGTACTTCTCGAGTTGTATGAAGCAACATATAAGAAGGAAAAACCCAAACTTTTAATAGTTGTAGGTTGTCAATGCAGTGAGAAATTTGCAGATCTTTGTGCCGAATTAACAATTTTGCTTATGTATTAAACTTCTTACTGTAATGTATACTCGCATTTCATTGCGTCACTTTCAAAATGTTACTGCCATTTTATGTTTGCATTATCAGCTACTACCATATTCGTGGCTTATACAAATAGGATGCATACTTCTGTAAACAAAACACCCTGCCAGAAGGGAGTTGAACCAGGTCATGGAAGAAGGGATCAGCCGTATACATGAAAATGATGGCCGCGTCGCTCAACAACACAAGGTAATTCAACTAGGTATTTGTTACCCACTCTGGACCAGGTCATGGCAGAAGGTATTTGGTAAATCCAGAATTGTTCTCTAAGTAAACTTAGCTGAAAAAGCATAATCAGCTATTATCGATAACTCGATTCCACATTGTAAGCTCAAATACGAAAGAGAAAGATAAATTAGCTATCGCAGTCAATGTTGGGATCTGTTTAACCCGAGTATAGAGCTTAAAACACCAAAAATAACCACCATAATTTTTTCTTTATTACTTTTACATTATCGGAAACAAAAGGACATGCACATGCATACCCAACCTAAGGCTCATTGATTGCCTCTTCATCCAGAAAGTAAACAAAGAAATCGAGAACAACTTTAAGTGGTAACAGAACTTTTATTTCGAAGGAAATGCAGGAATACAAATTCTGATCCAAACATTTTTGTTGCTATAAAACAAAATTTAAGTACAAAAAACTCAGAAAACCCGTTATATATAACCACTGCCTATTCGCTATCTTTCCATACTTCTCGAAGGAGTTGATATCTCACAATACTCCTTCCACCCTTTGGGAACCATTGAAGCCCATCAGAACTTGAGGAAACCCGAGAACTGTCTGCAAGGATTGAGGTCAAGGGTGAATCGAGCTCGTCAAGCTCATCATCGCTAGTGTAGGATTTCTTCAGCACTGATGATGAACTTCTCCTTAAAGATTGGGCTCCGACGATTATGGCTGAGAATGAACTTGACGGAGGTGGTTTGTACGCTGACGGAGGTGCAGTGCATGGAAAGTTTATAAGAGACCCTTCGTAAACTTCTATGTCATCATCCTGCATCTGTAAGTGCATACACGTTACGAGAAAATGGTTTTCAGAAGAAGTCAAAAAATAGACTTTGTCCAGACTGCATACAAGCCTCTCTCACTCACTTCTTTTATATCTTATCAACTATTTATCATGATTCACTATTTACATTATGTTGAATTCAAGTGCGAGTGCTAAAAATGGCGAAGAGCATATACAAACCTCTGCATCAAGGGCCTCGATAAGCGAATTGGGAATGGGATTCGGGGAAAATTCATCTGGCACGAAACTGCAAACAACCCTCCTAATCAATGGAGTAGAAAGTGTTGAAGGAAGGAAGGAAAAAAAAACATTGGATCAAATGAAGAATATGAACATATATAAGATGAATAAAAGCATAAAAAAGATTTGGACTAGTTACCTCTTTCATTGTGGACTTGTCCGCAAGTATTTCAAAAGGAAGCATCATGAGGTCACTCAAAGCATGTAGTAATCGGAAAGCCTTAAAAGACGTATCGTCGTTAACATCATCAGTATCTTCGTTAGTGTCCTTGTCCTCAATACCAAATAGATCAGTAAGCCATCTAGACCATGTCCCAATCTGATAAGATAGATATAGAACTTATAGTTAAGTTTCAACAAGTTCATAAAGAGCTAATGTTTGACTTTAGAAGTCAAAAGGCCTAAAAACATCCAATTTGACACAGCTATCTGTTTTTAAACTATATAAACAGTATTAAGAGTTTGTACAAGCTCCGAGTAGGAGATAATCCGTGCCACTTTAGTAACAAAACCCTTATGAAATTTGCATTTATATAGTAGTTCGTTGACTTCAAAAGTCAGCATGTACATTTCTTTCTGAAATAGAGATATTCTGATACGAATAGCTAAAAAGCAGAAGATCAGTGAATTGGTCGATTTGGGTTATGTTTTATCACTTGGTCAAAAGGGTAAACTATAAAATAGCTAAAAGTAGCATGTCAACGGGTGTAATTCTAATGCCAAAAAAAGGTTCTAAAATATTTCATACAAATATTAGATTAGCAATGCAATAGCGTAAAATCATACTTGACACGCTAATTGCTTATTGAAAGGTAGATTTTTTGGACAAAATGTTTTGGCTCAACCAAATGCGACCTATTTTTACCCGTTATGAAACCCATATGACCCTCTCACTTTTCCACCAAAAGATTCAAGAATGGTATGGTTTATTACTCACAGTGTTTTTCAATTGAGCACCGGCTCCAAAGCTACATTTTCCAGCAGGAATAGGAAGCACCCGCGGGTCAGCAATGGGATCCGATAATGGATCTGTTGGCATATCTTCAGCTTATTCCCGAAGAATAGCATTAAACATTGCAACATCCAGTCGACCCACCAACTGCTCCATCACCTATAACCAAATAAAAAAGAAGAATATATACTTATTAAATTTAACGCTCTTTTTCATTGTGGAGAAATAAAGTATGCAAATTATGGGAATATACCATCCAAACAAAATCATACTCCCTCCGTCCCACATTAAATGTCCTGTTTGACTTTTCAAAGTCTTTTTTTCACAATTTTGACCTTAAATATTTTGGCTTATGTAGTATAGTATTTGATAAAATTTATACGTAGTGAAAATACATTTAATACTCAATCCATTCATATATTTTTCATCAAGTATTATATAACACAAACAAAATTATGTAAGGTCAAAGTTATGAAAAAAGACTTTGAAAAGTCAAATAGGACATTTAATGTGGGACGGAGGGAGTACCAATCTTGGCAGCACGGGTAAACAGTATTTATCCTACATTATATTACTTGATACCAACAGGCCACAACCAATCTCTAGCCGCTTGGGTTTGTAAATTATAATTGCAAAGTGTTCTTCACTATTTCATGTTTATACAACTTCTGCTATACACCTTTGTTTCTAAGAATTATAATTTGATATCTGGATATTTTGATATAGTACTACAGTTATATAAAGTTATTTCTTTATTAGCTTTATATATTATCCTCCTTGAGCACAAATGAAAGATCGTATAGGTTATAGTGGCATTTCTTATGGCGGCAAATTCAGATTTTCAATGGGCAAAAGGAATTTAGTATGTATCACCACGTTAAATTCACGGGTAACTAATCTAGTCTACTAATATGTTCCGTTTATTGAACAACCACCAAACATGTATTCATGGTATGCTTCTATGTACAGTTAAAACTGGTAATAGAGTCATATTAAAATGCAACAAGCTTAAAAGCAGTATTAATCAACAATTCCAAACATTCCCTAAAAAGTCTAAAACTACTTAATTGATTATTGAAACAAAAAGCTTCAGTTTGCTTATTGGAGCAAACAACTCTGAATAGCTAACCAGATAAACATTATTGATAAACTCCCATGAACACCCTGACTCATTTCCCTACTCATAATCCCGGACCCAAAATGCCTATTAAAATACCCACCGGAAAAAGATTTTAGACGGTGTTGATGTTGGAAAATTTAGTGCACTTGAGGGATCAATTCACACCTGGTAATGGGTTTGGAGGTATGGAGTATACACCCATTTGGTCACTGAATCCCCTGACTCAATAGTGGTTATGTTGTGAATCTGCTGCTAGTTGATTCACCTACTAGTGTGTTTCCACTGATGTGTTAACGATTACCACTGCAAGGGTTATTGTTTCCACTGCAAGGGTTATTGTTTCCACTGCAAGGGTTATTGTTACCACTGCTAGTGTTAACATTACCACTGCTAGTGATAATGTTACCACTGATAACCACTGATCCTATAATTATGGAAATTATTATGATATAATTAATGGACCGTTAATTATACATAATTCCATGGGCTAGGGTTTGAGTAAACTCTATTATAAATAGAGGTCATAACTGATTTGCATGGAAGAGAAGGATACAAACCCTAAACACTAAATACGCATCTGGTTCTTGATTTGTGCCTAAAACAAGAACTTCACTTGGTCTTATCCCATAGAGATATTCGTGTAACCCAGGCATAGGGTCGAATAGTTTCTATTGGAAAGTGATACCACGATTTCAAGTGAATATCCGGTACCTTCATTGATTATCTTATCCCTAATCTGGAACTGTTTTGCAGCTATACAACCAACAATCAATAGAAACTATTAGTGATAATCAATGGCTGCTGCTATGAGACAAATGGCTGCTAACTTTTCCAAGTTGGAAAAGTTTGAAGGTGTTGATTTCAGAAGATGGCAAAAGAAGATGCACTTCTTGTTGTCAAGTATGAATGTGGTGTATGTTCTCACGACTGAGATTCCAGAAGATCATTAAGATGATGCTACTATGGATCAGATGAGGGCAAGGAGCAAGTGGGAGAATGATGACTACATATGCAGAGGTTTAATTCTCAATGGTATGTCTGATTCTCTTTTTGATATTTATCAGAATGTTGAAACTTCTCAAGAACTATGGGATTCCTTGGAAGCCAAATATATGGCTGAGGATGCATCAAGTAAGAAGTTTCATGTAAGTAATTTTAACAATTACAAAATGGTTGATTCTAGACCTGTCATGGAACAATACAATGAACTTCTTAGTATACTTGATCGATTCACACAACACAAGATGAACATGGATGAGGCTATTTCAGTCTCTTGTATCATCGATAAACTACCTCCTTCTTGGAAAGAATTCAAACATATGCTTAAGCATAAGAAGGAGGAGTTAACTCTTGTTGAGTTGGGCAGTCACTTGCGCATTGAGGATTCACTCAAAGCTCAAGACATTGACAAGCCAAAGAGTAGCACTGCTACTGGTCCATCAGTTGTCAATATGGTAGAGCATAACAACTCCACCAAGTACAATGACAACAAGGGCAAACGTAAGCATCAAGATAACACCAAATCTGATCTTAACAAGAAACCTAAGGTGACTTGTTGGAAGTGTGGGAAACCTGGACACTTCAGGAAAGATTGCAAGGGTGGTAAAGTTGGAAACAAATCCAATGGATCAGGCACAAGTGGAGGGAATGGTAACACCAATTCTCTGAAAGGTCAAAATGTGTTTAATAAGTCTTTTAAGATTTATTATGTTACATATATATCTGATATTTACTTTGTGCAGGATGATGATGTTGCTTGGTGGCTTGACTCTGGAGCTACAATTCATGTGTGTAAAGATAGAAGCTGGTTCAAGACCTACAAGTCAATGAATGATGGTTCTATTCTTCACATGGGAAATGAGTCAACTGCCCTGGTGCATGGAAAAGGATGTGTTGAGTTGAAGTTTAGTTCTGGAAAGATTGTTTCTTTATTTAATGTTTTACATGTTCCTGATATTAGAAAGAATTTGGTTTCTAGTAGTGTTTTAAATAATTGTGGTTATAAACAGGTTATTGAATCTGATAAGTTTGTTTTATCTAAAAATGGTGTGTTTATTGGTTTTGGTTATTTATGTAATCAAATGTTCAGACTTAATATTGTTCATGATAATATTGATTCTGCTTTTATATCTACATCTAAACTTTATGATTCAAACCTTTGGCATGCAAGACTTGGCCATGTACATTTTAAAAGAATGCAAGATATGTCTAAGGATGGGTTAATTCCAGCCTTTGATGTGAACACTGAAAAGTGTAAAACTTGTATGTTGAACAAAATAACTAAGAAACCTTTTCAAGGAGTAAAACGTGAAACTAAAGTTTTGGAGTTAATTCACAGTGATCTTTGTGATTTACATGCTACTCCCTCTTTGGGGAATAAGAAATACTTTGTGACTTTTATTGATGATGCTTCTAGGTTTTGTCATGTTTATTTATTACATTCTAAAGATGAAGCATTAGATAAATTTAAAGTATTTAAAACTGAAGTTGAATTGCAACAAAGTTCCCTGATCAAAAGATTAAGGACTGATAGGGGAGGTGAGTACATGGATACTCTGTATTTTCAGTCTGTTGGTATAATCCATGAAACGACTGCCCCTTATACTCCTCAGCAAAATGGTATTTCTGAAAGGAAAAACAGGGTGCTGAAGGAGATGGTTAATTCCATGTTGTCCTATTCAGGGCTGAGTCAAGGATTCTGGGGTGAAGCTATGTTAACAGCTTGCTATTTATTAAATAGAGTTCCCAACAAAAGGAACAAAGTTACCCCTTATGAACTTTGGACTAAAAAGAAACCTAACCTTAATTATCTTAGGATATGGGGTTGTAGGGCTGTTGTAAGACTCCCTGATCCAAAGCAGAAAACTTTGGGTGAAAGAGGCATTGAATGCATCTTTGTTGGATATGCTGAGCATTCCAAGGCATATAGGTTTTATGTTATAGAACCTAATGAGTCTGTTTCAATTAACTCAATAATTGAATCAAGGGATGCACTATTTGATGAGAACAGATTCTCATCTATCCCTAGACCAAGTCAAAGGATTCCAAATGGAACCAATGACAATGGTGTTTCAGAGGTTCCTACTGATGAGGTTCCTGCTGATGAGTTTCCTGCTGATGAGGTTCCTGCTGAGGTTGTGGAACAACAACCTGAACCTGAGCTCAGAAGGAGCAATAGGGTGAGGACTCCAAAGTCATTTGGACCTGAGTTTCAATTATACTTAATTGAAGGTACAAGGAGTGAGGTCTCTGACCAATACTCCTATTGCTTCATTGTGGAGGATGATCCCAAAACATTTGAAGAAGCAATGAAGTCCCAAGATGTTGCTTTCTGGAAAGAAGCAATTAATGATGAGATGGACTCCATCATGGGCAATAACACTTATGTGTTGACTGATCTACCACCTGGTTGCAAACCTTTAGGTAGAAAATGGATTTTCAAAAAGAAAATGAAGGTAGATGGAACTGTTGAAAAGTTCAAGGCAAGATTAGTTATTCAAGGCTTTAAACAAAAGTCAGGAATAGACTACTTTGATACTTATGCTCCAGTGGCACGTATCAGTACCATAAGATTGCTAATTGCTTTGGCATCAATTCACAATCTGATTATTCATCAGATGGATGTGAAGACAGCTTTCTTGAATGGTGATTTAGATGAGGAGGTTTACATGAACCAACCTCAGGGCTTCATCATGCCTGGCAATGAAAACAAGGTGTGTAAACTGATTAAGTCTCTTTATGGACTAAAACAGGCACCTAAGCAATGACATCAAAAGTTTGATGAAGTGGTTTTGTCTAGTGGTTATTTACTTAATCAAGCTGACAAATGTGTATATAGCAAATTTGATGAATCTGGTAAAGGAGTCATCATTTGTCTATATGTTGATGACATGTTGATCTTTGGCACTGACCAAAATCAAGTTGATCTTACAAAAGAATTTTTGTCATCAAAGTTCTCCATGAAGGATATGGGGGAGGCAGATGTTATCCTTGGCATAAGGATTAAACATGAAAGTAACAAAATTTCTATATCTCAGTCTCATTACATTGAGAAGGTGTTAAAGAAATTTAATTACTTTGATTGTACTCCAGTGAGTACTCCTATGGATACAAGTGAGAAGCTAATGCCTAATAATGGCAAAGCTGTATCTCAACTTGAGTATTCTAGGGTGATTGGCTGCTTGATGTATGCCATGACTTGTACAAGACCTGATATTGCTTTTGCTGTGGGTAAACTGAGCAGGTATACTAGTAATCCTAGTGCTCATCATTGGCAAGCAATTCAGAGGGTCTTTAAGTATTTGAAGAGAACTATAGATTATAGTCTCTCATATACTGGTTATCCTTCAGTATTAGAAGGATATACTGATGCAAGTTGGATCAGTAACACTGAAGATAATTCGTCTACTAGTGGCTGGGTATTCCTACTTGGTGGAGGTGCAATTTCTTGGGCATCCAAGAAACAAACTTGCATTACCAGTTCAACCATGGAATCTGAATTTGTGGCTTTAGCTGCTGCTGGCAAAGAAGCTGAATGGTTGAAAAACTTGCTTCTTGAGATTCCATTGTGGTCTAAACCTATAGCACCTATTTCTATCCGTTGTGATAGTGCTGCTACATTGGCAAAGGCTTATAGCCAGATGTACAATGGGAAGTCTAGACACTTAGGTGTCAGGCATAGCATGATTCGTGAGCTTATCATGAATGGGGTGGTATCTATAGTGTTTGTTAAATCTCAACAAAACTTAGCTGATCACTTGACGAAGGGTTTGGCTAGAGACTTGGTTTTGAAGTCTGCTAAAGGGATGGGTTTAAGTCCAACTAGTCACTGAATGCAAGGATACCCAACTCCCTTCTAAGGAAACTTGGAAGCTGAGTTCAATGTGGAAAGCTGATCATTTGGTGGACTGAAGCACATGTATTACAAACATCCCAAGGTTGTGCTTGTTACCTGCTGAAAGGAGGATGAAGTCTTCACTTCTTAATGATTAATTTTCTTTGAAAAAGTGCTAAGCAGGAGCATGAATTAAAGATGAACCACCTATGTAAATGTTGAAGTTTTGCCGCTTCAGGAAGCTTTGGACTTTTAGCTTTTACAACATTTATGAATTGGATATGGACACATGGCTTGTATAGTGTCAGGAGTATTTTAGTGTTTGAAAACTTGTGTGTATTTATCATCAGGTATTCAAATGGGTTGAAGGGTTCAATTCTTAGAACACCCTGATTCTCGAATATTTGAAAGTATATATACTAATGTGGAAATTCAATCCTCAGGATATTTTCATTTATGCACTTGTTTTGGTTTGTGTTTGATTTTTCATGCAAAGGTAGTGAACTAAATTTGGGGAGGATTGTTGGAAAATTTAGTGCACTTGAGGGATCAATTCACACCTGGTAATGGGTTTGGAGGTATGGAGTATACACCCATTTGGTCACTGAATCCCCTGACTCAATAGTGGTTATGTTGTGAATCTGCTGCTAGTTGATTCAGCTACTAGTGTGTTTCCACTGATGTGTTAACGATTACCACTGCAAGGGTTATTGTTTCCACTGCAAGGGTTATTGTTTCCACTGCAAGGGTTGTTGTTACCACTGCAAGGGTTATTGTTACCACTGCTAGTGTTAACATTACCACTGCTAGTGATAATGTTACCACTGATAACCACTGATCCTATAATTATGGAAATTATTATGATATAATTAATGGGCCGTTAATTATATATAATTCCATGGGCTAGGGTTTGAGTAAACTCTATTATAAATAGAGGTCATAACTGATTTGCATGGAAGAGAAGGATACAAACCCTAAACACTAAATACACATCTGGTTCTTGATTTGTGCCTAAAACAAGAACTTCACTTGGTCTTATCCCATAGAGATATTCGTGTAACCCAGGCATAGGGTCGAATAGTTTCTATTGGAAAGTGATACCACGATTTCAAGTGAATATCCGGTACCTTCATTGATTATCTTAACCCTAATCTGGAACTGTTTTGCAGCTATACAACCAACAGTTGAAGGGGTGTTGCTCCGATGAGAATTGGGCGGAGCTGCGGTGGTGCAGCTGCGGAGGAAATGAGTACACGATTTGGGTTTGATTTTCTTTTAAAGAATGAATGGCTGTGTGTTTGTTTTATTTGGGTTTGTTTGTTAAATGTCTTGGTAAATTAAGAGAAAAGAAAGAGTATTTTAGTAATTTCACAAGAAACTTAACCAGCAAACTTACAATGGTTAGCGAAATCGGGGTGAAAAGGACCAAACGCGCAAATTTTGCAGAGTTCAGGGACGAAAATACCAAAAAAAAAAATTAAGGACCAAATGCGCGAAAAATATTGTCAAACCATAATCTTTCTTGATCACATAAAAACACACATGCATATTTGCCATGCATATTTATAGAGACCCACAAATAAAATTTTAGGACAAAACTCAATAAACATACCAATAATTCAATAAAGTTACAAACTTTATATTTTAAAATATCAAAAATATAAAACCTAGGGAACAAAAACAGGATAAAGGGTAGCCTAAAATAGTACTAACACATATAGATCTCCTATTTTCATACTTTAATAAAAAAATCTTGAGAAAAAAAAAATCAAAATTCTAGAAAATTATAAAAAGCATAAAATTTCAACTTATGCAAATGAAACAACCAACATCTTATGTCCATTTAGTACTAAAAAAAAAGTGACATAACATAAAACATAGTTGTCATGTAATACCTTAGAAGTGTTTGTAGTTAAACTGAGTTTAAGGATGTCTGAATAAATGTTGGAAATAAGTGTTTTTGTGTTTGTGTGGTTGGTTTTTGAAGGTTGCTTTTTGATGTTTAACAAGTTGAATTTGTCTACTTGTTATTTTAAAAGGAAATAAAGTAATGGAAAAGTATTGTTACCGACAAGTTTTTTTATGACAAACATATTTTGCCATGTTTTCAACCTAATGTTTGTAGGGAAATAGAAATGAAACATGTTGAAATGAGATTTATGGATTATTGGTTTTTGGCTTTGTGTCAAAGCAATGTTTAAAGTTGGCTCAATTGCATTTTTTTTTTTTGGTAATTATTGTTTATTTCTATTCGGGTTGTTTTAAGCTTGATTATCTATTACATGTAGATAGAGTTCTGATAAGTTTTATCATATTATTTTTAGATGATATTATTATTGCAAATATTAAAAAAAAATAAAAAATAAAAAATAAAAAAATAAATTGTTACACCTTTTACTTTTTTTTTAACGAGTTCTTTTACCCGCACATAAAAAGAACATTGTTAATAGGGGTTGTGTTACGAGGGCCATGACCCACTTTTCTACAATCAATATCCTGATCTCTCTGTTTACAATATAAAATAATTTTTTTATTAGTTTAATGCTTTTAATTTATTAAACTTTATAGTTCATATTCCGTATAAACAAAATGTTACAAAGATTGTTTAATGCTTTGTATTTCTACAAACAAAATTATAAAATTAAATAAAAAAAAAGAAAAAAAAAAACAGGGATATTATTGGTGTTTAAGGGGCATGAATATAACTCATCCCTTGTTATAGTGGAATATATGTTTTACTTTTGATGTTATTTGGCTCTTTTTATCACAATGAAAAATGTTTTGAGCACAATAACTTTAATTCATATATAAAAAAGGGGTTTTGCTAGCATGTGCAAATTAGGTACATGTTTAGATCTTTATGTATAGAAGGTTTGAGTTATTTAATTATAAATTTTTGTTTAATTAAAGTAATTTTATAGTTTAATTAATGTTGATCGAATATATATTTTTATTTAAAAAAAGTTTATGTTCATTAATTGCATCTTTTGTGCTCGGTTGGCACATATTAGCAATACCCATATAAGAGAGGTGGGTGCTTATAACTTTTATAGGTACCACTCATCATCATGTATTTTATAACACTTCTATAACATAAACAACTTCCTCAATAAAATTCTTATAACACATCGTCAGAAATACCCTACCCACTCTATAAAAATTTTAAAAATAATTATAATAAAAAATAATAAAAAAATAAAAATAAAATAAAACCATTGTGGCCTTAGCTATTGGACGTGTAACATGGCTACGACACAAAAGGTGCAGTTGGGCAGTGGCATGAATAACAAACACAGCACCCGTCATTCGAATAGAGATTGTTTTATGAACATTTATAAATTCACATCACGTACACGTAGTACACATTTTCTTCATCAATTTGAGGATTATTATATCTGTGGTTTTTAACTTTGTGTCAAAGCAATGTTTAAAGTTGGTTCAATTTGCAATTGTTTTTTCTTTTCAGCTTTTGGCATTTTAATTTACTAGCATACAAAATAACTAAAAACATGTTTTGCCATAACTTCAAAACTATTGCTAACAAACTAAGTACGAGGTTCTTGTGATTGTTTGTTATAGTTGAAAATCTTGTTTTTACACTACTCCGTACTATTATAGAGTTGTTTTATCAAGATGGACGATGTGTTTCATTTCGCAGATAACAATGTTTCAAAGATTGTTATTTATTATAGTGTTAATTCTTGTATAAAATCACGTGTTTTCCTTTTCGAGGATCCTCTCTCATTACTTGACTCAAGTTGAGCATCTTCCCCAACTTGAGTCAAGTTGGTTTTCCAACTTGAGAGAATCTCCATCTCCTGATAAGTCGTGTCAAGTGAGCTTTGCGTTGAATACAATGGACAAATCTCGACATTTGTTCATATAAAGTGAGCTACAAATTAAATTTAGGCCTTCGAATTGTGTTGACAATTCTAAGACAATAATTCACTCAAAGTTATATTCAAATTTAGGCCTTGAAATTATGTTGACAAAACAAAACTTGCCAACTTGGCCTAGAAAATGCATGCGATTTGATAATAAAATAAAGTTTTTTTTTTTTCATTCAGATGAATAGATGATAATACACCACGCTATTGTTTTTTACAAGTAGGTCCACAATTTTTACTGTTAGCACTTTTTGTTGTTTTTCAATGTTATCTCTCCAACAACTTGTCTATGACTTTGCTAAATGGTCCAAAATACAAATTATTAAATGCCCATAGACATTGAAATTGTCGGAAGCGATACAAGTCTTATCAAAAGTAGGCACTCGTGTTAATGTACAAAACCTACATCTGGTCCAACTAAACTGGGCCTTTACACTGATTCGGAATCATAATCATGTTTTCATGATCGTTGGGAAGATGGTGATGAATATGGTTACTATTTAATCTTAATGCAAACTAACAATCTCACAACACCTACAAATATTTCAAATAAATGCCATAGACAAGTTTTGAACCCGCAATTAATTGATTAAAAAGCATCTCACATATATAGCTAGACTTCAAACCATTTGATTATAGATTAGATACTACTAGTTTTAATGTCCGTATACGAATGAACAAAAATCAAGGTGAGTCCGGGAGGTTCACAAGACACCCATACATTTTTGTGACGTAGTGCAAATTTTTATATAAAAGACTCGTTTTTTCTTAAATGCGCCAGCCATTCACAAAAATGTGTGTTCATAGTTTTTTTTTTCTTTTTTTTTTAATGCATTGTCCTGGTTGTGTCTTTGTGTGCACGTATGTTGTTTAGACTATTTATACAACTAGCAATCTTTTATATAATAAAACAAAACCCTATTTTATTTATTATTTTTTAATTTATAACTTTATAAATTCGTTTTGTTGATTATACTACACAAGTAGAAGATAAATACAAAAAATATAGATAATGTGCAACTAACAATAGGATTAAACTTTTTAAATGATTATCTCTAATAATAAAAAACTATAATTAAAAATTATAAATCAAACAAAACAAAGATTAAATCATTTGTTTTTTACTAAATAAAAATATATAAAATCTCAAGTGGTGACTTTCGTATTTAAACAAAAAAAGATTGTTTCCTTATTAGGTAATATTTTAATTATTATTTTTTAATTTATAACTTTCTATATTTGTTTTGTTGATATACTACACAAGTAGAAGATAAATCCAAAAAAATATACATAAAATGCAACTAACAATAGGATTAAACTTTTCAAATGATTATATCTAATAACAAAATACTATAATTAAAAATAACAAATCAAACAAAACAAATATTAAATTATTTGTTTTTTACTAAATAAAAATATATCATTTAATAAAAAAAAGAGTGATGCTAGAGGGGCCTAATTAGGTCCATTTAAATAGGACCTAATGCATTGATGACTTATACATTGCATAAATGTACAAGTCATCAACACGTTAGGTCCACTTTTAGTTCTATTTAGTTAGGCCTCTTTATTATTTTTCTAAAAAAAAAAAAAAAAAAAAAAAAAAAAAAAAAAAAAAAAAACGCGCATGCACGGGGATTATAACTGGGATACTTAAAATATATTTTTGTTCGTTGTAACTTATAAGGTTTATTGACAAATCTCGACAATTATAAAGTGAGCTACAAATCTCGATAATAAAATAAAGTGTTTTTTTTTTTCATCAGATGAATAGATGATAATACACCACGCTATTGTTTTTTACATGTAGGTCCACAATTTTTACTGTTAGCACTTTTTGTTGTTTTTCAATGTTATCTCTCCAACAACTTGTCTATGACTTTGCTTAATGGTCCAAAATCCAAATTATTAAATGCCCATAGACATTGAAATTGTTGGAAGATACAAGTCTTCAAAAGTAGGCACTTGTGTTAACATACAAAACCTACATATGTTCCAACTAAACTGAGCCTTTACACGGATTGGTAATCATAATCATGTTTTCATGATCGTTACCAAGATAGTGATGAATATGGTTACTTTTTAATCTTAATGCAAACTAACAATCTCACAACACCTAAAAATATCTCAAATAAAATGCCATAGACAAGTTTTGAACCCGCAATCAATTGATTAAAAAGCATCTCACACGTATATCTAGACTTCAAGCCATTTGATTATAGATTCGATGCTACTAGCTTTAATGATCGTACACGAATGGACAAAAAACAAGGTGCGTCCCGGAGGTTCACAAGACACCCATAAATTTTTGTGACGTAGTGCTAATTTTTGTATAAAAGACTCGTTTTTTTCTTAAATGTATCACCCGCTCATAAAAATGTGTGTTCATAGTCTTGTTTAGTTTTTCATAAATGCATTAAGTTAAATTTCGTCCTGGTTGTGTCTTTGTGTGCAGGTAGGGGTGTTCATCGGTTCGGTTCTCGGTTAATCGGTTTATTCGGTTCGAGTTGTTCGGTTAAAAAAAAATTTGGGCCATAACCGAAAACCGAACCGAACCGAGAACAGAACCGAAGTTCTGTTCGGTTATGGGTCAAAACCGAAAACCGAAATTTGTACTTGAATTACACTATTTATATTTTTTTTTAAAATTTAATTATATATATTTTTGGCAAAAAAAATTATTTCTAGTATAAAAAAGTGTTTTTTTATATTAGTATAAAATTTTAATGGATATTTTTTATATATAAAATAATATAAATATATAAAAAAATATATATATTTATATAAATTCGGTTTTCGGTTCAGATAGCTAAACCCATATCCAAACCGAAAACCGAATTTTTAATTCGGTTCGGTTCGGTTTTAACAAGTTCGGTTCGGTTATATGTTCGATTCGATTTTTTTCGGTTCGATTCAGTTCGGTTTTCGGTTTGTTCGGTTTATCACCCGACCCATGAACACCCCTATGTGCAGGCATGTTACAACTAGCAATATACTTAAAATATATTTTTGTTCGTTGTAACTTATAAGTTTTATTGACAAATCTCGACAATTATAAAATGATCTACAAAACTTAGGCCTTAGAATTGTGTTGACAAGTCTTAGACAATAATTCACTTAAACTGATATATTCAAATTTAGGCATCGAAATTGTGTTGACAAAACAAAGCTCGACACTCTAAAATATATTCATGCCTAGAAATTTATTTCGTGTGATTTCTATAATAAAGTAAAGTTTAGTGCGTTTTTTGCAGACATTATGCCACGCGATTTGTCTTTACATGTGGACCCCACAAGTTTTGTACATGTGCTACTTGTACCCTTTTAATATCTATAGATAGTATAGATGTACAAGGGTGTTCATTGTTTCTGTTATTGGGTTGTTCGGTTCAGTTAGTTCGGTTTAAAAAAATTTATGGGTAAAATCTAAAACGGAATGAAACCGAATATAAATTTGGTTAAACCGAACCGAAAACCTAATTTGAATTCAGTTCGGTTTCCGGGTTGACCGAAAAACCCGAATTACATAATTTGTATTTTCTTTTTCATTTAATTATATAGCTTTTAAACAAAACAAAAAAAATCAAGCTTCAAAAATGTTATATTTATACTAGAAAATGGTTTTTGTATATATATATATATATATATATATATATATATATATATATATATATATATATATAGGATCCGGTTCCATTGAGAAGGTTTTTATTTTGAGAAGATTGAGAAATTTTCGTTTGAGCAAATCGAATCATGTTTTTTATTTGATTCACAAGTAAACATCATTTTATGGTGAATCAAATCTATAAATCACAAATTTGATTCACAAATTATTGTTAAAATTGAGTTATGATGATGATTCATTAAATTTGTACAGATGATTCAGTATTCTACATATATCGCAAAATCGAGAGATTTTTAACATTGATTCAATTTTTTTTTACACATTTTCAATTTTAATCACATTAGAATGAGTTTTACGCTTGAAAAACATGAATCAAAGTTAAGAATCTATCGTTTTTGAAAACCTTCTCAATCGATCCAGATTCTATATATATATATATATATATATATATATATATATATATATATATATATATATATATATATATATATATATATATACTAGCTTCATAACCTGCCCGATGGGCCGGTTCGCTTCATAATAATATGGATGATATTAAGTGGACGAAAATAATAAACACAAAATTTTTTGTTTAAAAAACTTGTCGGTTTTAAACAATACAATGATGCCTTTTCAAATCCGAAGTAAGACTTCTTTGTAAACGACATTTGTAGTTGTGTTGCAATAGCTGCCTTTTCAAATCCGAACTTTTGGCATTTTTTATGTAACAGTCCAATACTCTTTAGTTTATTAGTGGACGTTAGTGCTAATATCATTATCAATACTATAATTTTGTGAACACTTTTCTTTCTCAGTCGATCATTTCAGTTTTTAAATCTCATATGAGGCCCAAGAATCATCATTCTATTTTGCTAACAAAAAGTAGTTCTTCCGCCTTTATTTGTTAACAAAGATTTTCACCCGCACGTTGCTCACCCGTGCGTGTATATTATTTAGATGAAAAAAAGGAAGTTCTAAAAAGCCGAAGATTTCATATCATAAATATCAAATATCATTTGTACCTAAAACAAAAACAATAATTGTATGACTTAAAAAGTGGTACAAATATCAAAATCAAAATAAGTGTATATTGTAACCTAAAATAGCTAAAACTCATTCTTTTGGTTTATGCTTCATTCCCAGCCGAAATCAGACACTTCTCATAATACTCTGACTTCGTTCATATGTAACCATGATTTCTTTACGTAATTCGATTATATATCAAGCAAGAGTGATTGACACACCACTGCCAAATCAAACACTAAGATTAGAACATCTCCATCACAAATAAACCGAGATTGGGCAATCTAAAGATGCTTATTTTGGTTTCTTAAAGTTACTAAATTTCCATTATCTTAACTCATGAGCTCAATTCTTATATATTTTGTCCATCCATTGGTTTCCCAGAAATCAGATTGGTTTCCAAGGCGTGTGATATTTCATAGAATTGCATCAAGCCGTATAAGTAAACCATAATAATAGATCATAGTCGAAAGATTAGGGTGTTTACAGCCTTATTCACAGTATATAACACTTCAAAAATGACAAAAAAAATGATTAGTTCCATAAGATACTATGAGTGCTAATAGAAATGACTAATGTTTTAATTCCAAAAGTTATTATGAGTGTTAATAGAAATATGATGTATCATGTTTTTTGGTTATAAAAAGTGGTACAATTTCTGAGTTCTGGAACTAATTTGACCATCTAAAAGTCAAAATAGAATGTCAAACACAACCTGAGTCAACCCAACCCGATCCATTTAACCAACAGCAAAAAATCATTCATGTTCACCCTTCCAGTTTGTCACCTCGAGTATCTTGTGTAAGTGTATCTGGGGAGGGGGAGAAGGAGACATACCTGGAAATAAAGCACGGTCTTAGTAGTCTAAATGAATTTGTAGCAAGTCAATCTGAATCCAATTCCTGCCGATTTCTTGGATGTCCAATACCCTGTAAAACATCAATAAGCTATGACAATAATTAATTATTGGAGTTATAACAAATTATCGTATCATTACATCAAGTTTGTTGGTACATAGCAAGTATATAAAGTACATCAAGTTTCTTGTGAAAAAAAAAATACTAAGACCTGTAGGCGCATTGCAAAAAAGTCAGCCGCGTAAAAGATGAGAATCTTAGTTTTGTTTCAATCATGTAAACATGATTGAAAAGTTTATAACAATTACTCTCAAGAAACATATGAAATTAAGCTAAAGATGGGAGTAGCTTCAAATTCACCTTTAGCAAAATGTGACAATTTCGACCTGAGTTTGCAATTATTGAAATCAACTCCACTTATCTAGACCCTTATAGTACATTCGGGCCGATGGAGAAAAGTATGCCAAAGACGTTCTTCGTCATGTATTTTTCTGCAATTATAGGGCAAATATTGCCAAAGACCCTCTGCAGTACTCGATCTGACATTTTCATTTGCATTCTAAGACAAAAACCCTTGCTGATTACGAAAAGAATTACGTGAGAAACTTACATCACCAAAAGTGTTAGTGATCTTGGGCTACGCCATCGGCCTGCATTGTCAAGTTGTCTTTTGTTTCCTCTCAAATTGCAAGACAAACAGGCACCTACATAAGATTGTTTAAAAGAATAAAAGAATCAGGACTACAATATATTTTCACTTAGAACTTTAAAAAACATGCCACAATAAATAGAATGTAACAGAAAGGAAGGTGTAAAAAAAATCCTTACTTCGACTTTCATTGGCATTCAAGTTTACATGTACTTTTAGAAGTACATGTCAATGTCATTAACAAATCATCGGTTTTTTACTGTCGCAAATGCTCGTGAGGACACCGCAACCTTGCGAAGTCAACCAAATCATATAGTCCTGAATCCTTGTCACAAACATGCGTTTCAACCGGCCGGCTATTATCGGAAGACCAAAAAACCATGTAGCCAATGATTGTTGAAAATGAGAATAAACAATGATCATAAGGATACTTACAAAACCTACATTTTTAATAATAAGACAATGTGTTACCAAAAAAATTGTTATCTGCTGTTAACGTCAATGAATTTCATATGTTGACTTTCTGTATCATAAGCTATGTACGTCTCAATAGATTATCCTTGTTCCCACTGTCATCGAAGACCCCATGATACACCTACTTAAACGCATATCTAAACCCTATCTAACCATGTTATGTTATATAGTTTTTGTTATCAGATATGTAATTACTTTTTGAGCACAATGCCAAAATGATCATACCTGGCTGGCGTGTTAGTGACCCGTAGTTAATAATTTCCCTTAGACATGTCATCTATCTATTAACAATAACAAACAAACAACAAATTTAAAAATCAAATAAAATAAATCACTAACACTCAATTCCAATTTTAGTCCATATGGACACGTAAATCATCACATAGTGGTCAAACAAACAATGAGAATCATATGAAAGATTGATCATAATTTCTCAACATGAAAGCAGAATCATAACTGAAATGAGATTGAACAAATCTGAGCCGTTCAAAACTGGTTCCACTTTCCGCCACTACTGAACCGAGATCACAAAAAAAAAATAAACACATGAACCACTGCTCGTCCTGACATAAGCCATTAAACCATACATATATTTGAGGATTAAGGCATTGTTGAAAAAAATTGCCGCTAAACCTGACATACATTTTAACCATACATGGTTTTGACTCAAACTCATTTTGACCATTTAATCAACCCGTCTAACCTGCCAAGTGGCATATAAACCTGCCAAGTCGCCTATAATCCGTATTTATAGTCCTAAACTTATATAGCTACACGGCTACACCTATTAACTCAATAGCAGCGCAAAAATGAGATCTTAACATTGTTAGCTTGTTATTGCTTATTATAGCTGATTATATGCTTATTTCATTTTGAAATAAAAACCTCGGAATACACTACTCCAAATTGTCTATTCAAAACAAAAATAAGCAGCTTATTGTGAATCAAGCTATACAAACAACATATCATCACAATGGAACAAATTAACCAAAACCCATATGAAATCACCCAAAAAGATTACATTTTTAACAATATACTTCTATTAAAACTAAAATTCAGCAAAAATAAAATCAAAGAAATAGGATATAAAGACATACTTTAGGGTGTGTTTGGATATGCTTATTAATGTTTCTAATAGAATAAATAAGCTCAAAAATGTTGTTTAGGTAAAGCTCATTTAGCGGATACTTAGCGTAATAGTGAAAATAAATCCACAAGCTAAACCTGCAAATTTGGAGCATTATTTGAGAATGCAAGCTTAAGCTTACCCCAAACACTAACAAAGATTATAACAAAATCTGTTGACATAAATTAATAATGTCTAAAAACATTGTTAACATATTAACAATGTCTCTATGTTTTGATAATTACAAAGCATAAACTCATTAATCTAAAACTTATGACGTAAACAAGTTTTTAGTGCTTAACATTTGTCTTTACATCCAAATCACTTAAGGTATGAATAAACAAAGTGTTTATTGCATTCTATGATCAAAGGAACAATTTTCTTAAACACTAGACTTTTTATAAAATGTCACAAAACATTTTATATCTTCTACAAAACATTTTTGGAATTAAAGGAATATGTTTAATTCATTATAAATATATGAATTCAAATTTCCAACCAAAAATGACAAATCTAATCCAGAAAAACCTTCCCCACAAAAAGACAAATAAACCCAACGTTCTGGAGGGGCGGCCCCCTTAATTCCCTAGGCGGCCCCCTTAATTATTAAGGGGACCGGCCACGCTCCAGAACAGTATTTTTTCTCCCTATAAATACTGGTTCATCCCACAGAATTTTCTCACCTTTTGCACCTCTAAACTTTCTGTTCTAGATCCCCATTTCTATTCTCCAAATCCTTTGATCATAAATACATAATCCTTTGTTTCAAAGTGATTCTTACATCATCCTCTCAAGTGCAAGAAAAGATTACTTCTATCCTCCAAGACAAGAAGTATTACAACTTGTTGTGACCTCCACATCCAAGTTGTTGGTGCATCATCAAGAACATTTACATATATCTTTGTGTAGTGTGTTGTGAATATTTGATTGTAGATAGTTGTGTTAGAAATATAGATAGTGTGATTGGCTAGTAGATTGTAGTGAAGATAATTGGTGTGTAGAAGATAGGTGTGTAGTAGATTGGTGTGAAGTAGTTGTGAAGAAGGTGTGAAGATTGACAAGGTGTGAAGTCTTGAAGAAGGTGTGAAGGTGTGATTAAGGTGTGAAGATCACGTGGTGTGATATTTGGTGTGAGATTGGTTCTAGCTACGATTAGAACTCGACATTTAGCTTAGTGTCGTTAACTTGTGTAAGCCAAGGTGTGTAAGGTTTTCTCCGCCATAAGGGAGCTTGTAGACATAGTGAAGAAAACTCTCGAGTAGGTGACTCGAGGAGTGGAGTAGGGCAAGGAAGGTGTCCTTGTAGCCGAACCACTATAAATCCTTTGTCTCGCGGTTAGATCTTTCCATATCTTACTTATTATCTTGCTTATATCGTTATTACTCTTGTAGACGTAGACGTATATATATAGTTGCTCATATAGGGCTAGTATTAATTTTACTTAAAGATCAAACGAAAGTTTTATTCACAAAACAAAGTTTTTACAATCAAACTAAAAAGGTTACATACATATAATTGATCATTTCGATCAAGTATAGTTTTCATACAAAATATAACTAAGGATTATAAAATAAACGATTACGTACTTATCTCTCGTATATAGCTACAATTGTTTATATTATGCATGTGTTGATTTCACATACTTAGCATACATCATTATTGTTGTTTATACTTAGATATACTTGTTCATATTGTTCAAGATTAGCAAGCAAGGTTTTAAAACTAAACTAAGTTTTCAAAATAAAATTAAAAAGACGTAAAACTATTCAACCCCCCCTTCTAGTTTTCCACAAAATCATCAAGAAATTAAGCAAATTAAGCAAAACCAACATGATATACCAAACTAAGCAATAACATATCAATAAGAAGCGTATATAGATAGAGCAAATTAAGCAAAACCAACAAAATAGATCACATTTTTATAATTAAAATACTTATAAATAAAAGAAAAATCATCAAGAAAAAGGATAATAAAAAGAAAAGAAACATACTTTCTTTAGGACCATGGAAGAGAACCTTAAACTCCTGCATACCATCATTAACCATTTCAACTTTATAATCACCCATCATCCTGTTTAATAACAAAAATCCATAATCAAGTTACAATCTTTAGATACCTACAAAAAAAAGAGATCAAATTTTTATAAGAAAAATAAAGGATATTAAAGTTACAACTTCATTAAATCCGCCACTGGAAACACCACTAACAGGTTTCATGAATGGCATGGAACCCATGATGGTTTTTATGCTATTTTTGATATTTTATTGTCTTAACCTGCAAATAACAAAAAATACAGATAAAAAATTGTCATGTAAGCAAGGAAGTATTCCATAATGGAATGTTAAAAGCAATAAAGTTCATATTGCACTCACAGCCATATAAAAGTAGTAGCTTAACCATCTGTTCTAAGCACCTTTTTGCCGCATGATGCAGAGGTGTTCCATCATGACGACCTGAAAAATTTTGCTACCAAAAGTGATACAAACAACACAACAGTATCCATGACCACACACATAAAAAAGTAACTCACCTGGATGATAAGCATTCATGTTTGCACCCAATTCTATCAACGTTTAGGCAACATCATATAGTTTCGGATTCATCAAAGCCAATATCAAAGGCGTCTTTCCTTCCTTATCCATCCACTACAACAAAAACAACAGCAAAGTTCAACAATTTATTTACATACTTAACTGTTAATTAAGAATTATAAAAGTGAACTAATTGTCACTGAAACATTCAAACATTTTGATGATAAATTCCTGGATAATTTTAATTACTGCATTTCAAAATGCCTACAACAACATTTTGATGATAAATTCCTGGATAATTAAAGAAACATTCAAACAATAAAAAAAAAACATAATAAAGAATAATCATAGCGACATACTGCTCATTATATAAATTCGGGAATAATCATAAAAACACTCAAATCAATCAAATAAAGATGAAAGAAACAATAATCAAATAACAAATCAATTAATGACTAAAAACCAAACCCATACCTTGGATCAATTGTGTATACATTGAATAGAATAATGTGCTTGATAGATTAGGGTTAATTGATTTAGGAGAATTCAAAACTGTTGGTGTTTTAATTTTTATCGACCTCTGCTTAGGAGAATGATAGTTTAGGGTTAATTGATTTAGGAGAATTCAAAAATTAGGGTTTAGGAATTTTAATTGATTTTACTGAAAAACATGGAATCTCTTCAAAAGTAGTGAGTGAAATCAGGAAACCCGTGATTCATGTGATATGATTTTCAAATGTTTAACTGATTGAAGTGATTAATGGTGAGAGGATTAAGGAAACCGTATATTCATATAAAAGAGGATGCAGAAAAAATAGGGGAAAAAGAGTGAATGTGTTGAAACTTATTTGAAAGTCAACCATGTACATAACGAGGTGGATCACCCGCGCGTTGCCGTGGGATGTTTTGCCAAAGAAGCAGTTATTGCAGTTAACGACTGTTAGTTATAAGGACACAATTTGCAACAAACCTCTAAGATGGAGGACCAATTGCAGACTTCTAAGACGAATGACCAATTGTAAAAAAAAAAAAAAAAAAAAAAAAAAAAAAAAAAAAAAAGAAAAAAAAATTAACGGTCGTTAGTACTTAACGGTCGTTAAGACCGTTAGTTATAAGGACTAAATTTGCAACGAACCTCTAAGACAAATGACCAATTGTAAAAAAAAAAATAAAAATAAAAAATAAAATAAAATAAAAAATTAACGGTCGTTAGTATTTAACGGTCGTTAAATACTTAACGACCATTAGTTACTGTACATTCTACTGTTCACTGTGAGTGTATTTACTGTAGCTTTGTGCTACTGTAGCTAAGCTACAGTAAATCCTGATAAATGTTAGTATTATAAATTATATCGTCCAAGATTCAAGGTTTATGGATTTTGTTTTTCAAGTTGTATTACAAAAACCACTATGGTCTAGTGGTTGGATTGTTGATTGTTTTCATGGGAGACCGGGGTTCGAATCCCACTTGTGACATATTTTTTAAATAAGCCCGAAATATCGTTAAAGTGCCACATGGAGGTGCCAAGGTGTACAAAGTTGATGACTGGGCATATGACTCATATTATCCAGTCAGCACTATCATAGGTACAGCTTATGATGCATCATGTGCAAGTCAAAACTTGTCTCATATATATGTAAAGATATATATATATATATATATATATATATATATATATATATATATATATATATATATATATATATATATATATATATATATATATATATATATATATGTGAATTCAGATTTTGATTCGGTTCGGTTTACATTATACCAAAACCATAAACAAACCAAAACCGAATATTTAAGTTGGTTTTATTACAAATTCGGTTCGATTTTATTCGGTTCAGTCCGGTTTGGTTTTCGTGAATTTAATACATTTAAAACTGGGCTTCTGAACCAGGCTTATGAACTAGCCCATTATACGTGAATATATTTATAATTGGGCTTATGAAGTAGCCCATTATAAATTCGTTCAAGAAAAGGAAACTAGCCGAACCACCTATCTAGTCTTTAGTATAAATACAGGAACATAAAAAACACAATGAATATCGATTAGTTTTACGAATTTTTAAAATTTGGTTTCAGCCATGGTGGGCAAGCGCAAGAAATCTGATCCATCATCATCGTGCATGAGTACGAATCAAGTAAGAAAATTAATTATCGATAAATAGTGATGAACTAGTCGGGCCTCGGACTGCCGCGTTGCAGCAGGGCGCCGTAGTCGGCGTAAGTTAATAGATTCAATCACTACGTTAATAGATTCAATCACTGACTAATGATACAAATTACTTAAAATAGGTATGCATACATGAAAGTTTAGACTGAATGTGCGAAGTTCTATACAATAAATGGCTAATGTTTTCAACTAAAAACATGCCGTTGAATTTTTTGCCACCTGACATGAATCACCAATTTATTTTCTGCAGGCTGCAACATCTGCACACATAAGACACCTAATAAGAAAGATAAATGTACCTGTTGTATGTTGCACTGTGCATTTCAGCAGCACCAACAATAGTAGCAGTATTTCTTGCAAATCACTGTAGTATTTCTCCAGGTGGTTAGTCTTTCTAACATGCACGGCGATTTTGAAACTATGTTGCAAAGAAATCTGATTAAATGAGTACGTAGTAGTGAGTAACTGTGAGTGGAACATATTATCCGTAACATGTTAGAATTTAGTACTCGCATTACCTCGGACCGTTAGATGTGTGTGTGTCGTATTCTGATATGACATGGAAGCACCATGATCTTCACTAACTCTATTTGTTCATGTATCATTGTGGGTTGGCACTTGTACCCTGCAAACACTAAGTAAATATCAAAATGATTCAATTGTAGCAAACACTAAGTAAATATCAAAATGACTCAATTTTTATTCGTTTAGCTATGTGACGTATACCTCAACTTTTTGTCAATCTGTTGAACTAACTCGTCCATCTTGAGTCTGTCTCAAGATCTCCGTTAGTAACCTACAAAGAGGATGACACGGCTATAGTTGGGCCTCCATAAAAAAAATATTAGTTCAAAATACGTTCAACCTCGGCTGATCAGTATCAAAAGTTGTACCTTCAGATTGTCATTGATAACAGAAGTGCCTCCTCGTCATCATATGCAGCTTGACTTTTATCCACTACAACAGTAACTTCATTAGAAGGATGACTGGGCCTCCATCTTCTCGAATAGGTATAACCAAAATCAAATTTTGAACCGAATCTTATAAGACCACATACCTGCGAATTGAAGCAATAAAGCCAAACCCATTTGTAGTAGCTCGTAGGTCCAATCTAAGAGAAAGTCTGCAATTAAAAGAAAAACCCCAAAATTCTTTCATTAAATCAGAACGCATGACCAATCAGTTAGATTTACAGAGGATACGCACCTGATGAATTCGTATTGTCAACTAATGAAGCTCTTTACCTCATCAAGGAATTTCGGAAAACATTTGAGTGGCTGGTGAGTGCTTATTCACTCACTATTTTATGGCTAATTATCGACCCAAAACGACTATTTGAGCTAACAAATGCAAAGAAAACACTTGTTTTTGTGTTGTGAATATGCAGGTATGGTTATTACACAAATTGACGAAAAATCACACGAATACCGGGAAAACGAGCATGAGAGTAGAAGTTGGTCAAAAAGTCAAAACCGGGGATCTAAAAGTCAACTACAGTCCTTCATCTATTCAGACTTGGCATGATTAGTCCCTGAAATTTATTTTGAGGAAATTACCATTCAGCCCTTAGATTTTGAAAGTTAACACTAATGGTCCTTGGATTTAAATTAACCAAATCTGAAATTAGTAGATGTGCAAGCCTGGTTCAAAGTCCAATTATAAAGCCCAACACCATAAGCCCACCTCCATTTTACCAAATCCATTACTTAACCCAGGTCAACCTTTTTTAAACCCGGTCAAATAAATAAAACAAATAAATAAACGCACACCGTACACTTACCCGCCCCCCAAAACTTACCCAAACCCAGAACCACTATTCACCCAACAGTAAAACAAGAACCCTAATTCCCCAAACCCAAAACTAACCATCATTAAGGGTAGAAGGGTCAAATCAACTTGTTTCTAGAAGATGTCAGATGTGTCAGGACTTGTCAGAGCTCAAGAAGCACACGCATGGCTACGTGGCATCATCTTATTGGACAGAACGCGTCATTGGGATCTAATCCAAGGGCTATGTATAGATGAGGAATGATTGAAGATGATCATGTGGTCCTGAGGTGATTGAAAGAAACACAAGCACACGGATTGCCAGCTTGGCAATCCGTGACCCCCAACTCTTAGTTTAGCTATAAATAGGAGATATGATAGCTTGTATTAGTGTGGAGTTTTGAATAGCGAAGCTCTGCCGAAATTTAGTTTGATTGTATTAGTTTAGTTTTGTTGTAATTCCTTTTATTTTAATGAAATCAGTTTTCCTTTAAATCATTTATCATCATTGTTCTTTACAGCTTATTGTTTTGGTTAAATTGCTTTAGTATAAATCTCATTAAATTTCAGTAGTATCTCAGTTTTAAATTTACTTGTTTACAATTTCATTGCAAAATAGTATTAGTTGTTTACAAAATTTCATAAAAACTCAAAAACATAAAAATAGATTTTGTAGATTCAGCTTTCTCATAAGCTGATAAATAGCTTATCTCATCTATTTTAGCTTCACAGATATTGTAAAGTTGTGGTTTGAGTTTACAAAAGTTCCTTGTTCATTTTTCATTAAAAGTCAAACAAGGTCAACTGTCTTGGCCTTTTGATGATTCAGAGGGTGAATTGATAGACAAAGAGGAAATTGGAAGTTCTTTGCCTGTCTAGAGACAGGCTCGCATAGTGAGCCCCCTCTGTTCTAGCTGAGGGGGATTTGATTTGGTAACTTCTTGGATTTTTGCTCCTTTCTAGTTTAACTGTTTGATTTTAGAATAGATCATTTAGTTACTGTTTCTTCTGTTTTATCTCATTAGCTTATTGTAGTCATTGTTTAACTGAGTTTGTTTTGATTTTTTTTTTACATTCTATTTGTTGCATCTGAGTTATATAGCTCCATAAGTTTTACTGTGATAGCCTTGGATCTGAGATTTTTTTCATATCTGTTAGTTCCAGTTGTAATTTGTAGTTCATTTGTTGTTCTTTAGTGTTTTAGAACTGTTTTTGAGTAAATTAGTGGTGATAAGTGATTTAAATTTAGAAGTGGTAGTGTAATCAATAGATTAGGGAGTGTTTGGCGTTAGCTTGACTTTTTGTGGTCAACTAGTTTTGGTCACAATCTGAATATTGAATTAGCTATATTTTGCATTTAGGAGTAGTGATCTGGTGAGTTTGAGCATTTTGAGGTAGTTTGATAAGATTTGGTCTCATGATTAGAATTTTAGATTTTAGATTAGACTTTGTGTGAACTTTGGTGTTTTGGTATGTTCATAGTTCTAGTTTGATATATCTGTGCTCAAATTGGTTTGCTTATTTTGGTTTGCTTTGTAACCTCCTCTGCTGCATCAGTCGGCAGCCTCACCCTGCCCATTTTGATTTTAAATAGGTTTTAGGACTTGCATTCAGTTTCACTAGCTATTTGTAGTATAAGGTTTCTGCTATTGAGCTTGTTTTTCTATTTCCCACTTGTTTGTTTGCTTGGTCTTAAGTATTCTACAAGTTGACTTCATTTAACTGATTGCCCTGCACCACCACTTATCTGCTCATTACAGTTCATAGGAACCTTGCTTGTTTTATGTTTAATTGTGTCTTTTGTGTTTTTCTTGGACTTCTTATTAATAGGTCTGCTAGATTGCTCTTTAGGCTGTAGGTTGATTGATTCATGATTTGGCTTAACTGTTTGTTTCAATTTGCTAGTTTGTTGTAGCTCAATTATTTGATTGCTAATAACTGATTAAGGATAGTTTGTTTAGATTTTAAGCTTTTCCTAGTTACTGTGCATTTTTGAAGTTTATTTCTGAGTTTGTTCTAGTTTTCCATAAATAAAGTTTTCATAAAAGTTTCTGAATTTCATAAGGGAATTAATAGTTTTAAAAGAAAAATAAATAAATAAATAAATAAATAAATAAATAAATAAGTTGGCAAAAAGGTTCAGGGGGATTCGAACCCCTGACCTCAAGCTTTGTAAAACCTCAACACAACTCAGCTTAACCAACGTGCCCTTGGGACTTTTCTCAAGGGATGTTGTGTTTTAATTCCTTTTATACAAATCACTAGTTTAGTCTCATTTTAAGCTTATGAACTGGCTTAGCTTATTTTTTAGCTTTTATATTAAGATTTTTCTAGTTTCTTATTTTTTTCCTCATTTAGATTAATATAAAGTAGTTTCCTACAAAATTTGATAATTTTTCATAACCATTTTCTATTTTTAATCATTTTATTTCTTAAATAGTGTTTTTAATTCAAAAAAATAAAAATAAATAAATAAATAAAAAATAAAAAATATTTTTCTTTTTCTTAAAATTCTTTTTAATAGTTTAGGATTTTTAGAAAATATTTTCAAGTTCGTAGAATCATTTTTCATTAAACGTTACGTTTTAAATTTTGCGGTTACATTTCCGTTTTTACGTTTTCAACATTTGTACATATTTAGCTTGTAAGTTCTTCATATTTCATCATTTCTTATCACAACTTGAATTCCAAAATCAATTTTTTTCACTTTACCACTTTTCACGACTCGATTTCGCGATTCGATTATTCACGACTCCATTCTACCTTCGCTGAGAAAACGACCCGGGAAATACTTTCACCGGTATTTCTTCGGAATAATTATATACTACACAAACACTATATCAGTGGCATTCACGTCAAGGTACAAAAGATAGGCATTTTCGGCATCTGCTTGGCTCTTTGCCCATGGTTTATACCTACTAAGAGAAGTACAAAACACACATAATTCACGCAAGGTAACATTTTCACATAAATGACCCAATTTCGCAACAAACACAATAATCACAAATGGTATACCTCCGTATGATATTGCAGCTCGTATAACCACCTCCTACCGCACTCAACAGGTGCAATCGCACCCTGCAAACTGGAAAAAAAAAAAAAAAAATCACAACCATTCTCAGACTAAATCAAAACACAAAGATTATTTTCTTTAGAAGCATAACATGAAAGTAAACAAACTAAAAAAAAGTTATACCTCAGTGCAAATCAATTAACCCAAAACAGAGAGGAAAAAAACAGAATAATTATCTTAGGGTCCGTTTGGTTTGTAGACGGGTTTAGGATTAGGATTTTGATTAGGATTTAAATTTGGATTTGGGTTTGGATTTTGATTTTATGTAGGAAAGAGAAAATATAATATTATAAATATATATATTTTATTTATTTGATGTTAGAATTAATATCTATTAATTAATACTTAAAAATTATAATAGTGACAAAAGAACCTCATTTTATGATATAAATGAGTGGTTGTAATTAAATTGGGTCCACAATTCAAAGAAAGCTAGCCAAATCCTGACCATGTACCCTGGATTAGTAGAAAGTTATATATCTAGCATGAAACCTTTGTGTCAGACTACCATGCATGCAACAAACAACCAATTTGGGAAATGAATGACCCCAAACCTCTTAAAACCCGGATACCAAACGGACCCTTAATTTATTTTAGTGTTCAATATCTCCTTAATCCATTCGGTGTTCATGATCAGTGATGGATATGGTTAGCCAAGCAAAACACAATAAAAGGTGAGAATCTTAGAACCAAATTAGGAAAGCATACCCGCATATTGCAAAGACCATTCCGTCTATGCTTTTTACACCGTCGGTAACCTGACGACCCAAATAATAACAATTAACATTAATATGGAAAATACTTCAAACTTAAAAGGTAATTTATAAAACCCAAATCTGATCTACCTTACCTAATCCTACATAAAGAAAAAGGAAAAAAATGTATCTTGTACACTTCCATGTACATCGCCTCACGTAGCACTGTAAAAGGCATAAAATATTCCAAAAGCCGTTACTTTGGATCGGGTTTAAAGTTGTCAGCCGGTGATTTCTTTGTTCGGATAATCATCGGAAAAAAATTAAAAGGAAGGTGTGGGAGAAAAGGATAGCATACCCTCCTTGCCGGAAACCACGGTAGATGGTGTTGGGAGGACTGGATGTGGATCCGGTTGCTGTGTTACTTGGTTGAAGTGAGAGAGGGTTTGATGTGTGTCTGGAGAATTCCAGATGGTATGAGTAATTGAGTATGATGCGTGTTTATACTTCTTTTTTTTTAATTTTTTTTATTATTATTTTTTTTTTGATAAAGACCAACGCTGCAGCTCTTGCCACATGGAACAGCCCAAAAAAAATGTAGCCCACATATTAAATGGCATCGAAACGGCGACGTTTCTGATTCCATTTAATATATATAGTAATAATACAAAGTATCCTACGTGTTTTTTTTCATTATCAACACGGTGTTAGATAATCTAAACCCAATAGCTATGATTTATAATAGACAAGTATTTAGACACTCATGCTTCACCCAACTAACATAATACGTTAATAAGTTTATTTGGTCATTGTTTCAAGTCGAGGACGACGACACAAGTGCTAAAAAACTAGGAGTATCAGCTAAAAGCAGGATAAACCTTCTTGCCATGCACTACAAATCGAATGATGAGTTGCCTTCTAGCTGGGAATAGTATGTTCGACGCCTTTATATTCATAATATTCGAACTTTATAAAACAAAATAATAAGAGCTAGCTTTTTTTTTTTTTTTTTTTTTTTTTTTTATTTGCCGCAACCACGAAACCGGCCTTACAATTGATCTGCCCAAGCCTCCTACACTACCCAAAAAGAAGCTCAAGAGGAAAAAACCAGTAAGCATTCCATTCCTTATTAATGTTGCTTGTGCCAGAAGAAAAATAACAAGTCATCAATTAGTTAATGAAAGATAACATGGATATGTGTGTCTAATCGTCCACGTATGGGTTAACACATGGATGGTAACTTGGTAAGTTTTCTCTTTCGGGGAGTTCCCCTAAAATCAACGGCAATCAGTTGAATGAAGAGGAGCATAAAGTCTGGATGAAATTTAAAACGATCGATGAAGCAATTGTATGTATCATTTATATCCGTCCCTCTTTTTCTTTTCTCATATATATACACCTACATCCACGATTCTGAACAGACATATGCATGTTTGTGGCGCATACATATTTCATAATATATTTAATCCGTGTGGCAGGAAGCACGTGAATGTATAAGTTTTCTGATGGAGAAAGATTTAATTCCAGTTGACGATACTGATCCTCTTGTTGATTTAATTGGTGAATTTGCTGTTGATGCCTTCAACAAGTCTTATCAGACGGTATGGTTGTTATATTCCTTCCATCTGCTTTTAATTTTTGAGGCTGTCTCCATCACTGTTTTGCTTACATGTAAATAAATTCTATGTTGTTAGTATGTCAACGAGGACGCAGAAAACGACGTCACCGAGGCTGTATTCTATGATTGCAAATACTATAAATTGACCTCGAAGTATTACTTCTACATGACCATAGAGGCAATTGAACAAGGGGAACTTGGAGTGTATGAGGTCTCAGTCGAATGTGATTCTGCTAACGGTGCAAGAACACTCAGAAAGTTTGTTCTCATGAATCGTCAACCTATCAAAGTGAGTTGTTTTAATAACATAGCCAAATCCAGCAAGTTGATACCCAAGTATGAAAAAGGTTAGTCTTCCCTTAGTTTCTGGATTTTCTTTTTCTATATATACAATTTGTATTGTGCTGGTCTATTCCACAGTGACGCATTTTATCCAACTATTTGCATGTCCATATTGAGTGCCTAATCGAGGTTAAACAAAGGATATCCTGATTTCTATATGTTCTATGCTTTATATATGGTGTTAATTAATATAATTTTGTTTAATATTGCATTGCAGCAGCACATCTGATACTATTAATTTTAAATAATAGTAGGTTGTTTTTCCGATTCGATCGACTTTTACAAGGTTAGCGGAATGGTGCGTAGAAGGAAGACCAGGGGTGGTGGTTTTAACTATCTTACTATATTATAAAGGAGGAATGCCTTCTAATTTTAGCATGCTTAATTTTAAGCCTTACAAATTAATAAGCTTAAAGTACAAGTGATGAAATATAATTAGACATTTACAAGTTAATAAGCTTAAAGTACACACCAATTTCCCCTCATTTAATTCTAACATACCATTAATACTAACATTAAATATAATAAATAAAACATTGTGTACATTAAATACAATTAATTAACCGGTCAATAAATACAATTAATGCACTTATTAAAACACCCCTTACATAAGAAATACAAATTATCAAGCATATTGTACAACCAACTTAAACACAATTCCTGCATTAAATGTCACCAATACAAATAATAAAGCACATTATACAAATATTCAAGTCCGAACGGGCAACGGGTCAAATGGGCTCGAGCCCCAACGGGCATGAGCCAAACGGGCTCGAGCCTGAACGGACACGAGCTCCAACGGGCATGGGCCAAACGAGCTCGAGCCTGAACGGACACGAGCCAACGGGCTCGAGGCCGAACGGACACGAGCTAAACGAAATTTTGATATCCGTAAATTTATTGTCAAAAAGAACATAATAAACTAAAATTACACGATTCACCGGAAAATTTTAATTTAGGGTACCCGCCGCTGCAACGCGCGGGTACCCTGCTAGTATAACATAACCCGTCATCTGGTTTACACAGGTTTATTGGCTATGCTGGTAAAAAAAAATAAATAAATAAAATAAATAAATAAAAGGTAATACAAATACTAAGCCAGCCAATACCATTTCTGTGAACAACAAAAACTATCCTGATCGACTTTTGATCTTGTTGTTTTAAGCTAAATATGTTGCATAACTAGGAACCTATTTTTCTTTTTGATGTATTACTTATTACTTAAAGATACATATTTCAATTAAAGTACGCGTCTTGAGGCTAATGTGGTTATGTGTTGTGGCGCATTGTCCGCTCTATTTCAGCTATACTTATTGTTTTGCTAGTTATAGTTGTCTAGGCCAAGTGAACTTAAACCAAACTGTATCAAAGTAATCCATCAAACAAGTATAACTGAATCAAAATTCGATTTGAACCATAATCATTTCGGCTCGATTTTGGTCTAGTAAAAGATTTCAAAAACTAAGAACCTAACCAAATAAAACGAGGAACCTAATGAATGGAAATGTCATTTCAAAATCGACTGAAAAAGGTAAATTTTTGAGAAAAACTAAATATATCTAATAAAAGTAATATTATTAATAATTATAGGGAAATTGGCAAAAAAAGATATCATATTGTCATTTTTTGTCATTGTATGTAGCGTCATTTTTTTTTCTATTGTAGCACTAACCTTTCTAAATCATGTCATTGTGTGTACTTTGCGACTTTTTAGCCAAGTGAAATGACCATTTTACCCTTCAAAATTTGAAAAAAGTAAGGGTAAAATAGTCACAAAGTACACACAATGACACGATTTAAAAAGGTTATTGCTACAATAAAAAAAAAGACGCTGCATACAATGACAAAAAGTAGCAAGTATGATGCATTTTTTTGCCAATTTCCCATAATTATATTCCTAAAATAAACCATATTCAAATTTAATAGAATTGGTATTTGCAAAAAAAATTAAATAACTAAATACATATATAAAAAAGATCTCTTATCTTTTGTCAATGTCTTTAAAAATTACGTAGTATGTTTAACATAATAATTTAATTTATTACTTAAACTATGAATTAAAAGTCGTCGATTGTGCCTAAAAAGTTTGTTTTTTAGTCCAATAACTACTAGTGTATTATGAAGTTTTGTTTGGTCAAAAGATAGTAGTTTTATTTTTGTGAATAAAAAATGATTTATCGAATGGTCACTTGACAACTAATATTAAGAGTCTGTTTGGTTGAAATTTCATGGGCTAAAACCGATTTACTAGATGTTGGGGTGAGTTACATTGGGGTGTCCCTGTAACATTAGGCCAAACCAATTTACTGGTCGAAAAATGATTTACTGGGTCAACGGTCATTAGCTAAAAAGGCTAACGTGTAAATGATAACAGAATTCACTTAACACTGGTTAAATAAAAGGACCAAGAGTGTTGTTATTTGCAAAGATATGGACTGTCCAAGCAACTTTAAATTTTGAGGGAACCATAGGGACTATCCATGTAATTTACTCTTATTCAAAAGTTCAAATACTTCCAACAGTTTTCTTATCTAGTACGCGTATACATTTGGTTGACCATTTCACTGGCCTTAGATTGTCCACATATATCCTTGCAAGATCGATCTAGTTTACACGTTCATCATCTCTTTCAACTTCAACTGTTGTGTTTTTTTTCTCAAGATACAATCAAACGTCTCGTTTATATTAAAGGTACTCATCGATCTAACTAAGTTATTACCACTTTTTGGAAACAAAATAATGGTTCAAAACTATATAATATGACTATAAGAGTTAATATATCCTTGTTCATGTTACCGATAATCTTTTACTTAGATGTATGCAGCTTAACCGATGTATTCAGTCAAGGTTTAGATAAGTATGGTGATTTGCAAGAAGTGTAGTATGCTTAAGTTAAATCTTGCATTCTCAAGATTATTCATTTTAGGAAATCTCGTTAACTACATCTCTACCAATTAAATATTATCTCTACCCACTTAAGTTTATTTTCATTGGTTAAAAGATTAAGGAAAAAAAGGCATCATACTTGCCACTTTTTGTCATTGTATGTAACGTACTTTTTTTTTATTATATCACTAACCTTTTTAAATCGTGCCATTGTGTGTACTTTGCGACTTTTTACCATGTGAAATGACCATTTTACCCTTCAAAATTTGAAAAAAGTATGGGTAAAATGGTCACAAAGTACACACAATGACACGATTTAAAAAGGTTAGTGATATAATAAAAAAAAAAGTACGCTACATACAATGACAAAAAGTGGCAAGTTTGATACCTTTTGCCAATTTCTTAAAGATTAAGAGACATCCCAAAATAACATGGTGGACACTTAGCGTGGGACGGAAGGAATATTGGTTTTGGGAGTTGTGTGAATCAAAGGCATGTGATCGATCATTGATGTGCTTCATTTGTAAATGATCATACTTGTAGCATTCATAATCAATAGTTTTCAGATGCATTATTGTATAGTATGGTAAAAAAAAAAAAGTATAGGACAGCAGTGGTCAATGTACATAATGCAACATAAGCCTTTTGCATACCCTGTTCCACACTTTTTCAAACAAAAACATCTTGTTCACATGGTTGTAACAAATGCTAATTGTTAGTTGTAGATTAATGAAACAACTCAACAAGTAATGACTTTTTAACAATCGTATTTAATACTTAGCTGTTCATTGTAGATTAAAAAAAAAAAAAAAAAGCATTATTCTTAACAAAATATCAATAAACAAATAACTTGAAACAACTAGAACAAAATATTTGCAAGAAGCCTTTATAAAACTGTGAATCTTATCGTTCCTTTTCATTGAGCAATTAAGTGGTTTTTGTTTCTGCACCTCATGGCACGAAATTTCTACACAAACACATCCATCTTGTTTACATTGTCTTTTTCACATATACACTTGTTAACTTGTCTATCTCTTTCAAACAACAGCTTGAAGACGCTTTGAACCCTACTTACATTAATGGCGTCAACTTCAACTTCATCCATTCAAAAGAGCTTCAAGTATGATGTTTTTTTAAGCTTTAGAGGTGAAGACACTCGTAAGAATTTCGTTGATCATCTATATCATGCTCTTCAGCAAAAAGGCGTTGAAACTTATAAGGATGATAAGAAAATCACAAAAGGGAAAACTATCAGTGGTGAGCTTATCCAAGCCATTGAAGACTCCAAATTTTATATTATTGTTTTCTCCAAGAACTATTCTTCTTCGTCTTGGTGCTTAGACGAGCTTGTGAAAATAATGGAATGCCAGAAGATGAGTGAGCATACTGTTTATCCCGTGTTCCTCGATGTTGAGCCCTCGGAAGTCCGCAAGCAAAATGGGGTTGTTGAAATTGCCTTTGCTAAACATGTAAATGATGAATCTGCTGGGAAATGGAGAGAAGCTCTGAAAAAAGCTGCTGATCTTGCTGGATGGGAATTGAAGAACATTTTTGATGGGTAATTTCTTCCATCATATATAATATTTTTCTGATCTATTTTTGGGTTACATTACATCTCAACGGGTCAAATGGGTCGAAAGTCATCAAGGTGTATTTTTAGCTAAAAATGATTTTGATTGGTGTAACATAGTTATATCAATTGTCTTTAACTTTTTTTTTTTTTTTTTTTTTTTTTTTTTTTTATTTATAAAAATCACCCTTTACCCAACTGACCTTGTCTATATGCTATTCTTTCACTATCTATGCTGAAAGCTTTCATCTCTTATTGTGTTGTCAACTTCTAACTCACAATTAATCCTTTTTTGAAAGGTCGAAAATGATTTATGATTATATTAGTACATAAGTCGTTACCTCATTTACGTTTTTATGTGTTATAGATCTGGAATTGATTGTGTATCGGGTTCTTTAACATATAGGCATGAAGCTAAACTCATTCAAAAGATTGTTGAAGAGATATCATTAGAGTTACGGTTTATTAATTCGGGTGTTGATGAAAACTTAATAGGCATGAAGACACGGATAGACAATGTTGTTTCATCCTTAAAATTAGGTGTCGACGATGTTCGCATGATAGGGATCAAGGGGATGGGAGGTGCAGGCAAGACGACTTTGGCCAGAGCTGTTTATGATCATATATCCTTTCAGTTTGAAGGTTGTAGCTTTGTTGAAAACGTCAGGGAAGAATCAAAACCGTCTATGTCTGGTTTGAAGTTATTACAAAAACAAGTACTTTCGGATGGTTTATCTGATCAGGGCATCACCGTAAGTGGTGTTCTTGAGGGGAAAAGCCTGCTGAAAAAGAAGATGTGTGGAAGAAAGGTTCTCATTGTTCTAGATGATGTTGATAATATAGAACAACTTATGGCGTTAGCCGGTGACCTTAGTTGGTTTAAGCCAGGAAGTAGAATCATAATAACAACTAGGGATGCACAGGTCCTAATAGCACACAAAGTGAACTTGATTCGTGATGTACATTTGTTAGACGATAAGGAAGCAATGCATCTCTTTAGTAGGCATGCATTTGGGAGAGAGATTCCAGTTGAAGGGTACAAAGAGCTATCGGAACAAGTTGTACGTTACGCTGCTGGTCTTCCCCTAACGATCAAAGTTTTAGGTTCGTTTCTATGTGGCAAAGATGATCTTGATTGGAAAGATGCGTTAGAAAGACTAGAAACAATTCCATTGAATGAAACAATGAAAGTTTTGGAGTTAAACTATATCGATCTAGAGGATGATTACAAGGAAATTTTCCTAGTTGTTGTATGCCTGCTCAAAGATTGGGGGAAAGACCATGCAATCAGAGCGCTTGAAAGCTGTGGATTTCGTGCTCGGATTGGTTTAAGGGTTCTTGAACTCAAATCTCTTATAACTATTTCTAAATATGGGACCTTGGGTATGCACGACCATATAGAAGAAATGGGCAAGAATATTGTCCGTCGACCGAACCCCAATAACCCGGAAAGGCATAGCCGGTTATGGATTAAGGAGGAAATTGTAGATATATTGGCTAATAACAAGGTATGTACCAACTTCGGATACTTTGCTTTTCTAAAAGTAGAATTAGTCATGGTACAAAAACAAAATTTTGATAACAAGCCATTCAACACCTAGTCAAATACAGTGTAGCGCTAAAAATTAATGGGCCTTTGAGTTTATGTAACCTTCCATCTAATCAATCATGTACACATAAATTTACGTTATAAGCTTGTTTTGTTAAAACACATTAAACATTATTATTATCATCAACAACAATGATACAGAAATGAAAAGCATTGAATGAATGTGATTAAAAACGACAATAATGGTTTTGTTAAAACACATTAAACATTATTATAAATGTAAGAAAGAATTCAAAATTTGAAAAAACATTGGTTGTGGTAAATTGGTAAATAATCCTTTTTTAGAGAGTGTGACCACAATAAACACAAAACATGCTAGAATGGTCGTTCTGTATTGCTTTGCTTTTGCTGTGTTTACAATAATGAAGTTTTTAAATTTTAATAGTAAAATATAAATACAGATAAACCAAATTAATCTCTTTCATTAACCAATTCCTTTGAATATCCAATTTAACCAATTCCCTAACCTTTGAATATCCAATTTAACCAATTCCTCTAATTTAACCAAAACCCTAACCTTTGAATATCCAATTTAACCAATTCCTCTAATTTAATTGAAAAAACAAAAAATTCACAAATTTTATAAAAATTAGAGAAATTAACTTCACATTTTGTTTTGTAATGAAACAAATCTCATGGTCTCTACTGCTATTTGAATTACCTACAGGCTACCCAAGAAACAACACATTGTATAAGACTGGGTACATATGCAAAGGAATTCAAAAATTTTGAAATTTTAAAGAACGGTCTTGCAAACGTGAAGGAACTTAGATTTCTTTATGTGATTTCCCAAGTTGTAAGTGAAGAAGAAGTTAGCAAGTGGAAGTTTGATGAAGATAGTCTACACCTTCCAAATGCCTTACGATTTCTGACATGGAGAGGTTATCCATTTTCAAGTTTACCAAAAACATTTCAACCAAATAATCTTGTTGGACTTGAAATGATTTACAGCAAAATGGTTAAACTTTGGAAACATGGAGAAGAAAAGGTTCGTAGAATAATTAATTAATGGTTGATTATTTAATTGCTAGTTTTATCTTTTGTTAGTCATTACACCAATTAACATTTATCTTTCCATTTTTTTGTTGTTTTTGACAGCCTTTTTTAAAGCTCAGCTTCCTAAAGTTCTTCTGTTCACATTTTTTGAGGACCCTTGACCTTAGTGTGGCTCCGAATCTTGAGACACTAATTCTTGAGGAATGTTATAATTTGGTAGAAGTTCATTTCCAGGTTACTCCAAATCTAAAGGAGTTACGTATCGATTATTGTAATAGATTGGAAAAATTACACATGCCTGCTGAAAGTCTGAAAAAGCTTCTTCACATAGACATCAGTAATTGTGGGAGGTTCAAATCCTTTGAGTTTGACAAAAAGCTTGTTTCACCTGAGGTTGCTACTTTATCTGAGTTACATCTGATTGCAGTGATTGCAGAGGCAGATGATACATATGATACATATGATACAGATAATGCAGATGATACAGATGATGCAGATGATACAGATAATGCAGATGATACAGATAATGCAGATGATACAGGTAATGCAAATGATGTAGATGATACAGATAATGCAGATGATACAGGTAATGCAGATAATGCAGATGATACAGGTAATGCAGATGATACAGATGATGCAGATGATACAGATAATGCAGATGATACAGGTAATGCAGATGATGTAGATGATACAGATGATGCAGATGATACAGGTATATGTGATCCTGGCAATACTTGGCCAGAGTTTCAGTTTTCCTGTTATTATAAAGAAGACCCGGCTTCATCTTTTGGAAATCTTGAGAGGCTTATTTCTCTAGGTTTCGGTGCTCGCATAAACGTCGATTCTTTTTCAGATATTATCTGTGGTTTACAATGTTTAAGAAAGCTTACACTTAAAGGTGGTATTCCTGAAGCTCCCAAGAACCTTGACCGGTTAGATTGTCTAGAGGAGCTAAGTTTGCAGTCTATTGATATTAAAAATCTTCCAGATAGTCTTTGTATGTTGAAACACCTGAAATCTCTTGAAATCATCTCTTGTCGTCTTCTTGAGCAGTTACCTGAGGATATTGGCAGATTACAATGTTTGGAAAAGCTCATTGTAAGGGATTGTATATTTTTACGAGATATTCCAAACAGCATCTGTGAGATGGATCGTCTGGAATGTTTAGATCTCACTGGTTGTATTCGAATTGAGGAATTGCCTGAAGAAATTGGACGTTTAGAATGCTTGAAAGAGTTGGATATAATAGGTACAGGCATAACTCGTCTTCCAAAGAGCATTTATCAGTTGAAAGAGGATGTTGATGAGGGTGGTGATGATGATGATGATGATGATGATGATGATAGTAATGGTGATGATGATGATGACGACGGCGATGATGTTGATAATGTTGATGATGATGTCGAGGATGCTGATGAGGATGGTGATGATGATGATATGAGTGCAGGCTCACCAAAGGCCAAAAGAATTATTTCACCAGGTACTCTCTCAATTTTCTAATAATATGTGTTACTTTAGAGGAATTTCCAAATTAGAGTCAATAATTAAGATATTTTCTGCCCATGATGCATGTTTTACTGTTGATCCTAACAATGAAACCGTTTCCTGAAATTAGGCAGGTCTGATGACCGGGAAGATCAGCACAAAAGGTGATTTACCCAACTACATGCTAATTAATTAGTTTATTTGCAATGACAAACTCAATAATCCCTAACTGAACAATACTTGTTTATCTTCATGTGCTTAGGCTATGTATAACTAAAGGATGATGTGCTCAATAATGAACTTGATGTTTAATGTCTGTTCTCACTGGTTAGCTTCTGGCTCAATCAATTATCCCATCCACATCAAGGTCTCAGATTATTTGATATCTACAGTTCAAAGGCTTCATTTCTAATAGATTTGAAGGGTTGTTGGTCATCAATAGGATAGTTGTATCAACATGAATTTTTAAAAGTAGGATTATATCTGTTGTTTTATGTAAAACTTACCACTTTGAAGCATTCCGAATTGAAGTTAAAATAGAAGGTTTTTTGCTTAGTTATTTACTCATATCATCAAGAATCTCAATTTCATAAAATATGTTATATGCATAGGGATTAAGTCATGAAACTATTGAACATAAAATATTTGACTTTTTAGTCAAACTACTGACTTTCATCAAATTCAACAAGTTTTACATGGAATTGTATCAAAGGGCATATTTGTGAGTGTTTACTGGATCTTTTGAACCTATTTAACATGTTTTAGCAATCATTAAATGTTATTGATCACATTCTTAGTACTTTTAGACAGCTTTGAGAATTTGTTTGCTTTATTTTTCAGACATTATATTTCAAACTGGAAGTTGCCCCTTTGTATAATCTTGTCAAAATTGTGTACCTTCATTTTAGGACATCAATATCACCTTCAATGTTTTATTTATCCGACATAAAATCAACTTAGAGTTTGAATTTATATACGATCAGTTCATGGATTTCAGCCAACAGCGTTGACCATTTCAGAAAGTCAAATCGTATTGAAAATGGTGGCCTTTTAATGCAAGATTGGATATTATCACATTATAAATAAACTCAGTAAGGACGTAAGGCGTCATAAGTGATTTGATTATCATGAACCACAAGTATCATTTACATGTGTTGCAGTTAAAACTTTAATATACGATACAATATTAATGTCATAATCACAATACAACGGTAGATAATTTAAGTGTTGACTTCTGAATATGGTGGGGTTTGATAAAGATATTGGCAATAATCATTTTATAACCAGATACACAAAGTTTTTTCTAACTTTTTTCTTAATGAATATGGTGGGGTTCGACTGGCTTTTATGGAAGTTACTGAATGTTTTTGAGTACTAACAAAATATCGAAACATTATTTTGAAGCTTGTAATATTCAAGGTTTGAGTTAATAAGTTAATGCATGATGTTCAGCTTACAGAGTTGACATCTTAAGAAAGTCAAACTGCTATCTTGATGAAAATGGTAGATTGATGAAAATGGTGGTGTTCAAGTTTTGGTTTTTATACTTTGGAGACAAGGTTTTCATATTTATGATTTTTTAACTTGGATTTATATGGAGGTGGAAGTCAAATGAGCAAGCGCCGCTAGCCCTTTTTGGATTGCAAATATTAAACATGTTTAACAATTTTTGGCCTACTAGCCTGTCAAGTTTACGATTTTGGTCCCATTTTTAAAATTTTTATGAGTATTATCTAATCAGATGAGAGTCATTATGTTTTGGAAGACTATACAATAATCATAGTGTTTGACTTTATAGTCAACTTATTGACTGTACATCTGATTCAGTGAGCTTTTTTTCTTCTTCTTCATGAAACTGATTAGTTCTTTCGTGTTAACCACATCTTAAGTTGATAAAACCATTAACTGGTAAATGTTATAAGAACTGAAAATGTTACAAGGATCCAAAGATGACCCGGGAGAAAATTAAGTTCATTTGGTCGAGTTTTGGTTTTCACACTTTGGCCACAAGAATTCAAACATAAAGTTTTATTATTTGCACTTTGTGGCTGCCAACTACTTAAAAATAGCTTCAAAGTTAGTCAAACAGTTAGCAAATTCTTATAAGTTGCAAATCAGTGAAAGATTGACTATTGAGTCAAACTATTGCTGGTACTAAAAAAGCTACTAAACATGTTTCAGGAATATGAAGCTACTTCACTGTGAGTGATATGTGGAAATCCATTTTCCGACAGAATCTGAGGTCAGGAACAAGGGATGCAGTTATCAAATAAAACAACATTACTTATTTTTCCATGTGGCACGAAGGGTTATAAGGGTGGCAAGAAATAAGTTAACTTAGTACAATATTACTTATTTGTTTTTGTACTGTTGCCTTGTGTTTCTTACCGTTGGGCTACAAAATATAGAATGTAGTATTTTGATAACAGTTTAGTGAGAATAGTATCACCACATGGACACAAAGTTGACTTTTAAAGGTCAAAGGTTGTGTAAATATAAACATTGAAAGTTTGAAACATGCTACTGATAAATGAAATTTAGTGTCTTGCAGAACTGAAAACAGGTTGTTACCGACATGGCGTAAAATGATGTAAAATTTTAATTAACTGATTGTTGTATTTAGGAGTTAAGTTAACATAGTCTTAGATTAATTAATATTCATATTGTTCTTATTTGTCGGATTGCTTAAAGAAATTGAAGGTTGATTTTATGTGTTTATGGTGTCGGGATATTAACTGGGTCCAAAACATGATCTAAAACAGTACGTTTATATATTTTGAATTTTGCTGTTAGTGCTTAGTATGGAGTGTTAAAATTTAGTTTATTGGGTTAGTATATTACTGAAGTAGAAATTAATACACTGAAATTAAAATTTGAGCATTGGTAGAACCACAAAAAGTCCACGAAATAAAATCCACCAAAAGGACTTGCTCTTGTGTGATTGGTTGTAGCAAAGAGAAAGGATAAAAAAATATTTCAAAATTCACCAATCAAAATATGACAAGTCCTTTTTATGGACTTTTTGTGGTTCTAGCAATGCTCTTAAAATTTACTAGTAGTATTTGTTGTTACGTCCTTTTAAAAGGCTTGGGCCCTCTCAAACTATATTTAGTTTCTTAACAGGTAACACAATCGTTTTGCAAAGATATAAAAAACACATGGCTTGACCTTCCAATTCCATAGTTGAATATAGTTTACTTCATTTATGAAAATGGCAGCCACTCAGTAACTTGTTAACGTATTTGATTCTGAATCATGATGTATAGTTGGATATCTTTCATATGCAGTTTTTAGCAATTTTAAAGAAATATCCAATTGATAAATTCTAAAAAATTAACGATAGTTGAGTTGAGCTTTAAACTAATTTGTGGGATCATTTATTGCTTGTAGTTCTTATAGATGTAACAACATAGGTGTTATAAAAAATAATAGAAAAAAGTATACGTTTAAGCTTTTGTATATCGCTTTGTCGTTTATTCCTCCATTTATTTCAGTCTTTTTTAAGAAAAAGTTTCAAGTTCCGCCATTTGAGTATATATAAGGACTAAGTTTGTAGATACGCAATATACTTTCTCAAAAAAACTGAAATACGTAACCTACTAAAAATAATATGCGGTATCGTTAGATCTTATTATGTTCCTTTTCTGTCTTTTGTCTGTTGGTTCGATTTGTGTTTGTCTTGTACTTGCTAGTTTCTTACTAGCATTTTTTTTTTATAAAATTTTTAAATGCCGTTCAAAAAAAAAAAAAAAATCCGTGTATCGCTAACAAACTTTCAAACTTGGCTAAAGATATATAATGTTGACCGAATATTTACCTGGTTGACCGGTTTGTAGGTAAACATTAAAAAAAACATACATTATTGGTCTCTGTGGTTTGCGTCTGTTTTCACCAGTCATCCTTTAACTTTATTTCAGTTATAAAAGTTATAATAATGGTCCTTGTCGTTTGGGTTGACATTCACCTTTAGTCCCTTGACTTTATTTTCACTTTTTCGCCCGTGTTTACACGTTTGGGTCCGTTTTTGCATGTTTTCTTTCGTTTTTCCACTTTTATAAAAAAAATCGAATAAAATTTTTTTCGAATAAATATTTTTTAAAAAAATATTTGAATAAAATATTTTCGAAAAAAAATATCTTTTCTAAAATATTTCCGAAAAAAAAATATATTTTTTTTCGAAAAATTTTAAGAAATATATTTTTCTAAAATATTTTCGAAAAAAAATATTTTTTATAAAAAATATTTTTTTTCGGAAATATTTTAGAAAAATTTTTTTTTCGAAAATTTTTTAGAAAAATACTTTTTTTCTAAAATTTTTTTAGTAAAAAAATAAAAAAAATTTAGAAAAATATTTGAATAAAAAAAATATTTTTTCTAAATTTTTTTTAAAAATAAATATTTGAATAAAATATTTTCGAAAAAAATGTTTTTTCTAATATATTTTCGAAAAAAAAATATAATTTAGAAAAAATATTTTTTTTTCGAAAATATTTTAGAAAAAATTCGAAAAAAAAATTCTTTCTAAAATATTTTCGAAAAAAAATATGTTTTAGAAAAAATATTTATTCGAAAAAAAATTTTATTCGATTTTTCTTTTTGTAAAATATTTTTTATAAAATTTTATTCGATTTTTTTTATAAAAGTAGAAAAACGAAAGAAAACGTGCAAAAACGGACCAAAACGTGTAAACACGGGAGAAAAAGTGAAAATAAAGTCAAGGGACTAAAGGTGAAAGTCAACCCAAATGACAAGGACCATTATTGTAACTTTTATAACTGAAATAAAGTTAAAGGATGACTGGTGAAAACAGACGCAAACCACAGGGACCAATAATGAATGTTTTTTTAAATGTTTGCCTACAAACCGGTCAATATTACGTATCTTTAGCCAAGTTTGAAAGTTTTTAGCGATACACGGATTATTTTTATTAGGTTACGTATTTCGGTACTTTTGAGAAAGTATGTTGCGTATTTACAAACTTAGTCGTATATATAATTAGAAGACGTATCTATTATATTGTGTCTTGTTTGAATTCAAACCAAGTAAGCACGCCGTTAGAAGCTGATATTGAAGTAAAATATGATGTTAATGTAGGATTACATAATTCCCCGTAGGTGATACGTTTTATTGATACGATATATATAAAGGCAATACATAATGAAACCCTAATGGACCTAATCCCACATGCCGGGCTTGGGCTTTATTTATCATATAATACTCCCCGCAGTTCGAGCGGCGAAATCACGAAAGCTCGGACTGGAGTAGTAAACTAGAAAAGAAAAGAAAACATCAACATAATTTAAACATAACTTTAGTCGACTCGTAACAAAACCGTACCAACAATCGACTTTAGTCGACTGGTACCAACGGTCGGCTAAGTCGACTGGTAACAACACCGTATCAACGGTCAACTTTAATCGACTAGTAACAAAGCCGTACGAACAATCAACTAACAAACAAACATAAAAACTACTGTAACTTCTTACTTTTTTTTTTCTTTTTTTTTTAATGAAAAAAAATAATAATAGTAAACTCGATAACTAAAAAACAAAACAAGATCCACCGAAACTTCTTCTACTAGTCTTGATCTTCCTATATTTGACTTTCCTTGTAGCTTTCCAGCACCCAACAATACACGTAAGTACGTAACGTCATCATTATATGATGTCCATTAATCTTCAACCTTAAAGAATGATTAATAATAGCCACTCTTTAAATCAAGGATCAACAATAAAGTTGAAACCTAGGAGACATCAACAGAGGAAAAAAAACAAAGTGAAACAGAAGTGGCGGCTTGGTTGGTATGATTAGGGTTTGACGGGGCGGTTTTGGGGAGGCGATTCAACAGAAGATTCTTTGATCCATGTTCTAAGAATTTGAATTGTCAAGATATTTCTTAATCATTAAGGACAGGGACATTTAGCGGAAATAAAATTTATATTAGTGTAAAGGAACAAATAATTAATACATGTAGAAATCGAAGTTAAGAAGTGGTGTCTGAGGTTAGTTCATTTTCATATCCACAAACCACAAGTATCATTTACATGTGTTGCAGTTAAAACTTAAATATACGGTACAAAATATAGCAATATATTAATGTCATTAGCACAATACATCATTAGCACAATACAACAGTAGATACATGTCTTCATCTCTATGGCATATTCCTATTGAACTGACAAAGAGACGTTATCTTGAGAAAATTAGGATGGATATTGTTTAACATGAAAAAGTTGAGTTTTGTGTCAGATCATTTACTATTTGGTACTCTAATCTTGTGTAATAGTGGTGGTCAAGTTTTGGTTTTTACATACTTTGGCGACAAGGTTTTAAACGGCAAGCTTACTTATTTTCACTTTGGATGCTTTAGTTTATAATTTAGGAAATTTTCGAAAGTTGCATATGCAGGCCATGGAACCTGTTTAAACCAACAAAGATTCTAACCTTACTAAACTCTAGAACATCGGACTTAAACCTTATTTGATCACCTTTATCACACTTGATATCCTCATCAACATCAAAAACCACTCCAAAAACACCAACTTTCCACCATGTTGAGGACATTTCTTAACTAACTAAAACCGAAAATCACTGGCAACATCAAAACCACATCCTAAAGACTCCAAAGCCATGAGCTCTATAGACTTGTTGGTGGTATATATGAGCCATTAAGTTTGGTCAAAAGTGGAAAGTGGGTGTGTTTTGATGGAGTAGTGATGGAGATGTTTGACCATATAGTATAAATTTGTTGGGTAATGTTGGTATTAAATAGTAGGTGTAGTTGGCCATTTTTTGTGGGAAGAAAGTTGACTTGCTGTTGTTGGTTTGTAGTTTAAAGACTAAAGCTTGTTGCGGCTACTTTTTTGGCAGACGTAGTTGAACTTGCATCATACACATATATATGCTACTAATAGATAACTGGAAATAATTGTTTACAGAAGTTGAATCTCGTTTTGCTATCCACTACCAAAAGGAAATGGAGAATCGAGCATACATGGAGGGTTTATCTCAAGGAATTCATCCAAAAGCAAATGCGGCTTTAATCCATACACCATAAAATACGAATATCGTTTTGCTGAGGTTTTGGTCTGCTGTTGTGACTGCTAAAGAGAAAGGTCTTGATTTGCTATATGAAAATGTGGTTCAAGAACTCGAGAGTGTGTGGGGCGGGTTGAAGTTGGTTAGGCGTGTTGCAAGGATTTTATGCTTGCAGGCAAACATCGCTGCTAATCTTGATCTTAGATATTTGTGACGACTTTTTGCTGTTAGTGACGAAATCCTACTTGTCACTAAAACCAGTTTTTCTTGTAGTGTAATGAACAATATTTGATAGTGAGAATTTGTGTAGGTATAAAAATGTTCATAACCTATGTAACTCAATGTATGTCTATCAGATACAAACATTCTGCTACATATAAAGCTGTGAATAGCACAGGCACCGAAAGCAGAAGTCCCTGTACCGTGCTCGAGAGATGATTTTGAATAGCTCCAAAGGCACAAACAAGTCACTGCATCGAGAACTTTTTTTAACAGGTACTTTCTTCCTTCTCTATTAATTGTCCTATGTTCCTGATTTACTTTTAAAAGGTTATGAGTCAGTAAGCAAGAGGATTCACCTTGTCTGCAGGTGGTGCACCAGTTGTTCTTTTTGTAACGGCTTCTGGTCGTATTGAAGTTACTTTTGCTAAGAAGAATAGAAAGATTCATTCTATTTCATGGGTCTGGTCATACATTAGTGTGCTGATCAAGCTGGAGGTAATTTTTTCTCATAGCCAATGAAAACACACACATCTAACTTAGACCAGAAACTATCATACATTAGTTCTTTACTTTGACTTCTTCATAAAGTCAAAATCTGTTCATTATTATAATAATGATACTTGACATGATATTAAAGATGCTCGTATTATAAATAAATTCAAGAAATGTTGTGATTTGCATAAATATCTTCTATAATGGGTTGAAATTATTAAAAAGTTGACTTTTGAGTCAAACTATTGAACAACATATATTATAAAGTGTTTAGTGGTACTGAGAAAAGCTACTAAACATGTTTCAGGGATACGAAGTTACTTCACTACCAATCATTTGCGAATATCCATTTTCCGACATAATTTGAAGCCAGGAACAACAGACGAAGCTTACATATAAATCGACATTACTTCTTGTTCCATGTAGCGCTAAGGGTAAAAATGGTGTAAAGATACAAGTAAAATGGTGGGGTTTGACTGGCTTTTATGGAAGTTACTGAACGTTTTTCAGTACTAACAAAATATCGGAACATGATTTTGAAGCTTGTAACATTCAAGGTTTGAGTTAATAAGTATATGCATGATGTTCAGCTTACAGAGTTGACTTCTTCAGAAAGTCAAACTAGTATCTTGATGAAAATAGTAGAATGTTGATAATATAAAGTTATCATAACCATGTTTCAATTTGTATAAATATGTTCTAAATTAGGATGGATATTGTTTAACATGAAAAAGTTGATTTTTGTGTCGGATCATTGACTTTCGACAACTATATTGGTGTCATAAATTTGAAGGGTCAAAATACTTTATACATTCATTTTCGCAACATTGTATTTAATTACCTGTAGTAATACTTTCAGAACTAATGAACAAGAAACGTTATAGCCAAAATGTTCAATAACTTGTAAAACCTGTCAATCGTCGATATTTTACATATGAAGTTATCAATCTCAGATATGTGGTTAACTTTTATATGAATGGAAGGTAGCTTTCGCCTGATTGCAGATTGTAAATTTTCAATGAACTCGAAGTAGATTATCAGTTACATGTGTTTCTGTGTTTCTGAGTTTCAGAGTTTGACTTTTCTTATTATGTATTACAGTATAACCGATTGATCGACCTCAGTTGTTGGCTATTCATGTAAGGCTACATTTTGCATGTTGAAAGGTGTTTGATTTTAAATAATTTCAATTCATGGAGTTAGTTTAGCTAACAGAGTTGACTTTTTTTAAAGAGTCAAACTCTGTTCTTGATGAAAAAGGAAGGATTATTTTGATATTATCATGTGAAAAATAAATACGTCGGTGTTTAACAATTGATTATATTATCATTAACTAGTTTAAATTGCTATGGAATCTTTAAGCATTATATATGTTGACTTTTGAGTCAAACCATTGACTTTTAACAACTTACACTGCTTTTGTTTGGAACAATAGTTAACAAGAAAAACAAAGGCAGAAGTAAGTCTTATCCCACATCACCTGATGAAGACAAACTGATGGGAAGAAGATCTTATAAAAACCAGTTCACTTTTTAAGCCAGGTGACGATACCTTTTTGCTTTTTATGCTTAATTTTACTAAATTTAAACAAATGATCTATGTGCACAATGAGAGATACGTTTAAAATTGGAAAATGATTCATAACCTACCAATTGGTCCTTATATATGAGTGTATGGGAAAGGGTTATTCGAAGCATATTCATGTCTCTGTCTTTTAGGCTTGTCTATGACAAATTTGTTCGGACATTCTGTGTATATAGCATTACTTAAATTCAAACATGGCAATCTAGACCCACAAGGGTTTAGATTGGTTAATATGAAACCGTAATACTTGTACAAGTTATCTCTTTTTCATTATAACCTTCCAAATCATTTTGGGTCTAGATTGCCACTTTAGCGAACTCGGATCCGTGTTAATTGATGTCCACCTTGAGTTATATATGTTTGCATATATAAGTAAGGGTGTGTTTACTTTTTTCATTAACGACTCTTAATGACCACATGGGTATATAATGTACAAAACAAGATAGAATGTGAATGGGAAACATTATGTTTTGAGATCCTTGGTGTTCTCGTTGTGGTTTCATATCAAAAACAAAAAGGGAGTTGATACTTCCAATACATTTTTTGATGCTTGCACCATAACTTGTGTATTACAGTATTGTACCGTACAACACTGCAATGCATAGTTGTGGTATTTGCATCAAAAAATGTGGTGGGAGTATCAACTCCCAAACAAAAATCAAAGAACAATAAGCTAAGTCCCACATCGCTCCTTTCATCAATGTTTATTACGGAGTAAAAATTTCGACTTGAACAATTCTAGCTAGTTTTTTTTTTTTTTTTTCTTCTTCTTCTTCTTCTATCTATCTTTAATACTCACTCCGTAAACAAGTTCTTGAGTTTATATTTCCCAACGTTCTTGTTCATAATTACCATTATGAGCATGAAGTTAGCGGAATATAAATTTTAATTTTTTGTTGTTAAATTAATGTAATTCATCCTGTTAGAAAAATTAAGGTGCATGGATATTAAATTTGTTTGATCAAACTTAGTATGACTTGTAGGAAAAAGCCATGAGTGACTACTATTAACATCTTTGACATTTTAATATAAACTTATGAACTATTAATAATTTAAACTATCAACATTTACATACCTTTTTGTCCCTATTAATAATTTAAACTCCATTTCAATAAGCGAATAATTGATTTTCTTATAAATGTATTATCTCTTTAGGAAAGATGAGTTTATAATTATTATTTGTTTATGTAATATAATTAAGAAGTTAAAAAATTGAGTTGCATGTGTATTTGTTTTTGATTCATCGCATACGTTAGAACTATTCTAAGTGATTTACAAACGCAATCGTGCAACGTATTCGTGCCAATATTATATTCTAGAAGAGGAATGATACACTCACAAAAACGAATTTACAAAATAGTTTACAAAATGAGGTGTCACTCACTGATTGGTAACTGATTTAACCCAACTCTAATTTGCATTGCGTGAAATTGATGCACGTGTGGAGTACCTCATTCACGATTATCCTGCTCTAATTTGCATTGCCACTACTAAATAACCAATTTTGAGTTTAGTATTAATTTTAAGAAAATGCTAAACGTAACATTTAAGGCTATGTTTCATAAAATCTAACATGTATAAATTGTTTGTACTTTTAGAATAATCTCTGACTTTTAAATTTTATCATAATTTGAAAAGAATTAAACAATGTGTAAAAGGAAGTTATATATTTATGTGTGGTTACTTTTATGAAAACTTGTTTTAAGCTTTTCAATCCCACATCGAGAAAAACAACAATATTTTGCTTCTTTATATACTACGGTGTGTATCGTTAGTACGTGTCTATATTAGTATTATGTTGATGGGATACTACATTGGTATTAGGTTAATCCAAAGAATCTTCTAACAACTGTGGTACCCATTAACTTATACAATATCTCTATTTTTATTATTTTGAAAACGTAAGATTTGGTTTTCTTAATGTAAGTAAGTTTTTTCTGTTAACATTGTTAGTTATGTTTACCAACAAAATGTCCTATCTTGGTAAATGTACTTCTCATAAGCATGATGATGTGTTATTTATACCTTTTTTTGTAGTGGATATGTTTGGTTATTCGCATTATTAGAAGTCATCTTTTATACCGGCTATAACTGGGCTTAATGATTTACATTAGAAGAATGTGTATATTTTTTTTACCGTAACATAACTCGCACCTTTTTTAGACCAAATATATATATATATATATATATATATATATATATATATATATATATATATATATATATATATAGTGTGAGGTTATTTTCAGAACAATTTTAATTGCGAGAACTGCGAGAACCAATCTGATCCATTCATTTCTTGATCAATAGTTACAAATGTTGGTGGCATAATTGTAATTAAATAGAAGATCTTGTAACTTTTCATAAATGGCAGAGGGGTAGTAATGGAATTTTGCATTCAATTTATCAATAACTGCTATTACAAATTTATGTCAAATTGATAGAAGAAAAAAAATACAGATCCACTCAATTCATTTATAAAAACCCTAGCACTCTCCTACCTCCTCCCTTCTCTCTAGCAGCCGCCGGCCATCACCAGCGCCGCCACCACATCCGGCCACTGCTACTGTTACTCCGCCGCAAGCCGCCATCACTGTCACCGTTTGAAGACAAGAAGACCAAAAGTTCGTTTTTTTATGATCAAAGATGGATCTGATTTTTTTTCGATGATCAAAAACATTGTCTTCCGATTCTTCCGAAATCAATCAATGGCTTCTTCCAATCAGGTTTTTTTTTTTTTTTTTTTTTTTTTTTCTTTTTTTTCCCAATATGATCTAAAAAAATATAGTTTTCGCTGATCAAAGATTGGATCCGATTTTCTTTTTTTCTTTTTTTTTTTATATATTTCGATATGATTTTTTTTAATACTTTCGATCTGGTTTTTTTTTTCTTTTGTGAAAATGGTGTTGCATAAAATCAGTTGAATAAAATATGTTCAAGTCCATCAAGTCTCAGCGTTTGTAAAATATGACCAAAACGACATAAGGCTCAATGTTTGTAAAATAGAAAGTACATTAGAACAAAGTTTCTGTTTCATTCGTTATTTTTTGAAGGGTCTCTTGCATTTTATATAGTTGTACAGTAATGGAAATGATCAAGTTTACATTAAGTTTAAAAGTTCATTGTTGACAGATCTATGTATCTACCAAAATAATAGTGGAAATAGATGTGCTTATTTGTTTTATGGTTGATATAAAATTAATAAAAATGTGTGCATATTTATTTCAAGGTTAATATAAAATCAATCAAATGATGCATATGTGTTTTGGTGTTGTATACAATCAATGAAAATGGTGTGCATATGTGTTTTAGCCTTGATATAAAATTAAGGAAAGAGATATGCACATGTGTTTAGATTGTGCATATGTGTTTGGATTGTGCATAAAATCAATGAAAATGGTGTGCATATCAAATGATGCATATGTGTTTTGGTGTTGTATACAATCAATGAAAATGGTGTGCATATGTGTTTTAGCCTTTATATAAAATTAAGGAAAGAGATATGCACATGTGTTTAGATTGTGCATATGTGTTTAGATTGTGCATAAAATCAATGAAAATGGTGTGCATATATGTTTTATTTAATCGAAAATAAAAGGTTTAAAAGAAATATAAATTTTCATAAACTATAAAAAGATTCAGTCACCCTCAATTCTCTTAAAGAATGGTCTATTTAGTTTTCGTCCGTTTTTTTTTTAATCTCTCGAAAGATGTTGTAGGTTAATGTTTAGATACTGACCAAACCTCTATAAATCAATTTTGCAGGTTTTTTAAATATATTTGTCAACAAATGCACATGTGCAAAGAAATCCCATGAGTCTGTTCAAGACAATAAAGAGGTGAATGCGCATGATTCATGAAGTCGAAGAACAAAAATGTATTTATGCATAAAGTTCTTTCTTTGTGTTCAAGATTACGAAGATGGTGAATGCACATATATATGCCTGGACTATGTATAGATTATAAAGATGCAACACATGTGCATGAATTATTCAGTTTTGTTTACTTTCACATTTTTCGCTTTTGTAAGAAGTAAATGGCATCATAATGCATATTTTTGTTATTTATTTTCTAAGTATTTATGTAATCAAAGTGTTTTCATCGTACTTTTGTATATAATTTTTTGACGAGGTGTATGCACATGTATATACATCATTTTTTATAAGCATGCACATGTGTTTTTGAACATAACTGGAAAAAGTGTTTGATAAAAAAGAAAATTATAATATAGAAAAAATTTAATAAAAAAAATGAATGCATAATAGTGGTATAAAAAAATGTCAACGTAAATAAAAATGAAATTCCTATAATCTTGGAACTTCCCAAAATATAAAGGTAGTTAACTATTTGGAAAACTAAATATTATACTGCAGCAATTTTACCAATGTACCCTTTTAAATTAAATTTAATTGTTTAATAATTGAAAATAGATGAGTGGTTAAGATTGGTTCTCGCAGTTCTCGCAATTTATTTGGTTCTGTAAATAACTTCTCCCTATATATATATATATATATATATATATATATATATATATATATATATATATATATATATATATATATATATATAGTTCATAGCGAGGAAGCAAACCATATGCATTATAAAAATCAAACAAAGAGGATTTCAGCGGGTTTTAGCTCAACATCTAACAAAATGATCGGTAGTAACTGGGTGTCTTAAATTTGAAGGGTCAAAATACGTTATACGTTCATTTTCACAACATTGTGTTTAATTACCAGTAGTAATACTTTCAGAACTAATGAACAAGAAACGTTATAGCCGAAATGTTCAATAACTTGTTATTCCTGTCAATCGTCGATATTTGACATATGAAGTTGTCAATCTCAGATATGAATGGAAGGTAGCTTTCGCCTGATTACAGATTGTTAATTATCAATGAACTCGAAGTAGATTATCATGTGTTTCTGAGTTTCTAAGTTTCTGAGGTGACCAGAAAAGCATTCAATAGTTTGACTTTTCTTGTTATGTATTATTATATCGTAACTGATTGATCGACCTCAGATGTTGGCTATTCATGTAAGGCTACATTTTGGATGTTGAAAGGTGTTTGATTTTAAATAATTTCAATTCATGGAGTTTAGCTAACAGAATTGACTTTTTTCAAAGAGTCAAACTGTGTTCTTGATGAAAAAGGAAGGATTATTTTCAATTCATGGAGTTACAAACGTATTGTAATGTAGGTATAAAAATGTTCATAACCTATGTAACTCAATGTATGTCTCTATCAGATACGAACATTTGTGGTTTTGTTGTGTGGTATGAGAAAAAGGCTTTTAACTAATTACTCTATAAAACTTGCTTGTGTCCGGAACAATAGTTAACAAGGAAAAAAAATAATAATAATAAAAAATAATAAAAAAATAATAAAGGCCAAAAATATGTCTCATTCACATCACCTTGTAGATAACAAACTGATGGGAAGAATACTACAACAAATGGTGTAATTATTCACACTGATTGGGGTAGATTTTCACGGTTTTTGGTGTATTAAAACTAGAAGTACACGCATAGGATAACGTGTCAAATGTTGGCGTCACAAAATGCACGACACCTTTATGTGTGGAGAAAGCTTGGAAAAGGCCACTCAATAAGTAGTGGGGTGGAGAAATTCATCAATAAGTACACGCTTTTTTGGGTGCAAATATTTAAAACTACACGCTTTAACTTGTGTCCTTTAATTATCAACCCAATGCAAAATTTTACACGCTTTTTATTGTCACCATATTGATCATTTTCCATTAAAAAATAAATAAATAAATAAATAAAATAAAATAAAAAACAAAAAAAATCTGTATCAATTTCATAGCAACATCATAATTCATGAACCTCAAATGATCAAATTTGTAGCAATTTCATAGCAACATCAAATCTGTAGCAATTTTATAGCCTCACCTCAGATACTCAAATAACAATTTCATAGCAATTTCTAAGTATGTTTACAATAAATCATTGAAAGCTAGCTTCTTCAATCTTTCGTCTTCAAGTATTCAAAAATTACTGAAATCCATTGCAAGCTTTGATCTTTCGTCTTCAACAGGCTCCTAAATAATGAGAATGAAAACCAAAAATTACAGGATTAATGATTTAGGAATTGGTAACATAAACAGATTAGAATCAAAATGGGTTACTTCATACAACTGGTCAGACGAGTTGGCCGACTACAGGGTTGGTTGAGTCGAGCGGCTTTTATAGCGGTGCATAGTGATTTAATAACATCACATCGAATGAGTGTCGTTTAGAACACTTTCCTTAACATTTAACACATGGCGAAAACCCAAACGGCTGTTACAGTGAATCATATATGTTACAGTGAATCATATATGAGGTTAACTTGACTCGACCCATTCATCTAGAAACTACACTGTATAACTATAGATGTCATGTGGTACATAAGTATAAATAATGTATATAACCAACTTACTACTAAAAAATCACATTTTCATCTAGAAACGAATTTAATGACTGAATATGACATAAGTTGTCACATTCATCTACTAAAAATGTCTAGACCTATAAAACATGATATTTTTTTCAAAAAAATTGTTCAAACACTCTATACTAGCTAATACAATACTAGTCAAAACATAAAATACAAATTAGCATTCATCCAAAATCAGTCATGGTAAGTCGTTATAGCTATACCCCTCTTTGCTATCACTAACTTATGAACACTATCTAGTCAGTCAACCATGTTTTACCTTTGACTTTCAAAGTCAAACCCATCGCTCCACAATCCAAACATCTAATAGCAGAACATAAATTAAATAATAAAACATACTGGTGACCGGAACTTATAGCAGGACATCTAATAGAGAATTTACTTACAGTTCCGATTGTGTGCACGTGAGGTTCAGCCTATTTTTCAGCTTGTGCCTTTTTCTCCAATGCCTGCCACAATAAAATGATAACTTGCATGTGTTCTCATCTTAGACAAAAAACAGAACACTTATACTAAACAGAGAATAAATGGCGCATGCAACAATGCCTAAAAACAAGGATATACAAGTATTACAGTTTGTTTAAGTGACAGAAAAGCATGAATGTTTAAAGAAGAGCTACCTGATAACCAACTAACCGAGTTGCAAGCCAAGGTTGTAGCAAAGCACCATTAACCTTGATACATTTTACAGAGCACATAATAAGGTTACTCAAATTCAGCAAATGAGGTCTACTTCTATTAGTTTAAACCCGCTTGTGACTAAATGAACTCACTAAATTATCATTGCGATACAAGTAGCCTGCAAGCTTTTCTAATCTAGCGATACAAGTAGCCTAATGAACTCACTAAATTATCATTGCGGCATGATGAAGTTTAGGAAGGCTAACGCATAAAATAGTCAAGAGATTGTCATAAGGACTCTGGCAGGTAGCTTTCAACCCGCTTGTGACTAAATGGAATGACTTGCATTATACTTTTTCTCAAACTATACCAGCTTAAATGAAATAAGTTAAATATGGCAACAATCAAGCAATGTCTATTCAGTATGTATAAAACCTCAAAATCACTTGAGTTCAAATAATGTATGCTATCATTGTAATCAGGTAGCTCTTTCAATTATATTCAACACATTTAACTTTTTAGAGACTCCATGAATGATGAGAAAACAAAAGTCTGCAACCTGACTACCATTAACTTTAGTTCAAATAATAATGTATTCTATCATTGCTATCATTGTAATAATGTATGCTATCATTGTCATCTCTAAAATACCTCATCATGAAACTTGGTCGCATATTCAATAAACTTCTAATTAGCCATGACCGCCTCTTTCATGCAAGACCAATGTTTTGCGTGATTTATCAAAATGAGGCTTTGTTGCATACGGTTTTCAGACCTTCTTGACACTCTGCCACCAATAATTTTTCCAATGAGGACATATGATAATTATGAATGATAAATGAAGGCCGATTATTACCTGATAAAGAGGGTCTACGACTACCTTAACTTTGATCAATTTTAGAGAATTCACAACCCGTATTTGATTGTGTGCACATGAGGTTCAACCCATTTGTCACCTAGCGTCTTTTTCTACAATTTCTGCCACAACAAAATGATAACTTACATGTCTTCTCACAATGACTAAAACAATGTATTTATCCTGGATACAATTTCCAAATCACATAATAAGGTTACATGACTATCGGTAAGTAATAGACTACAAATTAGACATTAGTACAAAGAAAGTAGTGAGCTTTAACTTAAGACACGTAATCATAAAGCTAGTCCGCAAGCGTTAACTTAAGACACGTAGCCATATTCACATTTAACAACTAAAGGAACTCATATATTCTATCCCAAAAAAATGCTTAAGGTAAACACAGCTTTATGAACTAGAGCTATTCTAATTCTATTGAGAAACACAAATTAAACTAATAACCAAAGAGCTTTTCCCATATTTTCCGCCATCTTACGGTCATCTCAATCTATATCACAATGTACAAGCACGCCTTTTTAAAACATAACCAAAATAACAAATACAAACAACTAAACTTTCAATTCACATAAGCATAGCTTAAATTACGACTAAACTTTCAAATTGAATAACATTTTACACATACATCATAAATCGATCATATAAGTAAAATAACATAAAAATGGAACAAATTAGATCAGATCGCCTCAATCGGAAAACGTCATCGGAAAAGATGATCGGAACACGTCATCGAAGACGATGAATAGAGCACGTCACCAGAGACGGAGATTGGAGAACGTACATAAAGCTTGCAAGTTTTGAATCATGGGTTTTGAGAGACTTTAGTTATGCATAAATTAATTAATGTATATAGTTTCGAGGGTATATTAGTAATTTTGTTATTTTCCTATCTTTTCCTTGCTACTTTAAAATACAAACTCAAGAACACAAATTGAAATAACCACTTTCTTCCTATTTTCATTCCTTACTTTGCCCTTCCCTTCCTATCCCCTTTCATTCTTAAAAATTTAGACTTGAGAACAGAGCGTATCTAATTAGAATTTGGGGAAATGCAATTACTTTTTTTTTTCTTTTCTTTTTTTTTTTTTTTTTTTTTTTTTTTATGAGATATATATCTGTTAGAGTGACACAGTATTCAAAAAAAGTTCACGCTTTCTTTTGTGAAAATCATTTGCTATTTTTGTCCACGTTTTTTGCCGTAACGCATATACTATCAACTAATATTACATGGGCCACTATCACATTTACACAATTATAAGTGTGTCATCTTTTTACATGCTTATGAGCGTGGCATAGATACTACTTTTACATACACATTAATGTGTATTATTTCGAGTATTTTGAACACGCATTCCACCGTGTAGAAGACAAATTAAAACTTCACGTTTTTAAATCCGTGAAAAAATAACCGTGCAAATTTTAACAATTTATTGTAGGTCTACAGTGATTGTAACAATAAGTTTTTGTATATATATATATATATATATATATATATATATATATATATATATATATATATATATATATACACACGAAAACCAGTTCACATCACCTTGTAGATAACTAATTACTCAAGGAGTGACAATACCTTTTTGCTTATTATGGTTGTTTTTACCCAACAATTTATACAATGAGTAAATTACATCGTTAGTCCATGTGGTTTAGTTGAATGTCATGTTTAGTCCTCGTTACAGACAAATCATTGTAGACCTCCCCAACGGTTGGTTACTATTTTGAGAACTTGTTTTAAACTTTTGAATCCCACGTCGACAAAAAAAAAGAAGTTATATTTGCTTTTTTATATATTATAGTGTGTACTGTTGATACATGTGTGGATTAGTATTATGTTGATGAGATACTATATTGGCAATAGGTTAACGCAAAGAATCTATCGCCCAATGTAGCATCCATTAACTCATACAATATCTCAACTTTTTATCATTTTGAAAACGTAAAATTTGGTTTTGGGTTTTTTTTTTTTTTTTTTTTTTTTTTTTTTTAATGTAAGTAAGTTTGTTGCTAAACCTTCATAATTATGTTCAACGACGATTTCATGGTAATTGTATTTTTCATAAGTCATAAGCATGCTAATTTGTTATTTATACCTTTCTTTGTAGTGGATATGTTTGTTTATTCACTTTATTACAAGTCATATTTTATACCGGCTATAAGTTGGCTTAAAGAGTTACATTAGAAGAATGTGTATGTTTTTTTTATTGTAACATAACTAACTCGCATCTTTTATAGACCCAGTACTTTTTTTAGTTCATAGCTAGGAAGCAAACCAGATTGAGGTGGATCAAGATTTAACATCATTGCTACGATTACAAGTATGCATTGTAAAAATCAAACAAAGTGGATTTCAGCCGGTTTTAACTCTAACATCTAACAAAATGACTTTAGAAACGAGCATTGTTTTAGCCCAACATTTATACAACAAATGGCTTCAGAAGGAGGTTCAAGAAAACATCTATAAACACAAACCACAAGTATATATTCCATAGACTACTCGAAACCAAGTTTACTAACAAAATGAGGAACATGGCAAGCAAAGCGAATGTACATAATTAAGGAAAATATCTAATGGTTCCCGAAGAGCATATTGCCTTACCCACCGCCACTGACAACGGAGACATATGACGGAATCTACAGCATGCCGTGACTGAAACATGTTTTCAAACACTGTTATGATGGGATTGAATGGTAAATGGTGTGTGTGTATTTCAGAATTTCCACTTCATGAATGAATCGGCTGTGACGCGTATGACTTGTTAATTATCTTGCCAACTAGAACAACTTCTTGTACAATTACTCTTCTATGAAAGCTTCTTTTTTTCCCAGTCCCACATCGATCAAAGAGAATAAAGTTTGCTTCCTAATATACTGTGGTGCATATGCTTTATGTAAATTTAGACGTGTGTTATGTTGTTGATTATGTTGTTATTAATAAAAGTTTCCAATTTTTTGTCAATCTCGATCTCGTATATTGGAAAGCCTATCTTCAATTAGGTTGATACTTGTATATTTTTGCTCATTTTTATTGTGTGCAAGTTTATGGTAAAAAAAAATTGTAATCATGTTCAACAATGTCCTATCTGTGTAATCATATCTTTCAGGAACATGCTAATTTGTGTTAAAGGTATTTCAAATCTGGCTCGATGTAGTTCTATATGTAGGGCGGACAAACTTGTTTAAGAAAAGGTCAAAGTACTTATTAGGGATTGCAACGGGTTAGAAAAAACGGGCAAATCACATAAAAGTGTACCAAACTTATACTCAATTTCAATTTATGGTATTCCACTATTTTTTTTTTTTTTTTTTTTTTTTTTTTTTTTTTTTTTTTTTTTTCAATTTAGTGTACCCAACTTTTTTTTAGTTGCAATGTTACACGATTAATAGGTTACCAGGTTACCGCCACCATACTTCATCTTCTCCAATCAAATTCCGGCCAATAAAGAAAAACAATACGATCCAATGAACCAGCAAAACACTTAGCAATGATTCTCTAACAACGCCTAGAACCAAAACAAGAAACCAACAATAACCTCCAATGAACCAATCAAAATTCACATTACAAAAGGGGGCCACAAAGAGAGCTTCGGTTACAAAGACCAAACAAATTTACACCCACTTTACATATCTCGATTGAATACCGAGCGAAAAAAAAATTAATTTTTTTGGCAACAATCAAATGAGCAATAGAAATAAAAATGACCTTCCAGATAAAACTGTGAATATGAACGTGATTGGTAAATTTGGCATATCAAGTTGTTTACTTATGAGGATATAATAGTAAATAATTCTGCAATTGATCAAATATTAAGAGTTTAAATTTATGTTTAATGATTAAACTAATGAATTGGGCAAATAATGCACATATAATATTTGAATTGGGTAGATATGATATTATAACATTTAGTTGAGTACATATGTCATTTATAGCTTTATATTGGGTTTATATGGAATTAAAAAAAAAAAAAAAAAAAAAAAAAAAAGCCGGAAGTTGACCGGAATTTGATCGGAGAAGATGAAGTATGGTGATGGTAACCTGGTAACTTATTAATCGTCTAACATTGCAACTAAAAAAATGTTGGGTACACTAAATTGAGAAAAAAAATAGCGTACCTTAAACTGAAATTGAGTATAATTTGGGTACATTTTTATGCGATTTGCCCTAGAAAAAACCCATAACCCATGGATACCCGCGTGTGATGGATGGGAAACCCCGTCAATTTTTATCAGCGGGTGGGTCGTGGGTGAAAAATGAACCCACAACGGGTAGTGAGTGGGTGACGGGTAATGTATACATATTTACTAATATGTTGTAACTTATGCATCTTCTAATCAAGTTTGATTTTCAAAACTTTCGGATACATGTGTGCAAATGTTACGTTTCAAAAACCCACGGGTTCACCCTCGGGCATAAGCATTTGAAAAAGATTGTATCTGCAGATGGGCGGCGGGCGGGTAACTGACAAAGATGTACCCATTGCCGTGGGTGCCATCCTTACTTTTAAAACGCAATTCAAGTGTTGAACATACAAAGATTTATCCTTTTCACATTTTAACCGTCTTAGACAAAGTTGTCTCCCAACTAGTTTCATGTTACATGTTTAGATCGATAAAGTAAGTTTAAGATGACATGGAAATACAACAACTTAAATGTAATATATAAATACGTTCGTCTTCCTCAGAAAAACAAAAAAAAATATACGGGCAAGGTTATAAAAGGCGTAAGACGTGGCGTGGCGGCATGGCCGCGCCTCAAGCCTTACACGCCTTGGCGGAGCCTTTGCGTTTCATAAGGCATTACTAAAGCGGCAAAAAAATATTTATAGATTTATGTATTTATAATTTTAAATCATATTACTCGTACTATATTAGACATTTAGACTACTATTTACTATATAATTACCAGGCTCATACATCAAATAGCCCAAATTCCAAATACTAGTTCAAAATATTTCAAAATAAATAAATAAATAATAATAATAATAAAAAAAAAAAAAAAAAAAAAAAAACTGGTTCCAAAAATGGCGCTACGCCTTACCAAAAGGCGCGCCTTTTCACGCCTTTCCTCGACTTATTTCACGCCTTTTTGAGCCACACCTAGATCAGCCGCCAAGGTCCATTTCGTGGCGGCGAGGCCACACCTCGCGCCTTGGCGACGCCTTGGTGGCGCCTTGGCGCCACCAAGGCGCGCCTTTTAGAACACTGTTTACGGGAATGAACTCTTTTTAGATACTTTACCAAAATAACCAAAATACGTCACAATCAACCTTTTTCATTTTCCATTCGCCCAAATCAATAAGTATTCGCCCACCCAAAATCTTTCACCCCAAACACATGCGAATTAAAATTTTAGAAGAAGTCTAACATGTAGGTCAAGATATATAGATGATCTTTTGTGGGTTCTGTTGAAATTTTAGTGTCAATAAAGTATATGTAATATGTGTATGTGACAGAAGAGATAGATAAAGGATTGTATAAATACACGTACTATTAACCCTTTTATTCCTTGGTCCAAAAATATAACATTTGCTGAATATACAAGAAAGGAACGTTTTACATAAAACTCATTACATGATGTATATCTTCTATTGTTGACCTCGCCCAAGATTTGTTGACCTCGCCCAAGACAAATTTATGTATATGTTCTATAGTAAAGTTTGTTGATCTCGCCCAAGACAAATTTTTACTCGCCCTTCACCCCACGATTACTTTTAATTCGCATGTATAACTTGCCCAGACCTCCTAGGCCTCGCTCACGATTACTTTTAATTCGCGTGATAACTCGCCGAGACCTCCTAGGCCTCACCCACGATTACTAAGAATTGCTTTTAATTCGCATGTATAACTCGCCCACACCTCCCAGATCTTCGCCCAAGACAATTACTCGCCCCTCACCTCACCTAGGCCTCGCCCTAAACCCTCACCTTGCACAACACTCGCCTAAGCCTAGCCCATCTTTCGCCCATAATTCTCAATTACATGAATATTGATAAGCCTCGCCCAGCGCTCGCGTATCACTACTTTTATACTTATACACGTGTAACGTTAGAAACTAATCTAATAATAGATCTAACAGATAATATTAAAAAGTTCATTTTGGATAATTTTGTGTGCGAGGTTTATATCCGTAAACTAGTTGTATAAACGGTTCATTTAAGTAATTTACTCTATTCATAAATCGATCGAGAACAAGTATGCTGATTTCTGGAATCGTGAGTAAAGAACAATTACTTAAACTTATCTAAAAATACTATATCAAAGAACACATTCTATAGATGTTTAAGCATGTTACTCGTAAACAGCCGTTTTTTTTCCTATTAGTAGTTCTTTTCAACTATACCAACGGGCAACAGATACCATTTGTATCTATGTGGTTGCTTAAGCAACTAGCAAGGCACTAATTGTCTACTAGTATGAGTACTTAATTTATTTTCAAATGATTAATTTCTACCAAGACTAGAATATACATGGAACAAGCATTCCATTTAGAAAACCAATACTTTAACGCTTAAAGTTGATATTCGTCATCAGTTGAATGACTCATTATTCCTACTTTTTGACATTTCACAATATCCCGAAAACTAATTTTCACCATAACATAAGCAAACATATCAATATAAAGAAACAATTAGAATGTTGAATTCACTTGAATCTGATTAATTAGTACACTTCCAACATTAGAACTCCTGTTGAAATTAGAGAAAACAATGTTTAGCAAACCATATAAAAAAGTGACTATCTGCATTTTCCTAGAAACCACAAAAGCACTTTTGAAAAAGATACTTAAGAAACGCAATTTTGCAAACACATAATCTGTTACTAAACACAAATACACAACACATACAAACCTCAAAAACACAAAAAATACTTGAAATGCATATTTAGCGAACCATTTGGAAAAGTGATTATTTGCGTTTCCTAAAAACCAAAAGCACATATGAAAAAGTACATAAGAAACACACAATTTTGCAAACACATAATCTCTTACTAAACACAAATACACATATAGAAACCTAAAAACATACCAAACAACATTACTTAAAAAAAAAAAAAAATCCCTCACTCTTGCCACAATGGATTTTGCATTTTCTTTAATAATGTTTAAGAGCACAAGGTGTGGCTTTGCCGTTGGGCCTCGCCGTCTGAGTTGGCAAGCTCAACGGCGAGCCGTTGCTCGCCGCCACACCAAACGGCCCTTGCCGTTGCTCGTTGTTGGTCACCTCCCCGTGGCCACGACGAAGCAAAAAGGCTGACAAGAATCCAGGTTAACGTTGAGAAAAGAATTTAAAAAAGAAAATCATTTATACATATTTAAGCCAAAAACGAATCATAAAACCTTACAAGATTTATTGAAATTAGTCCATTAAGTCAAGGATCGATGTTGTCTCCAAATCGGAAGAGGTGGATTTTTTTCTTTTTTCTTTTTTCTTAATCTAACATGGTGATGAATGAAGGAATCATTATAGAATTGATATGGTGGTAATGGACAGCAGTTCAAGATAAATATGAAGAGGATTGTTGATGGAAGATAAATATGAAGAGGATTATAGAATTGTCATTTTTTAGTATTTGTGAAAAGAATTTAATTTTTTTTAATAAAATGAATAAAAAAATAAATGTGTAAGAGGTGGAGTCCTAATGGGGAAGTTGAGGTTTGTTGTTTGATGAGGGGGTTTGTTGTGGTTAGTTGAAGTTGAGGTGTTTAGTGATGTGACAGAGGTGGGACCCGAATGAGGAGGCAAGCCTCCCTATCTACACCTTGTGCTCTAAGGTTGAATGATATATTTAAGGTTGTTACAATAAATAAAGCCAACTACCCTTAGTCCTCTATGACCCAAAAGTCTGTATTGTACAGTATGTCAGTATCTGCTTTTGTTTTGTCCAAAGGGAATCTTTTCTTTTTCATTGACCAATAATTCAGTGACTTTTGTTTCTCCATCTCATTCCACGAAATTTCCACACAAACACATCTTCTCTAGCTTAAACTTAACCACTGTCCTTTTCACATATACACTTGTTTATTTTCCATCTCTTCTTACAAACAATAGCTTGAAAAATGGCTTCTTCTTCAACATCATCCGTTCAAAAGAGCTTCAAGTATGATGTCTTTTTAAGCTTCAGAGGCGAGGACACTCGTAACACCTTTGTTGGCCATCTTTATGAAGCTCTTAAGCAAAAAAGCATTGAAACTTATAAAGATGATGAGAAGATAAAAAAAGGGAAAACTATCAGTGATGAGCTTATCCAAGCCATTGAAGACTCAAGATTCTACATCATTATTTTCTCAAAGAACTATGCTTCCTCATCTTGGTGCCTAGATGAGCTAGTCAAGATTATGGAGTGCCAGATGAAGATGAATAATCAGCCTACTGCTTATCCCGTTTTCTTTGATGTCGAGCCAACAGAAGTACGTAAGCAAAGTGGGGCTGTTGGAGCTGCCTTCACCAAACATGGAAATAATGAATCTGCTGGCAAATGGAGAGAAGCTTTGAAAGAAGCAGCTGATCTTGCTGGATGGGAGGTGAAGAACACTGATAATGGGTATTTTTTCTGTTATATATATAATATGTTCCTGATCTATTATAGGGTGAGTTGTGTGACATAAAATGGGTCGAAATGGGCACATAAAATCTTTAACTAGATATGAAACGAGTCAAATGGGTCGAAAGTCATGAAGGTGTATTTTTAGCTAAACATTATTTTTTATTGTTGTAACATAGTTATATCTATTATCTTTAACCAACTTTTTATGAAAATTACCCAACCGACCCAGCCTATATGTTATTCTTTCACTATCTATGCTCAAAGGGTTATCCATAGCATCTCTTATGATTATGTTAGTATGTCATTACGTCATTTACGGTTTTATGTGTTATAGCTCTGAAAATTAATTTTATATCGGGTTCTTTAACATACAGGCATGAAGCTAAACTCGTTCAAAAGATTGTTGAAGAGATATCATTAGAGTTGCGTTGTATTAATTGGGGTGTTGATGAAAACTTAATAGGCATGAAGACCCGGATAAACGGTGTTGTTTCATCCTTAGAATTAGGTGTTGATGATGTTCGCATGCTAGGGATCAAGGGGATGGGAGGTGCGGGCAAGACAACTTTGGCCAGAGCTATTTATGAACATATATCCTATCAGTTCGAAGGTTATAGCTTTGTTGAAAATGTCAGGGAAAAATCAACGCCGTCTAAGTCTGGTTTGAATTTATTACAAAAACAAGTACTTTCAGATGTTTTATCGGATCAAGGCATCAGTGTAAGTGGTGTTCTTGAGGGGAAAAGCATGCTGAAAAAGAAGATGTGTGGAAGAAAGGTTCTTATTGTTCTAGACGATGTTGATAAGATAGAACAACTTGTGGCGTTAGCCGGTGACCGTAGTTGGTTTAAGCCGGGAAGTAGAATTATTATAACAACTAGGGATGCACAGGTGCTAATAGCACACAAAGTGAACCTGATTTGTGATGTACATTTGTTAGATGATAAGGAAGCAATCCGTCTCTTTAGTAGGCATGCATTTGGGAGAGAGATTCCACTTGAAGGGTACAAAGAGCTATCGGAACAAGTTGTACGTTACGCTGCTGGTCTTCCCCTAACGATCAAAGTTTTAGGTTCCTTTCTATGTGGCAAAGATGATCTTGACTGGAAAGATGCGTTAGAAAGATTAGAAACAATTCCATTGAATGAAACTATGAAAGTCTTGGAGTTAAGCTATATCGATCTAGAGGAGGATTACAAGGAAATATTCTTAGATGTTGCATGCTTACTCAAAGGTTGGGAGAAAGACGACGCAGTCATAGCGCTTGAAAGCTGTGGATTTCGTGCTCGAATTGGTTTAAGGGTTCTTGAACTGAAATCTCTTATAACTATTTCTGATGGGGAGTTGGAAATGCATGACCATATTGAAGAAATGGGCAAGAATATTGTTCGTCGTGTTAACCCCAATAAACCTGAAAGGCATAGCCGGTTATGGATTAGGGAGGAAATTGTAGATATATTGGCTAATAACAAGGTAAGTACCAACTTCGAATACTTTGCTTTTCTAAAACTACAATTAGTCATGGTACAAAAACAAAATTTTGATAACAAGCCATTTAACGCCTAGTCAAATACAGTGTAGTGCTAAAGATTAATGGGCCTTTGAGTTTATGTAACCTTCCATCTGATCAATCATGTACATAAATTTACGTTATAAGCTTGTTTTGTTAAAACACAGTAAACATTATTATCATCATCAACAATGATACAGAAATGTAAAGCATTGAATGAATGTGATTAAAAACGACAATAATGGTTTTGACTAATAACGTATAATAGTGCAGGACTATAGGAAGATAAAAAGAAAGAAGGAATTCAAAATTTGAAAAAACATTGATTGTGGAGGGAGTGAGGGGGTGGTAAATTGGTAAGTAATCCTTCCTAGAAGGCTAGAACGACTCTCTATTCTCTTTGTCCACAATAAACACAAAAATTCTAATAAATACAACAGATTGATACACCCAAAACCAAATCAAATTATTCTCTTTCATTCTTTCTTTATTTCAAACAACAACATCATCATCATCTTCGATCCTAATAATAATAAAGATCCCCAAATTTAACGAAAACGCTAACCTAAACACTTAATAGAAAAAACAAAAAAATAATAGAAAAAACAAAAAGACCCAAATTTTATAAAACCCTAACCTAAACATTTCATTTGAATTCGAGAAATTAACTTCACATTTTGTTTTGTAATGAAACAAATCTCATCATGGTCTCTACTGCTATTTGAATTACCTACAGGCTACCCAAGCAACACAATGTATAACACTCAAGGCATATGCAGAGGAATTCAATTTTGAAATTTTAATGAACGGTCTCGCAAACATGAAGGAACTTAGATTTCTTTATGTGGATAGTCAAGAGGAAGTTAGCAAGTGGAAGTTTGATGAAGATAGTCTACACCTTCCAAATGCCTTACGATTTCTGAAATGGAAGTTTTATCCTTTTTCAAGTCTACCAAAAACATTTCAACCAAATAATCTTGTTGGACTCGAAATGTGGTCCGGCAATATGGTTCAACTTTGGAAAGATGGAGAAGAAAAGGTAGAATAATTAATGGTTGATTCATTAATTGCTTGTTTTATCTTTCCCTCTTTTGTTACTCATTACACCAATTAACATTTATCTTTCCTTTTTTTGTTGCTTTTCACAGCCTTTTTTAAAGCTCAGGTTCCTAAAGTTCTACTATGCATGGTGGTTGAGGACCCTTGATCTTAGTGTGGCTCCGAATTTTGAAACACTAATTGTTGAACATTGTTATCGTTTGGTAGAAGTTCATTTCCAGGTTACTCCAAATCTAAAGGAGTTATGTATCTCCGGTTGTGATAGATTGGAAAAATTACAGATGCCTGCTGAAAGTCCAAAACTCAGATCTCTTGACCTCCGTAATTTAAAGTTGAGGACCCTTCACCTCGGGGTTACTCCAAATCTTGAGACGCTAAGAGTCAGGGATTGTCATGATTTGGTCGAACTTCATATTCCTGCTGAATGTCCAAAGCTCGTTAATCTCGACCTCAGTTATTGTATTAAAGTTGCGAAATTTCCTGGGGAAATTGGGCTGTTAGAATGTTTAAAAGAGTTGGATATCACTAGAACAGGCATTAGTCATCTTCCATAGAGTATTTTTAGGATGAAAGGTCTGCGTATTGTTGGGTCTAGACAGCTGCTTGAGTCATGTGGTTTTACATCCAAGATACAAACCTCTTATTATAAAACATTCTGCTACATATAAATCCGTGAATAGCACAGGCACCAAAAGCAGAAGTCCCCTGTACCGTGGTCGAGTGATGATTTTGAACAGCTCCAATGGCCCAAAGAAGTCACTACATTAAGAACTTTTTATAACAGGTAGTTTCCCCCTTCTCTATAGTTTTTCTTATGTTTGATAATTCTTGCAATTATTACCAATTTATGGTTCAGTAAGCAAGACGATTCACCTTGTATGCAGGTGGTGCACCACTTGTTCTTTTTGTAATAGCTTCTAGTCGTATTGATATTAATTAGAGCAGAAATTATCATACATTAGTTCGTCTCAGTTGAAGGTTAATCTCCTCCCTCAATAGTTTGGTTTCAGCTAGCCGTTTAAAGTCAGAGTACAAGGAGATATGTCCAAGGAATCAAGTCAAAATATTTTCATTATTACAATAATGAGACGACATGATATTAAAGATGCTCCTGTTACTAACAAATTCAAGAAAAGTTTTGATTTGCATAAATATCTTCTACAACGGGTTGAAATTATTGAACCCGACATAACTTTTGAGTCAAACTATTGAAGAACATATATATAAAAAGTGTTTATTGGTATTGAGAAAAGCAACTAAACATGTTTCAGGAATACGAAGTTACTTCACTGCCAATCACTTGCGAATAGCCACTTTCCGACATAATTTGAAGCCGGGAACAACGGATGAAGCTAACATATAAATCCACATTACTTCTTGTTCCATGTAGAAAAAATGGTGTAAAGATACAAGTAAAATGGTTTGACTGGCTTTTATGGAAGTTACTGAACATTTTTCAGTACTAACAAAATATCGGAAAATGATTTTGAAGCTTGTAACATTCAAGGTTTGAGTTAATAAGTATATGCATGATGTTCAGCTTACAGAGTTGACTTCTTCAGAAAGTCAAACTAGTATCTTGATGAAAATAGTAGAATGTTGATACGGTTTTGAATATAAAGTTATCATAACCATGTTTCAATTTGTATAAATATGTTCTAAATTGACATACAGAACTTGAAGTTTAATCTCCGCCCTCGATGGTTTGGTTTCAGCGAGGCGTTTAAAATCAATGTACAAGGAGATACGCCAAGGAACCAAGTCTCTAATACTAGTTATATACTCTTGAATCAGGTATAGTTATTAACTTTGACTTCTTCATTAAGTCAATGTATGTTCATGGTTAAAACAATGAAACATTTACATGATCATGTTATAAATAAATTCAAGAAAAGTTTACATTTGCAAAAATATAGTCTATAATGGGTTGAAATCAGTGAAAGATTGATTTTGAGTCAACTATTGACTTTTCAATGGATTTCATTCTCTTTGGAAGCACATATGATACATTATTTATTAAAGTGTTTACTGGTTCTAAAAAAAGCGATTAAACATGTTTCAGGAATACGAAGCTACTTCACTGAGAGTGATCTGCGAAATCCATTTTCTGACAGAATCTGAAGCCGGCAACAAGGGATGCACTTATCAGATAAAACAACATTACTTATTTTTCCATGTGGAAGAATGTAGAATTTTGATAACAGTTTAGAGAGAATAGTATCACCACATGGACTCAAAGCAGACTTTTAAAGGTCAAAGGTTGCGTAAATATAAACATTGAAAGTTTGAAACATGCTACTGATACATGAAATTTAGTATCATGCAGAACTGAAAACAGTTTGTTACCGAAATGCCGTACAATGATGTAAAATTTTAATTAATTGATAGTTGTATTTAGGAGTTAAGTTAGCATAGTCTTAGATTAATTAATATTCATATTGTTCTTATTTGTTGGATTGCTTAAAGTAATTGAAGGTTGATTTTATGTGTTTATGGTGTCGGATATTAACTGCTCCAAACCGGGTCAAGAGATGATCATGAGAAAAATAAGTTGTTTTCAAGTTTTGGTTTCACACTCTTACCACAAAACAGTTTTATTTATCTTGAATTTTGGCTGCTTAGTATTAAAATTTAGTTTATTGGGTTAGCACAATACAACGGTAGATACATGTCTTCATCTGTATGGCATATTCCTATTGATCTGACAAAGAGATGTTATATTGAGAAAATTTCAGATGTCGACACATAGAAATGTGTATTAATATGTTATTTTTGTTCACATTGTTGATTGTTTTCATAATGAACTCGATGTTCGATCTCGAGGCCTTGCATTGGGGTCAATCAGTTTTGGGATTTCAGCCTCAACTTCCCTGTTGTATTGTCTTACAGAAATATCAATAATCTAAAGGCTTTTTAGTTCAACAGATTTGAAGTCTCATCAACAGCATATAGTTGTATCAACATGAAGCTGTTAATACTATATGTGATTGATTTTGTTTTAATATTAATCAGAAGTGAAGTTGGATAACTTAAGTCTTTGGACCTCATTTTACATGGTTAATTGACTTCTTTAAATTATTCATAATGAATACGGTGGGGTTTGATAAAGATATTGACAATAATCATTTTATAAGTAAATACAGGAAGTTAATTAACGATTTTGGTCTGATTTTCAAAATTATTAGAGCATGTTCATCCGTAACGCAAAGGGTGCGTTAAGCTCGTTATAACATGCGTTAATGTGAAGTTAAGCGTTGCACCATTCGGCGTTAAAGCCGCGTTAACTTGCCGTGTTAAATCCTTAACACGGCGTTAAGGCTCATTTGAGTAAAAAAAATAATTTTTTTTTTTACACTTTTGGCCCTCTAAATTTTTTTAACATTTTGACTAAAAGAAAATTTATATTACAAAACAACCCCCCCCCCCCCCCCCCCCCCCCCTTTAGTTCTTAAACGATATAGTTGAGCGGGATAACTAGATTTAAATTCATAATTCAATATTCAATACAACACAAGAAAAGCATACAAAGTAAGAAAAACGATCAAAATAATAAAGTTTTTAGATAGATTTGTAATTGTCGATTAGATATGACTTCTCTTCCCACACTTGCATCACTTGTTCACGAACCATCTTCAAGGCGACATGAATTTGCAGATCTGTTTCATTGTTTCTTAATAAAGTTTCTAAACCGATCTTGATAGTTGGATGGTCTTGAGGCAGCTAACGCAACATTTCGATCTCCGGAGCACGATCCTCCTTCACACAACCTTTTGATCGTACGTTGTTTAATGTATTTCAATTCCATGTTTTATGTACTTTAATTCGTGTTTTAAATTTAATGTGTGTTTAAAGTTTAAGTATTAATATAAGTCGTGTTTTATAAACATTGTTTTAGTTATTAAATGAAATATTAGTTTTAGTTTAGGGTTGAATTTGAAAATAATTGAGTTAAAGCTGAGTTATGATTGGGGGTGTTTTTTTATGAGTTAAGGTGAAAGTGTTAAAGCTGATGTGGCGCTGACGTGACACTGTGTTAAGTTTTCGCCTCAGTTATTGTTGGACATGCTCTTATTAACTAAACATATTAGAGTCGGTACGTTTAGAGTTAACTACATAAATTGTCTTTGCGGTTTCAATACACTAACACCTTTCGTCATAAAATTAAATGATCACACCAGTTGTCCTTGTACTTGACATTTTGTAACTCACTAGTCATTTGACCAAAACCCTTACTCCCTCTCATTTGAGAGATCAACACAAGCCTATCTCTCTTTTTTAAAAGGTTAAATAAAAGATTCTTGCTAAAAACTACTTAATTCAAAATAATAATAATAATAATAATAATAATAATAATAATAATAATAATAATAATAATAATAATAATAATAATATGCCCGAGTTGCAATGTGCATTGTATAGACCAATTGGGAGATCATGTAGTTCATTGCTCTAGTGAAGTGGGTGTGAAGTTCAGGCATAATCTGGTACGTGATATTCTTATTGATATATGTTCCAAGGTTGGGATTATGGTGCGTAAGGAGGCTCCTATGAGTTTAGCTAGCATAGTTGACTTTTTCGAAGAGTCAAACTCTATTCTTGATGAAAAAGGAAGGATTATTTTGATATGATTTTTGATATTATCATGTGAAAAATAAATACATCAATGTTTCACAAGTGATTATATTATCATTAACAAGTTTAAATTGCTATGGAATCTTTAAGCATGATATACGTTGACTTTTGAGTCAAACCATTGACTTGTAACAACTTACACTGCTTTTGTTTGGAACAATAGTTAACAAGAAAAACAAACCACAGAAGTAAGTCTTATCCCACATCACTTGATGAAGAAAAACTGATGTGAAGAAAATCTTATAAAAACCAGTTCACCTTTTAAGCCAACAAGTGATGATACGTTTTTGCTTTTTATGCTTGATTTTACTAAATTTAAACAAATGATCTATGTGCAGAATGAGGGATACGTTTAAAATTGGAAATTGATTCATAACCTACCAATTGGTCCTTATATATGGGAAAGGGTTATTTAAAGCATATTCATATCTATGTCTTTTAGGCTTGTCTATGACAAATTTGTTCGGACATTCTGTGAATATAGCATTACTTAAATTCAGACATGGCAATCTAGACCCACAAGGTTTAGATTGGTTTATACGAAACTGTAATACTTGTACAATTTATCTCTTTTTCATTATAACCTTCCAAATCCTTTTGGGTCCAGATTGCCACTTCTACGTTAAATAAATTGCTTCGAAACTTAGCGAACTCGGATCCGTGTGTTAATTGATGTGCACCTTGAGTTATATATGTTTGCATATATAAATAAGATAATATAAGATATAATTATAAGTTTCCCTATCAAAAATATTACTAGAAAGGATGATAACTTAAATAGACAAGACTTTCGATCTAGCTAGTAGCTAGCTTCAAACTTCAAGTATCAAAAGCGCTAGGACGTGTACATGATCACTTATTTACATTTATGTTCTAAGAAAAGCTATCGAACGATAGAAAGAAGAAAGATAAAAAAATCTACAAGACTTTGGTGTGGAAGAATGGCGTTAACTCTGTTGTAAAAATTGGCCCAGGCGGCCGATTAATCCACGCATAATCGCTAATCGCTCACTAAGCGCCTTGATTTATCATAATCGGCCTATTTAATCGCTTTGGTCAAAGATCACTTAAAAATCGGTCAACAAACCGATTAATCGGACAAAATTGGTTTAATCGGAAAATATCGCTTAAAATTCAGTCAACAAAATCTTTTAAAAGTGGGACAAAATCACTTAAAAATTGGTCAACAAACCGATTAATTAGACAAAATCAGTCAAAGATCGCTTTAAAATGGTCAACAAACCGAGTAATATCTATGTTTGACTTTGAACTTTAAAAAATTACGCATTATGTTTATATTTGAACACTTGAAATATTTGAACTTTGATGCATTATGCTTATCTTACACATATAATATAATATAATATCTAAGATTACAATTTTGTGCATAAAAATTTCAATCCGATTAATCCCCGATTAATCCCTGCCTAACCGATTAATCGCTAGGCCCTACCCGACCGCCTCACTAGCGCCTAGCGATTTTTACAACCTTGGGCGTTAAGTATTGTAGATGAAATGAAAAGTTAATTGGGAATTGGATGCGAATAGATTTAATGTACAAAACAAGATAGAATATGAATGGGATACATTATGTTTTGAGATCCTTTGGTGTTATCGTTGTGGTTTCATAGCAAAAACAAAAACAAAAACAAAGAACAATAAGCTATGTCCCACATCGCCCCTTTCATCAATGTTTATTACGGACTAGCTAAAAATTTCGACTTAAACTATATAGCTAGTTTTTTATCTTTAATAATCACTCCGTAAACAAGTTTTTGAGTTTATATTTCCCAACGCTCTTGTTCAAATTATCATTATAAATTTTAATTTTTTGTTGTTAATTTAATGTAATTCAGCATTTAGAAATAAGGTGCATGGATATTAAATTTGTTTGATCAAAATTAGTATGACTACTATTGACATCTTTGACATTTTAATATAAACATATGAACATTCGTTACATCGTACGACAAGTTGCACCAATACAAGCAATCATTCACATATATATAACACATTAAATAGTTGACCAATGCCTTATATCCAAGTGATTTAACCCAAATACTATCGAGATGACAATGAGTAACTGCAGTTCGTCTTTTGCACAAGAAAAACTGATTAGAATGTAGACTCATATTTGAGATTATATGTCTAGTTTATTGAATGATTGGCACAAAGAAAAAAGACCCGAACATGAAATAAAAGCAAGTCCTTACATCATCTTTTAGATATTAAAAATCAAAGATTATAGAAATGAAAAGCTAATGTAAAAAATACGAGTGAAATTGTTGGGATCATACTTTTGTATTTTAGTCAAGTCTCGGTCATTACCTTTTGTAATACGCTGCTTAGTTATTTATTCTACTTAGTTTATGTTACAAGGCTTATGATTGTAAGACCAATGGGCCTTAAAGCCCACGTCCATATGAAAGGAGGGAGGAAGGGAGTGTTGCCCTACTCCTCCTCCTATAAATACCAAACTTATGTAACTCTTTTAATTGTTGGTTATTTGATTATCTTAAGGAAACTCTTGTTCTCTAACATTTCATATTGTCTCATAATCAACCATCTCTCATTCTCATCTTATTTCTTTCTACATCATACTTGTGTTTACATAAATTGTAACACCCCCAAAATTTGATACAGCGGAAGACTCAACAAGCTTTCGGGGTGCTACGGGGATTGGTATCCAACACAAGACAATATTGAACGAGATAAAGTAAACATAGTAAAAACACAACCAAAACGGGGTTTTAAGGTTTACATTTATCCCAACATCATTCAGAGTCAGGCCCAAAATAAATAACAATAGGTCCAGATTTAATTATCAGAGTTTAGAAAAATAGATCCATGAACCGTGTGCCTTAGCCGAGCCTTCCAATCCAAGCATGCACCTCAACACTTAATTACCTGAGAAAACGTGCTAAAAGTCAGCTTTCGCTGGTGAGATCATAGGTTTAAATTCAACTAATAATATAGTGGACATATACGCAAAACGCTTGCTAGCTAGACTAAGGATTCGCTAAAAGCCTGCGGATACCCTCCGCTCTCAACATAACACACGGATACCCTTCCGCAATAACCAAAACACACGGATACCCTTCCGTAACAACATAGATATTCGGGTAACCCCCGCAATACCAATAAATACTCGGATAACCTCCGCAGTATTAATAACCTATAGGTGCACACTACAGTATCTAAATAAGCCAACCTTGAATAGTACACACGAACCGCGTGACTAAAGCTGACAATAATAAATAAGCCAACCTTGAATAGTACACATAAGAAGTGACTAAAGCTGACTATACATCCTAGTCCATATGCATAGCAAGTTTAGAAATAATATAAAAGCGATAATAGTCCACGTAAAATGATTTGCACGTTTCTCACCCCAAATGTTGAAAACATAGTTCAAGAGTAAAAAGTGGGGCTATGACTCACCTCAAGTCCAGAAAATAGCAAGACGAGGTAGGTAGAAATAAGATGTATGATAACTCACGAAACAGCAACTACGGACTTGGCACGACCTAACAATATTAACTCTTTCAGAAATCATTTCCTCAAATATATAATATTCCCAAACCCGGACGAGAATCCGTTTTATTTCCGAAAATCCATTTCGTATTAGTTTGGTGTATTTGCGTTTGGTATCCATACGGGTGGCGGGTCGACTCAAAACAAACCAACAAGATCACACACAGAAAGATAAAATAAACTATAGATCTAATATTAGCCCAATATATCATTTAAATAAATCGCCAAAGTTTACCAAATCCGTCGATTTGATAATCCTCATATTTATTTACGTAATATACCGTTCCAAGATTACACCCAATCTAAAGCACATATAAAGCACACAGCACATAATTACTATATAGTATATATCATAGTTTAATAAATTCCTCGTATATATCGTCAAATTGGCCAGATTTCCCGATATATACACTCGTAATCTATTACACTTTACATATACTACAACCTATGGGCGTCGTAGGATACGATGCCCACTAATATGTTCGTTTCATATAACCAAATAACCCGGCTCAACCTTACGGTTAAGTGGTTATTTAATTATAGAAAACGTCTATATTAGTCGTCATATATCCGTGACAACACGAATGTCACAAATAATAACTTACCTGGACCCGAGCGACAACGATTTCGTCTAACTCAATAAGTTTATTCGATATATATCCGAAATGATATTTTATTAACGTTTCATAATTGTCGGGAGTTTCCCGTTTTATAACACAATTTTTATAATAATAATACGTTTAATAATATTACGCCACTTTCGTAGCCTAATATATATCTAATCGTATTATTTATAATACGACTCGTGATTATTATTATTATTAATATACGCGTTTATATAGTTATATATACGTTATTCACGTATATACTTTCGTATAAACGTTCATATTATCAATAATCATTATTACGAGTTTTATTATCCTCGTTTTAGTTTTTAATAGTTATTGAGTTATACGAAATGGTCATATGTCCGAGTCATGACTCTCGGCTCATTGTCCAAGTCCAATAATAAGCAAAAGTCATAAATAACAAATCTCCGTCCAATCACAATCTCAAACCACGGGCTACAACAATAAGGTCCGACTACGGCACCCGACTAACCTATCTCCGTCATCTAACGACCGTCTCACAATCGGTCCCCAATCACTTACCAATCGACAACAACTTCTCAATACCAAAAACCATATCCAAATCGACCCATATATATACGGCCGAGAAATAAATACCACAACAACAAATAAATAAGTTCACCATTTATACAACAATAACATTAACAAAGTTAATGTGTGGGTCGGTTTACCAAGTCGACCCGAGCCCTCGACTCACTTGAGTCCCGGCTCCGAACCGCGAGTAACTTAGACTCGACCAAGCACAAGTATCATATAGCTCACTTGAGCTTAACCAAGAAGTCATATAAACCATTTGACCCAAATGGTCAATTCGGCAACAAAAATGGAACTCGGCTAAAAGCCGCGACTCAAAGAGTCGAACCACATGACCATACGAGCCTATAGGCTCGAACCACACCCAAAGAGAACCCCTAAGAGGGTCTCGGTATGGTCAAAGAGCACAAGAAAAGAACCCCGAGACCACATGGTCTCGGCTAGCTTCGGGTCGAGGTCACAACACCCTCGACAACAATACACCCAATCAATCAATCATCCACAAAGACCATAGCCACACAAGGCTCGAATCAAGAAAAATAAAAATAAGCCGAGAGCTTTGCTCTCGGTTCCAAGTCGACCACGACCCAAACCACGAAACCCGGATACCAAACAATCTTTTAATCACAAAACACTCATTTCCATTTAAAAATCAATTCGATTCTCCAATAAATCATTCGTGTAGCCACGAAAAGAACCAATTAGTGGCTCCCAAAACTCATGAAAAAGCTTCTCCTCACCTTCTAAATCCTCCAAAAGCACGGATCTAGAAAAGTATCACAAATTCGAATGATTAACTATAGATTTGGTGGTGTTAATGATGGTTTTAGGGTGCGTTTCTTATACCAAAAGAAAGAGGGGAAGGAGAGGAATAAATTGGTGGTGTTAGTTTTGTTGTGGGGTCGGAGGTGCGGCGGCGGCTGGCCGGAATAGTGTCGGCGGCTAGGGTTTTGGTGTGGGGGAGATGAGGGAGAAAAGAGAGAGAGAGTTGAGTGAGTGAGTGGGTTTGTGTTGTGTGTGTGGGTAAAACCGAACCAACACACCCTTTTAACTTTTTTTTTTATAAAAGTTATAATAACAATAAGAGTAATAATAATAGTAGTAATAATAAGGATATTATTACGGTGGAGCGGGTAACGCAGGTTATCGTAAAAACATGTGACCCGAACCCGAACTCACTTTAAAATTTCAACATTACTCGAGAACCTCTCGTAAATAATTAAAAATATATCGGACTCGTTAAGACGAATCATAAAATTGTCGTTAGGTAATCCTAGTGCCAAAGTCAACGTAGTACCAAGTGAGAATTCAAATATACATCACCGATCATATAATCAAAAATGAATTATGAACATAATTCACGAATTCCATAACGTCGTTATATAAAAATATCCATAAAATAGGTCTTACAAGTTCGTTGTGAAATGAAAATTTCAAATAAAAATTATAAACGAACTTAAATTGAAATGCGGGTTTTTAAAATAGCTCCCTAAACTGCCGGTTGTCACATAAATGGTGACCTAACAAGTGGTATCATTCGCCAAATAGAGATTGAAGTGTGTTTCTTGGTATTAACTTGGGTATTTGGTGCTTATTCTTCATCTTTTTGCATTTTTCTTGGTTTCTTTCACTCAAATCTTGAAGCTTGGATAAGTTTCAAGGTTGATATAGTGATTTGAAGCTTAGTTGTTGCATAAAGTTGTGATTTTTTAAAGTTTTTTTTAAGGTTTTATAGCTTCTTTGATATTGGAAAACTAGTTTTTGGTAGCAAAATCTTCAATAGTTAGTGTTTTCTAAGTATTGGTGAAGTTATTTGATCAAAAGTACCTTATTTCTAAGCATTTTTTCTTCAAAAATTTGAGATTTTTCAAGTTTCTGACCAGTTTACGCGTAACTTTAGTGAACAGTACGATTAGAAAGCTGTAAACAGTACTTTTTGTCCTTTCTACGAGTAACTTTTGGCTAAAACCCTTTTCTTACGCGTAACTAAGGTCAAAACCCTGTTCTTACGAGTAAGTTTGAGTTCCTACGCCTAACTCTTACGCATAAGTGACTTCCTACGCATAAGTTCTACGCATAAGTGATTCCTACGCCTAATTATTACGCGTAAGTGGGAATTCCTACGCAGAAGACAGATCCTACGCCTAAGCTTTACGCATAAGTCTATCTTACGCGTAAGTTTCAGTTATCTACGCCTAACTTCATCCAAGGTTTTATCTTCGATCTTCGGTGACTCAGTACTTCCCTAGCTTGGATAAGTTAGTGGAATACTTCGACTTCAGATATCTTTCAAGCTTGGATAAGTTTGGAAGATTTGTTTGGTTGTTTAACCTTACGCATAAGTCTAAACTTACGCATAAGCCAAAGCTTACGCGTAAAGAGTAAACTTACGCCTAAACTTATTGTTTACGCATAACTAACTCTTTACGCATAACCTAAAAGTTTACGCGTAAGATTATAGTTACGCGTAAGAATTCAACTTACTCCAAGGATTTTGGACTTGCTCAAAGGAACGTGCATTTCAATCTTCTACAAAGATCGATTTCTACACAAGTGTTCAAAGATGTCTCAACCACCTAATTACTACTTCCCTCACTCTCAGCAACGTCAGCAGTATCAGCAACAACAATACCATCAGCAACAACCGTATCAACAACCTTCACAATCACACGTTTAACAACAACCGTTTAATCCACTACATCATTACCTAATGATGCAACAACATCAAATCATTCCTCAACAACAACCATATCAAATGCCACAACAAAACACTCAGTTTTCCTCCAAACAACCTCACTGGTTTGATAGAATGTGTGAAGTTATTACAACTCAACAATCCCGACATGAGGCAGGATCACTTAAAACACCTCCAATGCTTACACCTGGGAACTATGTTCAATGGTCAAGTCGATTCTTACGATTTCTTGAACTTAAGAAACCTCAT